>OX422208.1:127372068-128005965 GCA_949130495.1 Sambucus nigra
CACTAGGTCCCTCATGGATATCATCCATGCTCTGACCCTCTTATTATAGAACTTGGTTGTCCTTTGTTGATATGTTGCTTGTCTGACCTCGGCGTCTTCTCTTCTCTCTTCTATTAAGTCTAAGTCGAGCCTTCTTTCTTCATCGCTTGTCTCAGGGCTGTAAGTTTGGACTTTATGACTGGGTAAGCTGAGTTAAGTTAGGATTACGACCTCTGAACCATAAGCTAGCATGAAGGGTGTTTCTCTTATAGGATTCCTCTCTGTTATTCTATAGGCCAATAGAATTCCTTGTAAATCTTCCATCCATGGTCCTTTAACATCTTCCATATTTTTTTAATTCCTTCCAAGACCATCTTGTTAGTGACTTCAGTTTGCCCATTAGCCTGAGGTCGAACAGGTGCATAATATAATTGCTTTATTCCCCCTCTTTCTGAATATGTTTCTAATGAATTATTTTTTAATTGCTTCCCATTTTTGAAAATCAAAATATGAGGTAGACCATATCTACAAATGATGTTTCTATAAATGAATTTGAAGGCCTTCATCTTAGTTATAATAATCATGGCCTCGACTTCCACCCACTTAGAAAAGTAATCAATAGACACAATCAGATACTGATATCCCCTAGTGACTTTGGAAATGGGCCGACCAAATCAATCCTCTAAATTGCAATTGGCCTTGGGGAAGTACTGGATATGAATGGATCATGAGGGGGAATACTCTCACATCGATGACACTTATCACATATTTTTACATGGTCGACTGCATCATTGGCTAAGGTCGGCCACCAATATCCTTGTGTCACAATCCTCTTCGCGAGAGATCTTCCTCTAATATGGCTTCCACATGACTCCTCATGGATATCTCACAGGACATAATCAACTTCAGTAAGGTGAACACATCAGAGTAAAGGGAGTAAAAATCCCTTTTGTGCATATGACATCCCCTATAATGGTGAACTTTAAAGATCTATATCGTAACTTTCCTCTGTCGGCCTTTATTTCTAGGAGCTCCCCGTATCTAATAGATCTAATGAGAGGATCCATCCATGAAGCTCTAAGGTTTAAATTTAAATAAAATTCAAGTTTACTGTCATCGTCATCGATACTAGGATTGTAAAGGATTTCAACTCGGATAATCCTCTTGATCTCCATTCGGGTGGAAAATGCTAGTCTTGCTAATGCGTCGGCTCGGTTATTCTTAAGTCAATAGACTTCCTTCACTTGCACCTATTTTAAGTTGGTTATTATGTTAATCACCATTTCCAAGTATTTCTCCATCTTTTCATCTTTAAGTTCATAAATCCCCAGTATTTGGTTAACTACTAGCTGAGAGTCGTTGTGCATAATCATATGGTCGACATTCGACACCTTGGCCAAGGATAGGCCAGCCAATAAATATTTATTCTCGGATTCATTATTTGTGACTTTAAAAGGAATCTCAATGCATATTCAATATTTGTCCCATTTGGAGCTGATAATATGAGACCTATTCCACTACCTCTTTCACAAGAGGAGCCATCCAAAAATCAACTCCAGACTAGACTATCGTCTGAGAAGGGACCTTTATCTACCATACAATTTATGAACAAAACATTCTTTTCAGTATGGTCGGATATGGCCAGACCCTAAGTTGTCTTCTCATGCAATATTTAAACTTCATCTTCTTTAACATCGGCCTCGACCCAACTGAACTCAGATACAAAGTCAGCTAATGTCGACCCTTTAATTGTAGTCCTTAGCTAATACATGATGTTAAACTCCCCTAACTCAATTGACTAAGCCATTAGCCTACTCAATTTCTTAGGTTTACGAATGACTTGTCTTAATGGAGTGTCGATGAGAACCACTATAGTACCAACTTGAAAATAGGGCTTCATTTTTTGCTAATTTATCCATCTTTGGGTATTTTATCTTGGCCCCTTGAAGAGCCATGTTGTTGAAGTACACGGGCTTCTAAACCTCTTGATCGTCTCTGAAGATAGTTGCACTTATGGTCGATTATGACACTGTTATATTCCGGAACAATCTTTCTCTTTAGATGGGTCAAGAAAGGATCATTGGAGAACTTAGATAATCTTTAAGTTCTTGAAAATATTTTTCACACTATTTATCCCAAACAAATGCTTTTCTCAATATTTTGAAGAAAGGCATACACTTTTCTGAGGCCCTAGAGATAAATCTATTAAGAGTTATGACTCTTTAGTCTTTGTACATATTCAATTGTTTTTAGCATCTTTATCTATATCAACACCTTGATTTTCTTTGGGTTTGCCTCTATTCCCCTCTAGTTATCTATGAAGCCATGGAGCTTTCCTACTCCGATGCCGAACACGCACTTCACATGATTCAACTTCATCTTGTAAATCTCCGTCATGTCAAATGTTCGCTTAAGGTCGAACATATGGTCCTCTTCATTAAGGCTCTTTGTCAACATATCACTAACATAAAACTCCATAATTTTAACGATCTTATCTTAAACTTTTTATTTACCAACCTATGGTACGTTGCCCCTACATTCTTAAGGTCGATTCACATGACCTTATAGCAGTAGGTTCCATTTTCATCCATAAATGAAGTCTTCTCTACATTATCTTTATCCATGAAGATCTGGTAGCATTGTGATTATGCGTCCGTAAAACTCATCAACTCGTGTCTGGCTTTGGCATCTACCATCTGGTCTATGAGAAGTAAAGTAAAACTATATTTGGATAAGATTTGTTTAAATTACTGAAGTACACACACATTCTCTAATTTTCATTGTCCTTTGTCACAATCAAAAAATTTGACAACCTATAAGAGTAGTGCACTTCATGCATAAATTCAATCGACTGGGGCTTTTTCAACTCTTCTTAGATGACTTTATCCCTATCTCTATCATAGGTACTTCTCCTTTGATTCACTAGCTTGGAATCTTTATCAATGTTTAACCAATGGTAGATAACTTTGAGGTATATCCCCAACATATCCACCTGGCTCCATGCGAAGATGTTTTGCCTCTTTCTTAATAGCTCTATCAAATTTTTCTCCAACTCCTTTTTGAGTGATGAGCCCATTTAGATGGATTTTTTTGGCTCGTCCTCATTGAGGATGATGGATTCTACCTCATCTACGGCCTCACCCTTTTTTAGTTTCCTCTCATCCTTAGGGTAAAGAGTATCAATGTTGTAAGAGGTTATGACTTTCTTGGGGGTCCCTTTCTATTCTATCGAGCTAAAATAACACTTCATGTCCTCTACCTGGTCACCCTGGACTTTTCCTACCCCATAAGGGGTCAGGAATTTTACAATGTGGTGAACAATGGATGACACTGCTTAAAACTCTTTGAGGTCCACTATGCTGAGGATGATGTTATTGGCCAAAAATACATCGTCATTCATCATGAAAAAGTTAACTTTCTTTGTTAGGCACCTCGGCCAGGTGACCATGCAAACATCCATCTCGAATACCCCAAGTGAGTTCACCTTTTCTCCATTTAACCCTATCAAGGGTTGATGATAATGAGTTGGACTCTTCCTACTGAGCTTCACCCCTTTGAAACATCCCAGAACATGACGTCGGCTGAGCTTCCGTTGTGCACTAGAATTTTAGACATATTATACCTATGAATCCTGGTGATGATGACCAAAGGATCATCATTAGGGGATAAAATTCCCTTGAAGTTAAATCATGAGAGGCCCACAATCAGTGTGTCCATGTTTACATTCTTTATCTTCCCAGACTTTGACTCTGAAGTAGTCGAATTTACTTCCATCCGCTTGGGAGCCGACTTCGCTTCTATGACATGCGCCTTACAGTCGATCGACTATGTCCCACCGCCGTCCATCACCCACTGATCATTTTCACATATAATGAGATCATGGAAATAAGTTCCTTAGTCTCATGGATCCTCAGTGGGAGGCCTGGGTCATTATTATCATAATCTGACTCTTCATCTTTTTTACTGGCCTGTCATCTTTTGACCAGTTCTTCTTCTTTCTATCATCGTGTTTGGAGCCAATTTGGTCAACATACTTCCAAATTTTTCCTTGTTTTAACATCTTCTAAAACTTATCGGTAGTGTGGTTGTGGTCTTGGCAAAAATCACACCACTTGCCTTTGTCCCTCTTGTGGGAAAAGAGGACTTAATCTTTTTAGGCCACTTGAGAGATCTATCGTCTTTAATATCATTCAAGATAAAGTCTGGGATTATTGTCAATGGAGTGTAGTCGACAAACTTATCGTCAGTCGGCCTCTTTTTACCATCTTTTCCCTTTCCTTTTTGAGATTTACTCCCACTGGTTTCTTTCTCATCCTTTCCTTTGGCTTCTATGGCATCCTCGGTGTTCATGACTCTCCCAACCATAGCCAGAAGTTCTTCCATGGACTTGGGAGGATATTCAAGATTTCCTTTCTACAGGCCACCCATAAGGGAAGTTATGGAAATATTTTCTTCATAATCCTCCACCTCAAGATTCTCCTTATTGAACCATGTAATATAGTTTCTTACTGATTCATTCTTACCTTGTTTCACATCCAAGAGATGGGTAACCTTCTTCTGGATCTTCATGTCATAGAAAACGTTATGGATGAACTTATGAGCCAGCTATTTGAAGTTTTTTATGGATTTTTTAGGAAGAGAAGTGTACCATATATAAGCTGCACCGGTGAGAGTTCTAGCGAATGATTGGCATCTCATCTTATTTGAGACAGGGTAGATGTTAGTCTCAGACTGATACATCTTTATGTGATGTATCAGATTAGTACTCCTATCACTCTTGGGCATGATAGTTATAGGTTTTAACTTGGATGGAGTGGGATATCTCACAATCCTTACTACAAAGGTATATCCTTCCGCATACCCCCTTTGGATGGGGTTTTGAGTTTTTAGAAAGTCACCGATCTTATCTTCCATCCTATGGATTGAACTGTTCCATGGTTTCTCTGTTGCCACGGTATTATTTCTTACTCCTTTTCTATTACCTTGGTTAGGCACATGATCTCGGACAACTGTTCTCTATCATTTGTTTAGTTCCCTATGTTCTACCTCTCGACCCTATCGGGGCCTACGATCAGTACATCTTCCATTCCCTCAGAAGGACACAATGCTAAGGGATCGAGAAAGTTGGTCTCATAGGTCTCCTATCGGGATAAGATAACTAAAAACGGATCCTATGCTTTGTCTGTCGAATTTCGAAGCCCTGGGTGGGCCTTTTAGGGTCGGCCTAATGCTTTTACCCTTTCAAGTTGGTGCTGGACGAACTGTGCTACCAAAGATTTCATATGGTTCCCAACAGTCATCCTCATCACACTTAAGGTCATCTGAACCATCCTGCACTTCTTTGGTGGAGTCTCCTAGGATCAACCACATATCTATGTCTCTGATGCTATTGTGCTTCCTTGTGTGGGGACGAATGTGGTCCCCCTATCGTTGTATCCACATCTCTGCCACAATACCTACAGGTCTGGCCATCATAGTCCAGCTAAAATCACTAAACTATTCCTGCATTTTCTACTGTATGGTCACGAGTGAGCGCAGTGCTACCACCACCTCAGCCAGTTTTTACTGAGGTGGTGTCTGGCTAGAGCTGGGGCCAGCTCTCGGAGGTAGATCGGAGGAAACTTTCTCCGATAAAAGAACAGAAGAATTGAATGAGCTAGAAAGAATCTTGAATATACCAATAATAGCTCTTTTAATGGTGATATAGGTCCAACAAAGGGTGGAACTGGATCACCACGAGATAATCATGTTAGAAACAAGCTAAAAAAGGAGAGGAAGAAGATGAACCTTTGTTCCCACAGACGATGCCAAAATGATAATGCTAAGAAGCCACCATTTAAATTTTTATATGCACCTCGAGCTCAAACACGAGATATCAATAAATATATTCAACCAAAATAGATATGAAAGTAAAAGAAGGAGGTGAGGTGAAGAGGATGACCACTGAAATGTAAAGTGGCTCAACTTTTTAGCTTACTCTATTGTGCAAGGATGTGAGGTTTTGACTATGAAATGAGGCTCTGATGGCCTTGGTTGTACAACACTCAAGATCTCTCTACTGTAATTTAGACCGAGTTTTTCTAGGGTTTGTAATTTTGGATCCTTTCCACTATGGAAGAAGATGAGTATATATAGTACTTGGGGTCCGCATTGTACCCCTAATCATGTAAGAAGCATGTGCATGGTGAATATTCCAATAGCGTTTTGACACCCTTCCTGGTGCAAGTGTGTCATGATGATGCAATATTCCCTCACTTGCTCCTGATATTTTGTTATAACTGCCTACCCACATGGATTAGTCATGCTAAAAACCCGTGTCACGCGTGATATGTATGTCATTGTGATGGATCTTATCCTGGAAGAGGATGATATCTATGATGTCCTATTGGGTAACTAATGTGATTAACTGAAGTGTGATCTCAGCTGTTTGGCTAATGTCTAGCCGAAACGAGACTAATGAGGCACTAATGGGCCAACGGTTAGGTCTCGGTTTATAAAATCACTATGAGGTCGAGACTGATGAGCTTATAATGAGATACTTGGTAGGTATCAACTCGTTAGATTGGTATGAGGTTGAGACTGTTGACAAAGGGCATCTATAAAGGACCCCTTATTGTCTCTCCTAGGGAGTGACAAAGGTCGGCCTAACTGAGCTAAGGATAGATAATAGACTAGGCTACACTTGGGTATATCAGTAAGTGTTATTTCGGGATCCATGTGAAAGAACCTCTTCTCAAAATGCTACCACCTTCAAAGGTGAACTAGGTGTCATTTCTTCTCCTGAAGACATTAACTCCCTTACTCTTCCTATTAAATAATCCACCATTGGAAAATTTTCCCATGGCTTAATATCTCTTCATGTTATAAAAAAAAATTTAACCTTTTCCCTTAAAGATGCATATACAATTAGTCTTTTAAATCACAATCATATTCTCATTCATCTTAATTGTGTAGAAGATTTTGTGCCTCTTTGGGCCCGTAATTAATCGTATATAGGAATATTTTTACTGTGTACATTAAAATTGTCTCCATCCTTTAAAATTAATGAACAAAGTCCCATATCATATATATGGATCAATTTCCCAAATCTTCCAATCCACTTCTTTTCGAAATCGTCTTTATCTCCATTGCTCAGTTGACTGGAAAAACCGCTAAAAATGGATGCATCCACAGTTTTAATTAATATACCAAGCATGGTTATACTATGTTGAATTAAAATTCTTAAAAATAAACTCAAGGGTATGGATAACTTGTGGTGACCAATGTTATTGGCAACAACTTAACTATGTATAAGTTCCTTATTTTTTCCCACTATATGAAGAAAGGTCATAGTGTTGAAGAATGATTTATCGAGAATCCTTCCAAGAACCCCTCCCCCCCAAGAATCATGTTAATCCATCAAACCATCCTCTTTAATATCAAATCAATCCTGAAAACTCTCAAGAAGACTAACTTTCAAATACCTCAAAACCTCCCCAAGTTTATTGGAAATAAAATCTCAAAGAAGTCTCATTACAAAATTTTGGTGAAGAAGAATACCCAAAAGATGGGTAAAAGGATACAAAAGATCATGAACTCATTAACCACCCCGACTTCTCTCTACCTCCACTTCCTAATCCTCCTCCAAACATAAAAGCCAAAAATCCCTTGAAATTACAATTGTTTCTAATAGAACAATAACCGACCACATTAACAAAATGAAATAACGTGAAATCTCAGAATATGAAGTGACTATTTTTTATACTTGAATCTTATCTCAAAGAGAGACTGATCTCCATGATTATGATAAGCATATATCTCTTTAGAAGAATTATCAATTTGATTTAGATCTTACAAGTTATATTTCGTTCCCCACTCATGAAGAACTTTAGATATTTTCCTCGAGAATTTGAAAGAAGAATAAAGAAGACAAGTCCAAAGATAATAACAAGTCCAAAGATAATAAGAAGAACCCCCCTCTATAAAAATACATCAACGATACTTTCAAGAGTAGCACGAGCAACACCAAGAATAATTTCCAGATAATCCTCACTTAAACAGAATAACTAGATTTGGTACCAAGGTAATCTCCAATTACAACCCCAATAACTTTAGGTGTTAAATCTTATATGTTGGAAAAGAAGAATAAAAAAACTCAGTAGATATCCTAATCTCCTTGATATTGCTCTTTTAGAGACCAAAGTTAACAAACAAACCATCCTCTCATATAAATTAAAATGGTATTTTTAATGAAGTTCCAATAATCATTCTAATAAAATCTGGTTTTATTGGAAAAATGGAATGTCAGTTATTTTTTTCCATGATGCGTACCTAATATTGTGCTTGAAAATTGATCATTAGTGGTTAAAAAGCCATTCATTTTATCTATTGTGTATGCTAAATATAGTTGAGGATAAAGAAAAACCTTATGGTCTCTTATGGATAATTTCTTCTACCTTTATAAAGATAGCCCTCATTGGATTATTGGTGACTTTAATGTAGTGAGTGATCAATGTGAGAAAATAGGGGGTAATGCCATTGACTTCCATGATATGCAAAACTTCAAGCATGTAATTTCATCAAATGGCTTGTTTCATCTTAATTATTTAGGAAACAAATTTACTTTGTGCAATTATAGAGAAGAAGAATGTCTTATTCTTGCGAGGATAGATAGAGGTCTAATATATTTGAATGGTCAAGACTCTTCTTATTACCTTTAATCAACTACCTCAACAAAAACTTCTCAGGCCACTCCGCTCTTTTACTATCCATTAAATCCTCTATAGACAGTGTAAGAAAGAAGTTGGTGGTTAATTTATTTAATTCCACTCCATAAACAGTTATCTATTGCCTTTTAAATTTTAAAAATGTTTAGTTAATTATCAAGATTTACCTAACCAGGTCAATGAATCCTGGTATGAGCGTATCTGCAATACCTTTTTTTATATCATTTAATTAAATTATAAATTATATTAATTTCTTACGATGACATGTGATTTCACTATATATATATATATATATATATATATATATATATATATAGAGAGAGAGAGAGAGAGAGAGAGAGAGAACGAGAAAGAACGAGAGAGATAGGCTCCTATTCACACCCAAGTGTGCATACCAGTTATTTAACATAGTAGACACATTATTTTTTTAGTTGAATTTTTTTGTGCAGTATTTAAACTTTTCAAGGAACCAACATAAAAAACACTCAATTTTTTTTTTTTTTTGCTATTTTTAAAAAACCGATCAAACTTTCACGGCTTTTAAAGGCTGTGAAAGTTTGATCGATTTTTTTAAAATAGAAAAAATAGTTTTTTGAGCTTATTTTTTTATACGGGTCCTTTGAAATGTTTAAATATCATATAAAAAAATCTAACTCAAAAATTTGTCTTTTGATATTTAAAAAAAATAGGTTTGTGCTAGTAAATATGCAAACTTGGTGTGCACGGGAGCCTTATATATATATATATATATATATATATATATATATATATATATATATATATATGTCATACTCAAAATTTAATCCAGGCTAAATCTACAGTAAGTCACTAATTAAATATTTGAAATAACTTTGTAATATAGGCGATAATGGAATGGTCAAGGTTTTGGTATCGAGGGTTTCTTCATTTGGATCATGCCCTCAATCCTAGGTGCTATATACTGTGAAGGGGTTTCCTATAATACCATGTCGCGATAAAATTAAAAAATAATCTCATAATTGATATTGGACCTGAAGCGAATTAAAATAATTGATTGATGGGTCTCGTAATTTGCATAGATATTTGGGACATTAAGAATGTTCGTTTAGGGCTTAAAATAATCATTTTTAAGCCGTATGGGTTAATACATGGCTTGTGTAAATTTTGGGACCTATTGGAATAATATTTGGTCTCATTTAGTTTTTGATTATATGGGACCTTTAACTAATTTTGGGGGTAAGTAGATTAATAGATGATTGGGGTTAACATAATGCATCCTAGTGGCTAGATAGAGGAACCCTCGAGCTAAAAAGAGGAAGCACTCAAGAGGAGAAGAGAATTTGAGGGAAATTGTCTTGGATTTATTCTGAAATCAGAAGGCAATTGTATTTAGAATAAAAATTTAATATAGGGTTTGAGTTATAATGATAATTAACCATTTGATTATGTTAGTTTCATAGTTAGAATTCTGAATTTAATTAATTTAGTAATCTAATTAACTTAGCAATTGAACCCACAATCATTTATTCATAAAATAAGAAAACTTGTATTGAATCCCATGAATTGAGTTGAAAATCCCTATGTTTCAGTCATGAAACTAACTAAAAGTTATTTTAATTTGACAATTAAAAACCTAGGGTTCGTACTTCGAAGTTTGGGAATCTATCCTCCTATTCATGTTAATTTTATTTAAATTTCCTAGTTGTAGGTTGGGTATATGGTTAAGTAACTTATAATTGAAGGAGAATGAGCCTCGGGCTATGTAAGTGTTTGAAATTTGGTGATATGAATCATTAGTGGAGGAATTAGAGACTGGGAGAAGAAGACTAGGGAAATCTTGTTAAAACAAGATTAGTAACTCGTTCGAACGATAATTAAGGGTTCGTTCGAACGAGTTCTTGATTTCGTTCGAATGATTGCACATATCTCGTTCGAACGTGAATATGGAACACATTTGAATGAGTTTGGATATGTTTGGAATATTAATTCTTAAATAAAAGGGATTAATTTCGTAGAGAATTTGGTCCTATGACTTATAAATTTGTAGTTGATTTTATCTGTCATTTAATAATTTATGAGCTAAATTACTCAATTTCAAGTACATGTAAGGATTGTATTTCCATTCTTCAAATTTATTATGCATGTCAGGATTGTACCCAAGTTCAACTACATTTAAGGATTGTACTTTTATTATTCAAATTTATGGTGCATGTCAGGATTGAACCCCATCTCAAGTACATGACATGATTGTACTTATATTATTATTATTATCTCAAATTATAGTTCATATTAGGATTATACCCAATTTCGAGAACATGTATGGATTGTACTTCTATTATTAAAATTATGGTGCATGTAAGGATTGTACCAAACTACAAGTACATATCAGGATTATATTTATATAAACATTAGTCCAAATTGATTGTACGAGTCAGGATCGTATATTATACTCGACATGGCTAATATGGTATTGGGATTATAGATATGTGATATTTAGGTTGTTTGGGTTGGGAAGAACTTAAAAACAACTAAAATATGGATAGAGAATGTGTATTTATTTATTGCAGCCCAAATTTTGTTAAATCTTTATTCTTCATAGACTTGATGTTTATATTGTTATTGATTATACTTTTTAGGACCTAGGCTGCAACTTCCAACTCATCACAGATTCATCTATCTGATTCCTTCTTCAGTTTGTACTCTTCTAGGATGTAAGTGTCGAGCCTACATGCTCACTCTTTTGTTTATAATTATCTATGGTTGTGTCATATTTGTAATGACTACTATTTGGAGAGTTCGTTTATATTTAGACAATAGTATTTCAGAGTTGGATTTTATTACTGTATGACTATGGTATCGACGGTTATATGAGTTTACTCTTTTACATTTATTGATTTATTGGTCTTATCTAGTTAATTTTATTTTCATCATGCGTAGAATGATATTCAATTGTTTAGACTCATGCAATTATTTATTTTCAAACCAATCAATCTATTTTAGATTCTATGGGGTGTCATAGTTGGTATCAGAGCATTTGAGGTTCTGGTGTCTTACGATGTGTCCAACGTTTTTAGTGTAGTCCTTTTTTATACTTTAGGGATTGTATTTTAGATTATATCACTCTATTTTATAATGTCTACTTATATGCTTTTGTTTACTTCTTTCAGATGGTGAATTCACGACGACGAGCAACACGATGAGTACCGTGTGTGAGTGTCGAATCTAATGAAACAACATCTCCACACCACAGTATCAACCATAGCCACTATAACCATAATAGTAGAAGCAGGATCCATCCAACTTAGCCACCAATATTGCTCAAACTGTAGCAGTAACGATGCCGACATCCATTTAGGAGTAACCACCATTGCCACCACCTATTTCCACACTCATAATTCTACATGCCCTTCCTACCACATCATTATTGGACATGTTAGGAGTGCCTTAGCAAAAGGAAACCCGCTAAAGTTTGCATGGTCGATTGATTCGGCTCCTGCATTGTAGTGGATATGAGAGATTGAGCGACACTAACGCCTCGTGGAGTGTACTGAGGTATAAATGAAGATGCTTACTAGCTTTCGACTTATGGGGATGATCTATACTGGTGTGAGGTAGTTATAGAGTTTTAGGATAAGTTTGAGGGTACAAATTTCCCTCCCAAACAACACATAAATTTGAGGAACCAAATTGATAGGCTCAAGTAGAAACACTATATAATTACAGAGTACGAGGAGGATTTTTCTCATCTTTGTCACTTTGGCCATATGTGATGAAATCATATGTGAGGAGGATAGATAGATTAATAACTGGGTTAACTTTGTGTATCAAGCTTGTGTTAATTGGAAATCTGACATTTATGACATACGCTAAGGTTGTGGACGTCGTACTCCGTCACTGTTAGGAACATATTAATTTTCAGAACGACCCAAAGAAAGATAAGGGGGAAACGACTAGTGTCCAAATACTTTTGATTCTAGTAATTCGTTACGAGGGTAAGAAGGCTCACAAAATAAGATAGGAAAAATCTAGGGAGAGAAAACCCTGAATAGATTTAGAAGACATGGCCATCTGGGTTAGGGTAAGTGCTACTCGAGCCAGGGACAACCAGGGCAGTATTAATATGAAGGCAGTTCCAGTAAGGCTATGACCCTAGGCATAAAGATATGTTCTATTAGAATGGTCAATAAGGTCAGTAATACGACTACCTATTTCCCGGAGGGATATCCTCGGCGGTATAAATAGGCTCTTCCATCCCCATAAAATCTTCATACATTACCACAAGCACCATAATATTAGGCATTTCCTTTATCCAAAGATTAGGCATAGGGCCTCCCATAACTTCATCACGAACGTGTCTTTAACGTTAATCAAGAGGACCATCCTATACAACCTCAGGCTATTGAGGTTATGTTTTATGTTTACGATAGTTATACACGAGTAATTTTTTATATGATAGAATACCATTCCTTTGTTAGTTATGTATTTTCTTCAATGTGGCTATGTTATAGATATCTACCAATGTGTTTATGCACATAGATACCCCAGTGGGTAGGGGAGGTGACTTGCATCAAATTTATAGAGAGTGGTAGTTGAGATCATCCAATTATGCTTTTCAACATACTTGTTAATTTTGGATATGTCTACATATGATATTATATTGGGGATGGATTGGTTGTTGACATACCATACACAAATTGATTGTACTAAGAAGGCAATCACGTTTTCTATTCTCGATAAGAGATGTTTCATATTTATATTCCTAGACTTGAGGGGGATTTTAGACACTTGTATTATATAGATGCGAGTACATCAGAGGAGGTCATCATGTCTTTAGATTATATCCAAATTTCCCAAGAGGTTATGGACATGTTTGATGAGGTACTAGGGTTACCGCCTAACAGAGAGATAGACTTTTTCATTTATTTGGCATCGGGCACCAAGACCATTGCTAGGGATCCATATCAAATGGATCTATTAGATATGTGTGAACATCGGGAGTAGATTCATCAATTACTGAGATAGGGGTCTATACGAAGGAGCACATCACCTTGGGGAGCAAAATTTCTTTTTGTAAATAAGAAGGAGAGTTCACTCTGATTATGTGTGGTTTATTGGGTGCTGAATAAAGTCACGATACAGAATAAATATGTCTTATCACATATCGATGACTAGTTCGATCAGTAGAGAGCCACAATATTCTTCTCCAAGATTGATTTGCACTTATTATATCATTAGTTATGTATTCCGGAGGAGGAAATAATGAATACGACCTTCTTAAAGTGCTACTAATCATATGAGTTTCGAGTCATGCCATGTGGGTTGACCAGCGTGCCAGTAATGTTTACATACCTAATGAATCAGGTGTTTCGTCCATATTTAGATCGGCTCGTCATCAAATTCATTGATGATATTTTGATATTGTCACATTAAGAGGAGGAACATACTCAACATTAAAGGTTGGTTCTACAGACTATTAGGGTAAACAAATTATATGCTAACTTCTCCAAATATGGATTTTGGCTCTGCATGGTGTAGTTTTTAGGACACCCAGTATCCGAGAGTCGATCCTAGTAATGTATCTGCGGTTTTGTATCGGGGATAACCCTAAACACCTATATATGTTTGTAGTTTCTTGGGTTTAGAAGGTACTACAAAAGTTCCATTTAGGGGTTCTCAAAGATTGTTGGGCCACTGACTCCCCTCACCCGGAAGGGAGTACTTTTTGTATTAAGTGCCAAATATTAGAGCACAATTTTGGAGCTCGTGGAGATATTAACATCCGCATCTATCATTACTTTACCATGGGGAAACGTTGAGTATATGGTTTACACGAATTCATCTCTTTAGGGGCTAAGAGGTGTATTGATGAAAAAATAGACACCTATCGCTTATGATTCCTGTAAGGAAAAATTTCTGAATCAACTCAATTTGTATGTATTGGCTTAATTTAGTGTTTGGAAAAAACTTTCTTGAGTCATAGGTTGTTAGGATTTGAGTTATGTGTCCTTCAAGCCTATGATGTGTGATTAAATACCATGTGACAAAGTTAAAGCATGATCGATGATACATTGTGTTATGTGCCGAGTTTTCATCTTCAACATCCGAGGGATCTCAATGAAATTATTAATACATATTTATGGTTGATCCCGCGATTTATTTTGGGTGTTGTTTTATAAAATTATTTGTTTCCCTTTTGTAAAATGGATTTTTTTAAAAAAATATTTTTTTAGTTTGAGTCGTTCGAATGAGTTTCCCTTTTTGTTCAAATGAGTTTTCTTTGTTATTTCAAATGAGTTTACTATTTCATTCAAATGAGATTTTTTTTGTTTAAACACGATTCAAACATCCTTCAAATGAGGTTTCACTGTTCATCGAAAAAAGTTCATTGGAAGGTCGTTCGATATTTGTGCAAACGTTTGCTATTGTCATTTGAACAAGTTTTAGTCTGTTCAAATGAGAATGCACCTTTCATTCGAATTAACCATATTTTTTCATTCAAAAAAGTTTTCTCAAAAAACTTCTCTCCTAAATAAATGCATTTCCAATAAATAATCAGGTCTTGCATGAGTTTTACACAAGGGTTATTGCGAAAAAGATTTTACATGTTATATCTTGTACCTCCCAAACCCAAGTTTACACTCAGGTTTCATTTCCAAGGATCCTACATCTATATGTATGTTTAAGATCACTTTTATGTTTCACCATACTAGTTTTCTTTTCATAGCGTGAGCATTAGGAGCGGTGCAGACTGTGTTTGTATTGAGCGACGACTGGACTGGCCACAAGACAAGTGAAATAAATGGGATGCCCAGACGCATGAAGGTGCCTTCATTCTGTGGATATTGGAAAGCATCCAATAGTGTATATGAAGAAGGTAACAAGGGACGAAGAATCTTGCCAAGTCTTAAAGTCTTTGAATCTACAATTAAGTATAATTTATCCTTGTAACTAGACATATATCGTAGTGGACTTATGTGGTGGGGTCGTCCGAGGTTTTTCTTGTTATGAGTTTTCCTCCCAAATCGTTGTGTTTTGGTTTGCCTATTTTTTTATTTCTTATACTCACTTAGATGCATGCTTAGGTCAATACTAAAATTGGTAAAACTGGTTAACAAAACACTTGTGGTTTTGTTTGGTGTAAAGTTTATTAAAACTGTGAAAATTAAAATTGGTGGTGTTTCTATAAACACTAGGGAGCATTAGATTTCTCACTTCTCGTAATCTTATGTCTCAAGGGGGAAAATCCTATGCACAATGTGGACTTAGCAGTGTTAGTTTTTTACCTTCGTATTTGGATACCTTACCAGTCGAGTGATAAGTTCACACTTTTCTCTGATAGTAGCAATTAGAAAATTCTACAAGAACAACAATTTTTTTAAATGTTAGAAAATTATATCCAAAGATATATAAATCCTCTAAACATATTTCTTAAGAAGAAAAGAGTTATTCAAAAAATCATATAGTGAAGGATGAAGATCATTGTTGTGGATGTGGATGTATAGTACATCACATCAATGTGTGCCCATCACATTTGAAGAATTTGGATAATAACAAGAATGTAGACGAGAAGAATAGTACACAACGCCAGTTTGAGTGACTCCGATAGTGAGAGCGAGGAGAGAACTACTAGTGAGGAAAGTGGAAATCATATTGTTTTCATGGTGAGACTAGATGAGAATGGGAAGGTGAGTGAAGAGAAAATATCCTTATAGAGTGTTGTGAGAAATTATAGAGGAATTCATGTTTGGTATGGTAGTTAATGCAAGAAGGAAAGGCGGGGTAAACTCAGGTTCGAGTCCTCCCGGTAGTAGTTATATTTATCAAAACAGAAAAATGGTAGAGTTAAATATTCTAGTGATAAGTCACTTAGTTTTTTTCATCATGTAGTAGCAAGGGTTCACAAACCTCTATCCCTAGGTCACTTGATGATCGTGATGATCACGTGGATGACATTCAAGAAGCCTCTGAGGAACTCTATCAAGATTTTTTTAAACGTAAAAATTCAAACATCAAGATTTTCAACAAAATAAAAACTTTCCAAAGTGAACATTGATGACAAAAATTGACCGATTGAATGTGTTCAATTGCAACGTTTAGAAATAAAAAAGGAGGTGGATTTGTTGAAAAAGGTATGTGAATCTTTGATAAATATATTATGCCACTTTGAAAGAAAAGGAAGCAATAGAACTTCAAAATGATATTTTGAAAAGAAGAAACATGAATTACAACACGACAAAGAGTTAAAACATGATATGTTTGATGCAACTTACGTTTTAGATAATATTTTAAAGAATCATTCTCAAATCGAACATGAAAATCATGGCATTAATTATATGGAACCAATAATGGGAATGTTGTAAAGTTAAAATCAAATATTAAAGTTTCTAACATTGAAATGAAGGATAAGTAAAAATAATTTGGGAAGAAAAAGGAGGAAATTGTTCCTAAATCAATCTTTGTGGAAAATGGTAATGGTTTTCAAAAGGATGAAACTTGGTAGAGTTGAGATGAAGTCTTATGAAGAAGAAAATAATGTGAAAAGGAATATTGTTTATTTTACTTTTTGCAAGGTACATGGTCACACTAATCAAGCTTGTAGGTCCCTGTGAGAAAAAAATATAGGTTCATGAAAAATATGAGACAAGTATACTAGAGAAATCTTATTAGTGAACTTGAGGGTCAAATTGATGAGTTAGTGAAGAGAGTGGATTTCCTAGTGCAAGTTATATGTGAGGCTAGAATGTAGATATCGAGACTTAGACCTAAACCTAGAGCATTTTCTAAAATTGCAAGCATTAGGCATTATAATACTATGAGGAATGAAAGGTTTAAGAAGACATAATAATCCACCAAGGAAGATTGTTTAGATTGTAGATCCTTAAAGTACTTTTGTGAAGAAAGAAGTTGCCTTTGTTCCCCCAACTGATCCGGGAGATGGAACACCCATCGCTATTTAGGATAGTTTCGTAGAGTGCCTATGATCTTTTATGACTTTGTGGGTGTGTGCTTGACAGTCATACTTGGATAATTTTTCATGTTTTGGTGAGGATTTCATGCATGTGTGAATTTTCATGCATTTATATATATGCTTTGTTCCATGCATATGGAGGAGGGTAGTGGTACTGGGATCTATGAATATACTAAATCTGGTGAGGCGTGACCCTGTCTAATTGAACCTTTCTTCAAAGTATTCAAAGCTTCTAGAGAAGTAAATGGTTGAGTGATAACTTTTGTGGTAAAATGGAAATTTTACAATTGTTGATTGAGTAAGAAAATTATTGAATATGATCTTTTTAGGTAAACTTCTAAGGAGAAAATAATCACTTATAACTGACGATTATTGGGATTGAAGAGACAAACACTTTAAGTACCAAGGAGAGAGCATGTATAGAATAATTTCTGTGTATTTTTGTGGAGAGTAACATTTCTTAATATATGTTATGGTTTGACCTTGCCCAAGTGATCTATTTATAGATAAATACTAAGGTTTTTGTGGTGTGTGCACACCAAAAGAATATTATTTGCAATAATATTTGAGCTATAATTGTTGTTCTATTTTACTGTTTGTCGTCTGTCCACTCTGACAGATGATATCTGGTGCAACGTCAAGAAGCAAATATGTCGAGCATAGTGCCAAAAGTTTGATTTTATAAGTATTTTTAAATGGTTACATGGTAAAAAAAAATTTTGAAAAACTTATGAGCGGCCATTAGGGCTACTTGCCAATGTTCATAACTTAAATACACTTTATGAGCAGTGCCTTGACAGCACACCTATTTTACTAAGTGTGAACTGTGTAAGTGTGTGAGTGACCTCTTAGGTACTTCCTACTAGTATTATCTCTTTCCTAAGATACAAAACTGGTTGGGACTTAGCTTGCTAAATAAGACTTGCGTCTCAGCCTCAAAACTAAAACTCCCAAGGGATCCCAACTAGTCTATTCTGCTCGAGCCCTACTAGATCAACTAAGGATTCTTGCTAAGCATTGATTTGTAGAAAAAATAACAAAGTGTTAGCAAAAATTGTTTAGGAAAACTTATTTATAACATAATCTTGGGTATAATCGAAGAGCACCCCCTAACTATCTAGGAGCTACTCAAAGATGAACTCCTTACTGCGCTAGGGTTGCATGCCTGGAACCCCCTCATTGACTTGTGATAGACAACCTTTTGGTATGTCTTCGTTGTGGAAAGCATGTTGTGGAGGCAATTATTATGCAACACAAATAAATATGAAAGAGGTGACAACCAAGAAAAAAAAAATAAAAGGCCAATCACACAACAACGGGAGTACGTGGTTCAGCAAAGAAGTGCCTACGTCCACGGTGGTTCAGTCAGTGTTATTTCTCTATATTCTGAAAAGTAAGTACAGAGAATACAACATGTCCTTTGCCCCGGACTTGGGGTTTAATTTATACATGTATGTGTTGGAGTAGTGGGGGTGATAGGTTCCTCTTTATTAGCCATCTCCCTTTCATGGGATCGTGTTCCCCCACAACTTCTCTTCATGGCATCGTGGAGTAAATGGGTGAGTACCAGAGGTGATGGGCCTGGATTTTGGGCCGCTGAGGAGGGGCTACTCGTCCAGGCCTTATGGTGATAGAATTGGGGTACCCACAATTGCCCCTAAATTTGTTGGGTCGTTCTTATGGGTCCGATGAATTTAAATGATCAGCAATGACGGTTGATTTCTTTGAAAACTGTGAAGTTGCTTTGGCGGCACCCGCTTCGCTATCCGTGCGTTATGATTAGTTTTGAAGGCTTGTTAAATAAGACACATTTTCTCTTCGCCGTTCCATCTTTTCCAGCAGTCTTCTATCTTCTGAGAACTCTTGAGTTTTGTACCTTCGGTTTTCGGTCTCCACTCTCGTCGCTTCTTCGCCTTTTGATCTGATCTTCTATCCTGTAAGTCTTTCGTGCCCTTTTTCTTGAGTTTATAGTTTTTCTTGTATTTTTCCAATGGCGAAGATTGGAGATAGGTCGGTAACTGAGTTTAGAAAATTCTACGGTATTCCTGAGTGGGTAGAGTTTATAGTTTTTCTTGTATTTTTCCATCTTTTCCAGCAATCCGGGATGATGATGATGATGTGCTTCTTGCACAGAGGTCCAAAAAATCGAAGACTGTCTCCGGGGCCATAGCTACTGGTTCTCGGCCTTCCTCTCAAGAGCAAGAGAAGAAGAAGAGAGAGGAGGAGCAGGCGAGGGAGAGGGAGAAGAAAAAGGAGGAGGAGAGGAAGAAGGTGGAAGAGAGAAAGAGGAGGGAGAAAGAGAAGGAGGAGGAGAGGAGGAAGATGGAACTGAGGACCAAGATCGGTCAAGCCTTGGTCCCAGTATCTGCTTTGCCTGAGGGGGCTTCGGTGGCCATCTCTCCTCAACTCGCCCCTGCGCTGCTTGAGAGGGCAGTCCTCCCTGCAGATCGCGAGAGGGCGTCAGGGTCTGATCAACTGGCCTTGCAAGCTAGCCAGAGGCTTGCCTTGGTAAGGTTTCTTTTCTACTTCCCAACTTCTTCTAATCTGTTTTGATGGTTTCTTCTTTCTGATCTTTCCCTTATTTTCTGCAGTTTGTGACTGACTTCGCTGTGCTCTATCGCTCTCGCGACGAGCTGTTGAGAAGGAACAGCGAGCTGGAGCAGCAGAATTCTACTCTGGTGGCCAGGGGTTCTCAGCTAGAGGCCGATCTGAAGGCTGCTGATGCGGCTCGAGCTTCTTCTGCCTTGGCCCTTGCTAATTCTGCTCGCGAGAGAGATAATGCTGTCAGGGAGCTCGGCGAGCTGAGGAAGTCGTATGAACAGGTCTGCTCTAGCAAGCTGAACCTTGTGGAGAAGAACAGGGTTCTTGCCGAGCAGTTGGAAGTGGAGAAAGCCCAGGCAGCCACTGTTAAAGAAGATTCATACAATTCTGGCTGGGCTGCTGCGTATGAAGACGTCGAGGTTCAGATAAGCTATATCAGCCGTCTGAACTTCAAGAAGGGGTGGAACAAGGCCCTTGTGGCTGCTGGGGTGGATGTTGCATCCCCACTTTTTGACGAACATGATCCAGGGCCCAAGCCAGTTGTGGATGAGGAGCCAGCCCCAACTGCTGAAGGGGTCAATCCTGCTTCTCAGGTGACTCTTGCTGATGCTTCTGTGGTCGAGGGGGCAGTGCACACCTCTGCAGAGGGTGATGCCCCTGCTGATGCTGATAAGGATAAGGGTCCGTCCACCGAGGTTGCTAAGTGATAGGGTTTCTTTGTAATTTTTTCCTTTTTTGTTCTGATGTAACCTCGCTCATTATCAATAAAAAGGCTTCATTTTTGTTTATGCTGATTTCTTTTTGTTCTCTTCCTTTCTTTTTTACTTGTAGTTGGTTGATGCTGATGAATATATCCCTGCCACTTCACATCTGGGTAGGACTCTCGGTCCAAATGCGAGTCCTGCTGTTCACCAGGCCTTCGCTAGACTCTGCCGGTTTGCAAAGTTAAGTAACAAAAAATACAAGGATCAGTCTGAGCTGGTGGCCAAATTGAAGGACAGGCTCCAGAAAATGGAAGAGATCGGAGATTCAATGCAAGAAGAAGTTAGCGAGCTGAGAGCCAAGTTACTGGAGGCCACCGAGATCAATCAAGTCGTGGAGTTTCTTCAGCGGAAGAATGACGACCTGAGGCGGGAGGTCTTCGAGGCTTAAGGAGCGTTCGCCGAGCACCGCTCCGGCAGTCCTACAAGGTTCTTCCTCGTCGCGAGCTGCTCGACCTCCCCTCCCGCGTGCTGGTAGGAGTACACGGGGTAGGAGTAGGGAAGTTGAGGAGCAGCGTGAGAGGGAAATAGAGGAGCTGCGCGGTGATGTCCGGCGAGCTTACGTAACTGCTGCTGGGCTCCAGAGGGACGTCACCCGACTGCGGCATCAATTCAAGAAGGGCCCTCGCCAAGTGTGGAATGATGGCTATGATCAGGGCTGGTTGGATGCTCCCACGAGATTATCAGAGTTCGAGGAGCTTTCCTTCATCAGGGGGTGGTTGAGTGCTCTCAGGGAGCTGCAGGTCCCGAGGAATTCGATATTGTGGTATCGGCATGAGATGTCTCCGTCTACTCTGATGCCCAATCCATTCAGGCGAGATGACCGATGGATTCCTATCGATGCTATTCCTCGGCGGCTACTGGAGTTGGACACAAATGAAGTTATTGAGGAACTCGATCCCGCCCCTGATGACGGGAGGAGAGCTAAGGTTGCTGACTACCTTGCTTGGAGGCTTCCCCCTTCTTGATAATTTGTTTTTTAATAATTGTAAATACTTTGGGCGAACCTTTGCCGACTAAACATGTACTATTATTGTTTGTAAATATAAAAGATTAATGGAAAGTTTGAGTTTTGGGCGATTTTGCCGACTAAACGTGTTTATCCAATCTCTGTTATATTTTTGCAGCTTCACAATCTTTATCTTGTCATGTGAGTGTCCGCCCAGTCCAGTATTAAGAATACCATTGTGCTCTCTCTTTACCTTTTAGGTCGTGTCGTCACACTCCCTTAGGTCTAAGAGGGGCAATTGGCGAGGACACACCTGTTTTTGGATGTCTTCATCCAGTCAGGATTTTGTTTAACCAAAATAGGTTTGATGCCTAAGAATATTCTGTAGGGCTTCATATATTTCCACGGGCAATGCTAAGAGGTCTGTCGTGCTTCGTGACGATGACCTGAGGAGGGGTGTTCCCTTGCTATGTCAACTATTATACCTGTGATTTGAAAAGGATGTGCAATAAGATATAATTGTTACTTTTTTAGAGAGTAATTAACTGAGAGATTCTTATTGGTGAATAGAGAAATAAACTGTCTTTCCCCAAAATAAGTACAATAAAAGATCTAACTATAGAACTCCTAAAAGTAGAATTTCTTGAGATTAACTGCGTTCCATGCTCGTGGTATCTCTCTGCCCTCCATCATTTTCAAATGATAGGCACCTTGCAGATCGTCTCTAATTATCTCATAAGGTCCTTCCCAGTTTGGGCCTAGTTTACCATCTGATGGCTTCACTGTGTTGCCCAGGACCTTTCTTAGGACATAGTCTCCAACTTCGAACTTCCTCGGATTGACCTTTTTGTTGTAGTGCTTCGCGAGCTGTTGCTGATAACTCACTAGTTTTACTAGGGCAAGTTCCCTGTGCTCGTCGGCCAAGTCGAGTTCAGCGAGCAAAGCCTGATCGTTCTGATTCTGCTCGACAAGGTCGGATCTCATTGTAGGCAATCCTGATTCTAATGGGATGACCGCTTCCATACCATATGCTAGTGAGAATGGCGTCTGACATGTGGCTCGTCTGGGAGTCGTTCTGTATGCCCATAGGACATGTGGTAGCTCGGTAGTCCACGCGCCTTTTGCTCGTTCTAACCGCTTTCTTAATTCAGCGATCACTGTTTTGTTGGAAGCCTCATCTTGTCCGTTGCTCTGAGGATAAGCTACCGAGCTGAAGTGGTGCCTGATCCCGTGTTGGTCGCAGAAGTCCTGAAAGGGGCCACTCTCGAACTGTGTTCCATTGTCAGTGATGATGGTTTTGGGGATCCCGAATCGAGTGATTATATTTCTCCAT
This sequence comes from Sambucus nigra, assembly GCA_949130495.1. Classification (NCBI taxonomy): domain Eukaryota; kingdom Viridiplantae; phylum Streptophyta; class Magnoliopsida; order Dipsacales; family Adoxaceae; genus Sambucus; species Sambucus nigra. The sequence goes on from OX422208.1 coordinate 127,395,284, forward strand.
ATGAACTTCATCATGTCAGCATCTCGGATGTTCGCTAGTGGTTCTGCCTCGATCCATTTGGTAAAGTAATCAGTTGCGACCAACAGGTATTTGCGATTGCCGGCAGCGGTGGGCAGTGGTCCCACGATGTCCATTCCCCAGTGGGCGAAAGGCCAGGGGCTGGTCAGGGATTTCAATTCGCTGGCAGGCTGGTGGACCATGGGGGCGTGAAGCTGGCATTTTAGGCATTTGCGGACATAAACTGCGGAGTCTCTTTGCATATATGGACACCAGTAACCTTCCTTCATTGCTCGGAAGGCTAGAGACCTTCCTCCGACATGACTTTCGCAGATTCCTTCGTGGAGCTCGTGAAGCACTGTCTTGACATCGCCTGGGTGGACGCATCTAAGGTAGGGGCCGGAGAAAGATCTTTTATACAAGTCGCCTCCCGTGGATAAGTGAAAGCGAGCAGCTTTGATTCTTATCTGGTGGGCAGTTCTCTTATCCTCTGGGAGCGTTCCGTTCTTCAAATAGTCTCTTAAGGGATCCATCCAACTAGGGGTTGGTTCCAATTGGAGTATTTGTTTCGCTTTTGTCAGCTCGCAGTTGGGGTGAATGCTCGGGCAGCTAAGGAAATCGACGGGGATTATCCTTTTAAGGCTGGAATCAACTGCCGAGCTTAGGGCTGCCAAGGCATCAGCGTGGCTGTTCTGCCCCCTGGGACACTGTTGGATGTTGATTTCTTCAAAGTTCGTCATCAAGTTTCTTACCAAGGAGAGGTAGGCTGCCATCCTCTCATCCTTCGCGTTATAGTCTCCACTTATCTGATTGGAAACTAGTTGCGAGTCTCCGAATACCTGTAAATGCTTTGCTCCTAGAGTTTGCGCCCTTTGGAGACCTGCAATTAAGGCTTCGTATTCTGCTTCGTTGTTGGAGGCTGTAAATCCCAGCCTGATTCCTTGCTCGAGGATTGCATTTTCTGGAGTGATGAGAACAATTCCTACTCCTGCCCCCTTTGAGTTGGAGGCTCCATCAACGAATAGCTTCCAGCTTCCCCCTGTAGCCTGGCTATTTTGTTCTGTTGGCTTAGGCTGGTCGAGAGGTTCTTCGCCCGTGAATTCGGCTATGAAGTCAGCGAGGATTTGACCCTTGATAGCTATCCTTGGTTGAAATTGGATGTCAAACCGGCCGAGCTCGACTGACCACTTAGACAGTCTGCCTGACAAATCGGCCTTCCTTAGGACAGCCTTGAGGGGGTGTGATGTAAGGACGATGATCGTGTGAGCTTCGAAGTAATGCTTTAGTTTCCTCGAGAACATTACTAGGGCGAATGCGAGCTTTTCCAATGGCAGGTATCGCTGCTCGGCGTCTAGTAAGGTTTTGCTCGCGTAATAGACTGGATGTTGGATCCCTGTGACTTCACAGATTAGCGCTGAGCTGATAGTATGGCTAGATACAGAGAGGTAGAGGTACAAAGGGTCCATTTGTTGTGGCATGACGAGCAGTGGTGGGGAGCTTAGGTAGGATTTGAGCTCGCCTAATGCTTGCGAGCAATCTGGGGTCCATTCTACCGTTTTGCTGCCTTTTAAGAGTTGGAAGAAGGGCTTGCATCTCTCTAAGGATTTAGAAATTAAACGATTTAGAGCAGCGAGCATTCCAGTGAGCTTCTGTACATCGCGGATTGTGCGAGGAGGTTGCACCCGTTTAATTGCCTCAATCTGGTCCGGATTTGCCTCTATGCCACGCTTGCTGACCAAATACCCAAGGAACTTTCCTGACTGGACACCGAAGGAACACTTGCTCGCGTTGAGTTTCATTCGGTATTTCCTGAGGATTTCGAAGGTACTTGCCAGGTCAGAAAGGTTGTTTTCTTTCTCCTTGCTTTTGACGAGCATGTCGTCGATGTAGACCTCCATCGTGTTTCCCATCTGTTTTTTGAACATTTTAGTAACCAGCCGCTGATAAGTTGCCCCTGCATTTTTTAGCCCAAAAGGCATGACCTTGTAACAGTATAAACCAACCGTCGTGATAAACGCCATTTTATCCTGATCTGGGGCATATAAGGGAATCTGGTCATAGCCTGAGTATGCGTCCAGGAAACTCATTCGCTCGTGAGCTGTAGTGGCGTCTACTAGTTGGTCTATTTTTGGAAGAGGGAAGCTATCCTTGGGGCAGGCTTTGTTGAGGTCAGTGAAGTCTATGAAAACTCTCCACTTACCGTTGCTTTTTGGGACTACCACTGGGTTGGATAACCATTTGGGGAACTGCACTTCCCGTATGGATCCTGCATCCAGCAGTTTTTTGACTTCCTGTTCTATTGCTTTGGCTTTCTCGAGAGTAGTTCGTCGTGCCTTCTGTGCTATCGGCTTGAATGTGGGATTGACGTGCAACCAATGGCAGACCATATTGGGATCGAGTCCTGGCAGCTCGTAGGGTTCCCAAGCGAAAACATCTATGTTGCTTCTGAGTAAGGTTAACAAATCCTTTTGCTCTTCGTTAGTGAGTGAGGTCCCGATCAGGAAGACTCTGTTGTTGTCGCCTTCCCTAGCAATTACTTCTACCAGGTTTTCTACAACCCGTTCGGAGGGGAGGAGCCTGGTCTCTTCCACTCCGGGCCTTCCATATTTTAATTGCTATTTGGAAGGGATTGCACCTTCCTCCACTTTCTCGCTGGTTCGAACGTCTTTTTTCTCTGGCTTCGATCGGATGGCCGCTATGAAGCACTTTCTCGCCATCGCCTGGTCGCCATGTATCTCCATCACTCCCCGCTCGGTGATATATTTGAGTTTCTAGTGGTAGGTCGAGGAGACTTCCTTCATTGCATGAAGCCATCCCCTGCCGAGGATGGCTTGATACGGTGAATCGATGTCGACCACCAAGAATTCGATCATTTTCGAAACACTCCCAGCGAGCACTGGTAGTACTATCTTGCCCAAAGGCATGGTCATTTTTCCAGCGAAGCCGACCAGAGGGACAGTGGTTCCCTTCAGGTCGGCGATGTCCAACTTCAATTTCCTGAACAGGTCGATGTACATTACTTCGGATGAGCTTCCTTGATCGGCGAGCAGCCTGTCGATATCAAAGTTGGCTATCCTGAGTGTAATGACTAAGGCATCATGATGTGGGGTCCTTACTCCCACAAGATCTTCATCCGTGAAGACAATATGCTTGTTGTAGTTGATGTCCTCTGCTCGGCGGCGTTTTCCTGCCTGTGATTTCGCTGGATCAATTTGAAAAGCTTGCATTACTGCTGTCAGCTTCTTTACCTCCATCCGAGCTGAGTTGCCCTGGATTTGCTTAACATCGGATACTCCATGGATTACTGCGAATTCGTGTCCGGTGTCGTCTTCTAATACGTTGTCGGGTTTTGCCTCCTTGTGGATAGTCACTCTCTCTACCTTCCTTTCCACGAAGTCATTCAAATGTCCGGATTGGGCCAACTCCTCGAGGTGGGACTTAAGAGCCTTGGAGTTCTCGGTCTTATGTCCTCCCTCTTTGTGGAAGGTGCATCTCAGCGCATTGTTTCTTTTCGATGGGTCTCCTCCCATTTTCCGTGGCCATTTGATGAACGGCTCATCCTTGATCTTAGCGAGAATTTTGTAAATTGGTTCTTTGAAGATGGTGTTGACTGCCTGGAACGACTTTGCAACGTCAGGGCTCCCTCCGTTCTTGGGGCCATTCTTGCTCCTATTCTTTCCTCCTTTTTTCTGGTTATCAACTTTCTCACTTCCCTTCGTGGCGAGCTTGGCTCGACCGTTTTCACCTACGTTAAGGCGGGTGACATCTTCCACCTTTGCGTATTTCTCAATCCGGGCCATCAGGTCATCAATGGTGGTTGCTTCCTTCTTTGTCAAGGACTGGTAGAGGAGGGAAGAGCTAGGTAGCCCAATTTTGAATGAAGCCACTGCCACCTCTTCTGCGCAGTCTTCGACTTCATTGAATAACTCCCAGTACCTTTTCGCGTAGTCTCGAAGTGTCTCCTGAGGAGTTTTCTTCATCGTCAATAGAGCATCCATCCTTTTGGGATGGGATCTGCTGGTGATGAACCTGGCCGTAAAGAGCTCGCCCAGGGATTTGAAATTTCTGATGGATCGGTGAGGGAGTTTCTCGAACCATTTTTGGGCCACGTCATGAAGGCTTGAGGGGAAAATACGACACATCAACGCATCTCGGTGATTCCAGAGGGTCATAGCCTGCCGGTACTGCCTGACATGATCAATGGGATCAGTCTTCCCGTCATAAATCTTGAACCTTGGAATAGCAAACTTTTTGGGAGCTTCTTCTTCTTCAATTTCCCTTGTGAAGGGCGATTTCATCTGGGTCTTGAGGGCTCTCCTGGCGAGTTCTCTGGTTGACCTGGTGCCGCGGTGAGCTGGATGTTGGTCCATTTCTCTGCGGACTAGGTTCCGTATGTTGTCGTCGCTGCGAGCAGGGCTCTGATAGCGGCGAGCTTTTCTTAGTTGCTCGCGAAGGTCGTCGTCTGAGTCACCACCTTCGAACCCTTGATGTTGCCGCCTAGGGCTCTTTCCTCGGCTGCGAGATTTGCTTGCCTGAGGGCTAGGAGTGCGATAGGGGCGTCTCCTGGTATCAGGACGTAGTTCTTTTTCCAGTTTTTCCAGTCTTCTTTTCAGGCGAGCATTCTCAGCCTCATACCTGCGAGAAGACTCCCTCTGCTCGTGGAGCCTTGCTTCGTATGCATCGATCAATCTGGATATCTGAGTGGACCTTGCTGGTCCTTGACTTTCTTCTGAGGCTGGCCTTTCTAAGCGAGCCCCTTGATCGGAACGTCGGACTTCAGACCTAATCCTGCGAGGAGCGGGTGGCTCCTGAATGTCTCCTGCTTGAGGAGCGTTGCTGCTGTGACCAGACATCTTAGATTTTTTCTCGGTGTGGGCTCTTCTCAAGGAAAGATAAACGTTTCCCACAGACGCCGCCAATTGTAGAGGCAATTATTATGCAACACAAATAAATATGAAAGAGGTGACAACCAAGAAAAAACAAATAAAAGGCCAATCACACAACAACGTGAGTACGTGGTTCAGCAAAGAAGTGCCTACGTCCACGGTGGTTCAGTCAGTGTTATTTCTCTATATTCTGAAAAGTAAGTACAGAGAATACAACCTGTCCTTTGCCCCGGACTTGGGGTTTAATTTATACATGTATGTGTTGGAGTAGTGGGGGTGATAGATTCCTCTTTATTAGCCATCTCCCTTTCATGGGATCCTGTTCCCCCACAACTTCTCTTCATGGCATCGTGGAGTAAATGGATGAGTACCAGAGGTGATGGGCCTGGGTTTTGGGCCGCTGAGGAGGGGCTACTCGTCCAGGCCTTATGGTGATAGAATCGGGGGATCGTGTTCCCCCACAACTTCTCTTCATGGCATCATGGAGTAAATGGATGAGTACCAGAGGTGATGGGCCTGGGTTTTGGGCCGCTGAGGAGGGGCTACTCGTCCAGGCCTTATGGTGATAGAATCGGGGTACCCACACATGTCTAATCAAAATCCTTCAATTATCTATAAAAGTGGCACAAAAGTAGAGAATTGTGGTAAGTGAGGTGTCAATCGAATTAAGGGAGTGAAGCGGGAGAAAAACACATGTAATCCATTTTTTATTTGATTTCTTTTTGGACTTTTTACTTTTTCTAATTTTTTTAGCTTTTTAATATTAAAACAATTTTTAGGAGTAGTTAAATAAAACTAAACTAAATCAAAGATATAAATACTAACTAAAAAGTGTGAAAAAAAAAAGTGAAATATAACTAAATAAAACGTAAAATATGAGATGAGTGTGGAAATAAAAGTGAGGACTAACAAGGGATATGATGACACCAAATATTATAGTTAATCCAAATTAACTGATTCATTAAAAATAATTATCGCAAGTTAGTATCAAAATCACAAATCAACTCTCGTTGCAAATGTAATTTTAATAATAACTTTTTAGAAAATTAAATTCAACACTCCTACAACTCTTGAAAACAAGATCCAAACATCATTTGACAAACCAGCTGTTAGGGTCGATTTATTAAATTAGTTTAAATCATAAAAATAAGCGTAGAGTTGAAATTCAAAGAAATAATTTCACATTTTAGGAAAACCTATCTCTAGTTGGATTCTAAATGGAAACTAAGACTAGAATCTCGATTTTCTCTCGAAAATCATTTACCCTCTCTCGATGCGTAAATCAAAATGTAAGAGTGAAAAATTAATCATCAAAGGAATATTTAATTTAAAGAAACTAATTAAAATGGGATCACCCCAGTTTTTGAAAGGGTTTCTAGCCTAACATTGTGATAAAACACAACAAATGTAATATTATCAACAAACTAAGCATGAAATAAAAAAAATAGAGATAAGAGAACAAATATTAAAATCAAGCCTCCTTGAATTGCCTAAACTCTCACACTTTAATCCTCACAAAATATATAGAGAAAAATAAAAGAAATAAAAAAATTATTTACAAAGATTTTTTCTCTCTATTTTATTTTTGTACTCTAAACTATCTCTCTCCAAAAAAAAAAAACTAGCTCTTCAAATGGATCTTCTCTTGATTTTATAATGGGCACATTAGGGCAAGGGGTAAAGTTGGAAGAATTAAAGGTGCGTGAGGTAATGAGAAGGTGTTTGGCTGAGGGCATATTGGGAAGTTGGGGTTAAAGATGGTTTTAAAAGACATGTGGGTTTTTTCTTTAGTTTGGTCTGTGTTTGTATTTAGCAGGTGAAGAAATCGTGGCTTTGGAAAAAAAAGGAAATGGGTTTAAATGGGTTATGTGGTTTTGGGAGAAACCGGGTTTGAAATGTGATGGGTATCGGAAAATCGGAGGTTGGGTTTTGGTGTCATAGTGTCACGGGTATATGTCCTTCGGTGTAGGTTGACCTGGGTCACGGGTGAAACGGGTTTTGGTTGAACTGAGATGGGTATTATTGGAATCGGGTCTCGAGTTTACAATTGGGCTTCGGGTTTGGTTCGATTTGGGCTCTGGGTTGTGGAGTGTTCGCAAGGTAGGGGATGCTAAGCACAGATAGGTCTCGGGTTCGAAAATGGGCGACCGAACTTGGAGTTTATGGATTCAGAGGTTTCGGTTATGGTAGTTCCGTTTTGTGGATGTTTGGTTATGGTAGGAGGTGATGTAGTAGATGATGTGGGTTCTTTTAATGGAGGTTAGTGAGAGAGAAAATGGGTTAAATGTTTGTGTGTTAATGGAGGTAAGTGAGGAGGGAGAAGATTGGTTTTATCACCCGGGGAAGGCTAACGTGGTAGCAGATGCGTTGAGCCGTAGGCCCGTAGATGAGGTGGCAGGGGTATGGAAGGCAAAGTGGAAGGAGTTGTGACACCAGGATGCAGTGGCCCGATCATTCATGTCAGTGATGATTGTTACACCGCAAATTGTCACGAAAGTATTGAAGGCACAAGCAGATGACTCGTTCTGTCAGGAGCTAATAGTTCGATTACTAGCAGAGGGAGCCGAGTCCTATACCGTTAGCTCAGACGGGGGATTACGCTTCAATGGGAGACTGGTAGTTCTGGAAGGGGAGGAATTGAGACACGAGGTGATGGCAGAGTCGCATGGCTCACGATTCGTGGTACATCCCGGTGGGGACAAAATGTACCAAGACATGAGACGACAGTATTGGTGGAGCGGGATGAAGAGAGATATTTCAGTGTTTGTTTCTAAATGCGCCACTTGTCAGCTTATAAAAGTGGATCATCAGAGATCGGAAGGACTTCTACAGCCATTGGAGGTCCCGATGTGGATGTGGGAGAGCATCTCCATGGACTTTATCACGGGGTTGCCTACGTCATAGAGAGGTCACAACTCCATTTGGGTAATTGTGGACAGGTTGACCAAAGTCGTTCATTTTCTACCCGTAAGGACAGACTACACTACGTGACAGTATGCCCAGCTCTTTATTGCAGAGATAGTGAGACTTCACGGTGTGCCCTTAAATATCGTGTCTGACCGAGACAAGATATTTGTTTCACGGTTTTGGGAAAGTTTTCAGGAGGCCATGGGCACGGAATTACGGTTGAGTACGGCTTATCATCCGCAGACCGATGGGCAAACCGAGCGTACAAATCAGATGTTGAAAGACATGTTGCAGATGTGCATCATTGACTTTGTGAGTGGATGGGATCAGTATCTTCCACTGGTGGAGTTTGCTTACAACAACTCCTACCAGTTCACCATTGGCATGGCTCCATTTGAGGTGTTGTACGGTAGACCTTGTCGTTCCCCAGCATGTTGGTTGGAAGTGGGGGACAACAAACTACTTGGGCCGGAAGTGATTCAGGATACTTCAACGAGGATAGAATTGATACGAAGTCGCATTCGAGTAGCTCAGGATCGGCAGAAGAGCTATGCTGATGCGAAGAGGTTCTTCAGGGAGTTCCAAGTGGGGGACCAGGTTTTGCTCAGAGTATCTCCTATGAAGGGGATTATGCATTTCGGGAAGAAAGGGAAGTTGGCTCCGAGATATGTGGGACCATTTCCTATTATTGAGCGGATTGGGCCGGTTGCGTATAGACTAGGGTTACCGGAGCATTTGCATCGGATTCACGATGTGTTTCATATTTCCTGGCTAAGGAAATATCTTAGAGACAATTTGGATCATTCTCATATTGCTTTGGAGGACATTGATCTCCAGCCTGATAGCTCCTACGAGGAGGGGCCGATTATAATTTTGGACTAAAGTGAGCGAAAACTACGGTCAAAGATAGTTCCGTTAGTATGTGTTCAGTGGCGACATCATAATTTCGAGGAGTCCACATGGGAGCGCGAGGATGAGATACGCGAACACTATCCAGATTTGTTCTTATCAGGTACTTTCTAGTTCCGAATTTCGAGACAAAATTCAGTTATTAGGGGGGAAGTATGTAATACCCCGTATTTTCGTGATATTTATTTTTGGGGATTAATTGAATTAAATGTGTATTAATTGAAAATTAATCCGGATAAAATATTAACGATACGAGAGTTAGTATTTGATTATAATGTGTATATATGGCAATATATGAATATTGGAACTATTGAAATTGTCGCGAGATTGAAATACGTCAATTTGGGAAATTTTGTTGGGACGCGCGTGACAGTCGCATCAGGAATATAATTATTTGAATTAAAAAGTGAATTTTATTTTTATCACCCGTATGGTAATTTTGAGTGCTGCAACGAGTCCAGAAGGGTCGAAATCGTCAGAAAACACTAGCCGGGAGCTTGGTTTGGGTCCCGGGGCATTTTTAGGCCACACCGGCAACGTATAAGGGTAGTTTGGTAATTTTGGAAATTGGGTAATTCAATCCCACGAAAATTAGAGTTAAAAATCTGACTTAGTCTTAACCCACTAAGCCATTTTCAACCCCAATTTAGGTAGTGGGCTACGGGAGAAGTTAGAAACTTTAAAACTTGCCAAAAACCAACCACACCTCCATTATCACCTTGAGAAGAACTTGTAGAGAGAGAGAGAAAGAGGAGAATTCTGCATAGAGAGAGAGAGAGAACAGATTCAACCTTCAAGATTCAACCTCAAATTCAGAGAAAGATTAAGGCAAGTGGTTTAATTCCAATTGATTTAATGCTATGCTTTTCCATGTTTAGGAAATTATCAAATTTATCTTGGAAGATTGATTAGACCCATGAATTTGAAGATGTAAAACTATGAACTATGTTAGGGACTGCATGTAGAAACATTCTGGACGAATTATGAATTCAGAATTATGACCCTTGATGATTTAAAAACGGATTTTAGAAGAAGTTTATTAATGTTCTTGAAAGAAATAGAAAACTGGAATTCTTGATGAAGATTTGATCCATACAAAGCCCTTGAATGATGAATTATTGGTTTTAGAATGTTAACACTGTTGTAGGATGATTGTATGATGATATTATAACGTTATCTTAGAGTTTCATGCTTGTTAATGGTGTTTTGGGTTGATTTGAAAAATGCAAAACGAAGCAGTCCGTAGCCTACCTGGTGCGTTCGATCGATCGACATTCGTTAGTTGATCGATCGACCACCATTGATCGATCGAAGGTTAAGTTCGATCGATCGACCTTCCTAGAAAGAGTAAAATTTCCCTAGTTAAATTTTAATGATGTCAAACCTTGGAAAATATTATTGGAGACCTTATGAATATCCTTAGACTTAAGGAATACCAGTAGGTATGGTTATAAAGTTCGGACCTTACTTAGATTTTAATTTGAGGAATTATTCTAAAAGCTATTGAAGATCGATAAGTGAGATAATATTAGGATTAATAGAGTAATTTTGAATAAGTTGATGAATTGAGGTTTGGGGCAGAAGTAAGGACCTTAAGAATAATGATGTAATATGTGGGAATATTAGGAAACTTAATAACCCCTTTGAGATAGGTTTTAAGTATAAGAATCTATGACGTGAGATGTGTCGACAGTCTACATTATATTTTATCGGAAGACTTAAAATGTATACATTTGGAATAATGGTATAAGGATGTAGAAAATACCTTTATTAATATTGAGATATCTAAGATGTGTGCATGCTTAGTATATAATCTTATGTGTATGACATACCTACCATACTTGCTATCACGGGAGGTTTACGTTCTCTTAGGGACTTCTAATCCTTGTGTGCCCGGATTTAGTTTGGTACCTAGAGGACATAGTTCAAGGGAATGACTTAATTGTGAGTTATTAAGATAGCTGACTATGGAGCGTAGGTATGTACGTGACCATGGATATGTTGAATTATGTTCGCCTCCATTTTTGTGTGTGGTGTTTATTCTAACAATTCCTGAGAGATTCGGAATTTGTAATCCTTATGTACGTGATGTATCGGGATGGATAGCAGAGTATGTGTGAACCACCGCTTAGCCTCGGGGTGCTTGTATAGTATTTATGATGTGAATAATATACGGTTCAATGAAAAGGAATTTGTTATGTTTAAATTGCGAGAATAATTTATAGTAACTACTTGTAGAGTTAAAAAGGAATACATGTCGTGAATTGTAGTGCTAACAATTTGAGAATCCGAGTTCAAGTAACGCTATCTATTTAAGTAATTACACTGGGAATTCATATTGTGAATCGAGTAGTTGGGTTAGAACTTATGATGGTTTAGTTAGATAAATAACACATGTATGGGTACAGGAACGTTAGGATTGTACTGTTAGACGAGAGATGAGTATTTCATGTGAGAGCACGTCCTAACATGTATCTTGCATTCATTGTTTTAATTGTTATTAAAGCACTTGCTGTTTTAAAAATACTCTCCACATTCGGGCTCTGACCCGTTTGCTTTCAAATCTATCTTTTTGTAAAAACCATTTTTAGGTGCCCAGCCACAAGGACACCTTGCTTAGTATTTCCAGTCTGGTGACGAGCTGTAGCTGTTGTGGAAGTTACAGGGCCTTGATATTAGACGCTTCATTTGCCTTGACTCTATATTCAGATTTCATCAGTTTTAGGGCATGTCGCCCATTTCTTTTAGAGACATTTCATTTTATATATCAGTTATTCAGACTTTGGTTTTGTAATTAATTCACTATGCAGACATGTTCTATTTCATTTCATATTGGGATTGTTGTGAGGAGTATTTCCTCGAGACTCATCTTTACTTGTTGATTCATTATAGTTGGACTTTATCGTGAATGGTTGTGTTACATTTCTATATTTAATTTATTGCATGTTAATCAGATTTAATTAAAATTTGACAACTCACTTTTTAAATACTAGGTGGTTAGTAATCATTAAAAATGTTTTCGACAGTGATGCTATTAACTGGACCAACTTGGCATTTTGTATTGATTTAATAAAGGAGTAGCTACCCGGTATTTAAGTAGTCGGGGTGTCACACATATCTTAAGTCACGAGCCTCTTCAAGTTTGAGAAGATTTGACATACATTGAGCACCCAGTGGAAATCTTGCACCGTAAAGATCAAATATTACGAACCAAGGTTATTCCACTAGTCAAAGTATTATGGCATAATCATTCTGTTGAAGAAGCAACATGGGAGTGGGAAGATGAAATAAAAGAGCGATATCCATACCTTTTTGGAAATTAATGTAAGTAAAGTTTGGGTACCAAACTTTTTATAAGGAGGGTAGGATGTAATGACCCCATTTTCTTATGCTAATATATAATTGTCTTCATTCAATTTCGTTACACTTATTATCTAATAATGATATATTATTACATATATGATATTCCGAGTTCTTAATATGACATAGTCCATTTTTAAATTTGAAGAATCAACGGTAAAATGGGTCAAACTGAGATTTTATGGCACATCCTAAGCTAAGTGATAAGTTTTGGGGTAGAAAATATAATTTTATGAAACTTTAGGGACTTGGTTTTAACAAATAAAGTGTTAGGGACAAAAATAAGAATTAAAAGGGGCCTTTTTGTAAATAAAATATTTTCAGGGACCTAAAAGAAATATTGAAAATATATGGTGTGAAATTACCAAAATGCCCTTCAGGTGCAAATTGACCCTTATACCCTAAATACCTTTCCACCTCATGCTTGGTTTTGACACCTCCACCGTACACGTGTCGTCATTAGAGGAGAATCCAAAACACGTGTCGTCGTTAGAGGATAAGCTAAAACACGTGTCGCAGTCCAGTGAAATAATACTGCAAGATGCCTCCGTTACGCGACACGTCAACGCTTACTCCCATTGTAAAATCTTGGTCATCATGGACACGTGTCAATGCCGTGATATCTTTGGAAAACTATAAATAGGGCCTTTGGGGATCATTTGAAACTCACACAAATTCCTTGAGAATTATAGAAAGAAATAGTGAGAGAAAGTGTGACAAAGTTTAAGAACAAGTTCTTAGGGATATTCATCTTAAGGTAATCTTAATGTTATAACGCATCTTTATAGTTTTAATTTATTGTTTTATAGCTTTACTTAGTAGTTATGCTGGTAAAATACAATAAAGAACTCACTAATCAAAACTTAAAATTTAGAACAAATCCAAGTTGATTTTATAAACTTGTTGGAAATTATATGCTTTTAAAAATGATTCTTTATAAAGAAATTGCTCGTTATTATAGAATCCCATTTAAGTAATTCCAAAGTCAGGCCCGGTGAAGTTCTGTCTAGATGAGATGGTATTTAAGTGGTACCCCAGTGACCCTCCATCTCTACTGGGAATGAATCCAAAAATGTTCTGTCTAGATGAGATGGTATTTAAGTGGTGCCCCTGTGACCCTCCATCTCTACTAGGAACCGACTAATGAGGAAAGACTATGAATTGAATTCTTCTATTACGATCAATGAGTTTTAAAAGTTGAAAAATGGGGATTCAGTAATCCTTTAAAAGAGGAAGTTATTATTATTAAAGTATAGTATAAACTGGACCTTAGAACGTGTACTTAAATTTTTATCAGATTAACGTGTGATCGAAGACTCAATACCAGTAAATTTGACCTCCATTTTGGGTGAGTACTCTGACATGCCTTTTATATTTTTATTATATGATATTATTCAAACTATATTTTGTGAACTGGTTTTATTCTCAAAATTCATGCGATACCGATGATTGATTCATTTATGACATGTTTATATTTGTCCATATAAACATACCGATTAAAATGATTATTTAAAATGATATTGAAAATTGAAAATATGATTCGGCCTAAGGGACCTCTTTACTGACTGACCTTCCCAGCTTAGTTATCGCTGGTGTGCCCTAAATAAGGCGTTGTGACAAACTAGTTCGATTGACCCTCAACTACCGGGGTATAATACGATAGAAGAATACGGTATTGGAGTGTACTTGGCCATCAAAATGATATGATTGAAAGAAAAAGATATCACATTTGATTTGTTTCATTCGTCTTATTCTGAGCTATCCAATTGTGATATATATACTTTCATTTCAAAATATATATCTATTTACTGCAAGTTCTTATCCATATATTGTGACACCCCGACTAATTAAATACCAGGTAGCTACTCTTTTATTAAATTAATACAAAATGCCAAGTCGGTTCAGTTAATAGCATCACTGTCGAAAACATTTTAATAATTACTAACCACCTTGTATTTAAAAAGTGAGTTGCCAAATTTTAAATTAACTCTGATTAACATGGAATACGTGAAATGTAAAGGATAACATAACCATTCACAATAAAGTCCAACTATAGTAATCATCAAATAATAATAAGTCTGGAGGAAATACTCCTCACAACAATCCAAATACGGAACTGAAATAAGAACAATAGCATGTATCCTGAATTAATTACAAACCAAAGTCTGAATAACTGAAATGTAAAGTGTCTCTAAAAGAAATGGGCAACATGCCCTACAAATGATGAAACTGAATATGGAATCAAGACAAGAAAATGACGCGTCTAATATCAAGGCCCTGTAACTTCCACAACAGCTACAGCTGGTCACCTGAATGAAAATCCTATGCATGGTGTCCTTGTGGCTGGGCACCTAAAAAGGTTTTTACAAAAAGATAGATTTGAAAGAAAATGGGTCAGAGCCCGAATGTGGAGAATATTTTAAAAACAGCAAGTGTTTTAATAACATTAAAACAAAGAATGCAAAATACATGTTAGGACGTGCCCTCACATGAAATACTCACCATTCTACTAATTGTGCACTCCTAACGTACCGTACCCATCTAAGTGACATTCATATCTAACTAAACTGTCATCAGTTCTACCCCTTTTCTACTCGATTCACAATATGAATTCCCAATGTTATCACTTCAATAGATAGCTTTACTTAAATTCGAATTCTCAATTATTAGCATTACCATTTACAGGAGGTTATCCCCCTTATTTATCTTCTCAAGGAGTTACTATAAATTATTCTCATAATTAAACATAACAATTCCTTTTCATTTAACCGTATATTATTCACATCATATATATACAATATAAGCGCCCCGAGGCTAAGCTGTGGTGCACACATACTCTGCTATCCATCCCGGTACATCACGTACATAAGGATTACAAATTCCGAATCTCTCAGCAATTGTTAGAATAAGTACAACACACAAAAATGGAGGCGAACATAATTCAACATATCCATGGTCACGTACATACCTATGCTCCATAGTCAGCTGACTCATTAACTCACAAATAAGTCATTCTCTTGAACTATGTCCTCGAGGTACCAATCTAAATCCGTGCTCACAAAGATTAGATGGCCCTAAGCGAACGTAAACCTCCCGTGATAGCAAGTATGGTAGGAATGTCATACACAAAAATCATATACATATACTAAGCATGCACACATCTTAGATGTCTCAATATAATAAAGGTATATTCTACATCCTTATACCATTATTCCAATTTTATACATTTTAAGTCATCCGATAATACATAATGTAGGTTGTCGACACATCTCACGTCATAGTTTCTTATACTTAAGACTTATCTCAAAGGGATTATTAAGTTTCCTATTATTCCCACATATAACATCATTATTCTTAAGGTCATTACTTCTGTCCCAAACCTCATTTCATCGAATCATTCAAATTTACTCTTTTAACCCTACCATTATCTCACTCATCGAATTTCATTAGATTTTAGAATAATTCCTCAAATTGAATTCTAATTAAGGTCCAAATTTTATAACCATACCTACTGGTCTTCCTTAAGTCTATGGATATTCATAAAGTCTCCAATGATAATTTTCTAAGGGTTACATCATTCAAATTTAACTAGGGAAAATTTTACTCATTCTGGGAAGGTCGATCGATCGACCTTGAACATCGATCGATCGATTGCACCAGGTAGGCTACGGACTGCTTCGTTTTGCAGTCGTCAAATCGTCCCAAAACTCCATTATAATGCAAGAAACTCTAATCTAACGTTATAATATCATCATACAACCATCTCACAACATTGTTAATGTTCTAAAACCAATAAATTATCAACCAAGGGCTTTATTTGGATCAAAACTTCATCAAGAACCCTAGTTTTCTATTTCTTTCAAGAACACTAATAATTCTCTTCTTAAATCCGTTTTTAGATCATCAAGGGTTATATTTTGAATTCATAATTCGTCCAGAATGTGTCTACATGCAAATCCTAACATGGTTTATAGTTTTAATCCTCAAATTCATGGGTTTGTATCAATCTTCCAAGACAAATTCGATAATTACCCTAGACATGGAAGAACATATCTTTGAATCAATTGTAATTAAATCACTTGCCTTAATCGTTATTCATATTGTTGTAGATGAAGATGATAGAAGATGATGGTTGATATCCACTCTCTCTCTCTGCAGAATTCTCCTCTCTCTCTCTCTCTCTCTACAATTTCTTCTCCAAAGATGACAAATGGAGGTGGAGGTTTATTTTTGGACTTTTAACTTCTTTTCTAAACTTCTCCCGTATCCCACTACTTAGTTTAGTGATGATAATGGGTTGGTGGGTTTAATGATAAATCATAATTAAACTCTAATTTTCGTGGGTTTTAATTACCAAAATTCTGAAATTACCAAATTACCCTTTTGGGTTGCCGGTATGGCCCAAAAATGCCCGGGACCCAAACTAAACCCCCGGCTAGTGTTTTCTGACTATTTTGACCCTTCCGGACACGTTGGCGCACTCAAAATGACCATACGGTTAATAAAAATAAAATTCACTTTTTAATTTAATTAAATATTTTCCTGACGCGACTGTCACACGCGTCCCAACAAGATTTCCAAATTACCGTATTTCTATCTCGCGACAATTTTAATATTCTCAATATTCATATATTGCCATATATACGCATTATAATCAAATACTAACTCACATCTCGTTAGTATTTTATCCGTATTAATTCTCAATTAATTCACATTTAATTTAATTAATCGCATAAATAAATTTCGATAAAAATGCGGGGTATTACATATATGTATATGCCTTCTCTTTTGACTGGAATAGGTATCTGTTTTCTGAAAACCCTGGATTGTCTGGAGATTGAACCTCATTCAGCTTTTAGCTGATGTTGTATAAATAAACATTTTTTAGGAAACATTTAGGCTCACGGATGGAACGAAAATGGACTATTTTGTAGATTTAGCTTTTAGAGCTCTTTTTGTAAAATATTTATTTAGAGCATATATGGCTCTCTTGTAATAAGGTTTAAATTTTCTCTTAAATTGTAACTCGTTGTTACTTTTAATATATATGAAGTTTCCTTTAGAAAGCTCTGATGACATAATTCATTTACTTTTAGTATTTTACGATTCATAACCATGTGATAATATTTCTGTTGCATTTATTTAAGGAAACAATTAAATCGAAATATTTGTTTCCTTAGTGGCATGTCAAGACACTCGTTCCGTAATACTATTTTGGGTCGAGGTCGTGACAATTGTAGCACAGACAGTTAACACATCATTAGTAGTGGTACAGCAGGCTCCACCACAGGCACCAGTAGTGGCTCTAGCACTAGTCCACGCTCTCACTTCTTTGTGGGAGGGCTTTAGGGATGCCATTCTGAAGGCACACCCTCCAGAGTTCGCGAGGAGTTCACATGTGGTAAAGGAGAGCCATTGGAGGAAATATATACAGAGTCACCTAAGGATGTATGAGTGCACTGAGGTGAAAAAGAATATTTTGGCTACCTTTAAGTTGGTAGGAGCAGTGCTACAGTTGTGGGAGTCCATCACCATACGGAGAAGAGAGGCAACTTGACTATCAAAGATTTCTTGGTATGGTTTGAGTGCAAGTACTTCCCTTTCGCCTTGAAGACCTAGATGAGACGGAAGCTAATGAACCTCAAGAAGTAAGGAAAGACAGTTGTTGAGTATGAAGAGGAGTTTACAGACCTTCTGAATCTAGTTCTAGACGTGATACCGACAGAGGAGAAGAAGATTCAGAGATTTATGGATGGTTTGACTTGGAAGATTTTCCAGCACTTGTTAGGGAATCTCTTATTGGACACATACTCTGATGTGGTTAATGTTGCCCTACTACATTGTCAGGACCACCACTTCCACCAGAAGGGAAGAAAATGAGTTGGGGAGTCTAGCTAGTAGGGATGGACATGAGGTATTAGTACCGGTGAGACACCCGCACCTTAGGGACAGGTCCGTCAGGGTGAGCAGGATTTCCAATAGGGGGATCTTGCTAAGCAGTTCCGTTCTAGAGATTTTAGATAGGGACAGGGAGGTTTTAAGAGGGCCATCCCGGTCAGCAGGGCCAATATTATTTTCATCAGGGCCAATAGGGATAAGGGAAGGACGGTAACGTCCATCAGGGCCGAGGGTAGTAGGGACAAAGGGGAGGAAACTTTCTAGGGAGGTGTTTTACTTATGGTAACACTGGCCACAAGCGTTAGGACTATCCCTAGAGGGGTAGGTCCCTGAAGCAGTAGTAAGGCGCTCGCCAGGATCCCCAACAATCATTATTTCCAACTGCCCTCCTAGCACAGCCCCAGATTCCATCTTTGCCATCCATTCTAGCAGCTCCAGTATAAGGGGGACAATTATAGTACGGGCTTCTCTAGAATGCCCATCAGGCCCTAGTTCATCAGGCGCCACCCGCTGTTGAGGGTAAGTTTCCTATACATGGGACTATGGGTCACATTTTGTTTGACACAAGGGCATCACACTAATTTATAGCTACTAGTTTTCCATGGGCCATAGGGTTGTTAGACATAACACAGAGTACAGTGACTTGTGTACACTCATCGCTAGGGAATGGGTTGTTGATTTTCTTTATATGTCGGGGAGTAGGTATAGAGATTATGAGTTTGATTTTTCCAACCAATTTTACTTGTCTTAGATACGCATGAGCATGACGCCATTATTGGCATGGATTGTCTTTTTGTTTATAGAGCCATGATAGACAATTTTAGTAGGAGCATAATCTTTGCTATACTTGGACATGAGATGTTCCTAGTGGCGATGCCTCGTCCTGAGGCAGGATTGTCAAACCATTTATATTACATAGAGGAGGAGACCTCTAAGGAGATAGTGATCCCCATTGATTCGATTCCCATAGTTTGTGAGTTTTTTGATGTATTCCAAGATATACCGGGACTACCACCTAGTTAAGATATTGACTTCGTTATGTATTTGATGTCGGTCACTCGACTGATAGCTCGTGCGCCCTATTGTATGGCTTCGACTGAGATGAGAGATCTACGAGACTTGATTGAATAACAGTTGGGATGGGGCTTCATTTACAGGATTACCTCACCTTGGGGTGCTCCAGTGTTGTTTATAAAGAAGAGAGATGGGTCGTTGAGGTTGTGTGCAGATTATCGAGAGTTGAACAAAGTCACGACATGGAATATGTATCCGTTGCCCATAATCGATGACTTATTTGACCAATTGAGAGGAGATGCCTTCTTCTCATAGATAGATTTGAGATCGGGTTATCACCATCTACGGATCTGGGAGAAGGACGTATCAAAAACTGCATTCTTGACGAGATATGGGTCTTATGAGTTCAGGGTGATGCTGTTTAGACTAACGAATTCTCTAGACATTTTCGTGGACTTAATTAACAGGGTGTTGAAAAAGTTTTTAGATCAGTTTGTCATAGTCTTCATTGATGACATTCGGATTTATGCAAGGACTTAGGATGATCATGTCGAGCATCCGAGGATGGTTTTATAGACTTTACATGAGCATAAGTTATATGCAAAATTTGAGAAATGTGGGTTCTGGATAAATGAGGTTTAGTTCTTGGTGCACATCGTTTCTTCGAAAGGGATATTGGTAGATCAGAGGAAGGTGTCAGTGATGAGGGAGTGGGGACAGCCCACGATGTTGATTGAGATACGTAGCTTCTTGGGTCTGGTAGGATACAATATAAGATTCATTCAGGGATTCTCGAAGATAGCGAGTCCATTGATAAACTTAATTCGTAAAGGGGTACCATTTATATGGGATGATGCCTTCCAGTTGGTTTTTGATGAGCTGAAGGACAAACTAACTTCAGCACCAGTCCTAGCCCTACCCACGCCAAGGATGGAATACTTGGTTTACACTGATGCGTCTTTTTCAGGACTCAGGAGTGTGCTTTAGCAGGAGGATAAGGCGATTGCTTATGATTCTCGTAAGATTAAGCCTCATGAGAGGAATGACTCCACCCATGGCTTGGCGTTAGCGACAGTCATGTTTGCATTGTGGATATGGAGACATTATCTCTTGGGGGAGAAATTTTTCTTCTTCATGGATCACAAATACCTACTGTGTCTATTCACGTAATGGGAGCTGAGGTGTCCTGAATTTGTGAAGGACTTCCAGTTCGATATCTATTACCACCTCGGGAAGCCTAATGTGGTAGCCGATGCGTTGAGCCATAGGCTAGCATGTGAGGTGTCCGAGGTGTGGAAGGAAAAATGGAAATAATTCGGGCATTAGGATGCAGTTTCCTACTCATTCATGTAGGTGATGATGGTTACACCCAAGATAATTACCAGGGTGATACAACCTCAGGCAGCGGATTCCTTCTATCAGTATCGGATTATTCAACTTCTAGCCAAGGGAGAAGATTCTTTCTTCATGAGCTCAGATGGGGGTTTACACTTTAATAGAAGACTAGTTATCCCAGGGGGGGAGGAGTTGCGGCATGCAGTGATGACAGAGTCACACAATTCATAGTTTTTGGTATATACCGGGGGGGATAAGATGCACCAGAATATGAGGAGATAGTATTGGTGGAGTGGCATGAAGAAGGACATCGCCGAATTTGTTTCGAGGTGTGCCACTTATGAAGACAGACCATCTGAGATCTAGAGGACTACTACAGCCATTAGAGATCCTTATGTGTAAATGAGAGAGAATATCCATGGATTTCATTATAAGATTACCTACATCACAGAGAGGTCACAATTCCATATGGGTGACTATGGATCGATTGACCAAGGTAGCTCATTTACTGCCAGTTCGGACAGACTACACTGTAGGGTAGTATGATCAGATCTTCATTGTCGAGATAATGAGATTCCACGAGGTGCCCCTTGATATTGTTTTCGACCGGGGTAAGATTTTTGTGTCCAGATCTTGGGAGAGTTTCCAGCAGGCTATGGGCACGGAGTTAAGATTTAGTTTGGCCTATCACCCATAGACAGATGGGAAAACAGAGCGGACGAACCAAATGTTGGAGGATATGTTGCATATGTGTGTCCTGGATTTTTAAGGGGGATAGGAGTAGTACATTCCACTAGTCGAGTTTTCTTATAATAACTCCTACCAGTTTACTAGTGGAATGGCTCTACTTAAGGCATTATATGGAAGACCTTTTTATTCTCTATCACGTTGGCTTGAGGTGGGGGACAATAAGTTACTTGGGTCAGAGGTGAATGCCAAAAGGTTCTTTAGGGAGTTCAGTGTGGGGGATCATGTGTTATTGCGAGTATCTCCTATGAAGGGGGTAATGCGGTTTGGGAAGAAAGGAAGTTGGTGCTGAGATATGTTGGGCCATTCCTTATTATTGAAAGGATTGGGCCAGTAGCTCATCGACTTAGGTTACCAAAACACTTGCATAGGATTCATGACGTGTTCCACATCTCTTCACTGAGAAGATACCTTCGCGATGATTTGTCACACAACCATATTGCATTGAAGGAGATTGATCTTCAGCCTAATAGTTCCTACGAGGAGGGACCGGAGGCTATTCTAGATCGTAGTGAGAGGAAATTGGGGGTCAAATGTAGTTCCCTTAGTACGAGTGCAGTGGCGGCATCATAATGTAGAAGAGTCTACCTGGGAGCGTGAGGATCACATGCAAAACAAATATCCAGAATTATTGCTACCAGGTATACCTTTATTTGGTTCTTTTTAGAATTTCGGGATGAAATTCTATTATTAGGGTGGAAGTATGTAATACCCCTATTCTTGGCATATTATTTTATATATTGATGACCAGGAGTGAAAAATACGGCACTTGTAATACACTTAGTTTGGGACGCGCGTATGAGTCGCGTTGGTACTATTTTATTGGGTTAATAAGATAGTTTATTTTTTAGTAATTTGGTTGGCCGTTTTGAGTGCGCCAGTGTGTCCGGATGGGTCAAAATATTCTGAAAACACTATTCGAGTGTTTTATTTGGACTTGGGGGAAAGTTATGCTAAACCGACACCCTGGACGGGAATTTTGGTCTTTGTGGATGTTTGGGAATTAAAATGGACAAAAATTAGGAATTAAATTAGGGATGTACGTGGGTTAGAGGGGAGTTGTTAGTTTTCAACCTATGTGAGAGAGAGTGAAAGAACCAAGAGGAAGAAGGAGAAATCAACAGTGCTTTGGGCTAAGAAGTCAAGCCCTTCCACCGAAAATCACACCAACGAATAGATCGCGAGGAGAGGATAATCCCCATATCAATTTCGTTCAACGATTCAGAGGTTCACGAAAAGGCAGGTGTTTATCTTGCTGTATTACTAAGCATATATGATTCATGTTAGGATTAGTTGATGAGATAACTAGAATTCTATGAAGTTGAGACTGAATTGGGCATAAATCTTTAATTTGGGAGGATAGGGTTGCATGTAGTTGAATAACCATGTTCTGGGTATATTAAATCTGAGTTTTATATGTGATTTTACGAAATTAAACTTGGGTTTATGTTGTTGTTAATGGAGTTTATGATAAACTAGGGCTCATTGAAGATTTGGGTAAATTATTAAAATTTATGTTAAAATCTTAAGGATTAGAAGTTGAAAACAAATGGGAAAGTTTTTTTTAATACTATGGGATATCGATTAGAGTTGTTAAATGTAAATTAGGATGAGTTTTGAAGTAATTTTAGGTTGAAAATTTGGAAAAATGAAACATTTGAAAGATAGGGACGAACCCTAAATTCTCGTTGGAACGAGAATTCCAACGAGATTACCAACAAAATTTTAGAGTTCGTTCAAAGTCAAAAACTCGTTCAAAGAACCTCGTTCGAACGAGAATCCCCAGGTTCTAACGACATTTCAGAAACTCCAATTTTTCCCAAATGAGTTAAGAACCCTTCTCGGTTCCTTTAAGTGGGATATTAGGACCTACGCTATCCTAGAGTAACTTCTTTTCACGATATAGCAGTGAGAGAAATTGTGTAACTACTAAGGGAATGGGTTGGAATGAGAGAACCTTAAAGAGTATATACGGTAGAGAGGTAAATTGTACAATTAAAATATTATGGGTAGTAAGGACGAAATACTACATATAAATTCAGGAACTTAGGGTGCGAGAATACCTAATGAATAAAATAAGTTGTGTGTATACTTACTGATTGAACTATTATGTGTATAACATACCTATACTGCTTGCTATCAAGCGAAGGTTGCCCGTTGTGGACAATCATGCCTTGAGGAGCCATCGGGGTGGGATATTGATTTGTACCACTATTGCATAAAACCTAGGTACGAACTATCTGTGAGAACGGTAGTGATGACGGTCGTATGGGTGAGTAGGTATGTCCATATCCCATCGGATTGGGACTATGTTTGCCTCCAATATATGTGAACGATATTGGGATAGAAGTATATATTAGTCAGAAAGGACTAGATTGTTGTGAATAGGAAGTAGTAGGATTGGAAAGTATGCTAGGTGTGCACATTAGATGAGAGGTGATCATCTCAAGAAAGTGCGATAACCTGACATGAATAATATATGTGATATAAAATTATTTTAAGCACTTGATGATTTTAAACTGTTTTTAACTTGGGCTCTGACTCATTTTCTGTAAATCTCTTTTTCTTGTCGAATTCTTTTAGGTGCCCAGCCACGGGGACACCAAGCTTAGGAATTCCATTCATTCGACAAGTTGTAGCTGCTGTGGAGGTTACAAGACTTGGGTAGTAGATTCCTATACGTCTATCATTCCTTTCTTTTGAGCTATTTTCGTCAGTTGGGCACGTAGTACTTTTCTATTCAGATGTTCAGAAACCTTGGATTTGGTTACTTACTAATTGCAGTTCTTGGATTTATTAGTTGGACTATTGTATTTGACTTTTGACTGGAGGTGTGTACTTTGGTCCCTTTTCATTATGTCAGTTATTTCATTTCTTATGAGATTGGATTCAATGGTGAATATTTAGTTATTTACTTAAATCATTTTATATTAATTAAAAAGATAAAATTTTGACATCAACCTTTTTAAATATTAGGTGGTTAGTTTTTAAATAATAATATTTTCAATAGTGACGCATAATCTGAACCAACTGGTTATTCTGATTTAATTAATAAAGGACTAATTACTCGATATTTAATTAGGCGGGGTGTCACAGGTGGTATCAGAGCATCAGGTTCTAGAGTCCTTAGGATCTACACGGCTTACTATGTCTTTTGCATAGCTATCTTCGATGTATAGCCCTATATTTAAGATTGTTGTATTCATCAATTTCACATTTACATCTTCAGCTATTTGAGATATTTACTATGGACGTATAAATATTTTCTCTCATTTCGGAAGCCTCCTAGACATGCACAACGAGCTAATGGGGATGCCCAGCTTGAGCCCTAGCCAGCTCCGGCCCTGGGAATGATGAACGCTGCGGAAGTTGTTGCTATTGTAGCACAGACAATTAATGCAGCATTAGTCGTGGAACAAAAGGCTCAACCACAGGCACCAGTAGTGGCTCCAGCACCAGTCGACGCTCTCACTTCCTAGTGGGAGCGCGTTAGGGATGCCTTTCATAAGGCACACCCTCCAGAGTTCGCGAGGAGTTCAGATGTGGTAAAGGTGAGCCAGTGGAGGAAAGATATACAGAGGCACCTGAGAATTCCAACGAGATTACCAATGAAATTTTAGAGTTCGTTCAAAGTCAAAAACTCGTTAAAAGAACCTCGTTCGAACGAGAATCCCCAAGTTTTAACGAAATTTTAGAAACTCCAATTTTTCCCAAATGAGTTAAGAACCCTTCTAGGTTCCTTTAAGAGGGATATTAGGACCTATGCTATCCTAGAGTAGCTTATTTTCATGTTATGGCAGTGACATAATTTGTGTAACTACTAAGGGAATGGGTTGGAATTAGAGAACCTTAAAGAGTATATATGGTAGAGAGGTAAATCGTACAATTAAAATATTATGGGTTGTAGGGACAAATATACTACATATAAATTTAGGAACTTAGGGTGCGAGAATACCTAATGAATATAATAAGTTGTGTGTATACTTACTGATTGAAATATTATGTGGATAACATACCTACGCTGCTTGCTATCGAGCAGAGGTTGCAAGTTATGGATAATCATGCCTTGAGGAGCCTTCGGGTGGGATATTGATTTGTACCACTAGAGCATAGAAACTAAGTATGGACTATATGTGATAACGGTAGTGATGAATGTCATATGAGTTCATAGATATGTGCATAGCCCATTGTCTTGGAACTATGTTCGCCTCCAATATATGTGTTTTGATTTGATGGTTCGCGACAGACTGAACCTTTAGTCCTTTATGCAATGAGCGATGCAATAGGATATGATAGCAGAGTATGCATGCACCGTAGTTATGTCTCGGGGTGCAATATTGTGTGTGTGTGTGTGTGTCTATACATATCTATCTATATATATATATATATATATATACTTCTGTTGATATCTACTATGTGAATTAAGTAGGTACAATTAATAATAAAATCTGAAATGAATTAAGTAGCGAACATTTAATTGTATTAGACTAAAAGTGCCTTTTTATGCTAAAGAGAGATCGTTTATATATTATATACTGTGGGGGAAATACATGGGAATGATATTGGGCTAGAAGTAGATATTATCCAGAAAGGACTAGATTGTTGGGACTAGGAACTAGTAGGATTGGAAAGTACGCTAGGTGTGCACATTAGATGAGAGGTGATAATCTCAAGCGAGTGTGATAACCTAACATGAATAATATATGTGCTAATAAATCATTTTAAGCACTTGGTGATTTTAAACTGTCTTCAACTCGGGCTCTGACCCCGTTTTCTGCAAATTTCTTTTTCTTGTCAAATTCTTTTAGGTGCCCAACCAGAGGGACACCAGGATTAAGAGTTCCATTCGTTCGACGAGTTGTGGCTGTTGTGGAGGTTACGAGACTTTAGTAGTAGATGCCTCTATGTCAATCATTCCTTGATTTGAGTTATTTTCATCAGTTGAGCATGTAGCCCTTTTCTATTCAAATATTTAGAGATCGTGGATTTGGTTACTTACTAATTGCAGTTCTTCGTTTATTCAGTTGGACTATTGTATTTGACTTTTGACTGGAAGTGTGTACTTCGGTTCCTTTTCATTATGTCAGTTATTTCATTTCTCATGAGATTGGATTTAATGGTGAATGTTTAGTTATTTCCTTAAATGGTTTTATATTAATTGAAAAGATAAAATTTTGGCATCATCCTTTTTAAATATTAGGTGGTTAGTTTCTAAATAATAATATTTTCGACAGTGATGCATAATCTGAACCAACTGGATATTCTGATTTAATTAATAAATGATTGATCTCCCGGTATTTAATTAGGCGGGGTGTCACAATAAACCAGGTCAAGAATTTAAAAAAGCTCATAAATGTATTTACAAGAGACCAACTTAACAACACACTAAGATTGTGTGTAGTCCTGAGTAGAAGCCCAACAATAATAAGGCTAAGTATGTTTGTCCCCCCCCCCCCCCCCCCAGAGAATTTTAGAAAATCTAAAAAAATGCTGGAGTTGAACCTCACTGTCAAAGTGCATCCCAACCTATTTTTAAAGGCTTAGAAGATAGAGTCAGGCCAACCTCGCAGAAATATTGTAGTTATTGCAATGTCCATGGTCACTCTCTTGTTAAATGTTTTAAAAAGCGTCTATATACGCTAGTTGATAGTAACTTTAACTATTCTGGTAAGAGACGCAATACTTATGTTTCCCAAGGCAGACCAATAAAAGATCTAACTTTAGAATGAAAGGGAAAAGGTATCGCACTGAAAGAACGTCGGTAAGGATAATTCCTCAAACCTTATATATATCGAAGGAGAAGAAACATTTTAAAACCAAGGCCATTTAGGTTAGAAAAGATGACATGTAACTCCAACTAAGGTGCAATGTTTTTATAACTATATTTAAGGCTGAATGCACCTCAGTTGGATCGAACCTTAACTCTGGGTGCTCAAACCACATGAACGGGGATGAGACTAAACTATCAAACTAAATAGAATTCCTAGGAGGTAATGTTCTATTTGGTGATGGATTATCATCCCAAATCATTATCAAATGAACGACTTAAGAAAATGGTCTTCCTATCCTTAATGATGCTCTTTTCGTAAAATGATTATAAGCCAATCTTCTTAGTATATCTCAATTTTGTGACTATGATTACATATTTACCTTTTCCAAAACTGAATGTAAAATTTTGAAAAAATATGGCAACTACATTCTTATAGGAAATATAACTCCACATTGCTAATATACAGTCATTCCTGAGAATGAGTCCTGTAATTTAATAAGATTGGATGGCTCTGATTTATGGCATAATAGTTTGGGTCATACTAATTTTGAAAACTAACACAGATTGGGCTCCCAGGAATTGGCTATAGGTTTAACTAAAATGAAAATTTCTTCAAAATTTATTTGTGGTCCCTGCCAATTGGTAAAGATAAGTAAAGCACCTAATAATAAAGTTAAAGATATAATGGCTTCTAAACCTCTAAAACTTAAACACATGGACCTTATGGGTCCTTCTCGTACTGTGAGCTTTTGTGGCAATAGTTACATTCTTGTTATGGTGGATGACTTTACATCTTATACTTGGGTTGCTTCTATGAAAAACAAATCAAATATATTATGAGAATTTCTTAAAATCCTTTTGAAAATAAAAAATGAAAAGGATAACTAAGTATCAAGTATTATAAGTAATTGAAGAGGAGAATTCAAAGACACTAGATTAGTAGAATATGATTTTGGTAATGGATATTAGTACGGGTTCAATGCCCCAAAGACTCTACAGAAAAATAGTATTGCTGAGAGGAAAAATCAAACAATCCATTAAATGGATAGGGTTATGTTATATGCTAAAGGGTTTGCCAAAATACTTTTGGGTTGAGGTAATCTAGACAACATGTCCATTATTAATCGTGTATACCCTAGGAAGAATACCAAAGAAACTTCATATGAATTTTGGTACAATAAATAAATGAATTTTAAATCATTTCGAACATTCGAGAATGTCTATTACATTTGCAAAGATAGAGAACACCTTTTAAAGTTTGACACCGGATGTGAATAAGGAAATTTTTTGGGCCACTCCCAATATAATAGAGCATATCGCGCCTACAATTTATGTACCCAAGTGCCAATGGAATCCATAAACATAATTGTTAATGACACTAGCACAGGGAGTGTTGGTACTGAATCAACTGCTGAGGATGAGTCCGGAAGTTTTTTTAAAATTGACTCTCCTTAGACAACTGATACACTGTAGACTCAAGTTCTCGTGTTTCCAACTCGGGTTTCTAAAGAACATCCCCTAGATAAGGTAGTTGGCAACCCTATGGAGCCTGTGAAAACAAGATCCTAACTTCAAAACATGGCTAACTTTGCATTCTTTCTTTTTCAAATAGAACCAAAAAAATAAACGATGCCCTCAACGACCCTTACTAGAATGATGTTATGCAAGAAGAATTAATCCAGTTTAAAAGTTATGATGTGTGGTATCTTGTCCCATGACCTAAAAATAAAAAGGTTATCGGTACAAGTTAGAATTGTAAAAATACAAGGGATGAATCTGGGGAAATCACTAGATACAAGGCAAGGTTGGTAGCACAAGGATATTCTTAAATAGAGGGAATGGAATTTGACGAGACTTTTACTTCGATGATAAGACTCGAGTTTGTTCGCCTCTTCCTTGTTGTTGCGTGTCATTTAAAATTCAATTTTTTTTCAAATGGATGTCATATCCTCCCTTTTTAATGGAATTCTGATTGGGGAAGTATATATAGAATAGCGAAAAGTTTTTGTTGATCCGTCTCAACCTAACCATGTCGTCTGATTAAAGAAGTATTTATATGGTTTAAAACAAGACCCTAGGGTCTGGTACAAATGCCTCTCAACATTTTTAGTCAATAAAGTATTTGAGCATGGAGGGAATGACGAGACATTATTTTTCCATAAAACAAAAAAAAGATGTTTTGATCGCACAAAGTTTATGTAACACCCCGCCCGCCCGGGGAGAGCGAACGGAGGGCTAATGAGATAAAATAAATCCAAATCCACAAGTGACAAGTTATAGCGCATCTAAATAAACCCACAATAATATAAATCCACAAATCTCAGTCTCTTCAATTACAACAAGTCTCTCGAATTAAAATTACAAAATCTAACTAGAATAAAAATACAAATCTCCAAAGCTCTATACATCAAAATAATACAAATCTTTCCCAAACAATCCTCGCTAAAATCAATCTCCATAGCTCCCTAAAATCCGCGCTAACCTGCCACTAAAAGAAAATATGGGGAAGTACACAATACGACAAGAAAGATGCTCAACAAATATATGTTAGCGATGAATAAAACGTAACAACACGAGTACGAATATTCAAATCAAAATGAAATTCTCAATAGCATTTCATCATTATAATTTCTCAACAACACTTTAACCGGGTCACCAGGCCTCACCACATTCGTATATGCTTTATCAAGCCATAACCTGGGAAACATGAATTTTGGCAATTGCCCAACATTCGTGCCATATTAAAATCTCATGACAACGTGCTCCTCAATAATATAATGATACCACATGAGTCAAAATAATTTCAACAATTATTTTCCAGATTTCAATGAATTTATCAATTCAAATACGAGTTCAATTAACAAGAATTCAAAGAGAATGACACTCACGATATTTAAGGAGCATATTGTGTAAAACCCCATACCTCAAACCATGATGAGAAACCAATGATCACATCCTCAAGATCAACACAAAATATCTACAAAAGCTCCTCCAAGAACCTCCAACAAAATAGCCCCAAGAACACCTCTAATCTAAGGTTGGAAAAACAAATCTCAAGGACCAATGTGTATATAAAAAGTAGAGGAATATAAAATATATTTGCTGCCAAAATTTGTGCCAAAAGTATGTTAACTGGTTTGCCCATGACTTCCTTTGATAATGCAAAGAAATGAAGAGTTGGAATCCAAAAGACTCCTTTAAATAAGGCAAAGAAATGAAAAGTTGGAAGTCAAAACAACTCCAAGAGTTAAAAACATTTTAAAATCATTTTAAAATCCATTTTAACTCCGTTTTCGAAACTGTTTGAAATTCTCGCCTTTAAAAATAATAACCAACATATTTGAGCAGTAAAAATAATTTTATCAAAAATTTTATTTTCCTCCATTTTCCAGAAATTAATTAAAATAGCCCAAAATTTTCGCGGGTTATTACACTTCCTCACTAACAATGGAATTTCTCCCTCGAAATTCGCCGAATGCCTAACTCTCAAAAATCAGGCTAACAATCTCCAAAAATAAATCACGTCTCCAAAAATAATTCCTCACCTCTAATCTCGAAACCAATCACGAATATCATCTAAAATTTTCTATCTCCAAAAATTGCTAACCACGTAATGAACCCAAAACCCAAACCCCGAGGGTTGCCATATACCTAAGCTCTGATACCATTTGTAACACCCCGCCCGCCCGTGGAGAGCGAACGGAGCGCTAATGAGATAAAATAAATCCAAATCCACAAGTGACAAGTTATAGAGCATCTAAATAAACCTACAATAATATAAATCCACTAATCTCAATCTCTTCAATTACAACAAGTCTCTCGAATTAAATTACAACTATCTAACTCGAATAAAAATACAAATCTCCAAAGCTCTATACATCAAAATAATAAAAATCTTTCCCAAACAATCCTCGCTAAAATCAATCTCCATAGCGCCCCAAAATCCGCGCTAATCTGCCACTAAAAGAAAATATGGGGAAGTACACAATACGACAAGAAAGATGCTCAACAAATATATGTTAGCGATGAATAAAACGTAACAACACGAGTACTAATATTCAAATCAAAATGAAATTCTCAATAGCATTTCATCATTATAATTTCTCAACAACACTTTAACCGGGTCACTAAGCCTCACCACATTCGTATATGCTTTATCAAGCCATAACCTGGGAAACATGAATTTTGGCAGTTGCCCAACATCCGTGCCATATTAAAATCTCATGACAACGTGCTCATCAATAATATAATGATACCACATGAATCAAAATAATTTCAACAATTATTTTCCAGATTTCAATGAATTTATCAATTCAAATACGAGTTCAATTAACAAGAATTCAATGAGAATGACACTCGCGAGATTTAAGGAGCATATTGTGTAAAACCCCATACCTCAAACCATGATGAGAAACCAATGATCACATCCTCAAGATCAACACAAAAGATCTACAAAAGCTCCTCCAAGAACCTCCAACAAAATAGCCCCAAGAACACCTCTAATCTAAGGTTGGAAAAACAAATCTCAAGGGCCAATGTGTATATAAAAAGAAGAGGAATATAAAATATATTTGCTGCCAAAATTTGTGCCAAAAGTATGTTAAAAGGTTTTCCCACGACTTCCTTTTATAATGCAAAGAAATGAAGAGTTGGAATCCAAAAGACTCCTTTAAATAAGGCAAAGAAATGAAAAGTTGGAAGTCAAAACAACTCCAAGAGTTAAAAATATTTTAAAATCATTTTAAAATCCATTTTAACTCCATTTTCGAAACTGTTTGAAATTCTCGCCTTTAAAAATAATAACCAACATATTTGAGCAATAAAAATAATTTTATCAAAAACTTTATTTTCCTCCATTTTCCAGAAATTAATTAAAATAGCCCAAAATTTACACGGGTTATTACACTTCCTCACTAACAATGGAATTTCTCCCTCGAAATTCGCCGAATGCCTAACTCTCAAAAATTAGGCTAACAATCTCCAAAACTAAATCACGTCTCCAAAAATAATTCCTCACCTCTAATCTCGAAACCAATCACGAATATCACCTAAAATTTTCTATCTCCAAAAATTGCTAACCACGTAATGAACCCAAAACCCAAACCCCGAGGGTTGCCGTATACCTAAGCTATGATACCATTTGTAACACCCCGCCCGCCCGTGGAGAGTGAACGGAGCGGTAATGCGATAAAATAAATCCAAATCCACAAGTGACAAGTTATAGATCATCTAAATAAACCCACAATAATATAAATCCACTAATCTCAATCTCTTCAATTACAACAAGTCTCTCGAATTAAAATTACAACTATCTAACTCGAATAAAAATAAAAATCTCCAAAGCTCTATCCATCAAAATAATACAAATCTTTCCCAAACAATCCTCGCTAAAATCAATCTCCATAGCGCCCCAAAATTCGCGCTAACCTGCCACTAAAAGAAAATATGGGGAAGTACACAATACGACAAGAAAGATGCTCAACAAATATATGTTAGTGATGAATAAAACGTAACAACACGAGTACGAATATTCAAATCAAAATGAAATTCTCAATAGCATTTCATCATTATAATTTCTCAACAACACTTTAACCGGGTCACCAGGCCTCACCATATTCGTATATACTTTATCAAGCCATAACCTGGGAAACATGAATTTTGGCAGTTGCCCAACATCTGTGCCATATTCAAATCTCATGACAACGTGCTCATCAATAATATAATGATACCACATGAATCAGAATAATTTCAACAATTATTTTCCCGATTTCAATGAATTTATCAATTCAAATACGAGTTCAATTAACAAGAATTCAATGAGAATGACACTCGCGAGATTTAAGGAGCATATTGTGTAAAACCCCATTCCTCAAACCATGATGAGAAACCAATGATCACATCCTCAAGATCAACACAAAAGATCTACAAAAGCTCCTCCAAGAAGCTCCAACAAAATAGCCCCAAGAACACCTCTAATCTAAGGTTGGAAAAACAAATCTCAAGGGTCAATGTGTATATAAAAAGAAGAGGAATATAAAATATATTTGCTGCCAAAATTTGTGCCAAAAGTATGTTAAAAGGTTTGCCCACGACTTCCTTTTATAATGCAAAGAAATGAAGAGTTGGAATCCAAAAGACTCCTTTAAATAAGTCAAAGAAATGAAAAGTTGGAAGTCAAAACAACTCCAAGAGTTAAAAACATTTTAAAATCATTTTAAAATCCATTTTAACTCCATTTTCGAAACTGTTTGAAATTCTCGCCTTCAAAAATAATAACCAACATATTTGAGCAATAAAATAATTTTATCAAAAACTTTATTTTCCTCCATTTTCCAGAAATTAATTAAAATAGCCCAAAATTTACGCGGGTTATTACAGTTTACTTAGTGATATTGTCTTTAGTTCAATTTCCCTTGAACAAGTTGATGATTTTTTCAAAAATAATGCACGAGAAATTACAAATGTCACTTATGAAGTACTTACAATACTTTTTAGTTAAAACAATTATCTTTTGGTCTCTTTATTTCTCAAATTAAGTACGCGAATGAGTTGATTTAAAAATTTATTTTTGAAAATGCTAAAATTGCATGCACTAATATGAGCACTACAACTAAGATATCGAAAGATGAAAATGGGAGGAATGTTGATACAAATTTATATAGAAGTATGATAGGAAGTTTAGTATATCTCATTGCGTCTAGACTAGATATAATGTATGCCAGATGTGTTTGTGTATGATACCAATGCGCTCCAAAAGATGACATATGTATTGTGTGTTAAACGTACCATAAAATATGTTAAAGGCACACTGGAATATGGTATTTGTTATACAAAAGACACCACTAGTTCCATTATTGGCTACACAAATGCTGACTAGGCAGGGTGCTTTTATGATAGCAATAGCACTCCAGGTGCTTGTTATTACGCCAGAAACAACTAGTTGGTTGGAGACGCAAGAAACAAAACTGTATATCCTTATCTATTAGTGAATATGAGTATATTGCTGCTGGAAGTTGTTGTGCTCAGTTATTATGGTTTAAACAAATGTTATGTAATTATGGCATTAAAGAAAACCAATTAACTTTATTGTGTGATAATCAAAGTGCTATCAATATATTTAAAAAAATCCAGTACAACACTCTCGCACAAAACACATTAAGATCGGACACCATTTTATTCATGAACTTGTAGAGTCTAAAGAACTCATAATTGAATATTTACAAACTGGAAAATAAGTAGTTGGTCTGTTTACGAAGCCCTTACATATTATAAGATTTGAATCATTAAGAAAATCCATAGGAGTGATTGTGTTTGATTTATTTCCTACCATATTTAGTCATATCCTCATATTTTTATCTTGCTAATAGTATGTCCTTGAGGATCTAGGGCAAGGTCCTTTGCCAAATAACAAAATATGCCTCATTTAATTATTTACATAAGAGACATTTGATAGGACCTCTTGTTGTGACTTATAATTAGTAAATTATTTTTATACTCTCTCTCTCTCTCTCTCTCTCTTAAAATTTACCCATTGTCTATTTGAGACAAAATGGGGGAGCAGGTTTGAGTCTATCTCAGGACAATATATAACATTTCAATTATAAATTCAACTAACATGCTATCTTGAGTATTTTTATTACAAGCTTTGGGCTTCATTATTCATCAAAGATGTTAGGGTATTGGTATGTACTTTATTCAAGTTATGTTATTTAATTTGTTTTCTTTCTCTTATTTTCGGTTCTAAGATGGGTTGGGTAGTTAGAATTTTTTATAGGATTGGTATTTCTAAAACCAACGAGTACCCATGATGTACTCAAAGAGATTTTGTCTCCAATATCTAATGGGGGAGATTGAAACACTGTATGTGGTTGACTTACTAGAAGACTTTACCATATAGGTCTTTCAACTAGTTTGGATATAAAGATAAAATATTTTTAGTAGCCAAGAGCCCATTGAAAAAGTAATTCGAAATTCGTAATGGGCATCTACAAAAATTATCATTCCATATGGCCTCCATAGGTATAAAAATGTCACACTATATAACACATTGCACATACTTGCATTGTATGTGCTAAAGTAATTCTATAGGATTTTATATAAATTTTTAAAATAATTTTTTAGAATTTAAAATCAATCTTTTAAACATCTAATTAAGTTGTTAAATTTTTTTTTAAAACCTTTAAGGAGGAAATTAGAATTTCCTAAACTTTTAAGTTGATTTAATAATATGCATTTATGATTGTGTAAGTTTAAGACACCTGTTTGCACCATGTCATTGCCTTATTAGTCTAAACTGTGTTTCTTTACACACACATTTCTTATACACTTTCTCACTGTTGATCTACTTTAATATAAGGCCTAAAACAATTCTTTACCAATCCATGCGATAACCTTTTAGACCAATAGGATGGCTTAACATATAACCGTATATGAGAAGATATATGTGTATATATATATATATATATATATATATATATATATATATATTGGAAGAGGTTCTCTAGTGGACCAAAATAATGGACTTTTTAATGGACCTTAACAAAAAAAACATAATAACACATTAATTTTAATTCTTGTAGTGTAATTGGTCCGCGCCAGTGACCCCAAACACGCGTGTCGATCGATCCCCAAACCTCCCTCCACCCACCCCCATGGAAGCCCTGCTATCATAAGGGCTGCTATGGTGATGGTGGTGGTTGGGAGGGGGTGGGGGTGGGCGGAGGTAGGGAGGGTAGTGGGGTGAAGGTAGGGTCTCGGGTGCTGCTGGCGCGGACCAATTACACAATAAAAATTAAAATTAATGCGTTATTATGTGTTTTGTTTATTAAGCCCATTAAAAAGTCCATTCTTTTGGTCCACTAGAGAACCTCTCATTATATATATATACTAGCGGA
The DNA here is from genome assembly GCA_949130495.1 of Sambucus nigra. Classification (NCBI taxonomy): domain Eukaryota; kingdom Viridiplantae; phylum Streptophyta; class Magnoliopsida; order Dipsacales; family Adoxaceae; genus Sambucus; species Sambucus nigra. The sequence continues at coordinate 127,431,001 of OX422208.1, forward strand.
TGCCCGTGCTCAAGGGAACGGCGATAAATTTACCCCGTGATAAAACCCAGCCTATAATAACCAACCTTTTTTAAAAAAAAATATATTTTTAAAAAAAAATATTTTTTATAAAAAAAATATTTTAAAAAAATAATTTTAAAAAAAATATATTATTAAAAAAATAATAAGATAATAATGTATATATGTATCCATGCATACATGCATGTGTATGCATGCAACACATAAAATGCCATGGATGTTTATCCTGCATGTTTATCATGCATAAGTTACTATTCATAACACCATTGTCCCATATTATATAGATATATATATCAAATGAAGGAGCATGGTTTTTGAAAAAATATCTTCACTTTTTCAATGCATTACATTTTCTCATTTCATGCCCATGCATGAAATGTCATGCTAATATTTTTTTAATATATTTTTTTAAATTTATTAAATATATTTTTTTTTAATTTTTTAATTTTTTTTTTACTATGGGCTATATTTTATCACGGGAGCAAATTTATTGTCATCCCATCGGCATAAACATCCACTAGTGTGTGTGTGTGTGTGTGTGTGTTTGTATATATATATATATATATATATATATATATATATATATATATATATATATATATATATATATATATAGAGAGAGAGAGAGAGAGAGAGAGAGAGAGAGAGGTTAGGATAAAGCGAGAAATGAGAGTTTAGAGAGATAAACAAAAGAGAGAAAACCTTTCTCATACACAAAGTTTTAAATCATTCGTTTGTTTTTCTCCAAATCAATTTTGAAAACCAGATTCTAATTTTCATAAAATCTTTAGAGGTTGAAAAATATGGGTTGAGTTTTGAGAGTTTAAGTCGTATATTCATACCAAAATCCTCTAAATCTAGTTTCTCCCTTGAAATAGCCTTCACACGATTAGGGACTTAATTTTTCTTTGTAAATCAAGGATCTAACTCTTTTGAAACATTTGCACACATAAACTAGTTAGAATTGTTTCTATATACATTGATTTTATTATATTTGGTTAGAAACATCCTATGTTTGTCGAATCTCTGTATATTTTTCAATATAAGTTTTAGATCCACAAACATGTTAAAATGTAAAACCATAAATACTAAAAAAATTAATTTAGCATTTAGATCTGGTTTATTTTTAATCTGATTTTACTTTTTGGGAAATCTGTTTTATGTATATAAGTTATTTTTAGATCTATTTTTTACAAAATCTAACCATGTCAAAATATCATAACTTCTCTGATATTTGTAGTCTTTAGATCGGGGCATTGAGAAACTTATGTGTAATTGTAAGATTGTTTGTATAAATGTGGGTGTGTTCTTTCATGTTCATACAAGATCTTAGAAACACACATCACCATTAGTCTCACACACTTCACGATTTAGTAAGTGTAGTTGGTTTTTTCGGAGAGATAATCTGAACTTGAGTTGACGTAAAGAAAAACTAAAGGAGAAGAGGTTCAAGAAGCAGTTGGGTCAGAGAAGAAGTACCTAAAGGAGGTGTAGCTCTCAGCATATAAGGTATAATTTCTTTACACTTTTGATCTTGTGATTGAATGATTGTAACTTGTAACCTTGTTCCATTTTTAGAGATTTTGTTTTGTGGCGTAGAGGCCATTGTAGATATTTCCTGAGCCTTTGGGGTTTTACTACGTAAAAAAATTTGTGGGTAAACCACTGTGAATTACTCTTAATTCTTTCATGTTACTTCCTATTTAAAAAGGTTAACTGGGATAACTGGAAATATTTAAAACTTGAGCTATCGAGACTCTTAAAGTTTTCTTCTTCATACTATTTTAACTTTTTACACATCTTGTGTGAAATATTTTTCATAAACAAGTATAGTTTTTTAATGAGTTTTTTGGACTCTTAACCGTAACTTTAACATTGCTAAAATTATGGTTGAGTAGTTTCATCCATTGTTATATGATCTTTTGCATTGTATAAATTAATTACGAAATCGAATTTGATACACGATAAAAAATAAATAGATTTTTTTAACATGATTGGTTTTTATATGCGACTGTTGTGACAACCCGCCTACTAAAATAATAGGTGGCCAACCCAATACTATAATAATCACAGGAATCATAGATGATCCATTCTCAGCATCACTGTCGATTAAAATAATAGTACAAGATAACCACCAATGATTTTAGAAAACGGACTGTCAATTTAAAAAGAATTTGTAAGTAAAAGAAAAACACTTAGACAATCCCATTTGCAAAAACGATGTATGTAAAAAATCAACGGATGAAGAATGACAATATAATAAATAATCACTGAATAAGCTGTCGGTGAACAGATCAATACAAATATTAACACTGAGTATTACAATTTAATATCACAGTAATAATAAATGAATGAAATGTTTGGGCAACACGGCTGAATAAATAAATTTAACATAACTAGAGTACAAATGATAGAAACGTATACTACAAGTACCCTATAACATCCGTGATATGTCATAACTCCATGACAACTGGAATGGAATGTCAATACGGGTGTCCTCGCGAAAGAGCACCTGAACGGACAAAGAGTTGCATGGAAAACAACGAAATATATACGGGTCAGGGCTCGGTTTGATATGATTACCATGTGACTAAAATGCATAACAGTTAAGTGCGTAATTCTCTAGCAATTAACATAATATTTCTCACCTCTCAACCTAAAAGCACAACCTAGCGCAATATCATGAGATGCTTTAGTTAACCCAAGTACTAAGGACTAACTTCTCCCCAGTCTCAACACTATGCCCTATTCGTGCATGGGGTGTCTCGCAAAGCGAAATCCAAACAAGGAACCCCCCCCCCCCCGATACACTACTACTTAGGCAAGGTTGATCGTCGAAATCCATTAGACCCTAAGCACGTGATTATATATATATATATATATATATATATATATATATATATATATATATATATATATATATATATATATATATATATATATATATATATATATATATATATATATATATATGAATGCATATGCAATGTATGTCACATCTACGCCTACTCAAGGATACATAAATAAATCCATTCACCATCTAAAGGCACAATTCTTATTTTCTTTAGGAATTACATATATGGTAAATTCATTTTATCAAATGTTTACCAATTCAATTTCATCTCCAAACTTTCTTTACCAATTTTATTTCCTTTCTTCCTGTGACACCCCGACTAATTAAATGCCGGGTAGCTACTCCTTTATTAAATTAAATCAAAATGCCAAGTTGGCTCAGTTAATAGCATCACTGTCGAAAACATTTTTTTTATTACTAACCACCTAGTATTTAAAAAGTAAGTCGCCAAATTTTAATTAATGCCTGATTAACATGCAGTAAAAGATTTTAAGAGAGAATAATATCACCATTCACCATAACGAAATAATATAATAATCAACACATGATATAAATAAATCTGGAGGAAAAACTCCTCACAACAAAATCCCGCAACTGAAGTAAGTAACGAAATACTGAATACTGAATCAATACATGCCAAAGTCTGAAAAACTGAAATGGAAATGACTCTAATAGAAATTGGGAAAAATTCACTACAACTGAGGAATACTGAGTATGGAATCCAAATGATATAAGCGTCTAAAAGCAAATCCCTGTAGCTTCCACAAGTAGCTACAGCTCGTCATCTGAGTGAGAATCCTATGCATGGTGTCCTTGTGGCTGGGCACCTAAAAATGGTTTTACAAAAATATAGATTTGAAAGCAAACGGATCAGAGCCCGAATGTGGAGATATTTTAAAAACCTGCAAGTGCTTTAAAAATTTAAAACAGTATATGCAAAATACATGTTAGGACGTGCTCTCACATGAGATACTCATCTCTCGTCTAACTGTGCACTCCTAACGTTCCTGTACCCATTCATGTGTTATCTCATAACTATCTAATTCTGAAGAGTTTCTAACACTACTACTCGGTTCACGTTTAATTTCCAACCATAACAATTAAATAGAGAGTTCTACTTTAATTCTCGGATTCCCAATTATTAACAAAACCATTTATAGATATAAGTTCCCTTTTTATCTACATAACATTACCATAATTATACTCACAATTTAACATAGTAAATTCCTTCTCGTTTAACCGTATATTTTCACATCATAAATATACAATACAAGCACCCAAAGGCTAAGATGCGGTGCACACATACTCTGCTATCCATCCCGGTACATCACGTACATAAGGATCACGCATTCCGAATCTCTCAGGAATCGTTTAGATAACAACACCACAAACAGTGGAGGCGAACACAGTCACATCACATGGGTCACGCACATACCTACGCTCCCACGATCAGCAAACTTATTAATATACCAATAAGTCCTTCTATGACCTATGTTCATCGAGGTAACCAATCTAAATCCGGGCAACACAAGGATAAGAAGGCCCTAAGCGAACGTAAACCTCCCGTGATAGCAAGTATGGAAGGTATGTCATACACATACAATTATATACTAAGCATTCACACATCTTAGATATCTCGATATTAATAAAGGTATACTCTACATCTTTATACCATTATTCCAAATTCATATATTTCAAGTATCCCGATAATATAAAAAATTAAATTGTCGACACGTCTCACGTCGTAGTTTCTTAAACTTAAAACCTATCTCGAATAGACTATTAAGTTCCTCTTATTCCCCCATATAACGTCTTTACACCTAAGGTCTTTACTTCTGCCCCAAACCTTATTTCATCAAATCATTCAAATTTACCCTATTAACCCAAATATTATCTCAATTATCGAATTTCATTAATTTAGAATAATTCCTCAAATTGAATTCCAATTAAGGTCCAATCTCATAATCATGCCTACTGGTCTTCCTTAAGGTTAAGGGTATTCATAAGGTCTCCAATAATATCATTCAAGGATTAACACCATTAAAATTTAATTAGGGAAAAAACTTTACTCATTCTACGAAGGTCGATCGATCGACCTTTACCTTCGATCGATCGATGGTGGTCGATCGATCGACTGAAGAACATCGATCGATCGAACGCACCAGGTATGGTTACGGACTGCTTCGTTTTGCAGTTACCAATTCGTCCCAAAACACCATTTTCAAGCATGAAACTCTAAGACAAGGTTACAATATCATCATACCATCATTCTACAACAGTGTTAACATTCTAAAACCCATAATTCATCATTCAAAGGATCTGTTTAGATCAAAACTACATCAAAAATTTCCAGATTTCTTCCCCATTTAAGAACATCAATAAACTACTTCTAAACTCCATTTTTAGATCATCAATGGTTCTGTTTAGAACATATAATTCGTCCAGAATATTACTACATGCAATCCCTAACATAATTCATAACTTTTAACTTCCAATATATGGGTCCAAATCATCTTCCAAGATCAATTTCGAAAATTCCTAAACATGGAAAAGCATAGCTTGAATCAAATGAATTTAAACCACTTTCCTTAATCTCTCTCTGAATTTGATGTTGAATTTGAAGGTTGAATCTGTCCTCTATCTCTCTTTCTGCAGAATTCTTTCCTTTCTCTCTCTCTCTACAAGTTCTTCCCAAGGATGATGACAATGGAGGTGTGTTTGGTTTTTGGTAAGTTGGGACTATATTTCAACTTGTCCCGTAGCCCATTAAGTTTCTTAGTGTAGTTAGTGGGTTAAAGAAGAAGTCAGATTTAAATTCTGAGTTTCGTCACTTTTAATTCCCAAAAATACAAAATTACCAAAATACCCTTTATGATGCCGATATGACCTAAAAATACCCCGGGACCCAAACTAAACTCCCGGCTAGTGTTTTCTGACTATCTCGACCCTTCTGGACGCGTTGGCGCACTCAAAATAAACATATGGGTGATAAAAATAAAATTCACTTTTTAATTCAAATAATTATATTCCCGACGCGACTGTCACGCGCGTCCCAATAAAGTTTCCCAAATTGTCGTATTTCAATCTCGTGACAATTTCAATATTTTCCAATATTCATATAATGCCAAGTATACACATTATAATAAAATACTAACTCACATCTCATTAATATTATTATCCGGATTAATTTCCAATTAATAAACATTTAATTCAATTAATCCCCAAAAATAAATATCATTGAAAATACGGGGTTTTACATACTTCCCCCCTAATAACTGAATTTCGTCCCGAAATTCGGAACTAGAAAGTACCTGGTAAGAATAACTATGAATAATATTCACGCATCTCATCCTCGCGCTCCCATGTGGACTCCTCGACATTATGATGTCGCCACTGAACACGCACTAACGGAACTATCTTTGACCGCAGCTTCCGCTCACTTCGATCCAGAATAGCAATCGGCCCCTCCTCGTAGGAGCTATCTGGCTGGAGATCAATGTCCTCCACAGTAATGAGAGAATGAGCCAAATTATCTCTAAGGTATTTCCTAAGCGAGGAAATATGAAATACATCGTGAATCCGATGTAAATGCTCTGGTAATCCAAGCCTATACGCAACCGGTCCAATCCGCTCAATAATAGGAAATGGTCCCACATATCTAGGTGCCAACTTCCCTTTCTTCCCGAAACGCATAATCCCCTTTATAGGAGATACTCTGAGCAAAACCTGGTCCCCCACTTGGAACTCTCTGAAGAATCTCTTCGCATCAACATAGCTCTTCTGCCTATCCTGAGCTACCCGAATGCGACTCCGAATCAATTCTATCCTTACCGAAGTATCCTGAATCACTTACGGCCCAAGTAGTTTGTTGTCCCCAACCTCCAACCAACATGCAGGGGAACGACAAGGTCTACCGTACAACGCCTCAAATGGAGCCATGCTAATGGTGAACTGGTAGGAGTTGTTGTAAACAAACTCCACCAGTGGAAGGTACTGCTCCCATCCACCCTCAAAATCTATGGTGCACATATGTAGCATGTCCTCCAACATCTGATTTGTGCGCTCGGTCTGCCCATCGGTCTGCGGGTGGTACGCCGTACTCAACCGCAACTCCGTGCCCATGGCCTGCTAAAAACTCTCCCAAAACTGTGAAACAAATATCTTGTCTCGGTTAGACACGATATTTAGGGGCACACCGTGAAGTCTTACTATCTCAGAATTAAAGAGCTGGGCATACTGTCCTGCAGTGTAGTCTATCCTCACGGGTAGAAAATGAGCGACTTTGGTCAACCTATCCACTATTACCCAAATGGAGTCGTGACCTCTCTGTGACGTAGGCAACCCTGTGATAAAGTCCATGGATATGCTCTCCCACATCCACATCGGGACCTCTAACGGCTGTAGTAGTCCTGCCGGTCTCTGATGATCCACTTTTACTAGCTGACAAGTGGCGCATTTAGAAACAAATTCGGCAATATCTCTCTTCATACCGATCCACCAATACTGACGTTTCATGTCTTGGTACATTTTGTCCCCTCCGGGATGTACCGCGAACCGTGAGCCGTGCGACTCTGCCATCACCTCATGCCGCAATTCCTCCCCTTCCGGAACCACAAATCTCCCATTGAAGCGTAATCCCCCGTCTGAGCTAACGGTATAGGATTCGGCTCCCTCTGCCAATAATCCAACTATCTGCTCCTGACTGAACGAGTCGTTTGCCTGTGCCCTCACTAGCTTCGTGACAATCTACGGTGTAACAGTCATCGTAGACATGAATGATCGAGCCACTGCATCCTGGTGTCCCAATTGCTTCCACTTTTCCTTCCACACTTCCGCCACCTCATCTACAGGTCTACGGCTCAACGCGTCTGCTACTACGTTAGCCTTCCCCGGGTGATACTGGATATCGAACTGATAATCTTTCACGAATTCAAGCCACCTCTGTTGCCGCATATTCAACTCCTTCTGCGTGAATAGGTACTGTAGGGACTTGTGATCCATGAACAATCAAAACTTCTCCCCCAAAAGGTAATGTCTCCAAATACGAAGGGAAAATACCACTGCCACTAAATCCAAGTCATGGGTAGGGTAATTCTTCTCGTGAGGCTTAAGCTTACGGGAAGCATAAGCTATGGCCTGACTCTCCTGCTGCAGTACAACTCCAATACCTTGTAAGGACGCATCGGTTTAAACAAGATACTCAACTCCCGGTCTCGACAATGCTAACACAGGTGCTGAGGTTATATTGTCCTTCAACTCATCAAATGCCAACTGAGAGGCATCACTCCAAATGAAAGGCACACCTTTACGTGTTAGATGTGTCATGGGACCCGTTATCGTGGAAAAACCCCGAATAAACCTCCTGTAGTATCCTGCTAGGCCCAAGAAACAACGGATCTCCATCGGTGTCGTGGGTTGTCCCCACACCCTCACCGCGGGTACCTTCCCCGAATCAACCGATATTCCCCGGTTGGAAATAATATGCCCCAAAGACTGAACCTCCTTCAGGCAAAACCCGCACTTCTCATATTTTGCATACAACTCATTCTGGCGCAGTGTCTGCAAAACTTGCCTCAAGTGCTCGGCGTGCTCCTCCTCTATCTGGGAGTAAACCAAAATATCATCGATGAATATAATGACAAACTGATCTAGGAAATCCCTGAACACCCTATTCATCAAGTCCATAAATGCTGATGGAGCGTTGGTCAAACCAAATGGCATAACTCGAAACTCGTAAGAACTATATCTCGATAAGAACGCAGTCTTCGAGACGTCCTCCTCCCTGATATGCAACTGATTGTAACCAGATCACAAATCAATCTTTGAGAAGCAAGAAGCTCCTCTCAACTGGTCGAATAGGTCATCGATTCGAGGCAACGGATACTTATTCTGTATCGTGACCTTGTTTAACTCCCGGTAGTCCACACACAATCTCAGTGAACCATCTCTCTTCTTCACGAACAACACAGGGGCACCCCACGGTGAAGTACTTCTCCGAATAAACCCCTGACCCAACAACTGCTCAATCTGATCCCGTAACTCCCTCATCTCAGCTGGAGCCATACGGTACGGTGCGCGTGCTATAGGTCTCGTATCTGGTAATAAGTCTATAACAAAGTCTATCTCTCGACTGGGGGGTAGGCCTGGTATCTCCTGAAACACATCAGAATACTCCCTGACAACTGGGATCGAATCTAAAGGAATCACAACCTCCTTAGAGGTATCCTCCTCTAGGTAATACAAATGAGCGGTCGAGCCTCCCTCTGGGCGAGGCATCGCCACTACAAACATCTCTTGCCCCAGAATGGCAAAAACAATGCTCCCACCGAAGCAATAAATCATGGCTCTATAATCAGCGAGCTAATCCATACCGATAATCACATCGTGAACATGCATATCTAATACTAACATATCTGCAGGTAATACCAGACTACCAATCTCTACCCCTACTCCCCGGCATATAAAGAAAATAAGTGACCCACTCCCCAATGGTGAGTGGACACACGTCACTATGCTCTCCGCTGTGGCTAACAACCCTAAATCCTTCCCAAAATGTGTAGCTATAAAACAATGTGTAGCCCCCGTATCAAACAGTAACCGACCCATAGTGCCATGGATAGAAAACGTACCCTCAATCGCGGGCGGTGCCTGTGGGACTGCTGCCTGGTGGACGTTATAGACACATCCATACTGTAGTTGCCCTTGCTGAGCCGGTACTGCTGGAATGGGTGGCAATGCTACCATCTGTGGAGGTGCGGGGAGAGCGGCGGGAAACATAGGCCTCTGTGGCTCCTGGCGAGCTCCCTGCTGCTTCTTCTGTGGGGCCTTGCCCCTATCAGGACAGTCCTGGCGTTTATGGCCTGTATTGCCACAAACGAAACATTTCCCTGGGAAGTTACCTCCTCTCTGCCCCTGCTGTCCCCGGCCCTAGTGGCCGTTACCGTTCCTTCCTTGGCCATACTGAAACTGCTGATGTTGACCATTTTGACCCTGTTGGCCCTGATGGCCGTTATGACCCTGTTGGCCATTTCGGAATCCTCCCTGACCGTTCCTGAAACCCACTGATCGAAACCTCTTATGATCCACCTGCTGGGAACCCTGATCACTCAGCCTCTTCCCCTGAACAAATTGTGCCCCACCGGCTCCATGTCCTCCAGTCCTGTCCTGATGGTTAGACTCTCCCGATCTCTTGCCCTCAGCCATATGAAAGTGGTGATCCTGGCAGTGTAACAAAGCAGCGTTAACCACATCAGAATAAGTGGCCAACGAAAGGTTCCCTAACAGATACTGACGGATCCTCCAAGTCAACCCGTCGGTGAATTTCTCAATCTTCTTCTTTTCTGTCGGTATCTCATCCGGAACGATATTCAACAGATTAGTGAACTCGGCCTCATACTTGGCCACGGTCTTACCCTCTTGCTTCAGACTCATCAATCTCCCCCTCATTTCCGTATGAACAGCTGACGGAAAGTACTTGCGGTGGAACCGCACCCAGAACTCCTGAATAGTGAGAGTATCCCTCTCCTCTACGGTGGTAATAGACTCCCACCACTGCAATGCAGACCCAACTAGCTTGAAAGTAGCTTGCACCTTCTTTTGAACATCCGTGCATTCATATATTCTCTAGTGCCGTTGTATATCCTTCCTCCACTGGCTCGAGACTACCACATCTGAGCTACCTGCAAACTCTGGCAGATGCGCTTTCAGAAAAGCGTCACGTACACGTTCCTAAGCAGACGGGAACGCATTTGCCTGTACTGGCGCGACAACCGGTGCCTGAGGCAGTACCTGCTGAACTACGGCAAGTGCGGCATTTACGGCTTCGTCTACTATGGCTGCAACCTCAGCGGCGTTCATCGTGCCCTGAACTGGTGCGGGCTGTAGTTCTGGCATTGCATTCCTGGGGACCCGTTGTGCACGTCGTGGAGGCATTCTGAAACAAGAATAAAGTCTATAAGTTCGCAGTTATAAACTTAAAATAGCTGAAGAACGTAGCATATACAAAAGAATACAACAGTCCTAAAATATAGGGCTCTACATCAAAGAAAGCTGAGCGGAAACATAATAAGCCGTTCAGATCCTAAAGGACACTAGAACCTGATGCTCTGATACCACCTGTGACACCCCGACTAATTAAATACCGGGTATCTACTCCTTTATTAAATTAAATCGAAATGCCAAGTTGGCTCAGTTAATAGCATCACTGTCGAAAACATTTTTATTATTACTAACCACCTAGTATTTAAAAAGTAAGTCGCCAAATTTTAATTAATGCCTGATTAACATGCAGTAAAAGATTTAAAGCCAGAATAATATCACTATTCACCATAACGAAATAATAGAATAATCAACACATGATATAAATAAATCTAGAGGAAAAACTCCTCACAACAAAATCCCGCAACTGAAGTAAGTAACGAAATACTGAATACTGAATCAACACATGCCAAAGTCTGAAAAACTGAAATGGAAATGACTCTAATAGAAATTGGGCAACATGCCCTACAACTGAGGAATACTGAGTATGGAATCCAAATGATATAAGCGTCTAAAAGCAAATCCCTGTAGCTTCCACAAGCAGCTACAGCTCGTCATCTGAGTGAGAATCCTATGCATGGTGTCCTTGTGGCTGGACACCTAAAAATGGTTTTACAAAAATATAGATTTGAAAGAAAATGGGTCAGAGCCCGAATGTGGAGATATTTTAAAAACCTTCAAGTGCTTTAAAAACATTTAAAACAGTATATGCAAAATACATGTTAGGACGTGCTCTCACATGAGATACTCACCTCTCGTCTAACTATGCACTCCTAACGTTCCTGTACCCATTCATGTGTTATCTCATAACTATCTAATTCTGAAGAGTTTCTAACACTACTACTCGGTTCACGTTTAATTTCCAACCTTAACAATTAAATAGAGAGTTCTACTTTAATTCTCGGATTCCCAATTATTAACAAAACCATTTATAGATATAAGTTCCCTTTTTATCTACCTAACATTACCATAACTATACTCACAATTTAACATAGTAAATTCCTTCTCGTTTAACCGTATATTTTCACATCATAAATATACAATACAAGCACCCAAAGGCTAAGCTGCGGTGTACACATACTCTGCTAACCATCCCGGTACATCACGTACATAAGGATCACGCATTCCAAATCTCTCAGGAATCGTTCAGATAACAACATCACAAATAGTGGAGGCGAACACACTCACATCACATGGGTCCCGCACATACCTACGCTCCCATGATCAGCAAACTTATTAATATCCCAATAAGTCCTTCTATGACCTATGTTCATCGAGGTAACCAATCTAAATCTGGGCAACACAAGGATAAGAAGGCCCTAAGCGAACGTAAACCTCCCGTGATAGCAAGTATGGTAGGTATGTCATACACATACAATTATATACTAAGCATTCACACATCTTAGATATCTCGATATTAATAAATGTATACTCTACATCTTTATACCATTATTCCAAATTCATATATTTCAAGTATCCCGATAATATAGAAATTAAATTAGCGACACGTCTCACATCGTAGTTTCTTAAACTTAAAACCTATCTCGAATAGACTATTAAGTTCCTCTTATTCCCCCATATAACATCTTTACACCTAAGGCCTTTACTTCTGCCCCAAACCTTATTTCATCAAATTATTCAAATTTACCCTATTAACCCAAATATTATCTCAATTATCAAATTTCATTAATTTAGAATAATTCCTCAAATTGAATTCCAATTAAGGTCCAATCTCATAATCATGCCTACTGGTCTTCCTTAAGGTTAAGGGTATTCATAAGGTCTCCAATAATATCATTCAAGGATTAACACCATTAAAATTTAATTAGGGAAAAAACTTTACTCATTCTGGGAAGGTCGATCGATCGACCTTTACCTTCGATCGATCGATGGTGGTCGATCGATCGACTGAAGAACATCGATCGATCGAACGCACCAGGTATGGTTACGGACTGTTTCATTTTGCAATTACAAATTCGTCCCAAAACACCATTTTCAAGCATGAAACTCTAAGACAACGTTACAATATCATCATACTATCATTCTACAACAATATTAACATTCTAAAACCCATAATTCATCATTCAAAGGCTTTGTTTAGATCAAAACTACATAAAAAATTTCCAGATTTCTTCCCCATTCAAGAACATCAATAAACTACTACTAAACTCAATTTTTTGATCATCAATGGTTTTGTTTAGAACATATAATTTGTCCAGAATATTTCTACATGCAATCCCTAACATAATTCATAACTTTTAACTTCCAATATATGGGTCTAAATCATCTTCCAAGATCAATTTCGAAAATTCTTAAACATGGAAAAACATAGCTTGAATCAAATGAATTTAAACCACTTGCCTTAATCTTTATCTGAATTTGATGTTGAATTTGAAGGTTGAAGCTGTCCTTTATCTCTCTTTCTGCAGAATTCTTTCCTTTCTCTCTCTCTCTACAAGTTCTTCCCAAGGATGATGACAACGGAGGTGTGTTTGGTTTTTGGTAAGTTGGGACTATATTTCAACTTCTCCCGTAGCCCATTAAGTCTCTTAGTGTAGTTAGTGGGTTTAGTGGGTTAAAGAAGAAGTCCGATTTCTATTCTAATTTTCGTCACTTTTAATTCCCCAAAATACAAAATTACCAAAATACCCTTTATGATGCTGGTATGGCCTAAAAATACCCCGAGACCCAAACTAAACTCCCGGCTAGTGTTTTCTGACTATCTCGACCCTTCCGGACGCGTTGGTGCACTCAAAATGAACATACGGGTGATAAAAATAAAATTCACTTTTTAATTCAAATAATTATATTCCTGACGCGACAGTCACGCGCGTCCCAACAAAGTTTCCGAAATTGCCGTATTTCAATCTCGTGACAATTTCAATATTTTCCAATATTCATATAATGCCAAGTATACACATTATAATAAAATACTAACTCACATCTTGTTAATATTATTATCCGGATTAATTTCCAATTAATAAACATTTAATTCAATTAATCCCCAAAAATAAATATCATAGAAAATACGGGGTATTACATACTTCCCCCTAATAACTGAATTTCATCCCGAAATTCAGAACTAGAAAGTACCTAGTAAGAATAACTCTGAATAACGTTCGCGCATCTCATCCTCACGCTCCCATGTGGACTCCTCGACATTATGATGTCACCACTGAACACGCACTAACGGAACTATCTTTGACCGCAGCTTCTGCTCACTTCGGTCCAGAATAGCAATCGGCCCCTCCTCGTAGGAGCTATCTGGCTAGAGATCAATGTCCTCCACAGTAATGAGAGAATGAGCCAAATTATCTCTAAGGTATTTCCTTTGCGAGGAAATATGAAATACATCGTGAATCCGATGTAAATGCTCCGGTAATCCAAGCCTATACGCAACCGGTCCAATCCGCTCAATAATAGGAAATGGTCCCACATATCTCGGTGCCAACTTCCATTTCTTCCCGAAATGCATAATCCCCTTCATAGGAGATACTCTGAGCAAAACCTGGTCCCCCACTTGGAACTCTCTGAAGAATCTCTTCGCATCAGCATAGCTCTTCTGCCTATCCTGAGCTACCCGAATGCGACTCCGAATCAATTCTATCCTTGCTGAAGTATCCTGAATCACTTCTGGCCCAAGTAGTTTGTTATCCCCCACCTCCAACCAACATGCAGGGGAACGACAAGGTCTACCGTACAACGCCTCAAATGGAGCCATGCCAATGGTGAACTGGTAGGAGTTGTTGTAAGCAAACTCCACCAGTGGAAGGTACTGCTCCCATCCACCCTCAAAATCAATGGTGCACATACGTAGCATGTCCTCCAACATCTGATTTGTGCGCTCGGTCTATCCATCGGTCTGCGGGTGGTACGTCGTACTCAACCGCAACTACGTGCCCATGGCCTGCTGAAAACTCTCCCAAAACCGTGAAACAGATATCTTGTCTCTGTCAGACACGATATTTAGGGGCACACCGTGAAGTCTTACTATCTCAGAAATAAAGAGCTGGGCATACTGTCCTGCAGTGTAGTATGTCTTCACGGGTAGAAAATGAGCGACTTTGGCAATCCTATCCACTATTACCCAAATGGAGTCGTGACCCGACCCATAGTGCCATGGATAGAAAACGTACCCTCAATCGCGGGCGTTGCCTGTGGGACTGCTGCCTGGTGGACGTTATAGACACATCCATACTGTAGCTGCCCCTGCTGAGCCGAGACTGCTGGAATGGGTGGCAATGCTGCCATCTGTGGCGGTGCGGGGAGAGCGGCGGGAAACATAGGCCTATGCGGCTCCTGGCGAGCTCCCTGTTGCTGCTGCTGTGGGGCCTTGCCCCTATTAGGATAGTCCTGGTGTTTATGGACAGTCTTACCACAAACGTAACATTTCCCTGGGAAGTTACCTCCTCTCTGCCCCTGCTATCCCCGGCCCTGGTGGCCGTTACCGTTCCTTCCTTGGCCATGCTGAAACTGCTGATGTTGACCATTTTGACCCTGCTGGCCCTGATGTCCGTTATGACGCTGCTGGCCATTTCGGAATCCTCCCTGACCGTTCCTGAAACCCCCTGATCAAAACCTCTTATGATCCCCCTGTTGGGAACCCTGATCACTCAGCCTCTGCCCCTGAACAGATTGTGCCCCACCGGCACCATGTCCTCCAGTCCTGTCCTGATGGTTAGACTCTCCCGATCTCTTCCCCTCAGCCATATGAAATCGGTGATCCTGGCAGTGTAACAAAGCAGCGTTAACCACATCAGAATAAGTGTCCAACGAAAGGTTCCCTAACAGATACTGACGGATACTCCAAGTCAACCCGCCGGTGAATTTCTCAATCTTCTTCTTTTCTGTCGGTATCTCATCCGGAACGATATTCAACAGATTAGTGAACTCGGCCTCATACTCGGCCACGGTCTTACCTTCCTGCTTCAGACTCATCAATCTCCTCCTCATTTCCGTATGAACAGCTGACGGAAAGTACTTGCGGTCGAACTGCACCCAGAACTCCTGAATAGTGAGAGTATCCCTCTCCTCTACGGTGGTAATAGACTCCCACCACTGCAATGTAGACCCAACTAGCTTGAAAGTAGCTATCACCTACTTCTGAACATCTGTTCACTCATACATCCTCAAGTGCCGCTGTATATCCTTCCTCCACTGGCTCGAGACTACCACATCTGAGCTACCTGCAAACTCTGGCGGATGCGCTTTCTGAAAAGTGTCACGTACACGTTCCCAAGCAGACGGGAATGCATTTTCCAGTACTGGCGCGGAAACCGGTGCCTGAGGCGGTGCCTGCTAAACTACGGCAAGTGCGGCATTTACGGCTTCGGCTACTATGGCTACAACCTCAGCGGCGTTCATCGTGCCCTGAACTGGTACGGGCTGTAGTTCTGGCGTTGCATTCCTGGGGACCCATGGTGCACGTTGTGGAGGCATTCTGAAATAAGAATAAATTCTATAAGTTCGCAGTTATAAACTTAAAATAGCTGAAGAATGTTGAATATACAAAAGAATACAACAGTCCTAAAATATAGGACTCTACATCAAAGAAAGCTCAGCGGAAACATAATAAGCCGTTCAGATCCTAAAGGACACTAGAACCTGATGCTCTAATACCACCTGTGACACCCCGACTAATTAAATACCGGGTAGCTACTCCTTTATTAAATTAAATCAAAATGCCAAGTTGGATCAGTTAATAGCATCACTGTCGAAAACATTTTTATTATTACTAACCACCTAGTATTTAAAAAGTAAGTTGCCAAATTTTAATTAAAGCCTGACTAACATGCAGTAAAAGATTTAAATCGAGAATAATATCACCATTCACCATAAAGAAATAATAGAATAATCAACACATGATATAAATAAATCTGGAGGAAAAACTCCTCACAACAAAATCCCGCAACTAAAGTAAGTAACGAAATACTGAATACTGAATCAATACATGCCAAAGTCTGAAAAACTGAAATGGAAATGACTCTAATAGAAATTAGTCAACATGCCCTACAACTGAGGAATACTGAGTATGGAATCCAAATGATATAAGAGTCTAAAAGCAAATCCCTGTAGCTTCCACAAGCAGCTACAACTCATCATCTGAGTGAGAATCCTACGCATGGTGTCCTTGTGGCTGGGCACCTAAAAATGGTTTTACAAAAAAATAGATTTGAAAGCAAACGGGTTAGAGCCCGAATGTGGAGATATTTTAAAAACCTGCAAGTGCTTTAAAAACATTTAAAACAGTATATGCAAAATACATGTTAGGACGTGCTCTCACATGAGAAACTCACCTCTCGTCTAACGGTGCACTCCTAACGTTCCTGTACCCATTCATGTGTTATCTCATAACTATCTAATTCTGAAGAGTTTCTAACACTACTACTCGGTTCACGTTTAATTTCCAACCTTAACAATTAAATAGAGAGTTCTACTTTAATTCTCGGATTCCCAATTATTAACAAAACCATTTATAGATATAAGTTCCCTTTTTATCTACATAACATTACCATAACTATACTCACAATTTAACATAGTAAATTCCTTCTCGTTTAACCGTATATTTTCACATCATAAATATACAATACAAGCACCCAAAGGCTAAGCTGCGGTGTACACATACTCTGCTATCCATCCCGGTACATCACGTACATAAGGATCACGCATTCCGAATCTCTCAAGAATCGTTTAGATAACAACATCACAAACAGTGGAGGCGAACACAGTCACATCACATGGGTCATGCACACACCTACGCTCCCACGATCAACAAACTTATTAATATCCCAATAAGTCCTTCTATGACCTATGTTCATCGAGGTAACCAATCTAAATCCAGGCAACACAAGGATAAGATGGCCCTAAGGGAACGTAAACCTCCCGTGATAGCAAGTATGGTAGGTATGTCATACACATACAATTATATACTAAGCATTAACACATCTTAGATATCTCGATATTAATAAAGGTATACTCTACATCTTTATACCATTATTCCAAATTCATATATTTCAAGTATCCCGATAATATAGAAATTAAATTGTCGACACGTCTCACGTCGTAGTTTCTTAAACTTGAAACCTATCTCGAATAGACTATTAAGTTCTTCTTATTCCCCCATATAACATCTTTACACCTAAGGTCTTTACTTCTGCCCCAAACCTTATTTCATCAAATTATTCAAATTTACCCTATTAACCCAAATATTATCTCAATTATCAAATTTCATTAATTTAGAATAATTCCTCAAATTGAATTCCAATTAAGGTCGAATCTCATAATCATGCCTACTGGTCTTCCTTAAGGTTAAGGGTATTCATAAGGTCTCCAATAATATCATTCAAGGATTAACACCATTAAAATTTAATTAGGGAAAAAAATTTACTCATTCTGGGAAGGTCGATCGATCGACCTTTACCTTCGATCGATCGATGGTGGTCGATCGATCGACTGAAGAACATCGATCGATCGAACGCACCAGGTATGGTTACGGACTGCTTCGTTTTGCAGTTACCAATTCGTCCCAAAACACCATTTTCAAGCATGAAACTCTAAGACAAGGTTACAATATCATCATACTATCATTCTACAACAATATTAACATTCTAAAACCCATAATTCATCATTCAAAGGCTTTGTTTAGATCAAAACTACATCAAAAATTTCCAGATTTCTTCCCCATTCAAGAACATCAATAAACTACTTCTAAAGTCCATATTTAGATCATCAATGGTTCTGTTTAGAACATATAATTCCTCCAGAATATTACTACATGAAATCCCTAACATAATTCATAACTTTTAACTTCCAATATATGGGTCTAAATCATCTTCCAAGATCAATTTCGAAAATTCCTAAACATGGAAAAGCATAGCTTGAATCAAATGAATTTAAACCACTTTCCTTAATCTTTCTCTGAATTTGATGTTGAATTTGAAAGTTGAATCTGTCCTCTATCTCTCTTTCTACTGAATTCTTTCCTTTCTCCCTCTCTCTACAAGTTCTTCCCAAGGATGATGACAATGGAGGTGTGTTTGGTTTTTGGTAAGTTGGGACTATATTTCAACTTCTTCCGTAGCCCATTAAGTCTCTTAGTGTAGTTAGTGGTTTTAGTGGGTTAAAGAAGAAGTCAGATTTCTATTCTAATTTTCGTCACTTTTAATTCCCAAAAATACAAAATTACCAAAATACCCTTTATGATGCCGGTATGGCCTAAAAATACCCCGGGACCCAAACTAAACTCCCGGCTAGTGTTTTATGACTATCTCGACCCTTCCGGACGCGTTGGCGCACTCAAAATGAACATATGGGTGATAAAAATAAAATTCACTTTTTAATTCAAATAATTATATTCCTGACGCGACTGTCACGCGCGTCCCAACAAAGTTTCCCAAATTGCCGTATTTCAATCTCATGACAATTTTAATATTTTCCAATATTCATATAATGCCAAGTATACACATTATAATAAAATACTAACTCACATCTCGTTAATATTATTATCCGGATTAATTTCCAATTAATAAACATTTAATTCAATTAATCCCCAAAAATAAATATCATAGAAAATACGGGGTATTACACTTCCATCCAAGAAAATATATATATATATATATATATATATATATATATATATATATATATATATATATATATATATATATATATATATATATATATATATATAATTTAAAGGAAGTTTTATTAACATAAAAATGCTTCACCTTTTCATAAAATCCCACTTCCCTTCTTCCATCCAGGAAGTGTAGACAAAAAAAGCCCTTTTTATTATCATAAAAACGATTTTTAATACCATATGCTTCCATTTCCCTTCTTCCATCCGGGAAATGTATTCGAAGCCAATTCATTTAACCCATTTCCCTTCTTCCATCCAGGAAATGTATTTAAAGCCAATTCATAATCAGGAATTGCTTTAACGTATCTAAGACCGTCCCTCTGGGTTTTCCCACTGGACGTGCCCCTAAATGGCTAGCAACTTCCAGGGCCTATCAAACAAGACAACCTGGGAACCTACCAAATGTCGGGAAGCGGCCATATGCCTGCGGGATAGTCATGACCACACCCAGAATCACCTGACCAGCGTAGTACAATAAACACCCATATGGCCTAGGGACTATATCCACCCTCCATTCACTAGCCAGGGGGCTTCACCACACGCGCGGAACTTCCATTATGATAGCAATTTAGAGAGGTGTGTATCCATAAATTAACATTTATGAAAAATCATTTTTCCATTTTAAAATCATTCACTTTTACATTCTCAAAAAAGCCATTTATATTAAGCCATTTGTGCCAAATTTTAGAATATACATTTCTTATTCTCAGTGTCATATTATTTTAATGACCTAAGCCTCGAAGTGCCAATAGACTGACACTAGTCACCAAGAGTCTAACACAAAACCATAAATCATCAAAATGAGTCTCCCTCAATAATAAACTCCCGAAAGTCCCAAACATTATCGTTTTATCTCCAATTTATTTTTAGGTCAACTTCCTATATCATTTGGACATTAACCTACACATCTAGACCTCGGGGTAAACCCAATTATCCTCATTTTAGCCTAGGACATTAGCCTACCCAAAATAACCCTCTAGGACTCCTCATTACTTCCCAAAGGATGGTTCTTAAAACTCCAACCTAAAAGAAAAGGGCTAAAACAAAACTAGGAAAATCTCACCTTTTCAGAAAGGGTCGATCGATCGACCCTTGGCCGTCGATCGATTGATGGCTTCGATCGATCGATCCCCCAGGCTCGATCGATCGATCCTAGCGGACAACTTCTTCTCCTTGAAGCTGTTTCGTCCATTAACGAAACCTCCAAGCTTTAATCCGTAAATCCAACCAAATACAACAAGAATAAATTCTACCGAATCATTTCTACACAATTACTAACTAATAATTTCTCCCCAAATCAAATAAAAACACAAGATTAAGGGTTTAATCACCAAAATCAACAAAAACCCATTTATTGTTTAAATCTCTAAAAAGTTAACCATACATGCAATTTATCACATTAAATCAATATCTAGCAAGTAAGAAACTTGCCTCAAGTGTGTAGTCTCAGATTCTCCTCCGGTAGCCGCGGATTTAAGCCCCAATCTTCCATTTTTCTCTCTTTCTCTCCATTTCTCCCAACTCTCTCTTCTCTCTCTCATATAAGAATGTAAAAATAAGAGGGGTGGGGGAACTTATACGGGTTCTAAAACATTAATCCCCCTCTTTTAAGTGTTAATTCACCATTAAAATGACTCGTAACCACATAATTGAGTCATATCCCGCCAAAAGTGCCCAAAACTCAAAAATACAACTTGGCACTTATTTTGACTATCTCGACTATTCTAAAAACAACCACACCCCAATTTTGGCATTCGAAATAATGTGCACTATTTTTGTGTTCCAATTTTATTTTATTCCATTAATTTTACCCAACTTTAAATATAAGTCATAACCGTCGTTTTACATATAATGATGCAATAAAACACAATATAATGCTATTTACC
The DNA here is from genome assembly GCA_949130495.1 of Sambucus nigra. Lineage (NCBI taxonomy): Eukaryota > Viridiplantae > Streptophyta > Magnoliopsida > Dipsacales > Adoxaceae > Sambucus > Sambucus nigra. Next base: position 127,452,434 of record OX422208.1, read on the forward strand.
TTCTCATAACGATAAATAGGCAAAACATAGTAAATATTGTCCCTTAATATCACGGGAAATAATATTTACTCCAACATACCCTATTTTATAAAATTACCACATTAGGCAAAATAATATAAAATAGTCGCCCAAAAGTGTGGGTTGTTACATACTCCCCCCCCCCCTAGAAGGGAATTTTTCCCTCGAAATTAAGGCATACCGTATAACCATATAAAGGGTATACTATTCCAAACTATCGTTCTATCATTCTTAACAAACCCCTCGGCAGTGGGGCGTCCCCATTGGACTCAGACTAAGGTCATTACTATTTGGTCTTAGTCGACCTTCCTCATGTTTTAGCGTAGCACCAAATTGTTCCTCATGAACTATCGATCCTAACTTTCTACTACGGAAGGAGATACCTATATATCTCGGCACAAATTTCCTTTCTTCCCGAAACACATTATACCCTTGCCAGGGAATACTACAGTAACTTACAATCGCTTAACCCCAGCACTACTTACTCCTATTCACATTGGCGTAGCCCTTAAAAGTGTGCGGCTCAAAGAGCCCAATCATTAAAGAAATATTCTCGAACCACTCCAAGTCCAAGGATTATATTGACCGCTGGTTCCATTCCAACGAGCAGGAAAATCACTCAGCCGACTACACTAGGCCACATACACGGCAGCATACTTAGAAAAAACGATCCGAACTATTGTACAGAATATCGACCCATAAAAGATATTACTCCAAACCTACCTTTAAGTCAACACGCCCATTCGAGGTATGCCTTTCGTTATTAAATTAACCTCAACCACTCACGGGTTTTTTCCACTTAGCGAAATCAGCTACCCCATTCGCATTTCCTTAGCAAAAAGAAATATCCAAATGATAGTCCTTTACGAACTCCAACTTGTTTCTCGTGAAAAGACCAACTTTCCTGCCCAGGAAGTAGTGCCTCTACCCCATAAAGGCGAACAGTACCCCTACGAACTCTTCGTCAAGCGGGGGATAATACTTCCCACGAAGTTTAAGTCTGTGAGACACATAAACAATGGGTCCATGCTCCAGTATTAATACTTCTCATTCCTGGTAGAGACTCATTCGTTAAATCCACTCTCGATCTTAATAACACGAGTGCAGGAGTAAATGTCAACTCATCCTTCAACTCCTCGAAACTAAGTTATCGACGCCTTGCTCTTATAAAAAAGAGAGGTCTCACCTTCTATGGCCTAACGTTCAAATCACTCGAGATCATATACTTCTTGTTTCTAGGGACCTAATCCCTCCTATAGTTAACCCACAAACCTACTCGTGGTCAACTCCCTTCCACCTTCCTAAGACAACTTCACATGCCCCAAGGGCCTTACGTCCTAAAAATCCTAAAGTCGATCTATATCCTATCTAGGTCGTATAAGAATTATCATAATTATGTCCCTAGTGTCCAAGACCTTTCCCAACTTCCGACATTCGCTTGGTTTCATGCGTGGGACGTCTCGTCGAAGCGAAATCCAAATAAGGAACCCTCCCGTTACGCTACTACCTCGCATCGTCAGTTATTAAGAAATAACGGTCTAAGACATATGATAGAGATCACTAAGACTCTAATTAGTAACCCTACTGATACACTTCTACTTCTATGTCTTAACATCTCAAATCAACTGAGGCATTTTCTTTTTGTAAGATGCCACAAATGCTTTAACCCAATATACATACATACATCTTTTTAAATAGCCTTCTCATTAAGGCATAACCATAAGTCTCCATTTGACTTTCTTATCCCAGTCTCCCCCACATCGATCAGAGGGAAGGACTATTACAGTGCTCATATCTGGCACTTTAACTCAGCCCTTAATCCCTCAATTACGTGATTCTTGGCTAAACCTTCCAACTTAACCTTAACCAACAGAAAAAAAGAAAAGAAAGAAAAATAAATATAACATCTCTCGTCGTTAAGGTTCATGCATGGAGTGTCTTGCAAAGAGAAATCCAAATAAGTAACCCCTCCGACACATTCTACTTAACTTCATTAGTCATGGAGATAAGTCAACATCATACACAAGCAAAGCAAACAGATAATCAAACAAAACAAGAAATGAAAACTATCTACATACCTTAAACCACCTCTATAAAGTCTCAACCTGTATCCAGGAGAGATATTATAGAACAACTAGTTCTTCTCTAGAACTAGAAATGGGATAGCCTCGCGATTTATTCGCTCTCTATCGCACCAACCAATCCAAGAATATTTCCACCCGTATAACACATAAAATACGAGTAGCACATACCACACGTATACTTTTAGAGTATCATCACTCGACTCATAACAAGTGAAGGAAAGATATAAAACTTCCCTATCATAGAAATCATGTAGATACTCAATATCATAACATGGTTACCACCACAAGATCAATATACACACCCGAATCTAGGGTTAATACAAAACTACGCCATCTTATCATAAGGAATACACCACCCTTAACTAAGGTATAATTCCCACCAACATTCTTGCCAATCTCTTTAGCCACTACCAATGGTTCCTGGACCTATCATTCTAGTCTTATCTGAACCAAACTACTCCCGTCAATGCCCCAACTAGTCACCCTATTCTTGCCCTTGTTCTTCCAACGACCAGATCAAAATGCATGGGTTCACATTCCACGTCAGAACCGTTTCTCCATCTCTAACTACCTGACAATTTCCCGCGTAGCTCCCTTAACTTTCCCCGTAAAGAGAACATTCTACCAGCCTCCCCGGCCTTAGTTCCATGAGTCTTCCCCGGGTGGATGTCCATCGATGGGGTCCCATGAACACTACTTCTCCAAAAGTTTTAGCAACACTTACTTATGAGCCTATCATTTCCATTGAAAGGCTCTCTCTCCTCCCTGTACCAACCTTATTTCGGTTCACAACTTTCTTAACCGTAACACCCTTTATTCACTGTCGGCCTCTGACCGAACCTCACGTGAATACTTAAGAATCTACTTTCTCATCATCCCTGGTATCCCAGAGAAACTCGCTGTTAAAAATGTCCACCGAGTTTCTCTATGGGCAAAACTTCTTGCCCCACCAAAATATGGCGACTACTATTTTCGCCACTTCAACCTTACTTCTATGGGTGAAAGATTTCCCTCAAATCTTTGCACCTGGGCACTTCTATACCCCTATCTAGTCCAAGACTCTCAGGCCTTATGTTTCCACCGAATGATATTACACTTCCTCCATCCGACCGAACTTCAACATGTGGTCCTCATCAAGGACCCCTCAACTTCGAATTAATGTATCTTGGAATGCCATGCTTAGCACCACTCTCTACTGGCAGCGGTACTTGGAAAATCTATCTCTAATGTACTTAGTAGTCACGGTAGCAATAGTAAATAATGCTACGAAGGGAGAAACCTCTAAAGAGGCCCTCATCCCCTACTACCACTTACATCTCTTAGAAATCCCATCTTATGACGCCTTCACAATGGCCTCCCTTGACGCTCTTCTTCTGACGACTACGAGTCTCACACGAACGCACAAAAGATTTTCGGGGTTCTCGTATCATAGAAGGAGAACAAAATCTCACAAGAGAAATCAACGATCTTAAGCCTAATGCTCTATATCAATTCAAAAGTAACGCTGAAAGAGAAATAAGTCCGCACAGATTCCTAAGGACTCTAGAACCTGATTCTCTGATACCATATGTGATAACCCGCCTACTAAAATAATAGGTGGCCAGCCCAATACTATAATAATCGCAGGAATCATATATGGTCCATTCTCAGCATCACTGTCGATTAAAATAATAGTACGAGATAACCACGAATCATTTTAGAAAACAGGCTGTCAATTTGAAAAGAATTTTCATGTAAAAGAAAAACACTTAGACAATCCCATTTGAAAAAACGGTGGATATCAAAAATCAACGGATAAAGAATGACAGTATAATATATAATCACCGAATAAGCTGTCGGTGAATAGACCAATACAAATAGTAACACTGAGTATTAAAATTTAATATCATAGTAATAATAAATGAATGAAATGTTTGGGCAACACGCCCGAATAAATAAACTGAACATAACTAGAGTACAAATGATAGAAGCGTCTACTACAAATACCCTATAACATCCGCGATATGCCATAGCTCCATGACAACTGGAATGGAATGTCAATATGAGTGTCCTCGCGGTAGATCACCTGAATGGACAAAGAGTTGCGTGCAAAATGAAGAAATATATACAGATCAGGGCCCAGTTTGATATGATTACCATGTGACTAAAATGCATGACAGTTAAGTGCGTAATTCTCTCGCAATTAACATAATATTTCTCACTTCTCAATCTAAAAGCACAACCTAGCGCAATATCATGAGATGCTTTAGTTAACCCAAGTACTAAGGACTAACTTCTCCCTAGTCTCAACACTATGCCTTATTCGTGTGTAGGGTGTCTCGCAAAGCGAAATCCAAACAAGGAACCCTCCGTACACTACTACTTAGGCAAGGTTGATCGTCGAGATCCATTAGACCCTAAGCACGTAATTAATATATATATATATATATATGAGTGAATATGCATGGGAGGTCACATCTACGGCTACTCAAGGATACATAAATAAATCCACTCACCATCTAAAGGCACAATTCCTATTTTCTTTAGGAATTACATATATGGTAAATTCATTTTATCAAATGTTTACCAATTCAATTTCATCTCAAAACTTTCTTTACCAATTTTATTTCCTTTCTTCCATCCCGGACAAAATATATATATATATATATATATAATTTAAAGAAAGTTTTATTAACATAAAAATGCTTCACCTTTTCGTAAAATCCCACTTCCCTTCTTCCATCCACGAAGTGTATACAAAAAAGCCCTTTTTATTATCATAAAATGCTTTTTAATACCATATGCTTCGATTTCCCTTCTTCCATCCGGGAAATGTATCCGAGGCCAATTCGTTATCATGAATTGCTTTAACATATCTAAGACCGTCCCTCCGAGTTTCCCCACTGGACGCGCCCCTAAATGGATATCATCTTCCAGGGCCTATCAAATAAGAAAACCTGGGAACCTACCAAACATCGGGAAGCGGCCATATGCATACGGGATATTCATGACCACACCCAGAATCACCTAACCAGCGCAGTACAATAAATGCCCATATGGCCTAGGGGCTATATCCACCCTGCATTCACTAGCCAGGGGGCTTCACCACACGCACGTAACTTCCCTTATGATAGCGATTTAGAGAGGTGTGTATCCATAAATTAACATTTATGAAAATTCATTTTTCCATTTTGAAATCATTCACTTTTACATTCTAAAAAAAACATTTATATTTAGCCATTTGTGCCAAATTTTAGAATATACATTTCTTATTCTTAGTGTCATATTATTTTAATGACCTAAGCCTCGAAGTGCCAATAGACTCACACTAGTCTCCAAGAGTCTAACACAAAACCATAAATCATCAAAATGAGGCTCCCTCAATAATTAACTCCCAAAATTCCCAAACATTATCGTTTTATCTCCAATTTATTTTTAGGTTAACTTCCTATATCATTTGGACATTAACCTACACATCTAGGCCTCGGGGTAAACCCAATTATCCTCATTTTAGCCTAGGACATTAGTCTACCCAAAACAATCCTTTAGGACTCCTCATTACTTCCCAAAGGAAGGTTCCTAAACCTCGAACCTAAAAGAAAAGTGCTAAAACAAAACTAGGAAAATCTCACCTTTTCAGAAGGGGTCGATCGATTGACCCTTGGCCATCGATCGATCGATGGCTTCGATCAATCAATCCCCCTGGCTCGATCGATCGATCCTGGCGGACAACTTCTTCTCTGAGATGTTGTTTTGTCCATTAACGAAACCTCCAAGCTTTTATTCGTAAATCCAACCAAATACAACAACAATAAATGCTACCGAATCATTTCTACACAATTACTATCAAATAATTTCTCCCCAAATCAAATAAAAACACAAGATTAAGGGTTTAATCACCCAAATCAACAAAAATCCATTTATGGTTTAAATCTCTAAAAACCTAACCATACATGCAATTTATCACATTAAATCAATATCTAGCAAGTAAGAAATTTGCCTCGAGTTTGTAATTTCAGATTCTCCTCTGGTAGCAACGGATTTCAGCCCCAATCTTTAATTTTTCTCTCTTTCTCTCCATTTCTCCCTACTCTCTCTTATCTCTCTCTATCTTGGCTTCTCACATAAGAATGAGAAAATAAGAGGGGTGGGGGAACTTATACGGTTTCTAAAACATTAATCCCCCTCTTTTAAGTGTTAATACACCATTAAAATGACTCGTAACTACATAATTAAGTCATAACCCGTCAAAAGTGCCCAAAACTCAGAAATATAACTTGGCACTTATTTCGACTATCTCGACTATTCTAAAAACAACCACACCCCCTATTTTGGCATTCGGAATATCGTGAACTATTTTTTTGTTCCGATTTCATTTTATTTCATTAATTATACACAACTTTAAATATAGGTCGTAATCGTTGTTTTACATATAACGACGCAATAAAACACAATATAATGCTATTTACCTTCTCATAACGGTAAGTAGGCAAAACATAGTAAATATTGTACCTTAATATCATGGGAAATAATATTTACTCCAACATCCCCTATTTTATAAAATTAACACATTAGGCAAAATAATATAAAATAGTCGTCCAAAAGTCTGGGTTGTTACAACTGTATATTATGAGAGACTATGGAATGGTCAGGAATTTCATATCAAGGGTTTCCTTATTCGGATTATACTTTCGGTGTTGAGTTCCAACGATTTTGAAGAAGTTTCTTGTAATGTCGTGTTATGCTAAATGAATTAAATTTTGGACGTTCGGATTCGTATAAGCTCAACTCAACTGACAAAAGCCTTTTCCCAATTATTTGGGGTCGGCTACATGAATCCTATTTTTTCATTCCATTCTGTCCAGTGCAATATCTTCGGTTAAACCACATGATATCATGTCCTTTTTTATAATATCCCACCAAGTTAATTTAGGCCTACCTCTACCCCTTGGGTTATTATCAATACTAAATAAATCACTCTTCTTTATAGGAGCATCCATTGGTCTACGCTTGACGTGTCCCAATCACTTAAGTCGATTTTCTCTCCATTTATCTTCTATAGGAGATACTTTTACCATTTCACGAATTTGTTCATTTTTAATTTTATCCTTTAGAGTTTTTACCACAAATCCATCTTAGCATTCGCATTTCCGCCACACTCATTTTATGCACATTTTGTTTCTTGGTTGCCCAACACTCTGTCCCATATAACATGGCGGGTCTAATGGTTGTCCTATAAAATTTTCCTTTTAAATTCAAAGGTATACGCCTATCACACAGAACACCGGTCGCACTTCTCCACTTAAACCAACATGCTCTAATCCTATGCGTAACATCATCACTAATATCTCCATCTTTTTGTATAATCGATCCTAAATAACGAAAATGGTCTTTTCTAGGTATTTCTTTACCTTCCAATTTCACCACATCTCCATTTTTCCTCCTATTACTACTAAAATTACACTCCACATATTTTGTTTTAGTTCTGCTTATTTTAAATCCTCTTATTTCTAAAGTTTCTCTCCACAATTTCAACCTAGCATTTATCCCCATCTTAGTCTCATCGACTAAAACAATATCATCTGCAAATAGCATACACCATGGAACCTCATCTTGTATTTTTCCAGTCAACTCATCCATAACAAGAGCAAAGAGATAAGGACTTAATGCTCAACCTTGGTGTAACCCTACCGTAATTGAAAATTCACTACTTTCTCCAGCTGATGTTCTTACTGTAGTTATCGCACCATCATACATATCCTTAGTCACATCAATATATCTGCGAGTCACTCCTCTTTTATGTAGAACACACCATATTATATCTCTGGGTATCCTATCATACGCCTTCTCCAAATTTATAAAAATAATATGAAGATCCTTCTTTTTCTCTCTATACCTCTCCATTAATCTCCTCAATAAATAGATTGCTTCCATTTTTGTCCTCCCATGCAAAAACCCAAATTGATTCTATGATACTGTTGTCTTCAATCTCAATCTATATTCAATCACTCTCTCCCAACGTTTCATTGTAGGACTCATTAACTTAATACTACGATAATTTGAACAACTTTTTATGTCCCCTTTATTTTTGTAAATAAGTACTAAAATACTTTTTCTCCATTCATCAGGCATCCTATTAGTCATTAAAATTCTATCAAATAATTTTGTAAACCATGATACTCCATCCTCCCCTAAGCACTTCCAAACCTCAATAGGGATACCATCTGGTCCTAAAGCCTTCCATGTTTTCATCTTTTTTAGAGCAATCCTGACCTTTGTTTTCCTAATTCTACGAAAAAATACATCTTCTCGAGTCTCCCTAAGTTCCTCTATATCTAATCTACTCCCATTATCTCCATTTAATAACCTCTCAAAGTAGTTTTTCCATCTTTTCATAATTTCATCATCTTTGACTAGGACTCTCGAATCATCACTTTTGATGCACTTAACGTTATTAAAATCTTTTGTTTTCCTATCCCTAAGTTTAGCAAGCTTATAAATACTTTTTTCCCCTTCTTGTGTTCCTAATTTTGTATAAAGATCATCATACGCTTTTAACTTAACATCTCTTACCACTTTCTTAACTTCCTTTTTAGACCATTTATATTTCTCAAAATTCTCTTCATTTTTATTTGTTTGCCATGTTTTAAAGCACTCCCTTTTAATTTTTACTATATTCTTTACTTCTTCATTCCACCACCAAGTTTCTTTAGACTGTGGCCCTTTGCCGTTTGATTCTCCAATAATTTCTATTGATATTCTCCTAATGCATGTGGCCATCTTATTCCACATTTTGTTAGTTTCTTCTTCACTATTCCACGTTGCTTCATTTAATACTTTATCTTTAAATAGTTCTAATTTCTCTCCTTTTAAATTCCACCACCTAGTTCGTGGGTTAATCTTCACTTTTCGCACTCGTGATTGATTTTTAATATTTATATCCAACACTATTATACTATGTTGTGAGGTTAAGATCTCTCCCAGGATAACCTTACAATCTTTACACGTTAATCGGTCTCCTTTCCTAATAATGAAAAAATCTATTTGGCTCTTATGTGTTCCACTTTTATAAGTTATTAAGTGTTCAAGACTGAAAGAGTTGGCGCTTTTGTTCAATTAAGAAATAATATAATAAATACCTTTTAACCCAAATTAACCCTAAGCATGCAACTAGGTGTGATTGAAACAATATGAAATCATGCAAGAATTATTCAACACACAAAGTTTAAGGAAAAATCCCCCACAGGGGCAAAACCATTTGTATATCACTATAATTTGTAAGAGAAGCGGCTTACATTCGGATTACACTAAAATACAAGTTTTTGACTAAGAATTACCCTCAAGTATCGGATTCTGTAGTCGCGACTGGAATATCCCTTTCCAGTAGGATTGGCGGCTGGAACTATCCCTGTCCAGTAGGGCAGCAATGAAGAGGAAGAAGTGGTCCACTTCACAAAGGTTGAACAACAGCAATGGTGTTCTTGGGTTACCAAATTTTATTCACATAGATATGGAAGATGTGTGAATCTAAAAACCTAGAATCATAGGACTCAATAGGTGAAGACTTTAGAGTTGATATGCTCTGAAAATCGTGGTAAAGTCTTAGAAAAACCACTTCCCGTAGTGGGATTAAGTAGGAGAACTTTAGCCCTAAATTTCGAAACATGATCTGAACACGATCTGGTTGAGATTATCCTCGTCGGATCGGTCCGGTCCCTTTAGGCGGATCGGTCCGGTGAACTCGGATCGGTTTTTTTTCTGAAGACGGATCCATCCGGTTGGCATCGGATCGGTTCGGTTTTTTGGCTTCATCGGTTCGCTATGGATCCGGGGTATACTGGCCTCACCTCAGCAGGCGGATCGGTCCGGTTCCTTTAGTCGGATCGGTCCGGATGAACCGAATCGGTTCTTTTATCTGAGCCAGATCGGTCCAGTTCTGATTCCTTTTTCTCTTTTGATATTCGGATCCGTTGATGAGAATATGATTCTTGAATTTCCTTAATGGTGTAACGGCTTATGACATATACAATGTTAATGGACAAAAAATGTCCTTACAAATCTCCCCCTATGTCTATGCCGGTACATACATAAAAACAAACATCCGAATTATCAAGTAAAAGTGCCTATACAAATCTACCCTTCCATGAACCCAAAACTGAAAGAGTACAAGTGAATAAGACTGCATAGTTTGATCTTCAAATCTTCAGGAATCTCAACGCTTTTCTCATCAGGGTGTGCAATTCAGTTATCAAAGTAGTACCTACACACATGAGACGAAGCAAATACCAAGTGACGTATCGAGTTTGAAATGAGATAAACATAAGCATATATATCAATTTAAGATTCAAACCCCTCCCCCATAATCAGATAATTCATTCTCCCCCTTTTTATGATGTCCCCAAATAGACAAAATGAGAGAAATGAAATAAACAAGCAAAATCGGGGTGTCACAAGGCAAATATCACACCATGAATGAACATAAAAACAACCAAGTCGGTGATGGCGTAAATGAATGGGTGTGATCAAAATTCGATAGGAAAATCAATGCATACAAACATGACATATGTGCACGATGAATATTGGATATTCCTAACGAATGAACTCAAATGCTTCCTTTGGTGTAAAAGAGGGAAAATATAAGATATTGACTAAATCACTTCAATAAATCAAAGCTCAAAGTGATTTCTACATCAATAACGTCCAAAATGTTTTTCATGCTTTTTCAGGACTTTTAAGGAAGTACAAACCCATTATCAATCTCCAACCAAACTCCCTCAGATTTATATTTTGAATAGAGGTATACTAAATTCTCAAACTTTGGAGAATTGATGGTGAAACCTACAATGGCCCATATTTGGCATGAATTGCTTTTTATTGCCTTTAAATTTTTTTGGGCTCTTTTAACCTCTTAGGACCTCGGATATTACAATACCTCCATTTTTTAGGTCCTTTTTAACGGTGGCTTTTGCGCAAAGTATAAAGAATCAACTTTCGCAGCCCCTCCCCATTATGCAAATAATCACATAGTCTCACCAAAACGGTTTTTACATGCAATCCAATCTTGTCAAGTTTTATCGCATATTGTACATTGTATAGACAGAATTGAGATAGAAACACTCAAGCCAATATGTGATAGACAAGTGCAATAGACAAATACAGTCGTGCATGTGTGCAATAAAGGATATAGGAGTCAAGCATGTAGGAAATATCACTAATTATATCTCAAGGACTCCAATCAATGTTAAGCACATGGATGAAATGATGTAGCCTCTCAAATCTCTATAAAACAGACACATGGATAAATGGAATGAAGTTGTGACTTGGCTAACTTAAATGCTCATCCAAAACAGAAAAATCTTTTTGGCCTTTTTCAAAAAATTTATCAAAATAAAATCTTTTTGTATTTTTTTTTAAAACAAAAATATATACAAAAATGATACATACTAGCAATAGGCAAACAATGACATCATGAAAATCACCCTATGCTAGTAAACAAGTCAAACCTCAATCATTAGGTGCGGAGGGGTTTTCCAAAGGTGGTGACAACTTATGAAAAACCTCCATCAATTCTTGTGAAGTTTTGACTAAAAACTTGACTTGCTCACCTAAATGTGCAAACTCTCTCATGTAGTCTCCGGGAGCATGTAAAGTATCATGTGTGGGTGCATGTGTGCCAAAAACACGTGTAGAAGCAAAACGTGACACATACCCCAACTTAAAGTAAAATTCCCTAAGGTGTCCTCTCCTCTTGCAATGTGAGCAAACATAAATAGGCCTAGGAACACCTCTCTCAAAAACACTAGGACGCACTTTCCTAATAGGAATGGGACGCCTAGGTGGGTTAGGGTGAGACACATGTGAAACTGTCACTAAAGTGGGAACCAGCTCGGGTGCTAATTGGGAAGCAGAAGCACCGTCATGACTTATTCCTAACTTCTCACCTTTACCCTTAAGAACCACCTTTTCAACCTTCTTAGGTGCGTTCTCAAACTTGACTTTGACCACCCTGGCACGTTCGAGATCATTCTCGAGTTGGGATACACGTGTCGTCAGACTAGACAACGTGTCGGTCAAATCACACTTCTCCTTTCTCAAAACCTCCTTCTCTTTCTCCAAATCTAAAACCCGACGACCTAAATCCCTATTATACTTCTTTGTTTTCAAGGTCTCGGTGTAAAAATATCTAAAAGCTTTTTGGAGCTCACTTTCATCTCCACTTTCACTCTCACTTTCTCCCTCACTTGAAGCGCTCAAACCATCACTATCACTTTCGTGAGCACTATTGTGGGACAAGGTGGGTGTGCTCACACGACTAGAAAAAGCAACAAACTTCTCACCACTAGTCTCATCACCCTCACCTTCACTACTATCACTAAGTGTGGCGGGCATAGCTACTTTCTTTCCTTTCTTTCTAATCCACGTAGGACACTCAAATGACTTATGTCCCTTACCCCCACATTCAAAACAAGTGACGTTCTCAAAATCTTCCTCACACTCCTCATCGGATTTATTCTCTTTTTCCCTCTCACCACTTTCTTTGGCCTTTCCTTTCTTTTTATTTTTCTCAAAAAAATTCCTTTTATTGGAAGAATTATTTTTGTTCATGTTGAGAAATTTTTTAAAATTTTTCGCAAACAAGGCCATATCATTAAAATCAAAATCTCCCTCAGAATCGGACTCACAAACTTTTTCTTTATTTTTCTTAAAATGAGTCTTTAAAGCAATGCCATTATCCTTAGCCTTAATGGTTTTGGGAAACATATCAATCTCATAGGTTTGAAGATCTCCTATAAGTTCTTCCAACTTAAGTGATTTCAAATTTCCCAAAGAGTTCAAAACAGTGACTTTAGGAATAAAGCGTTTTGGGAGAGATCTCAAAATCTTTTTAACGACACGCATGTTATCAATCACCTCACCCAAATTAAAACATGTGTTAACAATGTCTGACAAATGAGCATAAAAATCATCAAAGCATTCAGACTCAGACATTGTGATAGTTTCAAATTGGGTGGCCAAATTTTGTAATTTTGACTCTTTAACCGCGTTCGTACCCTCATGTGTCAATTTCAAAACATCCCAAGCCTCTTTAGACGTGGTGCACGTCATAATTCGGCGAAACTCATCAGGAGAGACAGCTCTAGAAATAGCACTCAGACCACGGGAATTAAAATTGGACACTTTATAATCATCTTCAGTCCAGGCTGACACGAGTTTTAAAGTGGTGATGTTATTAACAGTGACCATGGGAGGAGTCCAACCATTTTCGCAAAGCAACCAAACACGCTCGTCAATAGATTTTAAAATCGATTTCATACGAGCTTTCCAGTAGACATAATTAGACCCGTAAAAAATTGGCCTCTGATTATATAAGTGCTCCATAGGAAAAAATGCGAATTTTCACAAAACTGATTTAAAAAAAATCAATATCACACAATTTTGCGAAAAATAGGAATACGCGATAAATTAGCGTAACCCGCTCTGATACCAATTTGAAAGAGTTGGCGCTTTCGTTCAATTAAGAAATAATATAATAAATACCTTTTAACCCAAATTAACCCTAAGCATGCAACTAGGTGTGATTGAAACAATATGAAATCATGCAAGAATTACTCAACACACAAAGTTTAAGGAAAAATCCCCCACAGGGGCAAAACCATTTGTATATCACTATAATTTGTAAGAGAAACGGCTTACAATCGGATTACACTGAAATACAAGTTTTTGACTAAGAATTACCCTCAGGAATCGGATTCTGTAGTCGCGACTGGAATATCCCTTTCCATTAGGGTTAGCGGCTGGAACTATCCCTGTCCAGTAGGGCAGCAATGAAGAGGAAGAAGCGGTCCACTTCACAAAGGTTGAACAACAGCAATGGTGTTCTTAGGTTACCAAATTTGATTCACATAGATATGGAAGATGTGTGAATCTAAAAACCTAGAATCATAGGACTCAATAGGTGAAGACTTTAGAGTTGATATGCTCTGAAAATCGTGGGAAAGTCTTAGAAAAACCACTTCCCGTAGTGGGATTAAGTAGGAGAACTTTAGCCCTAAATTGCGGAACATGATCTGAACACGATCTGGTTGAGATTATCCTCGTCGGATCGGTCTAGTGAACTCGGATTGATTCTTTTTCTGAAGACGGATCCATCCGGTTGGCATCGGATCGGTTCGGTTTTTTGGCTTCATCGGTTCGCTATGGATCCGGGGTATACTGGCCTCACCTCAGCAGGCGGATCGGTCCGGATGAACCGGACCGGTTCTTTTATCTGAGCCGGATTGGTCCGATCCTGATTCATTTTTCTCTTTTGATATTCGGATCCGTTGATGAGCATGTGATTCTTGAATTTCCTCAACGGTGTAACGGCGTATGACATATACAATGTTAATGGACAAAAAATGTCCTTACAAAGACTCTTTTCAAAACATGTATTTACTAGTACAAAATCTAAGATAGACTCTCCCCCGTCGTTCCTATCTCCAAAACCATGTCCTCCATGCACTATCTCATATCCTACACGATCTTCTCCTACATGGCCATTAAAACCTCCACCTATATAGATTTTCTCACCTAGGGGTATTTCTTGAATTAGTTCATCCATTTGTTTCCAAAATTGTACTTCAGTGTGCTCATCTAATCCTACTTGAGGTGTATAAGCACTAACAATATTAATTATGTTTTCACCTAGCACCAATTTTACAAGTATAAGTCTATCACCTTGCCTAATAACGGTTACAATATCGTCCTTAAAGTTTTTATCTACTATTATTCCAACTCCGCTCTTAATTCTATGTTTTCCTGTATAATATAATTTAAATCCTGCACTTTCTATTTCTCTAGCTTTCTCACCGACCCATTTAGTTTCTTGTAAACAAGCTATGTTAACTTTTCTTCTTATCATGGTATCTACTAACTCCATGCATTTTCCTGTCATAGTCCCTATGTTCCAAGTCGTTAACCTAAGTCTAGTATCCTGGACTAGCTTCTTTACCCGCACACGTCCAGCTTGTTGCAGGAACCCTTGTGTATTTATCGTCGCATCCGGGCACCGATGCAACACCCCTTGCCTATTTTTTGAGACACCTGGTGGCAGGCGCAACGCATCGCTTAAGGGGAATGCCCTAGCATTAGCACGTATATTCATAGGATTCATGTTTATAAGGATCTGACAAATTTTTACGTTGGTTGTCAGCTACCTAACGCAACCCTCCTCCTTTTTTCGGGCTTGGGACCGGCAGTGTCAAAAAAATAAGAAGTTAAGCACGACACAGGCGGATTCGTATAAGATAAGCTACTGAATTAGTGAATTAGATTAGTAATTGATTTTATGAAATATTTTGGGTTGGTTTAAAGACACATATAATTACCGTTTTAGTCAGAAGGGTTGGGTTTTAGGCCCATTGGGCTAGTATAGAACTTGGGCAATGTTTAAAGATTGTTAAAGAGGTTTTTGGACTCATTTAGATGAGGTTTGCGTAGGGATTTAATCTAATTTCATGGATTATAAATATTTAGAGGTCATTAAGGTTCCCTTATTTCAAAAATTACAATTAGGAACGGTTCCTAAGGACTATACAAGAGAGACATAAAGATAACAGGAGGAATAAACATTAATTAGGCAACATTTCTTTACCATTTAGGATTGAGCCATGTTTAATTAAGATATGATTTTAATTTTGTTTGATTATTATATTCCTATTAATTTGAATCTGAAGTTAATCACATGTAAATTGGAATTAGAGGTTGGAATTATTGGGATTATAATTTGGTTAAATAAAATAAGAAACTAGACTAATGCCATAGTTGATTATTGAGAATTTCCATATGATTTGTAATTAAAAAATTTCTAGGAAGAGTAAAGATAGATATATTTTATGTAATTTTCAAAAGGATCATATTAATGATTCGAATTGATGGACAATTGATTCAAATTGGTTAGAATATCTATAAAGTAGGGTTCTTAAATTTATTTGGAATTTACCTTTTAATCATTTTAGAATTACGTAAAATGGTTAGATATAGGTTTGGAATGTTAATACTTCAAATATATTTTATGGAGATTGAATTACATTCTCATTTGAGGAACTTGATATTCGTTAACGTAGGTTTAGGGTTTTCAATCCTATAACTAGGAAGAAGATGAACGTTGGTATCATCATTAATCGATCGACCATCATTGTTCAGATCAACCATCATTGATCATTTGATCGGCTAAACTATCACATTTCATTAGTTGACCGTTAACTCACCTTTGTTGGCACTTGTTTTTTCTAAAATGACCCTCAGAAAGTCCTAACCAATGATAAATATTATGTATATAATATATCTTATTCATAGATAAATATATTATTTCCATTAAAAATAGCTTTTATTTTAAAACACAACTATTTTATACAAAATAAAAAATATTTTCTAAAAAAAAATTCATTTGAGCATTTAAAAATATTTTTTTTATATAGAAAATTATTTTATAGCTTTTAAGTTAAAAGAAAACTTTTGTATATCCAAAAACTGTCTTTCTTTTTTTGTAAAAAATTGTTTTTCTTAGAAAACTATTTTTATATATAAAAAATTATATTATTATAAACAATTGTACATTATTACACTATTTTTTAATTAAAAAAATTGTGTTATCTAAAGAAGTTGTACTTTATTTATTATTTTAACAATTAAATTTTGACTTTTTGATAAAAAAAACTTTTTATTAATAGAAAATCCATTAAAAAAATAAATAATCGATTTTTATAGAACAAAATGGTTTTAACCATTTTGAAATGTTTGAAATCGCATACATTTAAGTATAGAAAAGAGTTAAAAAAATGTTTCTTTTTATAAATGTAATATTATTTTTTGAAATCACATAGATTGTTTTATTTAAAAAAATGTTTGTTGAAAATTCTACACTAATTTAAAAACTATTTTGACTTTTTTTATATAAACAATTCTTGTGAGTTAAAAAGTCAAACATTATTTATATATGTAAAAAATTAACTCTTTTCTACAAATCAAAACTGGGTAACAATTTAATAATGTACAATTACAATAAAAAAACATTTTTAACAAAAATAATATTTTTTAAAACATCTTTTTATAAACTACTTTATTTGTATATATAAAAGATAAAAAAAAATCTATTTTTCACTAAAAAGAAGTTTTTAAGAAGTCAAAATAACCTTTTAAATAGTGATTACATATATATACATTTTATTTCGTAAGAATATTTTTTTATTTAATTTTTTTTAAAATTTTATTATTTATATAAAAATAGTCAAAATACTATTTTAGTTGGGGTATATTAATGTACAGTTGTTTACAATAAAAATCATTTTTAAATAAAAAAAGTTTTCTAAAAAAATTCTTTTAATAAAAAAATAGTTTTTATATAGAGAAAATAATTTTGTTTTTAATAAGATAACTATAAAGCAGTTTTTTACAAGAAAAAAACCTTTTAAAAAGTCAAAAAAAATTATTGTAGATATTAGTAATATTTGTAAAATAGTTCTTTTTTAAAATAAAAGCTTTTCATATAAAAAATAATGTTTAATTATGAATAAGATATATGTACATTTATGGGTTGATCTTCAGCCCATTTTAACTCTGACTATGTTGTGCTGAACTTCTTATATTTTTTTTGGACTCTATCAGTCTCAAGCCTGGATAAAGGAGGAGGGTTACATTAGGCAGCTGATAGGCAGCGTAAAACTTAGTGATATCATTCAAACATGAATCCTTTGAATATACACACTAATACTAGGGCATCCCCCTTAAGTGATGTCTTGAGCCTGCCGCCGCGTTTCTTGAAAAAAAGGCAAGGGGCGTTGCTCCTACCATCGGGCATCTCAAACAGTAGGCAAGGGGCATCGCATCAGCGCCCGGATGCGACAAAAAATAGGCAAAACTTCCTACAATAATCTAGACTTTTACAGGTAAATAAGCTAGTCCAAGATAGTAGACTTAGGTTAGCGACATGGAACATAGGGACTATGACAATGAAAGGGATGAATTTAGTGGATACCATTAGAAGAATAAAGGTTAACATAACTTGTTTACAAGAAACTGAATGGGTTAGTGATAAAGTTAAAGAAATGGAAAATATAGGGTTTAAATTATTTTATGCAGGGAAACATAAAAATAGGATCAGAGTAGGAATAAAAGTAGATAAGAACCTTTATGATGATATCATATCCATTATCAGGAAAGGTGATTGACTTGTACTTGTAAAACTGGTACTGGGTGAAAATATAATTAATATTGCTAGTGCTTATGCAACCAAAGTAGGATTAAATTAGCACACTAAAGTACGGTTTTGGGAAAAATGGATGAACTAATTCAACAAGTACCCGTAGGTGAGAACCTCTATATAGGGGGACATTTCAATGCACATGTAGGAGAAGATCGTGTAAGATATGAGATAGTGCATGGAGGACATTATTTTGGAGATAAGAATGACCGTGAAAAGTCTATTTTAAATTTTTCGATGGATTTTGATTTTGTACTAGTGAATACATATTTTAAAAATAGGCTTGAACACTTAATAACTTATTAAAGTGGAATTCATAAGAGCCAAATAGATTTTTTCCTTACTAGCAAAGGAGACCGATTACATGTAAAGACTATAAGATTATCTCGGGAAAAAGATTAACGTCACAACATAGGATAATGGTGTTGGATATAAATATTAAAAATCAATCATGAGTGCAAAAAGATAAGATTATCCCACGAACTAAATGGTGAAACTTAAAAGGAGAGAAATTATAACTATTTAAAGATAAATTATTAAATAAAGCATCATGGAATACCGAAAAGGAGACTAATATAATGTGGGATAAGATGGCCACGTGAATTAGGAGAATATCAAAAGAAATCCTTGGAGAATCAAAAGGTAGAGGGAAATAATTTAAAGAAACTTGGTTCTAGAATAAATATGTACAAAATATAGTAAAAATAAAAAGGGACTGCTTTAAAACAAGGAAACCAACTAGAAATGAAGAAATTTTTGGGTAGTATAAGTAGACTAAAAAAGAAGTTAATAAAACGGTAAGATATGCTTAGTTAAATGCTCATGATGATCTTTATAAAAAATTAGGAACACAAGAAGGAGAAAAAAGTATTTATAATATTTTCAAACTTAAGGAAAGAAAAACATAAGATTTTAATAATTTTAAATGTATTAAAAGTGATGATTCGAGAGTCTAGTGAAGGATGATGAGATTATGGAAAGATAGAAAAATTACTTCAAGAGGTTATTGAATTGAGATAATTGGAGTCGATTGTATATAGAGAAACTTAACAATACTCGAGAAAATATATTTTTTCGTAAAATTGTGAGAACAGAAGTTATGATTGCCCTAAACAAGATGAAAACATGGAAGACTTTAGGACCAGATGGTATTCCTATTGCGATTTGGAAGTGCTAAGGGGAGGAAGGAGTATATTGGCTTTAAAGTTATTTAATAGAATCATAATGACTGAAAAAATTCTCGATAAATAGAGAAAGAGTGTTCTGGTACCTATTTATAAAAATAAAGCGGACGTATAAGGTTGTTCAAATTATCGCGGGAGAGAGTGTTTGAATACAGATTGAGATTGAAAACAATAGTATCGAGAATCAATTTGGGTTTTTTCCTGGGAGGTCAACAATGGAAGAAATCTATTTATTGAGGAGAATAATGGAGAGGTATAGGGAGAAAAAGAAGGACCTTCATATGATTTTTATAGATTTAGAGAAGGCATATGATTGGATACTAAGATATATAATGTGGTGGGTGCTACTTAAAAAAGGAATGACTCGTAAACATATTGATGTGATCAAGTATATGTATGATGGGTCTATAACTATAGTAAGAACATCAACTGGAGGAAGTAGTGAGATTTAATAACTACGGGTCTACACCAAAGTTCAATACCAAGTCCTTATCTCTTTGATCTTGTTATGAATGAGTTGACTCGACAAATACAAGATGAGGTGTCATGGTGTATGCTTTTTGCAGATGATATTATTTTGATGGATGAGACTAAGATGGGTATCAATGATAGATTGGAATTATGGAAAGAAACCCTAGAAACAAAAGGATTTAAAATAATTAGGACTTAAACATAATGCGTGGAGTGAAGTTTGAGTAGTAATAGGAGGGAAAATGGGGATGTAGTGAAATGGGAGGGTCAAAAGATACCCATAAATGATCATTTTTATTATTTAGGCTCGATTATCCAAAAAGATGGAGATATTAATGATGATGTTACTTATAGGATTAATGTAGGGTGGGTTATGTGGAGAATTTCTACTAGCATATTTTGTGATAATCGTATTGGAAATACCGGTATTTTTTAAAAAATGCAATAAAATCATTTTTAGAGTAAAATAAAATATTTATAATTAAATTAAATTGGAGAATTTAATTAATTAGTTGTGAATAAGTTAATTTATTTTTATTTCACAATCATGTGAGATTGTCTTCACATGTTGAGTAATTTCTGTAGAAAACAATTGCATGTGTAGTGTATAATTAATATGTGATGCGTGACTTAATTGTAAATATATTTGTTGAATAAAAAATAAATGGAACTCATTTTAGGAGGCTTAATGGGCTCATTTAGTTGTTTTAGATCTTTAAAAATGGTGTCGGGGTATATGTATATAAGTTGGGAGGTTTGGGGGCTAGTTTATAGGTTCGGGCCCATCTGGGGTCCAAAAATGGATAATTAGGCTTAACTGAGGAATTAGGGTTAATATAAATTTAAGGTCAAGATTAATACTCCCCACACTTAAACAAAAACCTTAGCCTAGTAGCCCCACCTCAAGAGAAAAAGGAACAAATGAAAAGGGGAGAGGAGACAAGGGATTCAAGAGGAAATCAATTATCAATATATCCTGGCAAGAATTTCCTTACTAAATTTAATGTTCAATGTATTTCTTGATTCATCATAATAAACACCATATAATTTCTGGGTTTTAGTATGAAATTGGTGATTATATGGTAGGGATTAAGCTTATGCACGTAGATAAGACTAATCGGAAATTAGGTTGTTTAACCTAGAAATTGAATTGCATGATTGAACTCGTACCTTTGGATTTATGAATATCTTGGAGAGCTTGATGCATGTAGAGGGTTTGAACTCATTTTTTAAAAATTGGAACTTTAGAGAATTATGATCCAAGTGTTATGTTAAAATATAATTTCAATCTAGATGGATTTATGGTAGAAATTCTGGGAGTTATGATCAATGATATAAATTCTGGGAATTGGGAGAATGTAATTGATGTTAATTTATGTAATTAACCATGACAATCCCTTAATGAAGCATTCTATCTTCTTCACCTTAGTGCTAACCTCCTTCGGTATGAACATAGATAAATTAGTGAATTCTCGTTCATACTCGACAATCGACTTTTAACCTTGCTCCACGTCCATAAATTCCCTCTTATTTGCGCTCCTAATAGCATACAAAAAGTACTTATTATTAAACTTTATGAGAAAATCTCCATAAGTCAAGCGATCCCTATCCTCAAATGTGGTGACGCTCTCCCACCACTGTAGCGCATCTCCAATTAGCTTGAACGTAGCCAACATCGGCTTATGCACGTCCATGTAGTCCACCATCCTCAACTGTCTCTCCATATCTCTCCTCGATTGGTGAGAAATCGTTGGGTCAAATCCCCATGCAAAGGTGGGAGGATTGCCCTTATGGAAGCTGATCCTCACCATATCCCAAGCTGAAACGGGTGTACCCTACTGCCAAGCCTCTAAAGTCACCCATCTCTGTCTCCCCATCCACATACCGTCCGTCGCGGCCTCACATATGATAGACGCCAACCTCTAGGCATCCAAAACAAACTGTCGCTGCCTCTCCTAAGCCATGGAACCTGAAACAGAATCATCTCTCCTACATTCAGCTCTCCTAGTATTCGCCAACTAAAAAAGATAGGAATAAACAACATTAGACTTGGAATAACTAACACTACAAATCATCGAAATGAATCAAAAATAAGGAACGGGGAAGCTAAAACGGACTCACAACCTATAACACCTAAAACCATGCTCTGATACCGTCTATCACACCCCGTGTAATTCTAGCGTCAGCCGCCACTAAAATTATGTTAGGTGCGAACTAAATTAAACAACATTCTTAGCATGTGACAGATATGAGACATAAAATTACTTCCATAAAATAATAATTAAATTGATCCCATAAATAATAACCATTCATGCAATATAAAATCCATCACCATGCCAAGCTCCAAATAAATCCAATCTCATATTGAATATAAAGTCCAATCATATTAATATGAACCCATATTGAAATATCTGAATAAAGACCATAACAATTGTGGAACCGAGTGGCCCACCACCAAATCTATCAACTGAGTCTCAATATAAATGAAAAGGAATGGAAACTACTAAACAACTAAGCGTAAAATAAATAACTTTGGTTGCACCTCTCAGATATACTCCAAACACTCCTATTCAGCTACTCTAACACTAATACCTAAAAAATGTTAGTCAACGCACCCCGAGCATGAATACACACTACTCCCCTCAATTAGGGTCTGTGAACCCGAACAATTGCATTATACATTAAAAATATCACAAGGGAATATTTTTAATTTAAAAAGATAATAAATAGCGATGCGAGTTAATAAACAACCTATGCTAGAAATCCTCATTTATGCCATCTCAACATCTAAGTCCAAATATCCATTCATTTAACTTAATTTAAGTTAATCCAATTATTAATTTTCCGCCTTATTGATATCATATGTGGGACTTCCACCTACATCTTTATCTCATTTTATTTGTTTAGTTACGGTACTTCGATTGTTCTACACCACAAAGACTCCCCTCGTCATAGTCAACCGATCCGTTTAAACTTTCAATCCTGTAATTATGTACGAGGTTCCATGCACGACACATCTTCATAGAGAGCCAGTCCATTTAAACTGTCAGCCCTTCAATTATTCAGACGCCACACACCCACACACCGTAATAGACAGCCAACCCTTTTAAGGTGTCAATTCTGCAATTATTAACGTTGCCAATATATTTTAATACCCATTTTTTATTATATTAGGTATTAATTGTCAATTTCTCATTTTTCTCCTCTTTAAATATTTATTCACCCCACCCTTATTATCGATGTGAGATCCTAAAAAAACACCCTTAGTCCAATACCTAAGGGTCCCCCAACACATTAATACGTCCTACTTTAATTATAGGATGAATTTTTATCAAAAATCTCTTCCTAGTCTTATGTCTAGGTTAGCGAATCGACGACATGACCCCCGGAATCACCCATCCGTAAAAATCTACACGAACTAGTCTCATTCTTATAAAGCATAAATAATAACTAAGGCCTACCTACTAGTCCCATATCTAGCAAGTATCCTAAAATATAGGTGATAGCATACTACCAAAATCTCGTCGTACCCGCAATGATAAATATAAATATCAATCAATCACATAATCGAGTAACAAATAAAAAATATAACAAATTTATTCGTGATGGCACAATTTAATTTAATTGAATTAATAATATCGTCGTCATTCTTTATGCATTTACTTCCATTTATTCATTATAGATTAAACAATGTGCAAAGTTATGAAACACACCAAAATTTTCCACTTTTATTAGCTACCTAATTTTCATGCGTATACACGTCCTGATTTCATTAAAATAAACCCCGTAAAATTCTACATGCTATTCTACACCCATAACAACCAAAACCCACAACTCTATTTTACGCACCCGAGGGTTCTAAGTCTTATTCTATATTAAAAAAATTCATCAAAATAGTACCAAATTTAGTTTTCACTTTTTCTAATTAAGTTGCAAATTTATTTTAACAAAAACATGTTATTAAAGGTTTAGGCGACACTTAAAAAGCATAATAGCGAAGGAAGAGAAGAGAGTATCCATGCCTGAATAAAAGTTGATTGAGAATTCTGATTTCAAATATGTATTCTTCTCAAAAACTTGATAAAGATCCGTTCTTTATGCGTCTTGAGAAAACCCAGTTAATCTTAACACATCTTGAGTTGAAACCTTGAAGAAAATTGGGGTAAAGGTTTTTAGATGAAAGGGAAATATTTTTGAGAAGTCTTCTGGAGGAAGAGTTGTGGAAAAAGAAATTAATTTTAGATGAATTAATTTTAATTTATAATGATTATGAGTTGTAATGCTAATAGGATTCTATATAAACTAATAAAAATTCTCGTTAGTCATGGACCAAGAACCGTGACAACCATTTTTTTTCAATTTAAATTTCTATTTTAACTCCGATTTTAATTTTGATTAAAATCCTACTTTTCAATATTAAAACTCAACATTTTAAATTACTAAAATTAATAAATTCCAAAATTTTATTTTACCCAAAATTTTGAATTAATTTAAATAATACATTTTAAATTTACAGGGTGTTACATACTTCCCCACTAGCACAAGAAATTCGTCCTCGAAATTCGATGAACCGTAAATGCGCAAAATAAAAATAAGGCTCACATATGCCTACCCATAAAATGTTACGATCGGGCGCCCATACACCTAATCCTACACGTGTATCCCCGTGATAAAATGTAATATATATACCACCTATATAAATTTAAGTTTTTAAGAAAAAATAATTACGTACCGTGTTACTCATCTAGACACATTTTGGTGCCTGGGGGCCTTCTCTCCCTTAGGTTAAAGTAAATAGCACCTACCCACTCCAACCAGTGCTGGTGCTGCTGGCGCTCCCTGGACTCCTCGCGCTATCGGTGTTGGAGGCCCTTGGCCTTGCTGGCTGTGAGTCACCTGACCCCGTTGGTCCATACTTTTTGGACATCGTGAAGCCTTGTGTCCTTCCTCTCCACAAGTGAAGCATTCCCTCCTAAAAGGTCCAAACATCCAATTCACCGCTCGCTCCTCCAACTGTCCTTGTTGCTACTAATTTATTTTCTGTTCCTTCCATGCTTGGTCATTTCGGCCCTTAGTCTCACCTCCTTGTCCATTTGGCTCTTGTTTCTTTCCAAACTTTTTTTGATAATTAGCTTTCTCTTGCCATATTAACATTGCGAAATCCACCACTTAAGCATAAGAAGTGTATGTCGGATTCCCCAACACCATCTTCCTAATCGACCAAGACAATCCCTTAATGAAGCATTCCATCTTCTTCACCTCAGTGCTAATCTCATCCGATACGAACATGGACAAATTAGTGAACTCTTGTTCATTCTCGATAATCATTTTTGAGCCTTTCCCCATGTCCATAAATTCCATCTTCTTTGGACTCCTAATATCATACGGAAAGTACTTATTATTAAACTTTATCATAAAATCTTCATAATTCAAGCGATCCATATCCTCGGATGTGGTGATACTCTCCCACCACTTTAGCGCATCACTAGTTAGCTTGAACGTAGCCAACATCTAATTTTGATCCTCCGTACAGTCCACCATCCTAAACTCTCTCTCCATATGTCTCCTCCATTAGTGAGCAATCATTGGGTAGGATCCCCCCACGAAGGTAGGAGGATTAACCTTATGGAAGCTGGTCCTCTCCCTATCCCAAGCTTAAATGGGTGTACCCTACTGCTGAGCCTCTAAATTCATCAATCTCTACCTCCCCATCTACATACCGTCCCTCTTGGCCTCACATATGATAATCGTTAACTCCTCGATATCCAAAACAAACTGCCGCTACCTCTCCTGAGTCGCAGAACTAGAAACGGGATCTTCTCTCCTACTTCCATCTCTCCTAGCATTCACCAACTGAAAAAGATATGAACAAAACAACATCAAACTGGGAATAACTAAGAGTACAAATCATTGAAAGGAATCAAAGACAAGGAACGAGGAAGCTAAAATGGACTCAAAACCTACGAGACCTAAAACCATGCTCTGATACCATCTATCACACCCCGTGTAAATTTAGCGTTGACCCCCACCAAAACTATGCAGGGTGCAAACTAAATTAAATACCATTCTTAGGATGTGATAGATATGAGACATAAAATTACTTCCATAAAATAATAATTAAATTGATCCCATAAATAATAACAATTCATGCAATATAAAATCCATCACCATGCTAAACTTAAATAAATCCAATCTTAAATTTAATATAAACTCCAACAATATAAATTTGAACCGTTACTGAAATATTTTAATAAAAATCGTAACAACTTTGGAACCGAGTGGCCCACCACCAAATCCATCAACTCAGTCTCAATATAAATGCGAAGGAATGGAAACTACTAAACTACTAAGCATAAATTAAATAAATCCAGCTGCACCTCCGAGATATAACTCCGACACTCCTATGCAGCTACTCCAGTACTAATACCTGAAAAATATTAGTCAATGCACATGGTCATAGCCCAGAGCATGAATACACACTACTCCCCTCAATTAGGGTCCCTAAATCCAGACATCAGCATTATACATGATAAATATTACAATAGAATATTTTAAATTAAATGAGATAATAAATAATGATGTGAGTAAATACACAACCTATGCTAGAAATACTCATTTATGCCATCTCAACATCTAAGTCCAATTATCCATTCATTTAACTTAATTTCAGTTAATCCTATTAGTAATTTTCCTTCTTATTGATATCATATGTGGGACTTTCACCTACATCTTTATCTAATTTTATTTGTTTAGTTGCGGTACTCCGGCTGTTCTACACCACAAACACTCCCCTCGCCATAGTAAACCGGTCTATTTAAATTGTCAACCCTGTAATTATGTATGAGGTTACACGCATGAAACATCTTCATAGCAATCCAGTCCATTTAAACTGTCAGCCTGCAATTATTTCGGCGCCACACACCCACGCATCATATTATCCAGCTAACCCTTTTAAGTTGTCGGTTCTATAATTATTAACGACGCCAATATATTTTAATACCCATTTTTTTATTATCTTAGGTATTAATTATCAATATCTCATTTTTTTACACTTTAAATATTTATTCACCCCACCCTTATAATCGATGTGAGATCCTAAAAAAAACCTTTGCCCCATACCTAAGGGTCCCCGAACCCATAAATACGTCCTACTTTAATTATATGATGAATTTCTATCAAAAATCTCATCTTAATCTTATGCCTAGGCTAGCGAATCGACAACACAGCGTAAAAATTAGCCCCACCCTGAAATCACCCATTCATAAAAATCTACACGAACTAGTTCCATTCTTAGAAAGCATAAATCGTAACTAAGGCCTACCAACTAGTCTCATAGCTAACAAGCATCCTAGAATATAGGTTAGAGCATACTACCAAAATCCCTTCGTACCCGCAATGATAAATATAAATATCAATCAATCACATAATCGAGCAACACATATAAAAAATATCATAAATTTATTCGTAATGGCACAATTTAATTTAATTCAATTAATAATACCGTCGTTGTTCTTTATGGAATTACTTCCATTTAATCATTATAGATTAATTAACTTGCAAAGTTATGAAACATGCCAAGATTGTCGACTTTTATTAGCTACATAACTTTCATACGTGTACTCGTCCCGATTTCATTAAAATAAACCCCGTAAAATTCTACATGCTATTCTATACCCATAACAACCAAAACCCATTACTCTCTTTTACGCACCCAAGGGTTCTAAGTTTTATTCCATATTAAAAAAATTCATCAAAAGAGTACCGAATTTGGTTTCATCTTTTTCTAATTAAGTTGTTAATTTATTTTTTAAAAAAATATGTCATTAAAGGTTTAGGCAACACTTAAAATGCATATTAGTAAAGAAAGAGAATAGAGTATCCATGTTTGAATAAAAGTTGATTGAGAATTCTAAATTCAAAGATGTATTCTTCTCAAAAAGTTGATGAAGATCCGTTCGTGACGCGTCTTGAGAAAATCCTGTTAATCTTGACAAATCTTGAGTTGAAACCTTGAAGAAAATTGGGGCAAAGGTTTATGGATGAAAGTGAAATATTTTGGAGAAGTCTTATGGAGGAAGATTTGTGGAAAATGCAATTTGAAGAACCCAACCATGGATTAGTTTTAATTTATAATGATTAGGAGTTCTAATGCTGACATGATTCTATTTAAACTAAAAAAAAATTGCCCATTTGTCACGGCCTGGAACCGTGACGACCCTTTTTTCCAAATTTAAATTCCTAGTTTAACTCCGAGTTAATTTCGATAAATTCCTACTTTTCAATATTAAAACTCAACATTTTAAATTACTAAAATTAATAAATTCCAAAATTTTATTTGACTTTAAATTCCGAATTAATTTAAATAATACATTTTAAATGTACGGGGTGTTACAAAAATGCTTATAAATATAAGTCTACTATTAAGAGGTTGGAGGGAAATTCAAGGTTATATGTGCTTGTTCATTACTAAATTTTATTCTAACCCTCTCGGAGTGATAAAACTCAACTCCTTGCCCAATATCTGTCAGGGAAGGTAATATGACGGGGAGGAGACAAAATCCATCACAGAGATGTGAGGTCAATCATTCACAGACTCAACATTGGCTAGGGAGAAGAAAGTTCCATGGGAGGTAGAATGGAAACACCAGGAGAATATACCACCCATTCATTTTGAGTAAGGACAGAAGGAAAATTCATCTAAAAAAACTAAGTGAAGGCTTAGGGTCTTTCTTATGCCACCTAGAAATTCGAGCAGACTGATTGTAAAGTGAGCAAGGCTTAGGGGCCAATTTGGGAACCGCTCAAAAAGTAAACTCATTAATAAAAAAAAGTTCAAAAAATTACCACATCAAAGGGACCGTGTGAACGCTCTATGCTAATGTTTGTATGATTTAGGCAAGTGTAAATGGATCCTAAAATGAGAGCAGTGAGGGGGACATTCCTCCCAAGATCAAGTTCAACAGCCTGATGAAAGAGTAACTCATGAGGGGAGTCATTTGGCCTCCCTTTAAACAAGAACCCTCTTAAGTATGTAACACATAAGGCAACTAAGTGGGTCCTTCAATTGAGTTTTGGACCATCTTGACTCTTGGAAACTCTAGCTGAGTCCCGTTCCTCGGGCATTGCCTCAAAATGTTTGAACCAATAACTTTTACACTTGGCAAAGGAGTGTTCACTCACTCCAATTTGGGTGAGATAAACCTGGAGAGAACAATCAGATAGATATTGGTGGAGTTCCTTTCACATCTCCTACTCAAGGGAGTCCTCATGACCGTCAGAAAAGACATGGTTCTCCAAAATAGGTAAACTAGTCAGCTCACAAATATCCTCCAATATAATAAAAACTTCCATCCAACTGGTGATGAAGGTATGGGAGTCCACACTCCGACAAAAGAGTAAAACATTATAGGCACTGGTATTTTTGGCAATATGCACGCCTTAATGTTGGTCATTGCTCGGGTCAATTTGAACTCGTTAATGATTACACTATAACGTGGGACATTAATGACATAATCTACCCATAGGCCCCATTAGTCTGCCCCCCCCCCCCCCCCCCCCGCACAAACATCAATGTTCAAATTTGAAAAGGGGAAGTCACCCCTATCCACTCGAACTCGCAGGATACTAGTAGCGAGGACTACAGAGGTATCTTCAGATTAAAAAAAAAACACGAGCGATCGCTCATTGATTTTCTCCACAAACTCAACCTTAAAATGCTCAAGCAAGGGCATGAAGTTATAGTCGTTACCAAAAAATGGATCAAGGTAGTAAATTAAAAATACCATTTCTATCATATTCTCGATAAATTGTCTTTGCCCCTTGGGCAAGGCAGAAAAAGCACTCATAGAGGGGCAATCTCCACCGAAGATGGTGGAGACAATAGTGGGATTTCCAGCGAAGAGGTAATAGTGGTGTCTCTAGTTGTGGTGCTGGTTTGGTGACTTGGATGAGTAAGCATCCCATCAAAACCTCACTCATGGAGGTGGAAGAGGCATAAATGAAGGTTTGGAAAGAAGAAGCTACGAAAGCACTGAGGATTTAGATAAGGAACAAAAATGGAGGAAAAAGATTTTTTGGAAGGGAAGAAGTTCTCTCTCTCTCTCTCTCTCTCTCTCTCTATATATATATATATATATATATATATAATAGGAAGCAAATAACAAAGTAAAATTTCAAAAACCCTTAGGCAAAGATATTTATAATGTGTAACACACACATGCTTGATGGTTGAAAATTGGGGGTAATCATTATCCAAATCATAAAAGAGGAGTTCTCAGTGAGATAGGTGTCTTCTCAAGACACTAAAAGAGGTACAGGTACGACTCCTCTGACAGAAACATTAAATGCATAGAGAAGTAAAGATTCCTTTTTTAATACCCTCGAATTCAAAAAATATCATTTTTAATTCCTATAAAACACTTTGTTTTCCACCCAAACAAACACTTTTGCATGAGATGGCTAATGTAGAGGGGTACCCTCTCAACCTCACATAAAAAAAGTAAATTTGGGGCATGATCGTGTGCCAAAAGAGTGGGTAAAATCACTTATGTTCTATTAATGTTTGATTAGTGGGTAATCCAACACTAATCCCACTCAAATTCATCAATGTCTGATTAAAAATCAAACTTTGGTTGAAATTGCCTATGGATTATGAACTGTAAGGTTTTGAAATTAAAATGAGCAATTGAAACCTAAAACCTATTTACTAGTGTCGACAGTCGTGCGCATGTGGGCAGTTTATTGTGCATATGACTTATTTATAACCGTGCATACAGTTTTGAATAAATTATTAAATAGGGAATAAAACTCTACAAAGACTAAATGTGTAATAAAAACCCAATACTCTCAAAATGAATGGTACGACTGAATTCAATGGCATGTAAAAACATTTGTGTGTGACTTGAAAAGTATGATTTTAAGATAACTGAACAAAAATCAACAACTCGCACACATATATATGCATATGAAAATTCTAAAATGAGAGTGTGTTATAGTGATTTGGTATATCATGATAAACTTGATTTGACAAACAAATATCTTTTAATCTTGGTTAATGCATATATTAAGAACACATTTAATTCAAATATCAATCAATTCAACATATAATGATCAAAATTCTTATCAAATCATTTCAAGAAACTTTGCATTTCAATCAAGGCATGATTGATGACAAATTTGGATTACAAAATCAAACGAATACACATAACTAAGTCATAGGAAATTACAAATGATGATTTAGTTTAGCATTACATCAATATCCTGTAGTGAAGGTAGTTTCTAAACATTTTTCTCCTTCAAGCACATAATGTTTAGAAATATTTTAAATTCTAAACTAGGATAACAATTTCATTTCAAAAGTTATGTCTATGCCATGTTCTGCATTCCTATTTAAGCTCTTGGTTGTTGTTTTTTCCCAACATAGTAGCTTTTTCGATTGATTGGTTTTTCACGCACCTAGGTGACACCTACCTAATGATACTTGAATTTAAAATTGAGAGAAATCACTCAAATGGTTGCCCTCATATTTATTATGATTTGGATTAGTTTTTAGTTTTTATTTTTATTTTATTAGAATTAGTTTTTAAGAATTTATTCTTTAGTTTTATTAGTTTGTGTGTTTTTTAGGACTTTAGTGTTTAGTTTTATTAGAATTTTATTTTTCTATCTTTTTATTTAGAGTCTTTTTAGTTTAATAGGTTTTATTTTATTTTTTTTCCATTTTCTTTTTCTTTTTCTTTTTCTTTTCTTTTGAGTATAATTTTTTTAGTAAGGATTTTTTTTTAATTTAGAAAATTTTAATTTTAATTTCATTTTTTATGATACAAATTAAACACACACACATACTAACCTACACCCTCACACACACACAAATCCCACCTCCATCATCTTCACTCCCACCAAGGATATCAAACTGATAGTCCTTCCCAAACTCAAGCCACCTTCGCTTCCTCATATTCATCTCCTTCTGTCTGAATAGGTACTGTAGGGACTTGTGGTCTATAAACAATCGAAACTTCTCCCAACAGATAATGTCTCCATATCCTAAGGGCAAATACCACTGCCGCTAACTCCAAGTTATGGGTGGGTAATTCTTCTCGTGAGGCTTAAGCTTACGGGATGCATAAGCTATGGCCTGACTCTCCTAGTGTAATGCACCTCCAAGTCCTTACAAGGACGCATCGGTGTAGACTAGATGCTCAACTCCCGATCTCGGCAATGCTAACACAGGTGTTGAGGTCAACTTGTCCTTCAACTCATCGAATGCCAACTAACAGGCATCACTCCAAATGAACGACACACCTTTACGAGTCAGATGTGTCAAAGGACCTGCTATCTCCAAAAATCCCCGAATGAACCTCCTGTAGTATCCTGCTAGGCCCAAGAAACTATGGATCTCCATCGGTGTTGTGACCTGTCCCCACTCCCTCACCGCGGATACTTTCCCCCGATCAACAGATATTCCCCAGTCAAAAATAATGTGTCCCAAAAACTGAACCTCCTTCAGCCAAAACTCGCACTTCTCATATTTTGCATACAGCTCGTTCTGACGTAGTGTCTGCAAAACTTGCCTCAAATGCTCGGCGTGATCCTCCTCTGTCTGGGAGTAAACCAGAATATCATCAATGAAGACAATGACAAACTGATCAAGGAAATCTTTGAACACCCTATTCGTCAAGTCCATAAACACGGCTGGAGCATTGGCCAAACCAAAAGGCATAACCCGAAACTCGTAAGATCCATATCTCGATAAGAACGCAGTCTTCGAGACATCCTCTTCCCTGATACGCAAATGATGGTATCCCGATCGCCAATCAATCTTCGAGAAGAAAGAAGCTCCTCTCAATTGGTCGAATAGGTCATCGATTCGAGGCAACGGATACTTATTCCGTATCGTGACCTTGTTCAACTCTCGGTAGTCGACACACAATCTCAGTGATCCATCCCTCTTCTTAACGAACAACACAGGGGCACCCCACATCGAAGTACTCCTCTGGATGAACCCCTGACCCAACAACTGCTCATTCTGATCCCGTAACTCTCTCATCTCAGCTAAAGCCATACGGTAAGGTGCGCGGGCAATAGGCTGAGTGCCCAGCGTCAAATTAATCACAAAATCTATCTCTCTACTCGGAGGTAATCCAGGTATATCCTGAAATACATTGGCGAACTCACTAACAACAGGTATCGAATCAAGTGGTATCACCACTTCCTTAGAGGTCTCCTTCTCTACGTAGTACAAATGAGTGGACGATCCTTCCTCAGGGCGAGGCATCGCCACTAAAAACATCTCTTGCCCGGGAATGGCAAAGGTAATATGCCTCCTAAAACAGTCAATTATGGCTCGATATGCTACTTGCCAATCCATACCAATAATGGCATCACACTCGATCATCTCTAACACTAACATGTCCGCGGGTAATATCAAACTACCAATCTCTACCCCCACTCCCCGGCATATAAAGAAAAATGAACCATTTCCCCCAGTGGTGAGTCTACCTACGTTACAGTGCTAAATGTAGAGGCTAATAACCCTAAGGTCTTCGCATAAAAATAGCTATAAAATAATTGCGTTGTCCTAATAACAAACAAAATTCGATCAAAAAGTCTCATGGATAGAAAACATACCCCAAATCGAGGGTGGTGCCTATGGGGCGGCTGCCAAGTTGATATTATAGATATGTATGTACTGTAACGGCCCCTGCTGCACTGGAGCTACAGGAAAAGTTGGTAGGGCTAGTACTTGAGCTGGTGCTGGGAGGGCGGCGGGAAACATAGGCCTCTGCGGCTCCTGTCGAGCACCCTGCTGCTGCTGCTGTGGGGCCCTGCCCCTATCAGGACAATCCTGGCGTTTATGGCCACGTGTGCCACACACGAAACATCAGCCACTGAAGTTACTCCCCCTCTGACCCTTCTGCTGACGGTGTCGGCCTTGCTGACTTGGGACCTTATTCCCCTTTCTAAACTGCTTCATTTTACCACGTTGTTGACTAGAACTGGCTCGGTCTTGTGTAGTTTGTTGTCGAAATTTTGGGGTCTTCGCACATTTTTCAGCTTTATGTATTTGGCTAACCTCTCTAGGTCTTTTTCCTCCTTTAAGTTGTATGTTGCGTTCTTGGTATTGTAAAACTGCAGTGGTAACTTCTTGTGCCGCGATACCTGCTAACGCGGCGATTGATATTCTCTCTGGGGATACCTGAGGTGTGAGTCGATTTTGCCCGTTGACTCCCTTAACCGTTTTAGCTAGTTCTTTTTGACGGTCCATCTGAAAATTTAAGTAAATTTGGATGAGTTCATCATTCAAATAAACAATCGCAGAAGTACGAATTCCCAATGTATAGAGATGAATACAACATTCCTAGTATTAGGGCTCTATATCAAAGAAAGCTCAGCGGAAACATAATAAGCCGTACAGATCCTAAAGGACACTAGAACCTGATGCTCTAATACCACCTGTGACACCCCGACTAATTAAATACCGGGTAGCTACTCCTTTATTAAATCAATACAAAATGCCAAGTTGGTCCAGTTAATAGCATCACTGTCGAAAACATTTTTAATGATTACTAACCACCTAGTATTTAAAAAGTGAGTTGTCAAATTTTAATTAAATCTGATTAACATGCAAGAAATGAAATATAGAAATGTAGCACAACCATTCACGATAAAGTCCAACTATAATGAATCAACAAGTAAAGATGAGTCTCGAGGAAATACTCCTCACAACAATCCCAATATGAAATGAAATAGAACAAGTCTGCATACTAAATTAATTACAAAACCAAAGTCTGAATAACTGATATATAAAATGAAATGTCTCTAAAAGAAATGGGCGACATGCCCTACAACTGATGTAATCTGAATATAGAGTCAAGGCAAATGAAGCGTCTAATAGCAAGGCCCTGTAACTTCCACAACAACTACAACTCGTCACCTGACTGTAAATACTATGCATGGTGTCCTTGTGGCAGGACACCTAAAAATGGTTTTTACAAAAAGATAGATTTGAAAGCAAACGGGTCAGAGCCCGAATGTGGAGAGTATTTTTAAAACAGCAAGTGCTTTAATAACAATTAAAAAAATGAATGCAAGATACATGTTAGGACGTACTCTCACATGAAATACTCACCTCTCGTCTAACAGTGCACTCCTAACGTTCCTGTACCCATACATGTGTTATTTATCTAACTAAACCATCATAAGTTCTAACCCAACTACTCGATTCACAATATGAATTCCCAGTGTTATTACTTAAATAGATAGCTTTACTTGAACTCGGATTCTCAAATTGTTAGCATTACAATTCACGGCATGTATTCCTTTTTAACTCTACAAGTAGTTACTATAAATTATTCTCGTAATTTAAACATAACAAATTCCTTTTCATTGAACCGTATATTATTCACATCATAAATACTATACAAGAACCCCGAGGCTAAGATGTGGTGCACACATACTCTGCTATCCATCCCGGTACATCACGTAAATAAGGATTACAAATTCCGAATCTCTCAAAAATTGTTAGAATAAACACCACACACAAAAATGGAGGCGAACATAATTCAACATATCCATGGTCACGTACATACCTACGCTCCATAGTCAGCTGGCTTAATAACTCACAATTAAGTCATTCCCTTGAACTATGTCCTCTAGGTACCAAACTAAATCTGGACACACAAGGATTAGAAGGCCCTAAGCGAACATAAACCTCCCGTGATAGCAAGTATGGTAGGTATGTCATACACATAAGATTATATACTAAGCATGCACACATCTTAGATATCTCAATATTAATAAAGGTATTTTCTACATCCTTATACCATTATTCCAAATGTATACATTTTAAGTCTTCCGATAATATATAATGTAGACTGTCGACACATCTCACGTCATAGATTCTTATACTTAAAACCTATCTCAAAGGGGTTATTAAGTTTCCTAATATTCCCACATATTACATCATTATTCTTAAGGTCCTTACTTCTGCCCCAAACCTCAATTCATCAACTTATTCAAAATTACTCTATTAATCCTAATATTATCTCACTTATCGATCTTCAATAGCTTTTAGAATAATTCTTCAAATTAAATTCTAATTAAGGTCCAAACTTTATAACCATACCTACTGGTCTTCCTTAAGTCTAAGGATATTCATAAGGTCTCCAATAATATTTTCCAAGGGTTGACATCATTAAAATTTAACTAGGGAAATTTTACCCTTTCTGGGAAGGTCGATCGATCGACCTTCACCTTCGATCGATCAACTGATGAATGTCGATCGATCGAACGCACCAGGTAGGCTGCGGACTGCTTCATTTATCAGTTTTCAAATCAACCCAAAACACCATTAACAAGCATGAAACTCTAAGATAACGTTATAATATCATCATACAATCACCCTACAACAGTTTTAACGTTCTAAAACCAATAATTCATCATTCAAGGGCTTTGTATGGATCAAATCTTCATCAAGAATTCCAGTTATCTATTTCTTTCAAGAACATTAATAAACTTCTTCTAAAATCCATTTTTAAATCATCAAGGGTCATAATTATGAATTCATAATTCGTCCAGAATGTTTCTACATGCACTCCCTAACATAGTTTATAGTTTTACATCTTCGAATTCATGGGTCTAATCAATCTTCCAAGATAAATTTGATAATTTCCTAAACATGGAAAAGCATAGCATTAAATCAATTGGAATTAAACCACTTGCCTTAATCTTTCTCTGAATTTGAGGTTGAATCTTGAAGGTTGAATCTGTTCTCTCTCTCTCTCTCTGCAGAATTCACCTATTCCTTTCTCTCTCTATAAGTTCTTCTCAAGGTGATAATGGAGGTGTGGTTGGTTTTTGGCAAGTTTTAAAGTTTCTAACTTCTCCCATAGCCCACTACCTAAATTAGGGTTGAAAATGGCTTAGTGGGTTAACACTAAGTCAGATTTTTAACTCTAATTTCGTGGGTTTTAATTACCCAATTTCCGAAATTACCAAACTACCCTTATACGTTGCCGGTGTGACCTAAAAATGCCCCGGGACCCAAACCAAACTCCCGGCTAGTGTTTTCTGACTATTTCGACCCTTACGGACTCGTTGGCGCACTCAAAATAACCATACGAGTGATAAAAATAAAATTCACTTTTTAATTCAAATAATTATATTCCTCACGCGACTGTCACGCGCGTCCCAACAAAATTTCTCAAATTGCCGTATTTCAATCTCGCGACAATTTCAATAGTTCCAATATTCATATATTGCCATATATACACATTATAATCAAATACTAACTCTCATCTCGTTAATATTTTATCCGGATTAATTTTCAATTAATACACATTTAGTTCAATTAATCCCCAAAAATAAATATCACGAAAATACGTGGTATTACAATATGTCCCGGATCAGGGATGTATTTCTTCATCGTTGAAACATGAAACACATTATGCACACTCGAGAGTTCAGGGGGTAAGGCTATTCTATACACAACAACACCTACCCTTTCAAGGATTTCAAAAGTCCCTATGTATCTTGGACTTAACTTTCCATTCTTCCCAAATCGGATTACTCCCTTTGTTGGTGATACTTGTAAGAAAACATAGTCTCCTCTTTGGAATTCTAATGGTCGGTGTCGATTGTCAAGATAACTCTTTTGACCGCTTTGAACGTGTTGAAGTTGGTCTTGTATCAATTTCACTTTCTCTGTTGTGACCAGAATTAATTCTGGCCCCAACAATTTTCTTTCCCCAACTTCTTCCCAACATGCAGGAGAACGTCACCTTCTACCATAGAGTGCCTCATACGGAGCCATTTTAATACTTGCTTGATAGGTATTATTATATGCAAATTGTACTAACGGTAAATGATCGTCCCAATTCCCCTTCAAATCAAGTACTCATGCCCTAAGCATATCCTCTAAGGTTTGGATGGTTCTCTCTGATTATCCGTCTGTTCGAGGATGAAAAGCGGTGCTAAAATTCAATTTTGTTCCCATGGCTACTTATAGGCTTTCCAAAAAGAGAGACACGAATCTAGGGTCACGATCAGAAATAATTGAAACTGGGGTTCCATGAAGCTTAATAATTTCCCGTATATACAATTTATCTAAATTTTCTAAGGAATGGGTAATCTTAATGGCAAGAAAATGAGCAGATTTAATTAACCTATAAATAATTACCCAAATGCAATCATTACCATTGGAACTCCTTGGTAGCCCTGTCACAAAATCCATGGTAATATGTTCCCATTTCCACTCAGGGATAGGTAAAGGTTGTAATAATCCTGATGGTTTTTTATGTTCAGCTTTTATGTGTTGACAGATCAAACACTGAGATACAAACTCTGCTATCTCCCTTTTCATGTTATTCCACCAAAACACTTCTCAGAGATCTCTATACATCTTGGTATTTCCAGGATGAACTGCAAATCTCGAGTAATGACCATCCTCTAAAATCTGCCTCTTTAGTTGGGCATGACTCGGTATACACACTCTATTTCCAAATCTTAATATATCATCTCGTATCGCAAATTTAATTCTCTTCCCTTCAATAACCTCTTCTTTAATCTTCTTCAGTTATGGGTCATTTAATTGTGCAACTTTAATTCTTTCCATCAATGTGGGTTGTATTTATAAGTTTGTGATTATTCCTCCTTCGCTATAAATATGTACATATATTTCCATACTTCTCAAATCTTTCAATAGAGCTTCCTGGTTGGTAATAAGACATGCAAAATTTGGTGTAGACTTTCTACTCAAAGCGTCGGCAACTACATTAGCTTTCCCCAGGTGATAGTGAATATTTACATCATAATCCTTCGTCAGTTCTAACCACCTCCTTTGTCTCATGTTCAATTCCTTCTGAGTAAAGATATATTTCAAACTCTTATGATCGGTATAAATCTCACAAGTCTCACCATACAAATAATGTCTCCAAATCTTAAGAGCAAAAATTACCGCTGCTAATTCTAAGTCATGGGTTTGATAATTTAGCTCATGGGGTTTTAACTATCTCGAGGCTACTACTTTTCCATTTTTCATTAGCACACATCCCAAACCATTTTTAGAAGCATGACTATAAATCCTCCTGTACCGAAAGGAATAGTCAAAATTGGGGCAGCTACTAATCGATTTTTAAGTTCTCGAAAACTATTCTCAACTTCCTCAGACCATTCATATTTCACTGTCTTTTGTGTTAACCTTGACAGAGGTTTGGTAATACTAGAAAATACTTCAACAATCTTCGATAATAACCTACTTAACCCTAGGAAACTACGAATCTCCGTCACATTAGTTGGTCTTTGCCAATCTAGTATAGCCTCGATCTTTTGAGGATCAACCGACACTCCCTCCTTGGATATGACATGTCCAAGAAAATAAACACTGGGCAACAAAAATTCACATTTCTTTAATTTCGCATATAATTTCTCTTTCCTAAGGATTTGTAATACTATCTCCAAATGCTTCTTGTGCTCTTCAATACCTTTGGAATAAATAAGGATGTCATCAATGAAAACAACCACACACTGATCCAGATATTTCCTAAACACTCTATTCATCATATCCATAAAAGCGGCTGGTGCATTAGTTAATCCAAATGGAATCACAAGAAATTCATAGTGACCATATCTAGTACAAAAAGCTGATTTCAAAATATCCTCTTCCTTAGTCTTCAATTGGTGAGAGCCTGACCTAAGGTCAATCTTCAAAAATACTTACACACCTTGCAGTTGGTCAAACAAATCATCTATATGAGGTAAGGGGTATTTATTCTTAATGGCCACCTTATTTAGTTCACGATAATCTATACATAACCTCATCGTCCCATCCTTCTTTTTAACAAATAACACTGGAGCACCCCAAGGGGATATACTAGGTCTAATAAAACCCTTGTCTAACAGATCTTGTAATTGAACTTTTAATTCCCTTAATTCTAAAGGTGCCATGTGATAAGGTATTTTTTAGATTGGTGGTGTTCCAGGAAGCAGGTCAATGGTAAATTCTACTTCTCTACTAGGAGGTAGACTGGGAAAATCAACTGGAAAAACATATGCAAAAAGCTTAGTTATAGGAATATTTTCTAAACTAGGCTCTTTTATTTGTAAATCAATAACACTAGCAAGGAATCCTTGACATCCCTTCTTCAGAAAACTATAAGCTTGCGTTGCAGAGATAATACGCGTGGGAGATAAGATACTAGTTCCTTCAAAACTGAATTCTGGTATGTTAGGAATTTGGAAAATAACTCTCTTCTCAAAACAATCCACCCTAGCATGATATGATGCTAACTAATCCATCCCCAAAATGACTTCAAAATCTCTTATGTCTAAAACTATCAAATCAGCGAATAGTTTATGACTACTGACATTTATAGGGAAAGACTTATATAATAATGTTCCCGTCAATAACTCACCCGAAGGAGTAAAAACGTGTATGATATGATTCAAGGATTCAGGAATATTAGGAAAGCGATTAACAAAACGCACAGACACAAATGAATGGGTAGAACCAGAATCTATTAAAACTTGAAAAGGTTGTGCACATATAGAAAGTGTACCTGACACTACTGCATTAGAAGCCTTTGCAACGGAAAGATTAAAGACTCTACCTTGTCTGCCCTGATCCTTATTGTCATTAGAAGTCTTTGTTGCCGCCTTCCCTTTGTTTGGACAATCTCGCATTTTATGTCCCTTTGGCCACGCCCAAAGCAACTCCCCGTCTCCAGGCAACACGGTCGCCCTCTATGAATATTATCGCAACGTTGGCATTTATCAACATTAAAGGGTTTTTTACTAAAGGTTGTCCTATATTAGGTATAGTCCTAAAGGGTTTGTTATTGGGGTTCCTTCCTCTTCCCCTCTCTAACCTGATTATATTCTTCACTATCCTTCCCAGCTATTGTTGCCCTATCCACCACGTCATTATATGATGTCAACTTTAGGATGGAAATTCAGCTACGAATATTCAACCTTAACCCACGTTCAAACTGATTGGATCTTAAAACATCGGTTATCACAGCATGAGGTGAAAAACGGGATAACTCAATAAACTTTGCCTTGTATTGACTAACCGTCATATTTCCTTGAACTAGACTCATGAAGTCAGCTGCTTTTTGATCTTTCACCGTTTCGGGAAAGTAATTCTCGTAGAAGATCACTAAGAAGTCATTTCAACATATGGGATTATTCCTTTACCCATGCATTCTCTTAGTCATTCTCCACCAATGTTCGGCTTCACCTTCTAACATGAATGTTCCAAATAAAACCCGTTGTTCATCTGTACACTTAAGAACATCGAACATCTTTTCCATTTGCATCACCCAATTTTCTGCTTCAGTGGGGTTAGAAGTCCCTTTAAAAGACGGCGGATTCAACTTCTTGAACTGTTCAATAGTACAACTACTTAGTTCAAGATTTCTTGGTGCTCCATTATTCACCTAATGCTCCACAATTCTTGCTAAACTTTCAATTGCCTTGTATGCATCTTCCAGTCCTTCCATACTCGAACAACTAGTTCCTAGAGTTGATCTTGCCTTGGTCATTTTCTACAGTCATGGACAAATGTAAGATGTATTATACTAGCCCAAGATTGCAATTTAGAAGAACAATGATATATAAATAATTATATATATTTCAATACATGTGGAGGGTTATCACATAAGTCAGATATTTAATCTTGTATCCTATGTATGGAAACTTGAAATATATAACATTCGAAACTTATGTTCAGTAGTCTACGAGTTCATAACCTATGCTCTGTTACCACCTCTGTCACGACCCCGACCCAAAATAGTATTAGGGAACGAGTGTCTTGACATGCCACCAAGGCAACAAATATTTCGATTTAATTATTTCCTTAAATAAATGCAACGGAAATATTATCACATGGTTATGAATCGTAAAATACTGAAAGTAAAGGAATTACGTCATCAGAGCTTTCTAAAGGAAACTTCATATATATTAAAAGTAACAACGAGTTACAACTTAAGAGAAAATTTAAACCTTATTACAAGAGAGCCAGACATGCTCTAAATAAACATTTTACAAAAAGAGCTCTAAAAGCTAAATCTTCAATATAGTCCATTTTCGTTCCGTCCATGAGCCAGACATGTGGTACCGGTAGTTGAGGGCACACCAGCGATAACCCAGCTGGGAAGGTCAGTCAGTAAAGAGGTCCCTTAGGCCAAATCATATTTTCAATATTCAATATCATTTTAATCAGTATGTTTATATGGGCAAATATAGACATATCATAAATGAATCGATCATCGGTACCACATGAATTTTGAGAATAAAAGCAGTTCACAAAATATAGTTTGCATAATATCATATAATCAAAATACACAAGGAATGTGACAACTCGTATATAATTATGATAAATTATATTTAAATCATACTTATCTTATGTGATATGAATAATGTGTTATTATTATATCTAATGTTAAGTGATTATGGTTAGTATAATTCTACTTTCATAAATCATGAAATGTCGAATTATTTACAAACACAAGATTTGGTTATTTTCGATAGAACTGTTCCTGTTTAAGACTAGTGTTGACCCTTATAACATTGCAATTGACTTGAGGTGAAAACTACATAGTTGTATACATGTGAGTTAGGGTTGTAACACAACAAACGATGCAACAAACGATAAATAGTTGTATACATGTGAGTTGGGATTTTCCCTTAGATCAAACGATGCATCATTGAAAGTACATAATGTAAGGACATTTTTCTCATGTCCAACATGTTACATTTGTGTATGTCGTACGCCGCTACATTTGGCACGTCACCTCACGATCTCACATGAAGGCCTCTATCCGAATTTCGGGAATCAAGCATTCAACATCTCCATTAATGTGTCCCACATCTGCCTCAACGACTTCACGTTCCACGATTTTAGGGACTTAATGCAAGTGGTACGCAAGGGAAGTCAAAACAGTGAAAAAAGGCACGATAGGAGTGTTCAAGGGTATTTTCGTAATTTCACATCCATAGTTCGGAGGTCTGGTCAACTGGAAAGTTGAAGAGCTCGCCGCAACGAAGATACTGGAAAAAACGGCACCTCAATCCGAGCTACGGTGAAGGAGTTATGACCTTTTGAAGATGGAGAAAATTCCTTAAAGAATGCTGTTTTTTTTGTACGCTGGATAGAATTTTAGAGTTTTAAGAACATGGGACTCTTCATATTTTTTTCTATAAATACCAACTTCGGGGGAGTTGTTTTGCAAGACTTTAGAAGACGTTTTTGAGAGTCCAAATACCTCTAATCTTCATATTTTTGAGTCCCAAGACTCATGTTTTGATTCACACAATTGCCAAACCTTTGTGAATCTTTTTGGTAACCCAAGAACACAACCTTGTGTTTGTTCAAACCTTTGTGGAGAGATCTTTGCAACCGAGGGCTGCGTGTCATTGCTGAGGGAGTCTCTACAAAGTTTTTTGGCTGCGTGTCATTGAGGAGTGCTGCAGTTCTTCCTTTGTTGATTGGACTGAGGTTCATGTGGGTTCGCTGCGTGTGGATTCATTGCTGACGACACCGACCGACGCCTGCGGGTATTCGTGTGTCACTGTATTTCATTATAATCTGTGTAAGTTGCGATTTACTTATTATAGTGAAATAAAAGGTTTTGCCCTGCGGGGATTTTTCCTTAACTTTATGTCGCATGATTTATTTATGGTTTGACACACACACACACACACGTAGTTGTTTGTTTATGGGCTGTTTCTAAATAGACTCGAATTAAATAAGGGTTACTTGAAAATTTGCGAAATTTAATTTAAATCCGTATTACACCACGTTTTCAAATTGCTATCAGAGCGGGTTACGCTAATTTATCGCGTGATCCTGATTTTTTCGAGGATTAACTTTCTGATACAATTTGTCTACTCGCGTTCTCAAATTGGTATCAGAGCAGGTTGCGCTAATTTATTGCGTATTCCTTTTTTCGCAAAATTGTGTGATATTGATTTTTTTTTGAAAATCTGTTTTGTGAAAAATCGCAATTTTTTCAATGGAACGCCCATTTAATGAGGAGCCTATTTTTTAAAAGATTCATGACCGTGCTAAAAATTTAAAAAGTTTGAATTTGAAACTTTGCAAAAGAATTAAAGTTTTGGAAAAAGAAAATTCTCGTTTTAAATCCGCGATGGATCTTTTGCAAACGGTTCAAAATCAACTAGATTTTTATCGTGAAAAATTTGTTTCTTTGGACCATGAATTTATTGCTTTAAAATTGTCCAAAAAGGAGAGTGATGATAGGGTCCTATTTTTAGAAAAAGAATTAGAGGACCTTAAAAATTCGATGGTTTGTGTTTGTGCCAAAGATGAAAAAAATATTTTAATCAATGAATTTGTGGCACATGAAGAGACTCTTAGGGAAAAGTTTGCTTTAATTGAGGGGGAGAGGGATACCCTTTTAGAAATTGTTGAAAATTTGAAAAAGCAATCCCTGTCTTGGGAAGAGTCTAATTTGTTG
The DNA here is from genome assembly GCA_949130495.1 of Sambucus nigra. Lineage (NCBI taxonomy): Eukaryota > Viridiplantae > Streptophyta > Magnoliopsida > Dipsacales > Adoxaceae > Sambucus > Sambucus nigra. The sequence continues at coordinate 127,496,883 of OX422208.1, forward strand.
CTTGAATCACATATTTTGAAGTTGAAAAGTGATTTAAACGATTCAAGTAGGTTTAATTGTGATGGTAATGGCTCATCTTGTTCTCATGCTTCTAGTGCTAAAGCCAAAACCATTATTTGTTTTAGAGGGTCAATTAATCCCAAGGACTTTAGAAAAGATCACACTTTAGGTAACATTCCTCCCGTTTACACATGTTCACATTGTGGTAGGAAAGGTCACCTTAGGAGATTTTGTTTTGATCTTGGAAGAAGTCCTAGGATGTCGAAGTCTAGTGTTACCTTGGTTCCCAAATCCCCCACACATTGTTTCACATCAATTTGGGTTAGGAAATCACTTTTGGATACACTAGATTTTAGACAAGTTGATTGTCGTTTGCTTGCACATGATTTTTCTCTTGCCATATCATATAGATGATTGTGTTCGCATGTGTGTCATACGCTAGTTTTTTTTTGGTTTCATGATATTTATGTTTACTAGCTTGTGACATGTAATTTTTGTATGTTTTATTTTTTTGAAAAATACAAAAAGATTTTATTTTGAAAAAATTTTGAAAAAAATCCAAAAAGATTTTTGTTTTTTTGTTTGCACCGTTTATGGATAAAAACTTTGGATGACTAAGTCACAACATCATTCCATTATTTTCATGTGACTATTTGATAGTGTCTTGAGACAATAGGTAAATTCATCCATGTGCTTTATAATGTTTGGAGTCATTAAGATGTAATTAAGTGTTACTTCCTACATGTTTGACTCACTTTATCCTTTATTGCACACATGCACGGATTTGTTTGATTATTGTGCTTGTCTTATCACATGTTGGTTGGGTGTTTTCACTTCAATCCTGTCCTTAAAACAAACCAAGCGCGATAAATTTTGATAAGGAAATTGTGCATATAAAAAACCGTTTTGTGAGTTTGTGTGTTTAATTGAGAACGGGGAGGGGCTGCGAAAGGTAATTATCTATCCTTTGCGCAAAAGCCACCGTTAGAAAGGACCTAAAAAATGGAGGAATTTTATTATCCGGGGTCCAAAGAGGTTTAAAAGAGCTCGAAAAAATTGAAAGGCAATAAAAAGATATTCATGCCAATTATGGGCCATTTAGGTTTTTGCACCAATTCTCCAAAGTTTGAGAATTTAGATTACCTCTAAAAGATAATATATTCGAGGGAGTTTGGTTGGAGAATTTAAAACGGGTTTGCACGTCCTTGATATGCTTGAAAATGCGCTTTATAGTTTTGGACGTTATTGGTGTGGAAATCATTTGACTTTGATTTGTTGATTTGCATAAGACGATGTCATCTAAATTCAACAAATTTTTACACCTAAAGATACTTTTGATGCTCATTCGTTAGGAGTACACATATGCATCGTGCACATATGATTGATTGAGTTGATTTACCTATCGAATGTGTTCACACCCATTCATTCCGGTTCCATGACTTGGTTGTTTGAGTCTAAATCCATGGTGTGATTTTTGTATCATATTTGTTCATATTGGTATCCTATCTTTGTATGAAAAATTTGAAAAAATCAAAAATAGTTTGTATTTTTTTTTTTGTATACCGTGACACCCTAATTTTGCTTGTTTGATTCATTCTTCTTATTTGTCTATTTGGGGACATCATAAAAAGGGGGAGAAGGAATTATCATTTTATGGGGGAGTTTGAATTTTGGGGGAGTTTTGAGATTTGAGTTATGCTTATCATATATTGGTATCTATGTTTATCTCATTTCAAACTCGATACGTCACTTGGTATTTTTTTCTTTATCTCATGTGTGTAGGTACTACATTGATGATCTCTGAATTGCACACCCTGATGAGAAAAGATTTGAGATTCCTAAAGATTTGAAGATCAAACGATGAAGACTATTCATTTGTACCTTTTCCAGTTTTGGGTTCATGGGAGGGCAGATTTGTATAGGCAATTTCATATTTGATAATTCGGATTTTTTATGTATGTACCGGCATAGACATAGGGGGAGATTTGTAAGGACATTTTTCTCATGTCCAACATGTTACATTTGTGTATGTCGTACGCCGCTACATTTGGCACATCACCTCACGATCCCACATGACGGCCTCTATCCGAATTTCGGGAATCAAGCATTCAACATCTCCATTAATGTGTCGCACATCTGCCTCAACGACTTCACATTCCACGATTTTAGGGACTTAATGCAAGTGGTACGCAAGGGAAGTCAAAACAGTGAAAAAAGGCACGATAGGAGTGTTCAAGGGTATTTTTGTAATTTCACATCCATAGTTCGGAGGTCTGGTCAACTGGAAAGTTGAAGATCTCGCCGCAACGAAGATACTGGAAAAAATGGCACCTCAATCCGAGCTACGGTGAAGGAGTTATGACCTTTTGAAGATGGAGAAAATTCCTTAAAAAATGCTGTTTTTTTTGTACGCTGGATAGAATTTTAGAGTTTTAAGAACATGGGACTCTTCATATTTTTTCCTATAAATACCAACTTCGGGGGAGTTGTTTTGCAAGACTTTAGAAGACATTTTGAGAGTCCAAATACCTCTAGTCTTCATATTTTTGAGTCCCAAGACTCATGTTTTGATTCACACAATTGCCAAACCTTTGTGAATCTTTTTGGTAACCCAAGAACACAACCTTGTGTTTGTTCAAACCTTTGTGGAGAGATATTTGCAACCGAGGGCTGCGTGGCATTGAGGAGTGCTGCGGTTCTTCCTTTGTTGATTGGACTGAGGTTCATGTGGGTTCGCTACGTGTGGATTCATTGCTGACGACACCGACCGACGCCTGCGGGTATTCGTGTGTCACTGTATTTCATTGTAATCTGTGTAAGTTGCGATTTACTTATTATAGTGAAATAAAAGGTTTTGCCCTGCGGGGATTTTTCCTTAACTTTGTGTCGCATGATTTATTTATGGTTTGACACACACACACACACACACGTAGTTGTTTGTTTATGGGCTGTTTCTAAATAGACTCGAATTAAATAAGGGTTACTTGGAATCTTGCGAATTTAATTTAATTTTAATCAATTATCACACACCGAACCTATCCGGGTTTTTTTTCACATAATTATATTAAGACAATACTTATGATTGAGATCCAATACTGATTTAGTTGGATTAACAGGTGTAAGGGCAAATCAATCAAGTTCAGCTCCACCCGAGGGAAACGTGAATACATAGTTGACAACCCAATGTGACTGTACTTACTGAGTTGATTTTGGATATGATGTATATGTATTATATGCTGAGATGATATGGCTTATTTAAAAGTCATGATATGTCGAGATGTTATGGCTTATTTAAAATCCAAGGGATGTTGAGATGTTATGTCTTATTTAAAAGCCAAGAGATGTTGAGATGTTATGGCTTCATAAAAGTCAGGATACGTTGAGTTTCTATGCAATTCAAGAGATGTTAGGTTTTTAAAACCTATGGATATGATTATTGCCTACGGGCAGGAGATGTGGGGTTTATTAACTCCGGATATGTATATGGCCTAATTTGGCATAGAGATGTATATATTAATATGTTGAGATGTTAATATAGTACTTTTACTATATAGAGATATAGTACATTCACTGAGTTTTTAAACTCATGGTTGTATGTGTTTACATTTTCAGGTTTTCCAGCTGCCACTGCCAGGTCTAGGAGGTTGAGTCCATAGAAGTATGGTCTTGCTATTTTGTTTTATACACTGCACTAGTTGTAATTAATTTAAATGATATGTGAGTTCTGTTGAAATTATGTCTCCTTAAAACGATTGGATTTTTTTAATATTCCGCATTTTAACCTTGAAGTTGTTTCAATATGTAATACCTAAATAATAAATAAATTATAATTGTGGTTTGTAAACTATTTAGTTAATTATATCCTAATGGGTTTAGGGGGTGACAACTTGGTATCAGAGTTTTAGGTTTTTAAATTCTGGGGTTAGAGAGTCTAGATATGGCAGTGGCAGAAATAACGTTGTGCAGGTCATTTATATTAATTTGTGAGAAATACTAACCATTATGTTAGAGATAAATGTTTCATTCTTGTTTCTATAATTGTGGTTTATGACAGATAGTAAGCTATGGAAGGAGCCAATGTTCCTAAGAGGGTGGATGAGGAGTCTTCAAATACAATAAACCAACAAAATCCAAATAATGTAGAGGGGGATCTTTAACAACTTACATATATGCCGAAAATGGCTCGTGCCATGACTTTAATGGCAGAACAACAAAACATGTTTATGATGCAAAAAGCAGAACAACAAGCCAAGTACTTGGAGGAGAAGACTTTGGCAAGAAGAGAAAGGGAAATACAAGGAGAAGAATACTCTGTACGAGAAGTTTATCAAATTGAACCCTCCATCATTCTCAGGTTCTGTAGATCCTTTAGAAGTTTAGGGTTGGGTCAGATACACAGAAACTATATTCAGGGTGATAAATGTACCTGGCACGCAGAAGGTAATTTTGGCTACTTTCATGTTAAAGGGAGAAGCTAAATATTGGTGGGAGTCTTCCAAATATTTATTGCTTACTCCGGAGGGAGGTGAGGTGATTACTTGGGATTCCTTTATTAAAATATTATATGAAAAGTATTTTCCTGGCATGTATCGGAAGCAAAAGGAGAGAGAACTTTTATCATTGACTCAGGGGAATATGTCGGTCAGGGAGTATGAAACTAAATTCACATCTTTGTCTCGATTTTCATTACATTTCTTACGTGATGAGGAGGATAAATGCACCAGATTTCAGGATGGGTTGAATTTGGTTATCAAGTCTAGACTTACTGCACTTGAGATGGTAGAATATTCTTCCTTAGTTAACAAAGCTATGATGGTGAAGGAGATGTTAACGATGCAATAAAGAATAGGGAACAAAGCGAAAAGAGGAGTAGATTGATCCATCTCAGCAAAAGGAAGGCAATGTAGAATACTCAAAACAAGGGAGTCAAAGATTTCAGCGCTGTAGAGGGACTGGAAATTATGTTCAGAATAGGACACCAAGTAGTTTTAGAGGTGCAGGATTGATGGTCCAACAGAATAGACAGTAGGAGAATGACAATAGGCAGTCCAAGCCTGTTACATGCTATTTTTGCAAAGCTGAGGGCCATATTAGTCCAGATTGTCCCAAGTTAAAGGGGGTAGAGTGTTATCACTTCCATCAAATTGGTCATACCAAAAAGAATTGTCCTATGCTACTGGGAGGGATTCAATCAACTACTACTAGTGGAGGCTCATCACCTGGAGGCACGGGGAGAGGAGGAGGTAGAGGATAGGCTAGTGGATCCAGGGCTCCGGGAAGGATATTTGCTATGACTTTATAGGATGCTCAGGCTACTCCAGAGGTGGTGACAAGTACATTTTCTGTCATGCACAAACATGCTTACGTGCTTATTGATCCAGGTTCTACTCATTCATTTGTAGAACTGTCATTTACCATGCATTTGGGTAGACCATGTTCTTATCTAGATTATGGTTTATATATCTCTACACCTATGGGGGATGTGATGTTAGTGGAGCTTGTGTATTAAAATTGTGTATTATATATGGGGGAGAGGGAGTGGACCATTGATTTAATTCCACTAGATATTCGAGATTTTGATATTATCTTGGGTATGGACTGGTTATCTTCCTAACATGCATCAATTGGATGTTTTCGTAAGGAGGTTACATTTAATATGTCTGAGGAGGAAGAATTCAAATTTACTGGGGAAAGAAATGTGGTTCCGAACTGTCTTATTTCAGCCCTTCGGGTGAGGAAATTGTTAAATAACGGTTGTCAAGGCTTTTTAGCATATATTGTGGATACAAACAGGGAATTGTAAAAATTAGAAGATATCCCAGTCGTTAAGGATTTTGCAGATGTGTTCCTAGATGAATTACTAGGATTGCCACCTAGCAGAGAGGTAGACTTTACTATCGATTTAGTGCCTGGTACAGCTCCAGTTTCTATTTCTCCATATAGAATGGCACCTGTGGAACTAAAGGAGTTAAAGGTTCAACTACAAGATTTGCTAGATAGAGGTTTTATTAGACCCAGTGTATCACCATGGGGTGCTCCAGTATTATTTGTGAAGAAGAAAGATGGAACCATGCGACTCTGCATTGATTATCGACAATTGAACAAGGTGACTATTCGAAATAAATATCCATTGCCTCGTATTGATGATTTGTTTGATCAATTACAGGGTGCTAAAGTGTTTTCAAAAATTGATTTGAGATCAGGTTATCATCAATTAAGAGTGAGAGATTGTGACATTTCTAAAACATCTTTCCGTTCTCGCTATGGTCATTATAAATTTTTGGTAATGCCATTTGGGTTAACAAATGCTCCTGCGGTGTTTATGGATTTAATGAATCGAGTATTTCATCCTTTCATAGATTCGTTTGTGATTGTCTTTATCGATGATATTTTGATATAATCACCCAGCCAAGAGGAACATGAGAAGCATCTAAGAGTTGTATTGCAAGTTTTGCGAGATAGTCAGTTATTTGCGAAGTTTAGCAAATGTGAGTTTTGGTTAAATCAGGTAGTATTTCTGGGGCATGTTGTTTCGGGAGATGGAACTTATGTTGACCCTAAGAAGGTAGAGGCAACTGTGCAATGGGAAAGGCCGAGGAATGTAACGGAGATAAGGAGTTTCCTAGGATTGGTTGGATATTATAGAAGATTCATAAAGGGGTTTTCATCTATAGCCTTGCCGCTGACTAAATTGACCCGAAAGGAAGTGAAATTTGTGTGGAGTGATGAATGTCAGCACAACTTTGAAAAGTTGAAAAATAGACTAGTATCAGCTCCAGTTCTCACTATTCCATCCAGTGGAGAAGGTTTTGTGATTTATACTGACGCTTCACATCAGGGTCTGGGTTGTGTTTTCATGCAACATGGAACGGTAATTTCTTATGCATCTAGACAGTTGAAGATGCGTGACCATAATTATCCTACACACGATTTAGAGCTTGTATTGTTTTTGCCTTGAAATTATGGAGACGTCATTTATATGGAGAGACGTGTGAAATTTTCACTGACCATCAAAGTTTGAAGTATTTATTTACACAGAGAGATTTGAATTTGAGACAAAGACATTGGATGGAGTTAATTAAAGATTATGATTGTACCATTCACCATCATCCCGGGAGGGCCAATGTTGTTGCAGATGCTCTGAGTCGAAAGTCATTGGGGGAAGTTGTCTTGTATTCAATGTGCATGGGTTGACAATATTATGGAGTTAAAACTGATGGGAGTCGAGTTGAACTTGTCTAAAATGGGGGCGTTATTTGCACATGTTACAGTGAGACCTTTATTATAAGAATGCATACGAAATTTGAAAGTCAGTGATCCATTCCTTGAAAAGAAGAAACGAGAAATCCTAGATGGTAAAGAGAGTGACATTGAAATTAAGAAGGATGAATCGCTGTGTTATAAAAATAGAATTTGTGTACCGAATGATCCATCCATAAAGAAGAATATATTGGAAGAGGCACATAGTTCTATTTACTCTATGCATCCGGGAGGTACCAAAATGTACAGAGATTTGAAAGAGTATTACTGGTGGAACAATATGAAACGTGAGATTGCAAAATTTGTAGCTAAATGTTTAGTATATCAACAAGTGAAAGCGGAGCATCAAAAGCCGACAGGGTTATTGGAGTCATTGCCTATTCCGGAATGGAAGTGGGAGCATATAACGATGGATTTTGTTGTAGGATTGCCACGATCACCAAAGGGGCATGATTCTATTTGGGTGATTGTAGATCGATTGACAAAGTCAACTCATTTTCTTCCAGTTAAGACGACCTACACTCTTGACAAATATGCACGTATGTACGTTGATGAGATTTTCCGTTTACATGGAGCACAGTGTCAATAGTATCAGATAGAGATCCAACTTTCACTTTTAAGTTTTGGCCTCGTTTATAGAATTCCCTGGTCACAAGTTTGAAGTTCAGTACTGCATTTCATCCACAAACTGATGGGTAATCAGAAAGAACAATTCAAATATTAGAAGACAAGTTACGATCCTGTGTATTTGACTTCAAAGGTAGTTGGGATGATTATTTGCCATTGATGGAATTTGCGTATAATAATAGTTATCAGTCCACCATTGGTATGGCTCCTTATGAAGCTTTATGTGGGAGGAGATGTAGAACGCCATTATGTTAGGATGAAGTGGGTGAAAGGAAAGTTTTGGGTCCTGAATTGATAGATATGACAACTGAAAAGATCAAAATGATTCGAGAACGGATAAAGATAGCGAAAAGCAGGAAAAAATTTTATGCAGATAAGAGGAAGTATCCATTGGAATTTCAGAAGGGGGATTTTGTATTCCTACGTATTTCACCATGGAAAGGCGTTATGAGATTTGGAAAAAAGGTGAAACTAAGTTCAAGCTACATTGGACCGTATGAAGTGTTGAAATGAATTGGGACCCTGGCATATAGATTGGCATTAACTCCAGAGTTATCTCATTTTCATGATGTGTTCCACGTATCGATGCTTTGTAAGTATTTGGCAGATCCATCTCATCAACTGAAAACCCAACCTATTGAACTGAAAGAAGACTTGTCGTACATCAAGGAACCGGTGGAAATTCTTGATCGTAAGGAGAAAGTATTGAGGAATAAAGTTATTCCCCTAGTTAAAGTTATGTGGATGAGCCATGGAATTAAATAAGCAACTTGGGAAATGGAGGATATCATGAAGAAACAGTATCCGCATTTGTTTGGCAAGTGACATCCGTATTAAATTTCGAGGACGAAATTTTCTAGGGGGGGAGGTTGTGACAACACGTATATAATTATGATAAATTATATTTAAATCATTCTTATATTATGCGATATGAATAATGTGTTATTATTATATCTAATGTTAAGTGATTATGGTTAGTATAATTCTACTTTCATAAATCATGAAATGTCGAATTATTTACGAACACAAGATTTGGTTATTTTCGATAGAAATGTTCCTGTTTAAGACTAGTTTTGACCCTTATAACATTGCAGTTGACTTGAGGTGAAAACTACACAGTTGTATACATGTGAGTTAGGGTTGTAACACAATAAACGTTGCATCAAATGGATGTTCGAGTAAGATGTTAGGCCAAAATTACGAACAAGGGGCAAACTTGTCAATTCCCTTAAGTGGTAAATTGTCTTTTATTAAACCAAATGTTTTAATTTGATTGGATGGATTGGGAGGCAGCCTTGGCCGACTTAAAACTCTCCCTTAACCTTATTTCTTCATCAAATAAGTCCCTAGGTTCAGTTTGAGGTGTTATTAGCTTGAGGAAAGAGAGGTAGAAGTTAAGGAAGAAAGGGTTACAAGGAAAATCTAGGAAAACAATTCCAAGAAAATCCTTAAGGTGTTTCCAAGGTAATATTATGTGTTAATATTGTTTTAATCTTCTATTATACTTATTTCAAAGTATATAAATCGTGAATTACTGATCCAAATTCTATCCTCCTTTGTGATAATATGTATTGGTTCATATGTGACATAAGTGGTGTTATATGTCATATTATTTGTATTGAAACCCTTTGTATTCAAACTTGCATATCTCTTTGTGTGCTTACTGGAATTTATAAATTCCAATTGGATATGAAAATAGACTCACATATTCATATCATATCCAAAAAATATAATTTAACTCCTTATGGTTAGGCTTTAGGGATGGTCGCAAGTTGGTATATAGTTGTTGTTTGTATATTTCATTTCGGTATGCCCTGAGTTTGGTCAAGCTTTTGAGATAGAAAATGAAATCCAAATATTATGAAACTTTAATTCTGTACTATTCAGTATGTCTACTGAAAGTATTGAAAATCATGGAAAGTTATACTGAAGAAAAATTATGAAAATTCTTGGAAGTCGAAGGAACAATAGAGGAGTTTGTAGGGCAGATTTCTTGTGTTGTAAAGAAATGGCCATAACTTGCCTTAGGAAGATTGAAAAATTACACCGTCACTTGTAACGGAAATTATATTCAGATATGTTTTCAGATTGATAAGCTTGGACACCTGTATGATTACTATTTATGAATAGGGTATGGTTAAGTATGGAGGACAATGATTTGAGTTCATATTGGATACCTCATGAAACAATGTTTTTATCTGCTCTTCTCAAAGAGTATTTTGAGTACATGTTTCATGTGAATATACATTGAGAAGTATACTTTCATGTTTACTTGGTTTTAGTGATAAATTTCTTATGAGGTATGTTCTACGATTGAATGTTCATAACTCTATCAACATATATACCATTGTTTCGACTTTACTCGTGTTTCTTGAGATTCTACTTAAGTGGAATCATATTGTTGTTATGTAGTAATTGAAAGTACATAATTATATTAAGACAATACTTATGATTGAGATTAAGTACTGATTTAGTAGGATTAACAAGTGTAAGGGAAAATCAATCAAGTTCAGCTCCACTCAAGGGAAACGTGAATACATAGTTGACAACCCAATGTGAGTGTACTTACTGAGTTGATTTTGGATATGATGTATATGTATTATATGTTGAGATGATATCGCGTTTAAAAGTCATGAGTTGTTGATATGTTATGGCTTATTTAAAAGCCAAGAGATGTTGAGATGTTATGGCTTTATAAATGTAAAGATATGTTAAGTTGCTATGCAATTCAGGAGATGTTAGGTTTCTAAAACCTATGGATATGATTATTGCCTACGGGAAGGAGATGTGGGGTTTATTAACTCCGAATATGTATATTGCCTAATTTGTCACAGAGATGTATATATTAATATGTTGAGATGTTAATATAGTACTTTTACTATATAGAGATGTAGTACATTCAGTGAGTTTTTAAACTCATGGTTTTATATGTTTACATTTTCAGGTTTTCCAGCTGCCATGTCTAGGAGGTTGAGTACATAGAAGTAGGGTCTTGCTAGTTTGTTTTATACACTGCACTAGTTGTAATTAAGTTAAATGATATGTGAGTTCTGTTGAAATTATGTCTCCTTAAAACGATTGGATTTTTTTAATATTTTACATTTTAACCTTGAAGTTGTTTCAATATGTAATACCTAAATAATAAATAAATTATAATTGTGGTTTGTAAACTATTTACTTAATTATATCCTAATGGGGTTATGGGGTGACAAGAAATGTCAGAGTACTCACCCGAAATGGAGGTCAAATTTAGTGGTACCGAGTCTTCGATCACACGTTAATCTGATAAAGATTTAAGTACACGTTCTAAGGTACAGTTTTTACTATACTTTAATAATAATAACTTCCTCTTTTAAAGGATTACTGAATCCCCGTTTGTCAACTTTTAAAACTCATTGATAGTAATTAAAGAATTCAATTCATAGTCTTTCCTCATCAGTCGGTTCCCAGTAGAGATGGAGGGTCACAGGGGCAACACTTAAATACTATCTCATCTAGACAGAACATTTTCGGATTCATTCCCAGTAGAGATGGAGGGTCACAGGGGCACCACTTAAATACCATCTCATCTAGACAGAACTTCACCGGGCCTGACTTTGGAATTACTTCAATGGGATTCTATAATAACGTGCAATTTCTTTAAAAAGAATCATTTTTAAAAGCGTATAATTTCAAAAAAGTTTATAAAATCAACTTGGATTTGTTCTAAATTTTAAGTTTTGATTAGTGAATTCTTTATTGTATTTTACCAGCATAACTACTAAGTAAAGCTATAAAATAATAAATTAAAACTATAAAGATGCATTATAGCATTAAGATTACCTTAAGATGAATATCCCTAAGAACTTCTTCTTAAACTTTCTCACACTTTCTCTCACTATTTCTTTCTATAATTCTCAAGGAATTGGTGTGAGTTTCAAATGATCCCCAAAGGCCCTATTTATAGTTTTTCAAAGATATCACGACATTGACACGTGTCCATGATGACCAATCTTTTACAATGGGAGTCAGCGTTGACGTGTCGTGTAACGGAGGCATCTTGCAGTCTTATTTCACGTGTTTTAGCTTCTCCTCTAATGACGACACGTGTTTTGGATTCTCCTCTAATGACGACACGTGTATGGTGGAGGTGTCAAAACCAAGCATGAGGTGTCGAGCATGAGGTGGAAAGGTATTAAGTGTATAAGGGTCATTTTGCACCTGAAGGGAATTTTGGTAATTTCACACTATATATTTTCAATATTTCTTTTAGGTCCCTAAAAATATTTTATTTACAAAAAGGCCCCTTTTTATTTTTCATTTTGGTCCCTAAAACTTTCTTTATTAAAAACAAGTCCCTAAAGTTTCATAAAATTATATGTTCTACCCCAAAACTTATCACTTAGCTTAGGATGTGCCATAAAATCTCAGTTTGACCCATTTTATTGTTGATTATTCAAATTTAAAAACGGGCTATGTCATATTAAGAACTCGGAATATCATATATGTAATAATATATCATTGTTAGATAATAAGTGTAACGAAATTGAAAGAAGACAATTATATATTGGAATAAGAAAATGGGGTCATTACAACAATAGCAGCAAGTTTCGCATCGTTCATCATTCCCTGGGCCGGAGATGGCTTGGGCTCGAGCTGGGCATCCCCGTTCGCTCATTGTGCACGTTTAGGAGGCTTCCAAAATGAGAGAAAAAATTTATAAGTCCACAGTAAATATCTCAAATAGCTGAAGACGTAAATGCGCAATTGAAGAATACAACAATACTAAATATAGGGCTCTACATCGAAGATAGCTACATGAAAGACATAGTAAGCCGTATAAATCCTAAGGACTCTAGAACCTGATGCTCTGATACAACCTGTGACACCCCACCTAATTAAATACCGGGTAATCAGTCCTTTATTAATTAAATCAGAATAACCATTTGGTTCAGATTATGCGTCACTGTTGAAAATATTATTATTTAAAAACTAACCACCTAATATTTAAAAAGGTTGATTTCAAAATTTTATCTTTTTAATTATTATAAAATGATTTAAGTAAATAACTAAACATTCACCATTGAATCCAATCTCATAAGAAATGAAATAACTGACATAATGAAAAGGGACCAAAGTACACACCTCCAGTCAAAAGTCAAATACAATAGTCCAACTAATAAATCCAAGAACTCCAATTATTAAGTAACCAAATCCATAGTTTCTAAGCATCTGAATAGAAAAGTACTACATGCCCAAGTGATGAAAATAGCTCAAAAGCAAGGAATGATGTACATATAGGCATCTACTACCTAAGTCTTGTAACCTCCACAGTAGCTGCAACTTGTTGAATGAATGGAACTCCTAAGCTTGGTGTCCCCGTGGCTGGGCACCTAAAAGAATTTGACAGGAAAAAAAGATTTACAAAAAATGGGTCAGAGCCCAAGTTGAAAACAGTTTAAATCATCAAGTGCTTAAAATATTTTATTAGCACATATATTATTCATGTTAGGTTATCGCACTTGCTTGATATGCTCACCTCTCATCTAATGTGCACACCTAGCATACTTTCCAATCCTACTAGTTCCTATTCCTAACAATCTAGTCCTTTCTGACTAATATTTACTTCTAGCCCAATATCGTTCATATATATTGGAGGCAAACATAGTTCCAATCCGATGGGATATGGACATACCTACTCACCCATACGACAGTCATCACTACCGTTCTCACAGATAGTCCGTACCTAGGTTCTATGCTATAGTGGTACAAAGAAATATCCCACCCGATGGTTCCTCAAGGCTTGATTGTCCACAACGGGCAACCTTCGCTCGATATCAAGCATTATATGTATGTTATACACATAATAGTCCAATCAGTAAGTACACACACAACTTATTATATTTATTAGGTATTCTCGCACCCTAAGTTCCTGAATTTATATGTAGTATATTCGCCCCTACTACCCATAATACTTTAATTGTACGATTTACCTCTCTACCGTATATACTCTTTAAGGTTCTCTCATTCCAACCCATTCCCTTAGTAGTTACACAATTTCTCTCACTATTATATCATGAAAAGAAGCTACTCTAGGATAGCGTAGGTCCTAATATCCCACTTAAAGGAACCTAGAAGGGTTCTTAACTCATTTGGGAAAAATTGGATTTTCGAAGATGTCATTAGAACCTGGGGATTCTCGTTCGAATGAGGATGTTTGAACGAGTTTCTTACTTCGAACGAACTCTAAAATTTCGTTGGTAATCTCGTTCGAACGAGGTCGATCGAAAGACCTAGCAATGTCTTCGAACGAGAATTCAGGGTTCATCCTTGTCTTTTAAAAGTTTCATTTTTCCAAATTTTTCAACCCAAAATTACTTCAAAACTCATCCTAATTCACATTTAACAACTCTAATCGATTTCCCATAGTATTAAAAACACTTTCCCATTTGTTTTCAATCTCAAATCCTTAAGATTTTAACATAAATTTCAATAATTTACCCAAATCTTCAATGAGCCCTAGTTTATCATAAACTCCATTAACAACAACATAAAACCAGGTTTAATTTTGTGAAATAACATATAAAACTTAGATTTAATATACCCATAACGTGGTTATTCAACTACATGCGACCCTATCCTCCCAAATTAAAGATTTATGCATAATTCAGTCTCAACTTCATAGAATTCTAATTATCATCGTTGAATGAAATTGGTATGGGGATGATCCTCTCCTCGCGATCTACACGTTGGTGTGATTTCCAGTGGAAGGGCTTGACTTCTTATCCCAAAGAACTGTTAAGTTCTCCTTCTTACTCTTAGTTCTCTACCTCTCTCTCACGTAGGTTGGAAACTGACAACCCCCTTTAACCCACGTACATCCCTAAATTAATTCCTAATTTTCGTCCATTTTAAGTCCCAAATATCTCAAAAGATCAAAATACCCCTCCGGGTTGTCAGTTTAGCCTAACTTGCCCCGAAATCCAAATAAAAACACCCGAGTAGTGTGTTTTGGCTATTTCGACCCTTTCGGACACACTGCCGCACTCAAAACGGCCATCTGAGTTACTAAAAAATAAATTACCTTATTAACCGAATAAAATCGTATCGACAAGACTCATGCGCACGTCCCAAACTAAGTGTATTACAACTACCGTATTTTCACTCCCGACCATAATAATATTTCTTAATCATATATTAATTTACTCTTTGAGTAATATTCAACATAATTATCATCGGTAAATACTAACTCTCGTCACGCTAGTAATTATTACAATTGAATCCGAATTAATTATAAATAAATTTTTCTCCATTTTTTTGATTAACAAAAAATCAATATATAAAATAATATGCCAAAATACGGGGTAATACATTTATTGAATAATGTCCCAGAAGAAAAAAAAAAGAGGCAATTTTTGAATTATTTTGAACAGTAGTTTTTGCTCCTTTAGGGTTTTTATCAAATGATAGGCCAAATTCATCGTCAAAGTTTATTTTGCTGGAACTGATTATTTTATCACATGCTTTCGCATTGGTCTCAAAATGAAGACATTTATTAAAAATGGTTGAGACTTTTTATTTGTACTATTATAGTTCTAGCACACTAGATTTAAATCTTTCTTCTAAAATAGTTTTTTTTTCTTCAGAAAGTTCATTAATTTTAGAAATATTTTTTTTCATTTCAATCTCATAAGCCCCGCATTTATTAGTGTAATCCTTAGCGTTATGCCTAAAAGTGTTACTCAAGATCTTAATAGGTTCAGTAAGGTGTTTAACCATTTTCTCAAATGTAGAACTCCTCTTTAGATTTTTAGAATATAATTCTTGAATGTCAGGTAAGTCAAGTGTGTATTTTGTCCCCTAACGCTTCAATTTTGGGTTTGGAACTCACACACACATTCATTTCGTCATAATGATTTGCACTTTGACTCACTTACATGCTAGACTCATCAGAGTTATCCATCACAATAACATTAAATAGTTCATTCACACAAACAACAAGTCTAGTATCAATAACATCAACATGTAAACCTGCTTTATCATTAGTGTAAACAATTTTAGCATAAAAGAACATGCACGATTCATGTGTTTTAGATGACTCAGGCACATCATCCTCTGAGTCACTAAAGTCATCCAAAGTCTAACACATATGGGCCTTAGGGGTAGTCTTAATCTTAGATTGACATCTATTTGCATAACAACCCATATGACCACAATTGGGACACTATATGTTACTAATGTCCTTTTTGGGTGTTTGACTGTTATTGAAGGTCTGCTTGTCATTATATCGGTCCTGCGATCTGGGGACTTAAAAGTTTTGATAGCCATCTTTCGTCATTTATCTTCCATATCATTCCTAAACTTTATATTTTTTTAAAAAATGTTTATTCATGAGGGATATCTAGTTATCAATACTTTCTAGGTCATAATCCTCATCTAATCCTAAGTCATAGTCAGGCCAGTTTAACTTAAGTTCTGTCATTTGAGAGGAGAAAACAAGGTTAGATCCATAGGATCTTTTGACATTAGAGGTTATATGTTTCTTATAATCCAACTCAATTTCTACAGTTCTTAATTTTATACATAACAATTTGGGAGTTAGGCTAGGATCATCCACATTTTCTATAGTATAACGTTTGTTATAAAATTAGCATGTAGAGATCTAAGAATTTTCTTCACAATTTCTTTTCTATCATATACAATACCATTGGTATGTAGTTTAGTAATAATTTATGTGAGCTTAATATCGAAGGTCTCAGATTCATCCATCATAAGGGTGTTGTATTGTTCCACAAGTATTTGGGGCTTTTCAGCCTTAACACACTCATCACCTTCATGGGAGACAAGGGTATCATAGGAATCTTTAGATGTAGTTCATATAGAAATTATTTTCAATTCATGTTCATTTACAAACAAGAATATATACGGATTTTACCCTTATTACTGCATAGTGACATATGTTTCTCTTCTTTGGTAAACTCACTGAGCAGCTTCTTAACCCTTAAGGTTCGAACTTCATTTAAAGCTTTGTGGGGTGTGTGTAACCATTTCCAAGAGTCTCCCAAACTTCATCACCCAAAGTAACTTGAATAAACACAATCATCCTAACTTTTAAGTAGGGAAAATTGTGTCCATCAAACATTGGGGGTCTGGAAAGGTTAGCAAGTTTCTCAAATTTCTCATCTATTTTGGGGAAAAAAAGTTTCAAGAGATACAAGATCAAAAACTAATAAAATCTCTCTGATAACACTTAAAATTACTCAACCAAAAATTTAACAAAGTTAAAGGTATGGTTAAGAGTCCGAAGAAACTCGTTGAAGAAATTCTTTTTTTATGAAAAATATTTCACACAAGTTAAGTAAAAAGTTAAAACAGTATGAACCAGAAAACTTTAAGAGTCTTGGGAACTCAAGTTTTAAAGATATTTAGTTGTACCGATTTACCTTTTTGAACTAGAAGATATTTAGTTATCACACAAGTTTTAAAGATATTTAGTTGTCCCAAATAGAAACTTGCTACCTCTTAGCTCTTAGTCAACTTGGTCAATCTGTCTCAAATATTCCAGATTGTTTCCATTCCCTCTTTTGAACCACTGAACCCTAAAAATCTTATTACAAGGTAATGATTATACTCTTCCACATTTACACTTGTATTTTTAGTACTGCAACCCTTCGAATGTTTCCGGGGCCCCACCTTCTCTATTGGAAGGAGTAAAATTTTGACACAAACTATGCCCAGTTGTTGACACAAACACGATATCTTTTGTAATACCCTTTTATTTTGAGAAATATACATGTGAAATTAATTCATATGTATTTGGATATTATACTGGACTCAATATATATTACTCTTGTTTTATGTTTTAAATTATATTATGGATTAACACATTTAGTTAAGCGAATTATTTATAATTAAATTAATAACATTTTTATTATGGTTTATTTAGCTAATTTTGATGGAGACATAATTTAGGCATTTGTTAGTGGAAAAAACACACTAAAAAAATTAAAATAAAGTGCTCAAGGTTTTATGAACCCCCTTTGGAACTGTTATTAGTGGATAAATATATCTATTTGGAGCCCATTTGAATACTGTAGTGGAGGCACATATGAGAAAATAAAAACGGGATTCATCATTTTTAGACCCTATTCAATCACCTCTTAGTATAAATATGTCATGTTACAACACCTAGGGTTTGACATATAGCCATAGGAGGCTAGATAACATTATATAACAATTTAAGAAAAAATGGATATGAACGAGAATGATATTTCTACAAATTTAAGGGTTAGAGAATAAGATGAAAGGAGTAAAAGAGGTGATGAAATTTTCTAAAATAAACTCGTCACTTTCAGACCATTTTTGGCAATCTAACTTCCACACAAGCTATAGGTCATATAATTGAATTAGGAGTGTGTGGATACCGGTTTTGTAATGTTCAGAACCTGGGCGAATATCTTATAAATATTTTCCCAACAGTGCGCAGGCCTAGAATTTCTTACAAATTTGTTGAATTATTTTGTCAATTGAGGTAGGCTCGTTATCCCATGGTTATTTTGTGTGGTACAGATGTTCAAATTTTGTTTATATACATATATTTCATTCTACGTTATGCATCTTTATATGTTATACTTTTATGTAAATATTATCCTTGTTGCACACATGTTTATGTGAGCTTATTTTCAGGCCAAGTTGTAGAGAAAAATTGTAATTATAGGATTTTAGGCCTATGTTGGGTTAAATGGGAAGAATAATATTTTCTCATTTGTGGAAATCTTTATCGATGTTAAATTGTGAGATTGATATTTTTATTCTTGTTGGATGATGCTAAGGCATCATTTTTCCAAACCACCCACTAGCGAGATGGGACTTTCGAGCTAATTTCTTATCTTTTATCTCGTGTGCCATGCCCTGGACCCATTCGACTATTATGATGGTTTTGTTATGGGATATTAATCCATTGTGATAGTATGATGATGGGAGAACCCTATTGGGCTTTCTGATTCTGTTTGTGATTATTTTGGGGCCATGTACTATTAGGCAGATAGTTGACAAAAGATGTGATTGAGAGTCCACA
The DNA here is from genome assembly GCA_949130495.1 of Sambucus nigra. Classification (NCBI taxonomy): domain Eukaryota; kingdom Viridiplantae; phylum Streptophyta; class Magnoliopsida; order Dipsacales; family Adoxaceae; genus Sambucus; species Sambucus nigra. The sequence goes on from OX422208.1 coordinate 127,515,826, forward strand.
CTATACTGAGGGAAGTGCGGTGAGAATATAACATGTGAGGGAACTTAGGATGTCTTGTGATGTCATATTTTATCTTGGGAGGCTCGTTGAGTATTCATATGCGTACATTTGTATATATGTTCACGCACGAGTATCTGCAGTTCAGTTGGACCAGTTATACAAGACTATGGGTTTCCCGCTCACCCCTGTAGTTTATATATTAATGAAAGGATGCGTATGAGCAGCGATTTATGTTATTTATGTGACTTATTCGGATTTGGGTTACAGGGACGAGTAGTCAGCTATATACATTATGCTAAAATCATTATACTTTTGACTGTAAAAAGAATTTTGATTTTCGTTTATTATTTTTTGGAGACTCAATATTTTAACTTGGTGGAAACTAGATGCTCTGTGTATGTTTGTTGAGGTTCTTAGTTCAATCTTAGGTATAGTGGAGACTCAAAGGTGGTATCAAAGCTTAAGTTAATTGATTAGCCCGAGCTTTTGGATTATCGACTTATTATGTTTTCATTTTTTTATTCTAGGATTGCGTATAAGATACGATGATATTGAGAGTAAGTATGTAGAGAATCTCGATGATCAAATTCATGTTGTTAGGTGGAGACTATAATACCCCTTATTTGGGGAAATATACATGTGAACTTAATTCATATCTATTTGAATTTTATGATAGACTTAACATATATTACGTGGGTTTTATTTTTTCAATTATATTGTTGATTAATAGATTTAGTTAAGTGAATTATTTTTAATTTATATAGCGTGATTTTTACTATGGTTTCTTTCGCTAATTTTGGTGGAGACTGAATTTGGGTACTAATTAGTGGTTAAAACACACTAAAAATAAGTGCCCATGTTTATGAACCCCTTTTTACTTGTTATTAGTGGATAAATATATGTACTTGGCGTCGATTTAAGTACCTCAGTAGGGCCCATTTGAGAAAAATGGGATTCAATATTGTTAAAATCCCAGTGAATCACCTCTAAATATATATATGTCATTTCACAACCCCTGGGGTTTAAGATAATGTCTTAGGTGGCTAGATAATATTATATAATAACATGAAACATAATTTATATAGAGGATAATTACAAGTCTACAAATTCAAGGGTTATAGAAGACGTTGAAGGGAGTAATAGAGGTGATGAAATTTTTTACAATAAACTCTTCACAATCAATCCATTTTCGGTATGGTATATTTGAGAATATGACTTCAAAACCAACTGTAGGTTGTATATAATTGACTTAGAAAAGTGTGGGTACTAGTTTTATAATTTTTAGAGCTTCGATGAATATCTTATAAAAAGTTTCCCGATCGGGCGTAGGGCGGAATTTCTAACAGATTTATTGAATTATTTTCCAAATTGAGGTAGTTTCGTCCCCCGTGATTATTTTGTGTGCTATACATGTTCATCCTTGTTTGTATACATATATTTCATGCTATGTGTGGAATATTTATATGTTATACTTGTATGTAAATATCATCCTTGTTGCACATATGTTTATGTCATCTTTTTTTCATGCCGAGTAGTTGGAAAAATTGTAACTAGATGATTTTATGCATACGCTGAGTTGTAAAAATTGGGTTTAATAATAATACATAATTTGTGGAAAATCTTGATAAAGATTCTATATTGTGAGATTGATATTTTTATTATTGTTGGATGATGATCAATGATCCCTTAACAAAACCACCCATTCGATGAGGCTTGCTTTCAGGCTAGTTTCTTTTCTTTTATCTTGTATTCCATGCCAGGGACCCATTGGACTATTATGATGGCTTTGTTATGGGATATTAAGCCATTTTTATGGAACGATAAAGGTATCGCCTTATTGGACATTGTGAATGTGTTTATAATGGTTTTAGGGACATGGTGGGTTGGGGGTTAATTGACAAGAGAAGTGGTCGAGAACCCACATAATACTGAGGGAAGTGCGATGGGGATTTAACATATGGGGGACTTAGGATGTGTAGTGACGTGGTGAGATCTTAAGATGTGATTTTTTTATCTCGGGATGTTAAGTTGAGTGTTCATAGGCATGCACATTTATATATATTGACACACGATTATGTGTAGTTCATTTAGATAAATTATACGATCCTACAGAGTTTCTCGTTCAGCCCTATAGTTTATATATGCATGGAATGTTTTGTATGAATAGCGGTTTATCTTGTTTGTGTGACTTATTCGCATTTGGGTTACAGGAACGAGTAGATAACTCCATACATTATTTTAAAACCATTATACTTTTTTACTATAAAAAAAAATTGTTAAAGGGCTTTTGATTTTAATTTATTATTTTTTGGAGACTCTTTGTACTTTTACTTTGTGGAAGTAGATCCTCTATTTATGATTATTGAGATTTTTAGTCCAATCATAGGTAGTGGATTCTCCAAATTTTTTTATTGTTATAGGTAAAATCATAGCTTTAGCTAATCGATTAGTCTAGATGTTTGGGTTATCGGCTTATTATGCTTTTATTGTGTGATTATTGGATTGTGTGTTAGATACAATGATGTTAAGACCAAGTATATAGCGAATTTTGAGGATGAAATTCAAGTTATTAGGTGCAAGTCTACAATACCCCTTATTTTGGGACATATACATGTGAACTTAATTCATATCTATTTGAATTTGATACTACACTTAAGATATATAATGTGAGTTTTTTTAATTATATTATTAATTAACATATTTAGTTAATTGAATTATTTTTAATTTATGTAATGAGATTTTTATTATAATTTATTTTGCTAATCTCGGCGACGAATTAATTTGGGGACTTGTTAATGGAAAAAACACACTAAAAATAATTGGATCTCGAGGGGAGAGTCGTAGGTTAGACTTATTCCCGATTTTCGGTCAAAAGGGGAAATGAGATTCTTATCTTGGTATCATAGATCTTCGTAGCGGCCTAAGTAATTATGAAATGCGAGGAGATTTTAGTCTGGATACAATTTAAGGAAGTCCTTGGAGTATCTTTGGGACTGGTTGCTTGCGGCATCATTCAGGGATAAAATTCGACTTGTCGTGACGCCTTGTGGTGTTCAATGGTTAAAGCACACCATGTGTGGAGACTTGAAGCATAGTATCTTTGTGAGTATTTAATATCCACAATGCGAATATTGGGAAATCGATAAAGCGTACATGCTGTGAGGAAACCTTGGGAGATGAAATCTTGTCAAAATGACATTGAGTATGCTCGGTGCCCTTGGGGAAACAGTTAAGTGTGGCGTTATGGAGTGCTACTATTCTAATGATGGTTGTATTAGGAGCCATGTGCTGATACCAAGTTATTGGTAAAATTATAAAGAGATAAAAAATGTACGTGCATGACACAGATGAATGATGCGGTGTTGTAAGAAAAATTCGGAGCTTGTGTCGCGATTGGCGTGATGCTCGTTTGACCTATGGTAACTAGTGTAGGAAGTGTAGTACTCAAATTTTATTGGTACAAGGAAATGCATTTAGCCTTAGATTTATGATGTCATGATAAAGTTTGGAAAATAGTACCCCAAAGGAGCCATCGAAGCTTGATTAAGTTATCGACATGTGTTGACAATATAAGTTAAAATATCCCAAGTAGGGAAGAGACTAGTTCTTAGCACATATTTCCAAACTAGTATATATTATGAGATGTAGCCCTGTATGATACTTACTACCCTTAGAGTTCTAATGGCGACCGATGCAACCGTCGCATAAATTCAGTTTGGATAGAACCTAAAGATAGGTGCAATGATGACCTCGTGTCATTAGAGGTTATAATAGGGTGGATATTTTGCTTAATTGGGAACTTCTTAAGAAGACATTTGAGATATGATCATGATGAGAAAATGTAAGCAATGAACTAGGTCTGTTAGGTTGGTCACGATGTCACTAGAGATGTGGACAAGGTCGGCATTGACAAGGGTATTAGGTGTTCGCCATCTGGAGTGCTTCGCATATACTAACTTTTTCCTTCGTCTTGTGATGATGAATGGTTTGTGATCCGATATTTCACGGTTGATGACACGAGCCATATTGTGACTCTAGGTTAGTACCCACTGAGAATGTTTGGGAGGATTCGTAGGGAGGAAAGCATGTGGCATGGGTTTATTTCGTAGACCGTAGTCCATTGTGTGCGGGTGGAATTTTCGCGAAATGATTGTTCATTATTTATGATTCTAGTGTGTCCCTTTCGATTTCGATGATCAAGGATTGTGTTCCCAATATTGTGGTAGCCCAAATTTATACCATGTTATGGTATGGTGCAGTTTTTTCCTAGTAGAGTGTAGTTGGACATGTCATTGTCAAAGTGGCTTAGTAACTGGGTGTGCCCTTGTCTGAGGTACCCTTGTTATAACAGAAAGTGCTTTATAAGGGTGGCTGCGCTTTTGGCCGCAGAGTTTTCTCGTAGTATTTATTCTCTTTAGTTGTACGTAATATTTGGAACCTAGTGGCATGTCACCCCCAGATGTGAGGGACTTCTGAGGCAAGTTTAGTATCGAGGTATGTGAATTTTGTATGTCGGGAAGACTCACAAATTTTAGGAGACTCGAGATATGTAATCCTAAGAGTCAAAACAATTTACAATAATTAATTGGGTGATTAGTGAATTTTATTTGCTCTTGTGTGAGTGACTATAACAAGACCGTGTTACCAGTAGTGAAGCTAGTATGAATTGGGGTATTAGAAAATAAGCCTTAGGACTTGACTAAATGCGATCATTGAGTAAGTGGATACCCGAGGAGTATTAGAACATATCGTATGTCGAGTTCTTTAATGACAACCCATTATAGAAGGGCGTGTGATCACGTTTTGGTGATTGAGGACTTAGATGACTTAGCCTTAAAAGATCCTGGTGATTGAGGAATTATGGAGCTTGAAGGGGGGCGTTTAGTGGAGCTTTTGTGGAGGAAATCTATGTGGAGATATACAACCACTTCAAGGTCACGTAAGGAAGTGGGAGGTTGTCATCTTCTTCCACTTTCATCATACTATTTTGAAGATTCATTTGAGGTGGGAAAAACTCTACTCTTTAAGTTTAAGACTCTATTTTTATTGTATTCTTCCTCCCATGACGAGTTAAGAGTAGGATGCATGTATGATTTAAGAACAATATTTTTTTATAATTTATGAAAATATGTTTACAAAAGGTTTCAATGATTGTGAGCAAAATGATATAATTCAACAAAACTTGTTGTTTAAACATTTTATGGAATAAAAATGTTGGGAATATTTTATGAACAAATATTTTCAAAGTTTTCTTATAAACATTAGGATCTTGTATATTGTGAAATTGGATAAATGTCCATATCCAAGTTTTGGAGTAATAAACATGTCTTTTAGCTTAATAAAAATGTCTTTTGTATAAATAGACATTTATCAAAGTTTTCTTATAAAATGTTAAAAATGCATTAATATGGAGTGGGATGACACCAGAATAATTAAGGAGGGCACAGAGCCATGGGGTGAAAGACCCAATATCATTGGCCAGAGGATATGGTATCATAGGTGGGATGTAATACCCCGTAATTTTTTATGACTTTTAAAATGAGTTATATTTTAAATTAATGGATTAATTGGATTTCATTATTAATTAATTCATTGGGGTTTTATCCGAATTGAGGATATTAAAATGTATGATTCTGAATATTACTTAAAGATATTTAGGTAATATATGAATGTGATGATTATTGATAATTGCTCTTCGGTAATTTGGATTTTTAGTCTGACGCGGTATGGGGCGTGTCGGGACTAGTTTGTAAAATTAAAAAGAATTTTTTTTTTCTATCAACCTTATAGTCATTTCGACTGCGTCGTTTTGGGTCTCGGGTCATTTGGAAATGATTAGACAACCCAAAAGGGCATTTTGGTCATTTTTATAGGGGGGGTGAATAGTGATTTCATATTGTGTCCTATTATAAGTATTTGAAGATTAAGTGTACGTGGGTTATTCATCTCCTCTACACAAATTAGAGAAGTCATCTTCCTAGAGAAAGTAAAAGGTTGCTTGGGAAAAGAAGAGCTTACTTGGGAAGGAGAAGAACAAGAACCAAGGGTCACCACCACCAACCACCACCGGAAGCTCACCGGAGAAGGGAGAACTGCCTAAGATATACTACACCAAAGGATCAGACCTTGATTAGAGGAAAGTTTTTGATAATGGCAATCTAAGTTTGTATATTGTCCATGTTAGAATAGTTATTAAAAGAGATGATTGTTTCTTCATGTTTGGAAGACATAATGGAGTTGTTAAATGGATTTCTGGAAACTGAAATGATATAGGAATTAAACTCATGTGGTAGGTTGATAATAATCCACGAAATAATCATATATCTATTGAGGAAATTCTGAAAAGCATTGTTGTGTTCTCGAGGATATTAGGTTGATAATTTTTTGGAAAAAGAGGAGATAAACATGCTTTTTAATCCAATCTCTTGATGATTCTAGGATGTTTAAAGTATTATAAATCATTCATATATGTTAATATATCATGTAGTAAGGATTATAAGTCATTTGGGATGTTAATATGAAGGTTTGAATGAACAAAAATGGTGAATCCCATAGTTGCAGAAATGCAGAAAAAAACAGGTTGTTACCTGAGTGATCGATCGATCGACCTCCTGCCTTCGATCGATCGACCTCCCCAGGATTGTTAAAGTTGTTCCTTTTTAATGTTTATTCTTATCCTAAAACTTTGGTATATCTTTGGTGATTATTAATTGGATATAAGGGGACTTATATTAGATCAGTAAGCCCTAGATAAGATTTGAATTAATTTGATTGGGATTTAATTGATTAGAATAATGATAATTAAATTAAAGGAATTTCGGTTGCTAGATTCAATTGTTGGATTCTAATTAATATGTATGAGGATTAAAGATAGGACCAGTAGGGGTGATTGAACATAACACCTTGGTATCCTTAAGTTTACAAGAGGGTTTAATCCTAAGGGAAATAAGATGTGTACATAAGAGATTTGAAACTATCGGTTTTAACCCTAATTAAAGGAGAGTTTAATTCGTAGTAATTCGGGAGATATAATGATATGGACCAGTAGGATATTAGTGACTTCTTACTGAATATATGTTGAGGAAAAACCTATTTAAACCTTGAGTATTGAGTGAGGCTCGGGGATAATTTAATTAAGAAGTAAAGTTATGATATTTTAATAAGTGGAATTTAATGAGATAAAATGCTACGTAAGGGAATAATCTAAGGGTAATGTGAGTACCTTGTTGATACTATATTATAGGTATGATAATGCCTATTTGATTGATTTATGATTATGTGTATGACATACGTAGATTACTTGCTATCGACGGGAGGTTTGCGCGTGAGGGTAGTCATATCCTGATGAATCCATGGGATCTTTGATTTGTCGCTCGAGAACATAGGTCTATGAAAGACTTATCAGGGAGTTGATAAGTCCGCTGACTGTGGAAACATAGGTATGTGCATGGCCCTTGTTTATGAGAACTATGTTTGCCTCCAATTTGTATGTTGTTGTTTGTGGTTCGAGAAATTCTTACCGAACCTTTTGTCTCCTATTCGACGACCAGCGTTGATGGGACATGATAGCAGAGTAATGCATTGCACCACAGCTGTGACTTGGGGTGCCGTATTATATATGAATATATATATATATATATATATATATATATATAATGAATTAAATAAATGAATGGTTATATTGTGGTTAAATTATCTATTGCGTGATAATTGTAGATAACGATAAATTGAGAAATAATGAAAATAAGTTAATGGTTATTTATTGAAAAGCTTAATTCATGTTAATGAGAAACGATTTGCATAAATGAGAAATGTATAAGAATGATTATATAACGTATGGTATGGGACATACGGGGTTATGATATAGGATGAAATCATATTATGGAAATCAGTAATGAGGAACCATTAACTAGGAGGTTAATAGGAAACGTTAAGTGTGCACTCTAGTTGAGAGGTGAGAATAGAAAGTGAGAGTTGGATACTAACATGTACATAATAAATGCTTTATTGCACTTGTTAAATACTTGTTGTTTTAAAAATCATTTCCACATCGGGCTCTGACCCGTTTCCTTGCATATTTTCTTTCTATTGTATCTTCTATATCACGTGTCCAGCAACAGGGACGCCAACCTTAGCGGATTATGACAAGCTATGGAGTATTGCTTAGATGCTTATCTTCTTTTGATTCACAGTATTCTAATTGTTAGGTCATGTGGCCCAAAGAATTTCAGTTATCACTTTCTATCAGAGTCATATACTATTGTGTTCGTGTCATTTTAATACATTTGTTATTGTTGGGATTACTTTAATGGATTAATATTATTTGGGAATGTTTATTCCAATTGCATTTAAATTCTTTTGTGTTATTTATTCGGTTATTTGTGTTGTAGAATAATATGTCTAGTGTTATTTGTAAACTAAAAATGGATTTTGTTGAATTAAAATTTGGAAAGTTTTTAACACCAGCTTAATTGGGTATTGGGTGAGTTGTAAATGTTTTCGATAGTGATGCGAAGAATGAGCCAACTGTATATTCTGTTTTAATTTGGTATAGGGCTGGCCATCCAGTATTTAATTAAGCGGGGTGTTACAGGTGGTATCAGAACATCAGGTTCTAGTGTCCTTTAGGGTCTGTACGACCTATTGTGTTTTCAGCTTAGCATTCTTTGATGTAGATCCCTATGAGTAGGATTATTACTTTTATATTTACGCCTATGTTCTTCAGCTATTTTGATATATCAAATACTGCTGGTATTCTCTCATTTCAGATGCCTTCTCGACGTCCACCTCAGCCCGCCCCAGCTCAGGGTACAATGACTGCGGCCGAAGTTGCTATAATCGTCGCTCAGGCAGTCAATGCAGCTCTAGCTGCTGTTCAGTAGGCTCCAGTATAGGCACCAGTTGTGCCACCCATGCAAGGGCAAGTGTTTCCTACTGCATGAGAATGAGTGAGGGATGCCTTTCAGAAGGAGCACCCACCTGAGTTTCAGGGAGGATCAGATGTTGTGACTGCTAGCCAATGGAAGAAATATATCTAACGGCACTTGAGAATGCTCGAATGCACTGAGGTTCAACGTCAAATACTAGCCACATTCAAGCTAGTAGGGGCAGTTTTGCAATGGTGGGAAGCTACGACCACTATGGAGGAGAGATACATAATGACTATCCAAGACTTTTGGATACGATTTGATGCGAAGTATTTTCCTTCCATCATCCAGACAGAGATGAGGCGGAAACTACTTTATTTGAAGCAGGGAGAGAAGACGGTGGAGGAATACGAGGAAGGATTTACGAGATTAACTAATTTGGTACCAGTAGAGGTACCCACTGAGGAGAAGAGAATTATAATGTTCACTGATGGGTTGAACTACAAGATTCGACAGCATTTATTGGGGAATCTTTCACTACGTACGTATGCAGATGTACTTAATGCTACAATGCTTCACTGCCAGGATAACCGCTTTCATGCTCACGGTGTTAAGAGGGGGTTTGGATCAAACCTACAAGGCAAGACTACTGGGGGCAGTTCTAGTGGGACTCAGTAAGGGCAGAGTCATCAGCGTCAGGGTGATCAGGGTTCCCAGATGGGGGATAATACTAAGCGTTTGCGATCTGGAGATTCTCGATTTAAGGATAGAGGTATCGGGCTAGGACAGCAGGGCCATCAGGGCCAAAGACAGGCTCATCAGGGCCAAGGGAAAGGAGGTAATGGCCAGCAGGGTCGGGGTCAGCAGGGGCAAAGTGGTGGAAAGTTTGCGGGGAAAATGTTTCATGTGTGGAAAGTATGGCCATAAACGACAAGATTATCCTGATAAAGACAAATTCACTCAGTAACTAAATGCTCGACAGGAGCCACAGGTACCAGTGTTTCCACCGGCTGCTCTTCCAGCTCCAACTCCGGTGCTAGCTCTACCTCCCATTCCAGCAGCACCCGCACAACAGGGTCAGTACGGGCATGTATATAACATCCATCAGGAAGCGAATCAACAACCACCACCCGCGAATGAGGGTATGTTTTCTATCTAAGGAATTATGCGACATATATTGATGTTTGTAGCGATTAATATTGTGTGGGCTAAAGGGTTGCTAAACTTAGCCTATAGCATTATTATTTATGTAGACTCACCGAGGGGTTGGGGACACCTATATTTTTTCATGTCATCACGTGGGTCTGATTTTTATGGGATTACTTACTTTAGGCATGTTCAAGCATGATGTGATTATCAGCGTGCATTGACTTATGGTATATGAGAGCGTATGTACTACTAATTTCCAGCATCTTGTCTTCTATAAGAGAGTAAATGAGTGGACTCAATTTGAAATCGATAAAACTATTTTTTTTTTAAATCGATAAACCTAATTTTTATATACTATTGACTAAGGACCTGAGGAGTTTCGATGACCGACTACTTTAGGTAGTAGTGTATAGGGGGGTTCCTTGTTTGGATTTCGCTTGCGAGACACCCCACGCATGAAACTAATAACCGTTGGGAGTCGAAATAAGTTAGGTCTTTGGGATATGAGTTTATAACCTTTGCAAAAAAATTTATAATGAAAGTGGTATGATAAGGTGTATGGGCGCCCTGGATGGTTGAATGGTAGTAGTTTTCAAAATTGTGAAAGTATAAGGATCATTTTTCCGAACTTGGTTACGTCGATGGTATAGGGAAGATTGGGTAAAGATTAAATTCGATTCATTTGAAACTGTATGGTGAGGTTGGACGTATAACATCAATACGGATTTTTGATAATGTACTATATGGGCGGTACATCTTAGATTTCTTGCGATGTGAGATTTATACTCGGAGTTGACCTTACCAGTATGATTTATATTCCTGAATTTTGGGACGAAATTCTGTTATAAGGGGGGAAGTATGTAATACCCCGTAATTTTTGATGACTTTTAAAATGAGTTATATTTTAAATTAATGGATTAATTGGATTTTATTATTAATTAATTCATTGGGCTTTTATTCGAATTGAGGATATTAAAATGTATGATTCTGAATATTACTTAAAGATATTTAGGTAATATATGAATGTGATGATTATTGATAATTGCTCTTAGATAATTTGGATTTTTAGTCCGACGCGGTATGGGACGTGTCGGGACTAATTTGTTAAATTAAAAAGGAAATTTATTTTCTATCAACAGTATAGTTATTTCGACTGCGTCGTTGCGTCCGGAAGGTTTGAAATAGTCCGAAAAGTTTATTTGGATGTTGGATTTGAGTCTCGGGTCATTTGGAAATGAATAGATAACCCAAAAGGGTATTTTGATCATTTTTATAGGGGGTCAATAGTGATTTCAGATTTTGTCCTATTATAAGTATTTCAAGATTAAGTGTACGTGGGTTATTCATATCCTCTACACAAATTAGATAAGTCATCTTCCTAGAGAGAGTAAAAGGTTGCTTGGGAAGAGAAGAGCTTACTTGGGAAGGAGAAGAACAAGAACCAAGGGTCACCACCACCAACCACCACCGGAAGCTCACCGGAGAAGGGAGAACTGCCTAAGATATACTACACCAAAGGATCAGACCTTCATTAGAGGCAAGTGTTTGATAATGGCAATCTAAGTTTGTATATTGTCCATGTTAGAATAGTTATTAAAAGAGATGATTTTTTCTTCATGTTTGGAAGACATAATGGAGTTGTTAAATGGATTTCTGGAGATTGAAATGATATAGGAATTAAACTCATGCTGTAGGTTGATAATAATCCATGAAATAATCATATATCTATTGAGGAAATTCTGAAAATCATTGTTGTGTTCTTGAGGATATTAGGTTGATAATTTTCTGGAAGAAGAGGAGATAAACATGCTTTTTAATCCAATCTCTTGATGATTCTAGGATGTTTAAAGTATTATAATTCATTCATATATGTTGATATATCATGTAGTAAGGATTATAACTCATTTGGGATGTTAATATGAAGGTTTTAATGAACAAAAATGGTTAAACCCGTAGTTGCAGAAATGCAGAAAAAACCAGGTTGTTACCTGAGTGATTGATCGTCGACCCCCTGCCTTCGATCAATCGACCTCCCCAAGATTATTAAAGTTGTTCCTTTTTAATGTTGATTCTTATCCCAAAGCTTTGGTATATATTTTGTGATTATTAATTGGATATTATGGGACTTATATTAGATCAGTAAGCCCTAGATAAGATTTGAATTAATTTGATTGGGATTTAATTGATTAGAATAATGATAATTAAATTAAAGGAATTTCGGTTGCTAGATTCAATTGTTGGATTCTAATTAGTATGTATGACGATTAATGATAGGACCAGTAGGGGTGATTGAACATAAGACGTGGGTATCCTTAAGTTTACAAGAGGGTTTAATCCTAAGGGAAAGAAAATGTGTTCATAAGAGATTTGAAACTATCGGTTTTAACCCTAATTAAAAGGAGAGTTTAATTCGTAGTAATTCGGGAGATATAATGATATGGACCAGTAGGATATTAGTGACTTCTTACTGAATATATGTTGAGGAAAAACCTAATTGAAACTTGAGTATTGAGTGAAGCTCAGGGATAATTAAATTAATAAGTAAAGTTATGATATTTTAATACGTGGATTTTATTGAGATAAAATGATACGCAAGGGAATAATCTAAGGGTAATGTGAGTACCTTGTTGATAGTATATTATAGGTATGATAATGCCTATTTGATTGATTTATGATTATGTGTATGACATACCTAGCTTACTTGCTATCGATGGGAGGTTTGCGCGTGAGGGCAGTCATATATTGATGAATCCATGGAATCTTTGATTTGTCGCTCGAGAACATAGGTCTATGAAAGACTTATCGGGGAGTTGATAAGTTCACTGACTGTGGGAACGTAGGTATGTGCGTGGCCCGTGGTTATGAGAACTATGTTCGCCTCCAATTTGTATGTTGTTGTTTGTGGTTCGAGAAATTCTTACCGAACCTTTTGTCTCTTATTCGGTGACCAGCGATGATGGGACATGATAGCAGAGTAATGCATTGAACCACAACTATGACCACAATAATCAACTCGACCGGATAATTTTTAACTCGACCGGACCACAATAATTAACCAAGAAGTTATAACTATATATAAGACTATGTTACATAAAAGAAAAGATAAGAAAAATTACTCAAATAAAAAAAGCACCTAGAATCAGTTTTGCTTCATTAAATGGTCTCTAATTTCATGTGCATATGGAACAAGAAGAAAACATGTTAACGCAAGTAAATTACTAGAACAAAATTAGGGTTAAGTCGGATTCGATTTACATTACAAAAAACATATAATAATAAACAACCAGGTAGGTTATCATTCTTCTTGAGAAATTATTTATGTTAGAATAACATTAGTTTATTGGTATTATGGGATAAGATAAGAAACTATTTATGTTAGAATTTGGGAAATTGTCATTCTTAATGCTAATGTCCTTGTAAATATAATTAGTTATCGCCCCTAAGTTTTATTTGTTTCATAAAAAGCATAGGTTATAATAGTTTTTTAAGAAACAATTAATTTTTTATATAAAAATAGTTTTACACGTGATTTATACATGGGTGTAATCAAAAGAGTTAAAAAAATCATTTACATGGGGAAAAAAATGCAAATAAGCATTTCAATTTACATACACATTGACATTGTCATTCTTAATACGAATGTAAGTGTCAATGCGAATGTAAATAATTATGATTCTATTATAATACGTGAATCTAAATATCACCCTAAATCTTAAATTTCAGCAATTCAAATTCAGTCCTAAAGCCCATATTAAAAAAAAAAACTAATTGCAACACAAATTTCACCAATACAAAACCAAATAAGAATGACAATTTACATAAATTCAGAACCCTAATTGCAATACAAATTAAAATGCATTCAGCAATATAAAACCTTTGCTCAAAACATACATGCATATATATGCACACAAACACACACACACACACACAAATATATATATATATATAAGAGTGTGAGAGATTGACCTTGTAGTTTTTGAGAGAGTGGGAGAGAGTTTTGGTGGTGGTGGTGGTTTTCAAAAGAGTGAAAGAGGGGTCGATTAATTTTGAGAGGAAGAGGGAGAGTTCACACGCAGAGAGAGAAATAGTAATTTTGAGTGAAAGGAAAAAAAACTAATTGGTTTTTATTTATGGTCATTTAAGGTTTGGCCCCCATTTAATTCTCTATAATGAAACAAACCCCCGCAAATTGACTTTCTTAAGGCTTGGCCCCCATTTTTAACTTCTGTCCATTCTGTCGTTAACCCACATATTTAATATCGATTACACCCCCACTTTAATATGGGGGCCAAACCTTAAATTAAAAAAGCGCTCAAAAATTTAAAAAGAAGAAAAAATAAATAAATATTAACCTCATAATTATTTTTTTTAAAAGCCAAAAATTTATTAAAAAGTCAAAAATTTATTAAATAATAGAAAATTAAAAAAAATGCCAGAATATTAAAAAAAAATAGAAAATAAATAAAAACCAAAAATAATGAAAAAAATACAAAAAGTGAATAAAAACATAAAATAAATATTAACCCCATAATTAATTTTAAAAAAACACCCAGAAATTTATTAACAGTCAAAAATTAATTAATTAAGAAAAAAATAACAGAAAATTTAAAAAAATGCTTAGAAAATTTAAAAAAATGAAAACAATGAAAAAATGCATAAAATGAATAAAAAATAGAAAATAAATATTAAGAAAAAAATTAATTTGAAAAACACAAATAAATTTATTAAAAAGTCAAAAATTTATTAATTAAGAAAATAAATAACAAAAAAAACACGCAGAAAATTAAAAATTCAAAAAAACTATTTTACCTTTTTACGATTTTAGAAAAAACTGTTCGAAAAAATAAATACTGTTTTCTAATGTGTAACGTGTTCAAATGACATACGTGAAGAATGTTAAAATATTTATTTAATATTCAAATCTAATTGCACTTTATACCTCATATTTGAGAGGATTCACTTTCTAATGTGATGCAATGTTAACCAACTTCGTGAATAGATTTATTTTTTAAAATAAATAGTTAATTTCATAATTTAAACTTAATTGAATTTAAAATAAACTTAATTTATTTACTTAGTTTTAACGAAAGGGTATGTTTTGACTTGATTTAAATAAAAAAAATGGAGTGGTTAAAGCTTAAATTGGTAAAAAGTGGGACATGTTTGAGCTTTAATTTTTAGAAACAATTCATCCTTAATGCGCATGGGGTTAATTGGTCATATATAAAGGGTTTATATTTATTTTCATACTTGGTTAGAACCCTTGATTTTGAAAGAGAATATTTTTTTTGTTTCATCAAATGCAATATGTACGGATTCTTGGATGACATGGGTTCTAATGCAGGTAGAATTGATTATTTATGAGAACACCAAAAAGATTTCTTATAAAAGCTACATGTGATAAAGATTCGAGTAGATTGACAAATTCTAATCACAAACTTATTTAATTAGTGTTAATTTATTAATCAAATTAATTCAGCCCTCAAAATCTACTAGCTACGTGTGTGCATGTGTCAAACCAACATAAATAAAATATGCGACACAAAGTTCAGGAAAAATCCCCTCAGGGAAAAACTTTTTTATTTCACTATAATTTGTAAATCGTAACTTACACAGATTACAATGAAATACAATTGTTTGACACACGAATACCCCCAGATGTCGGTCGACGTCGTCAACAATGAATTACGCACAACAATCGATAAGAACCGCAGTCTTATCTTGAGCAAAGATTCACACACAACGAACCTCAATGACACGCGGGCATATGATGTAGATATCCTCTCCACAAAAGTATGAACACTAGCAAAGTGTGTTCTCAAGATCCAAAAAAATTCACATGAACAATTGGTACTTTTATGAATTGGAAATAAAAGAGATTAAACTCTAAAAGAAGAAGCCAAAAGTGTTCTGTCAATATAGCACTAATTTGTAAAATGAAAAACGTACAGACTTCTTGTGGAAAACGGAGTTGAAAAGACCCCTTTATAGAAAACATAAGGTGGTGGGTCGTTCGAGTGAGACATGATGTCGTTCGAGCGAAACACGATGTCGTTTGAAGTATCGCTCGACACATGATGTCTTTTGAATGCTATACGGCGTCGTTCGAATGAGACCAGTAAAATATAATATTTTTTCTTTTATCCTTTCAGTAAATGCACCGCCTCAAAAATTCTAAAAAATATATTTTTTGACAAAATAAATTAAATCTCCGCTCCAACACTTAGAAAATATTTTGTGAAAAATATCCCAATATCCTAAGTTGATTATTAAGGAATTAAAAACACAACTTTACCAAATTCATTTTGCAGAGGCTTTATTGGTGATGAATCTTGACATTCAGACTGTCTCATTGCGTATTTAATTGTGACGAACAATGTCCTTACAAATCTCCCTCTATGTCTATGACAGTACAAAATAAAAACATATGAATTATCAATCTAAAAAATGACCTATACAAGTCTACCCTCCCATAAACTCAAAAGTGGAAAGATAAACTGTCAAGTCTTCAAACTTTGCTTCAATAATCAAATCTCAAAACTGCAAGCTTTTCTCATCATGGTGTGCAACATGATGACAAAGAAAATACCCCGTGACTTATCGAGTTTGAAATGATATAAGCATAAACATGAAAGTATAATCAATTCTCCCCCATACTTAAACTCCCCCCATAAACTCATAATTCATTCTCCCCCTTTTTATTTTTTCGGAACAGACAAGGATAAGAATAAACCAAATAAATCAAATCGGGTGTCACGGTAATCAAGGCAAACATACTATTTTTTATTTTTTAGATTTTTCATACAAAAATGCAAAAATTGATGTTACAAAAATCACACAGCATGAATTTACATTAAGATAACCAAATATTGAAAATGTAATGAATGGGTGTGAACAAATTCGATAGGAAAATCATCTGACATGTGTGAACGATGCATAAGTGTACTCTTAACGAATGATCATCAAAATAGTCCTTAGGTTTAAAATTGTTAAATTTACATGACATTATCTTAATCATATCAACAAATCAAACTATAAATGATTTCCACACCAATACGGTCCGAAACTATGTAATTATTTTTCATGAATTTCAAGGAAAATTCCATCCAAACTCCCTCATTAAAAGATAATGCTTTTTATTTTTCTTATGAGGTGTTGAAACAAAAACCTATTGGCCCCTTTTTGGCATATTTTTCATTTTATTGCCTTACAATTTTTTGTGCTCTTTTACACCTCATTAGACGTCGAGTAATTTTCAATTTCTCATTTTTAGGTCCTTTTAAATGGTGGCTTTATCGCAAAGGAAAAAAAATAAGATACCTTTTGCAAACCTGATCTGTTTTTCAAAATAAATCACACAAACTCACAAACTGTTTATAACATGCACTACTTTCTTGTCAAGTTTTATCGCATTTGGTTCGTTCTATAGACAAAATTGAGATAAAAACACTAAACCAACATGTGATTGACAAGAACAAAAGTCAAACAAATCCATGCAAGTGTGTAATGAAGAACAAATAAGTCAAACATGTATTTAGCAATACTATATATCATCTCAAAGACTTCAAACTTTGTAATGCACATGAATGACACAACATATTTTCTCAAAACACTATCAAATTTTCACATGGGTATGGAATGATATTGTGACTCGGTCATCCTAAATGTCCATTCATATATGGTGTAAACAAAATATAAAACTCTTTTTGGATTTTTCAAAAATTTATTAAAAAAATGAAAATCTCTTTGTATTTTTCGAACACTATTCAAAATCAACCCAATAGTACCAAAGAATATAACAATATGAACTAGAGGAATGCAAACAGATAAGTTTAGAAAACCAACTGCCTCGTTCAAATGGAACTCACTGTCGCTCGAACGAAAGTTCTTGTCGTTAGAACAACAGCTTCATGCAACGGGAGATCTCGCTCGAACGAGAAAATAGAAATCCTCCACTCTGCCCAGAATTTTTAACAGTAGTGTCCAGTGGAAAAAATTCCAGAAAAAGGTACCTGGAAGGGGTTGACAATGCTAAAATAGTAGCAAAATTAAGAAAAACAATGCTAACAAAGTACAAAACAAAATTTACATACTAGATATAGGCATAAAATGACATCATGCAAATCAACCTATGCTAGTAAACATGTCTAGACCTCAGCCGATAGGTGCGGTGGAGTTTTCCAAAGATGTTGATATCTTTTGAAACAACTCCATCAAATTATGTGAAGTCTTGACCCAAAACTTTACTTGCTCTCGAATATGTGCCAACTCTCTATAATTATGTGCAATCAAATTATCATGGGTGGGTGCATGTGTGCAAACATGTGTAGAAGAAAAGTGTGACACATAACCCACCTTAAAACAAAACTCCCTAAGGTGTCTACTCTTCTTGCAATAGGAGCTAACATAAGCAGGACTAGGTACACCTCTCGCAAAATGTCTCCTATACATTCTCCTAATAGGTACTGGATGCCTAGGTGGGTTGGGTCAAGAGCCATGTGACTCTCTCACTAAAGTAGGAATCGGCTCGGGTGTAACAAAAGAAGTGGATGCACCATCATGACCTTTTCCTGAACTCTCACCACTGCCCAAAATGGGATTAAGAACCATATTTTCATCCTTCTTAGATACATTCTCTAAAGGGACTTTGACCTCCCGGGAACATTGGAGATAACTCTTGAGTTTGGATACACGTGTCATCAGACTAGACACCGTGTCGGTCAAGTCATACTTTACCCTCCTTAAACCTTATTTCTCTCTCTGTCTCTCCAAATATAAAGCCCAACGACCTAAATCCTTATTATATTTATTTATTTTTAAGGTCTCGGAGTACAAATCCTTAAACACTTTTTGAAGCTCACTTTCATCTCCACTCTCAAACTCGCTCTGACCTCCACTAAAAACACTCGACTCATCATCGTCGCTCTCATGTACACAATCATCGTGGGAGAAAGTGGGTGTGATCACACGACTTGAAAAATATACACACATCCCATGTGATAAACCTTTATCGGGGTCATCTCCCTCACTATCACTAAGAATGGAAGGTATAGCTACTTTCTTACCATCTCTCCTCATCCTAGTGGGACACGTAAATGACTTATGCCCTCTTCCCTCGCACTCAAAACATTTCATATTTTCTAAATCTTTCACACCCTCTTTCTCTTTCTCACCATTTTCTTTAGAATTGTCTTTCTTTTGTTTTTCTCCGAAAACTTTTTATTGGAATAATTTTGTTTTGAAAACTGGAGAACTTTTTGAAATTCTTTGCAAGCGGGGCCATGTCAACATCAGACTCAGACTTACACAAACTCACTTTCTTTTTCCTATAATCGGTGGACATTTCCTTTCCCTTTCTAGTTTGGTCTTTAAGCGCTATCCCTCTATCCTTAGATTTGACAGTGTCTGGGAACATGTCAATCTTGTACGTTTAGAGGTCTCCTACCAACTCTTCTAGTTTCAGACGATTCAAACTTCCTAAGGTATTTAAAACAATCCCTTTTGGGATAAAACATTTAGGCATCGATCTTAAAATATTTTTAACCACTCGTGCATCAGGTATCGGCTCACCAAGATTAAAACTAATGTTGACAATATCAAACAAAAGTGCATAAAACTCGTAAAAACACTCAGTATCTAACATAGTGATCGTCTCAAATTGAATCGTCAAATTTTGAATTTTAGACTATTTGACCGCATTAGTGCCTTCGTGGGTGAGTTGCAAAATACCCCACGCTTCTTTAGACGTGGTGCATGTCATAATATGCCAGAACTCATCAGGGGTGATGTGTCTGAAAATTGCACTAATCCCTCGTGAATTGAAAGTGCTCCACCTAAACTCTTCCTCAGTCAAGTCTGACACAGGTTTTAAATTAGTGACATTATTTTTGGCGACAGTAGGATGAATCCAGCCTCTTTCACAAATGACCCAAACTCTTTCATCGATTGCTTTTAAATGGGATTTCATTTGGGCTTTCCAGAAATCATAATTAGACCCATTAAAAACTGGCAATCGATTATCTAAGTTTTCACTAGGAAACATTCCGATAATTTTAAAAATATAATTTTTCAAAAAATTCAATATCACACAATTTTGTGGAAAATAGGAATACACGATAAATTAGCATAACCTACTCTGATACCAATTTGTAAAAGCTACGTGTGATAAAGATTCGAATTGATTCTCAAATTCCAATCATAAACTTATTTAATTAATGTCAATTTATGAACAAATTAATTTAGCCCTAAAACCAGCTAACTACGTGCGTGCATGTGTCAAACCAACATAAATAAAATATGCGACACAAAGTTCAGGAAAAAACCCCTCATGGAAAAACCTTTTTATTTCACTATAATTTGTAAATCGCAACTTATACGGATTAGAATGAAATACAGTTGTTTGACACACGAATACCCTCAGGCATCGGTCGGCGTCATCAGTAATGAATTACGCGCAACAATCCACAAGAATCTTATTCTTATCTTCATAAAATATTTACATGTAGCAAACCTCAATGACACACAACCATATGATGTAGGTATCCTCTCCACAAATGTATGAACACTAGCAAAGTGTGTCCTCAAACTCGAGAAAAATTCACATGAACAATTGGGACTTTTATGAATTGAAAACAAAAAAGATTAAACACTAAAAAAAGAAGCCAAAAGTGTTTACCGATATAACACTGATTTGCAGAATGCAAAACGTACAGTCTTCTTGTGGAAAATGGAGTTGAAAAACCCTTTTATAGAAAACTTAAGGCGGTGGGTAGTTCGAGTAAGACACGTTGTCATTCGAGGGAGACACGATGTCATTTGAAGTATCGCGCGACACACGATGTCTTTTGAATGATATACGGAGTCGTTCGAATGAGACCAGTAAAATATTATATTTTTTCTTTTATCCTTTCAGTAAATGCACTACCTCAAAAACTCTGAAAAATATATTTTTTGACGAAAAACATTTAAATCTCCGCTCCATCAGTTGGAAAATATTTTGTGAAAAATATCCCAATATCCTAAGTTAATTATTAAGGAATTAAAAACACAATTTTACCAAATTCATTTCCCAGAGGCTTGATTGCTGATGAAGCTTGACTTTTGGACTGCCTCGTTGCGTATTTGATCTTGAACATCTTCGACGGTTGTACTGATATACGACATACTTAATTGTGACAGACAATGTCCTTACATTTCTTAATTGGATTTAGGATCAAGTTTATGGAAATTTTCCCAACTAATTTGAGTATAACGTTTTTGCCCAACAACATCGAAATAACTCATGTTTTTTTTTCTTTCCTTCCCTAAATTTCACAAGGGGTATGTTTAATCGCTTTCTAGATTGTCATGTTGGATGAAGTGCTCATACCTTATGCCCAAGAGGTTTTCAAACAATTATGAGGGATTCCCCATATTCATATACTAGGTGTTGATGCCACCACTTGTAAGAGTGATAAATAACATATCAACATGTTTTCTAAAACCATAGACAAGTATAATAATATCAAAGTAAAACTCAAGAACTCAAGTATTTAGGTGTTTAGGTGATTTAATGGAGAATGTATGATATGGCGAGCTACTCCTTTAATGTAGTTGAAGTAAGGTGAAGTAAGGGTCAATTTGTTTTCAATATTATCAAGGTTTTTCTTTCCAACAATATGATTTCTTTTTCAAAACGTTCATATGTTGTGACATAAGGTTTTGTGTTGTGTGTCTTTCCATTTTTTTAAGGTTCTCAAGTTTCTCCACTTTCATTTCATACGATGTAAAAATAGTTGTAGGTAAATTGTGAGTCATGTAGATTTCATTGTACGAAAGCCATGTGGGATTAATTTTTATACCAATAATTAATTTTGGTTTCCAATGTGTGTGGGGATAGTGTGAGAACTTGTCATAAACTCAATTGTTGTGATGGAATCAAGTGTAAGCCATTTACTCTTATTTTATCTAAAGGTTATCCTAAGAGTTCTTGTGAAATTATATCCATTTTAATTAGAATAATAACTTGTGGATCTATTAGGAGTTTACATGAAACCAAGGTTGTACAAAAACATGTGAGTTCTATTATGCTATTTTTATTATGTAATTGTAAGAGTTCATCTTTTATTTTAACTGCAACTCCCATTTTCAATGTTCATAGGTTTTAATATTTTGTTCTGTACGATAATTCATTTTCTTAAATTTTATCCTCGCTCTGGATTCATAGAAGTAACACTATCAATATATTCTTTGGATATCCACCATATAGATTTTATGATAAGGGAGTTCAAATCATCATTGCTAGACTAACTTTTCAAGAATTGATTTTATTTTTTTTACAATTTTTTATATTTCTTCATACAGTTTTCAAAATCAATTTCTTTTCAAACACAAGAAATTTCAACCAATTATTTTATTGCAATATTTTTTTAATATTGTATTAAAATAATCTCATTACAAATATCACTTTTTCAACAATCTTTTCCATATATGAGTAATGTAAGTATTTGTATTATTTTATTGTTTAAGTTATTGCATATTCACCGTTTTTCCCATTGTTTTATTTTCAATTCATATGATTATAAGTTGAGATGTGATAAATATTTCAATGATGAATATGATTAGAGGAGGTTATATTTTACACATGTTGTTATGATATTTAGATTGTTCTTGAGGTGTAATGGTCTCAAGAATTTATGTGCATCATTTGTTTTAGTTTTAGTTTTAAGAGAGAAGAAATAATTATTCGATTAATAAGGATATATGTTACCCATTTGAAGGTTTCTTTAGATCCTTAGAATGTTTTTAATCTTTGGATATCTCATCATCATTTGTCTTCTTTCTTTTTCATCATGTGTGTCTCTTTTCCATACATTTCACTTTTTACCACTCCAATTTCTTTCTTAACTCACTAGCACATCTTCACAATATGAAAGAAAATAAGGTATTTTTGGTATTCTTTGAGTACCTACAAAATATTGTGAACAAACATTCCTTTATTGTACCATTATAGTTTTGGGTCCTCGTTTGTCTTAGAATGAGGATGGCGATCTCCTTTTTTCATATTCATGAATTTTTATTTTTCTTTATTTTGCAAACATCAAGTGTATAATTATTTTTTCCACAATATATGCAATGATTTTTAGACGAACGAGATTCACAATCAAACATTAACTTTACAAAAGACTTTTTTCATCATCTTAACATGTATTAACATTTGATGGAGCATTGGGATGTGTATATTCCATCAAGATATCTTCGGTGTTGTTTGAGGTGTTTTCTTCTTAGTATTCATTTATGAGGATATCCCAAAACTCACTAGTTTCTTTCCAAATTTCTACTTTTTCTTAAGACACATTATTTATAGAAGAGCGTAAAATCATCATACTTTCAACATTTAATTTATTTTTATTTTCTGTAGTCAATCTATCCAAAAGGGATGATTTCATATCACTAATTATTTTCCAATCATAATAATCAAGAGATTGAATAATGTAAGTCGTTTTCACTTGGAAAGTTTGAAGTAGTCTCTTGAAGACATGGGTATATCATTTCTTTCCAAAAGAATTGAGATATACTTTCCATTGTTATTATGAGCTTTATACTCAAAATATACTTTTCAAAATAAGTATCTATGAGCTAGGCTCTTATACCAACTATTGGCACATAAATATACCAAAAAGGGGGGGGGGGGGGGGGGGGGTGAATTTAGTATGTGGGTTTTAATGGTAGTTATAAAACTTTACTAACTTTGTGTAAATATTAATTTCAATATGATAAATCAAATCAATTGTAAACAATTAATCAACAGTAAGCATAAGTACCTAAGGGAGGGAGTTGAAAAGAACTTTGCAAACTAAGGTTTTAACATAGTTCCACCACTGCCTCGTCCACGCTCAAGATAGTACGCAAGAAAAATCACTATATGCGATTCTATTAAGGAGAAACCAAACACCTTACAAGTAAAACAACCTTGCAAATAGCAACTAACAAGACGTTAAACTCAACCTTGCCTTAGAGGTACCAATGCAAGAGCCCAAGGTCTTTAAACGCCTTGACTCTCCGCAACAACGACACTTCCGACCAATAAGATAAAATGAAGTTTATCGTATGTTACAATAAAGATATTCATAACCAAAATGTAAAGAAAAATATGTTTACCAAAAATAATATTGAAATAGGTTTACTTTATCTCTCCAGAAAAAAGTAAACAAACAAGTAATCACAAGTATAATGCTCAAATGGGTTTTGGATCAAAGATTTAGCAAAATTTGGTATTGGGTTTATAACTTTGTTAAATAATGATTGACGGTCGAGATTGAAGTTCAAATGGGTTTTGGGAAACTCTTGGCTTCTATTAAGTTTCTTTCTTTAAATGATTTGGGACTTGGTTTCTCTCTCTAGGAAACTTGTGGATATTAACATACACTTAGGATTGGAATTTCACTCAATGGGATTATTCTTGTAAGCTTGTCTGTTTGGTGAAGGAATCCAAGTTACCCTTTTATAGGCTTTTAATTATCATCTAGACATTAGAGGGTATAAAGATAATTAAGGGATCTTTTGTAATTCAAATTTGAAAACTTGATATTTATTTTTTATTTTTGGGCTTTCAAATACTTTTATTTGCCAAAAAAATTGTTTAGTCACATAAATAATTCTAACTTGATAGGCATATCAAGTTGTCCTATTTTAATTTAGTCTGTCCAAAGGTTTAATTGACTAAACCTTGAGTTTTAGCCGATTAAAACTACTTTTAGTCATCCTAAACCTATTTTCTTGAGGTACTAAAATGTTGGGTTTTGGGTCCTTCATTTGGTTAGGTTTGGATAGTTGTATGTAGATTTAGGGAAGTTGGTTGTGAGCATATACAAGGTCAAAAAAGTTATTTACCTTTATATAATAGTTCCTAAAGATCACTAAGAAACTAAGTAAGTTATCCTACCTTTGATCATTATTCTCAATTACTTGGGATATGTGGTGCTGGTCCATGATAGGATTTAAGAACATACTTCTTTGAACTTGAACTACATAGGTCATGTGATGTTGAGATGATCATGATCATGTTTTTTTGAACATGAACTTCACTTGATGTTATTGTTTGATATTTGTGGATTGAGATTCTACTGTTACTAAGATGTTTATTAAATTCTTTGAACTTCATGGTATTGCTTGAGATCTTCATTATAATGCTTTAAAATGTTTTCACGGTTGCATGTATGGTATGTTCCTTATAACGCAACTCATAATGTATTGAATGCTTGTTTTCATATCAAGTAAATTAGAGAGAAGACAGTGAAGTGCTGTCATATATTAACTATGTTGTCATCATACAAATCCTTTTACTTAACATACATTTTGTTTCACATACACAAAGTATCCATAAAAGCAGGGTGTACAAACTTAAGGGATCCATTTATGGACTGAAGCAAGTGTCAAGGTCTTGGAACATGAAGTTTGATAAAGAAATCAAATATTTTAGTTTTGATCCATGCCTGGATGAAACTTGTGTGTCTAAAGCACGACGAAAACATGGTGTTATTTCTGGTGCTTTATAAGGGTGATATTATCCTAATCATGAATGATGTGGATTTTTTATCCACTATAAGAGTGTGTGGTCATCTATTCAGTTTGACAGAAGGACTGGAGAGAAGTCAAGTTACAACTCTAAGATCCAGTTTTTACATGATCAAAAAATTAGAAGTTGAGCTTATCCTAAGAAAGTTATATTGCTAATGTGCTCACAAAGTTTAGCATTTAATATTCTAAGAAAGAATTTCTTCCTTTTTGGAAAGGAATCTCTCTGTCTACAGATTAGTGTCCTAATACTTCTGATCAGATATGGAGGATGACGAATTTACCTTACGCTTGGGCATTGGATGGCCACATATATGTTTCGTTATGTACAAGACTGAACATATGCTTTGTAATAGGCATGGTCAACATATTCCAGTCTATCCTAGGTGAGAAGCACTCAACTTTAGTAAAGAACATTCTTAAGTAACTGATATGGACTAAAGATTATCTGTCAATTTACTCAACGGATAGTCTTGTACCTTTAGGTTACATAGATTCATACTTTCAGTCAAATAATTATTATAGGTATTAACCTCGGGATATGTATTTACCCTAAGACGTAAAGCCATAAGTTGTGGTAGTATCAAGAAGTATAAAGCAATCATCTATTGTTAATTCAACCATAAAAGTCGAATATGTTACAATTCAGAGGCAATATATGAGGTTATTTGGCTCTGGAACTTTGTAAGTGATTTGGGAGTGGTTCATTTGGTGCAGTTAAATATTTCACTTTACCATGACAATGGATAGTAGTTGCTAACCCAAAAGAAGCAAGGACTTATAAGATTGCTAAGAACATTGAGCATAAGTATCATTTGACAATTAGAATATTCATTGAGTTATTTCTTTTATTGTTATGGGTGTTGATGATACAGAATATCACCCAGAGATAGATTCGGCTTAGTTTCTAGGTTTATATAACAATGGTGAAGTAAGACAACAAATCAATGAGTAAAATAACAAATAGAGAGGATGAAAGATGAAGAAGAGACACAAGTATAAGTGGTTTGGCCTTCTCCTACGTCCAGTGCGCAAAGAGTAGATCATTTTCACTAAATATGAAGGCTAGAAGCCATTAATAATGTTACCAGCTTTTTTGTACGTTCTCTCTCAAATACAATGTGATTCAGCAGGGTTCTCATAAATCGATCCTTATAAAAAAATATTATGATTTTATTTTATAGCTTTGAGGGCGCACAATATCACCCCCAACATGTCGCATGTGTGAGTGAAATCAAGTAACCAGTGAGAATATAATAGTTGTATAATGAGGTGTGTAATTCATGATATCCAAATATTTCCTTTACGTGGGGGTTGACTTGTAATAATGATATTGGTCATATGTGCCAATAATACCCTTGTCATATGTTACACTAGCGTATATTGTATCTGAGGCTGAGAGTCTTAACTGACCGAGACTTGTTAAGCATCAATACTTGAGGATGAAGCCGAGACAAGGCTGACCCCATTTTTAGTGTGCATAACGGATGATGAGGCAGAAGTTTTTGAGGTGGCCGACACATTTGAGTTCCTATCATCTGGAAGTCAGATAGTATGCCTAGTAACTGATGAAGATAATCACGAGATGAGATAGTCTTGGAGTCCATGACTATTCATCATGACTCAGTGGGCGAGAAGTCAAGTACTATGATTATTCTGAGACGGTTTATGAGGATACGTGTTGTTGTAGTGGGCCTCATCTAGACAAGATCAAACTTATGTACATTAATCCCCCCCTAAATCTTAGTCTTCAATATCAATAAGAGGTTAGGGTGTAAGTTCATCCTGGACTGTAAGTAGTTAGGTGTCACATCAATGTCAGAGTGTATCTCATTGATTGTAGTGGGATGGAGTGTTGTCAGAGACA
Source organism: Sambucus nigra (assembly GCA_949130495.1). Lineage (NCBI taxonomy): Eukaryota > Viridiplantae > Streptophyta > Magnoliopsida > Dipsacales > Adoxaceae > Sambucus > Sambucus nigra. The sequence goes on from OX422208.1 coordinate 127,543,264, forward strand.
TTATTTAAATCCCTATGGTACACACATATTAGTTGGTGTAAGGCTTGGCATGGGGGCTAAATGGATGCGCTGTAATGTGTCACATCGAATGACGTGCCGTAATTATTAACTTCTAATTTTTCACACGCATGCTAGAGGGATTAAAAAACTAGCTAAATGCCTTTATATCTCTTTCTTCTTTGATTCTCGATCGTTTCCACCCAAAGATTTTTCTCTCTCCTCTCTCTCTAAGTCCTTTCCTTTTTGACGATTTTTCTCTCTTGTTTCTATCATTTTCGGTATTTTCTTCTCATTAGGTACCATTCATTTCTACCAATTTTTATTTCCAGATTGTATTTTTAGAACTTTCAAATTATTCTACATTTTTCGATCATCGGTAGCTTTTTTGGCCACCATTCCAATTGGTGCAAGGTTTAAATTGGGATTATTTGAAGATGAATTAGGGCTTAAGTATTACTTTAGGATTAAAATTTATTGAGTTTAGAAATTTCTACGCTTTGGTTAGGTTTTTCGGTGGGTTCTCCGATTGAAGCTCACAAGAGTTGTTCTTGACTAGTTCGTTTCAGAACCATTCAAATATTCTCTTTGATCTTTAGTCAACGATAGTCAATCCCTTATACCTGTTTTTATGTACCATAAACTATTTGAATTAGTAGAAGAATTTCCCCATCTTCGTGAGCGTATCTGGCGATAGATAAATAGAGCCTAGGCTGAGGCTAGACGAAAATTTAAAGTCAAACTCAATTTCCTCTCACCCTCGTTCTATTATCTGTAGTGCGTCCACCACCACTTCTTACTTACCCAACTTTAGCCGAGTCTAGAGTTGTCATTTCAATTAGTAGTGATTTTATGTCAGTTTCATCCTCTAAGGAGTCCATATCCTCTCATTTTTCCATAGGACATAGCTTTCTCATACTCCGAAGCATTGTTCGAGATAAGAGAAATCTAGGGCTAACTCCTTTAAAGTGACCATGAGAATCCCCACCGACCATTTCGAGGAGGGTGAACAGCTGAGTCCAGTAATCATGGCTATACCGTAACTTTTTCTCATCAATAGAGGGACCTTAAGCCTGTTGTCTGGGATATCTCTAACGATGAGCCAGAGGATGAAGTGGTTATTAATGTGTACCCAATGGCAATTTCCATCTCGGGAGAGGCCAGGTTTAGAATTCATTGCCCTCTTAGTAAAGCTCCTATTATTGATAACGGTGAAGAAGAAGAAGATGAATACGTTCTTAACATAAGTACGACCTCAGGCATTCCCAGCAACGTTTGTGAGATTTTACCTATAATTTGGAGACATCTGTATGGTTTCAAGTCTTCCATTAAGATGAAGGTTCCCTCAGAGGACAAACGAGCCTTTAATAGAAAGGTTGAGGAGAGGTTATCGTTTACGAATAGTTGTTCAGGATAAATTTTTGCCTCCCTGCACACTCGTCCATCTGATCCATCCTTGCCTCTATTGGCCTAGATCCTACCCAACTTACACTGAACACCTAAAGGACACTTATCAAGGTTTCCCATCGCTGGAGGATTGCAACCGAGGAGGAAATCCAAGCTGATGTGTTTCGAACTTACTTCACAGTGTCCACAATTAAGGTTGCCCCCAATTACTCTCATTTTGTGGTTCGTCTCTTAGATCGAAAGCTCCGAAAGCTCATCCATATCAATTAATATTACAACGATGATTGGAAGTCCCGTCATTTTTTCATCTCTAGGGATTAGGAATTTGATCGTAGTCTGTCATCTTCTACTGATGAATCGAGAGTCCTAGACAATGGGATATGGTCTCAATCTCTGCCAAAATGGATCCCGATATCATCATCGAGATGAGAAAAAACATAGACCAATTTCATAGTAAAGAAAATAATGAAGGCCTTATAGTTTTTAAGGACATAATGGACCTTGAGATTCTTGAGTGCAGTGGGTTGAAGATGGACCCCCTTATCGAGCTTCGTAAGAACTTCATTTAGTAATTTTTAACTTTACTTTTGTCTGATTTTGGTCCACCTTTAAATAAGCTGATATTAATTCGTTTATTCTTTTTTTCAAATCGTACAAAAGGAATTCCAGACCAAGTGTGGGTGATGGCTGCCTAATGACCAATAATATATTGCACCGAATTTAGGGCAAATCTGCTATACCGACTCAACCTCGGCCAAAATCTATAATGGTCGGGCCTTAAGATGCCGAGGGAAAGAAAATTCAAAAGGACGTTCCTAAGGGTACCTCTACTAACCCTCCTACCCATAAGAAAAAGAGAGATGCCTCTCATAGGAAGACTAACGACCCCCTCTTACCCATAAGAGATGATACCTCAGCTGCTATGCACTTGGCCCAACTGGGGGAGAATGCTGACTCCCTTTTAAGGAGCTAACTAAGGGCCTGAAAGGACATTACTGTGATTGTCCCTTAATATGACAATCACTATTTTGATGCTCAGGGACCCTCTCGGGTCTTTAAGTTTGTGCTCCACAGGTCTACCAAAGTAAATGTTTTCATTTTTGATGTGCCATTTGATTTTTTTATGTTTTATGTCGTCAATACTAACACATCCTCTTATATTTCAGTTTGTCATATCACTTCAAAACATTCACCTTTGGGTAATCGAGGCTGAGAATAAAGAAAATGTGGTGGAAATGCAGTAGCTTGCCCTGCAAAGGACGACTATGATGCCAAGGCCAAGCAATAGAGAACTCGCTATAAGGAGTGGATGCAGACTATGAAAATTTACCTCCTCACAAAGATCGAGGAATTAGAAAATCAGCTCAAAGATCAGGCTCATGGTGAGTTTGACAAGTTAAAGGAAGCAGTCGATAAATATCGGACGACTTTAAAGGGTCGGAGGAGTTTTTGAACTATGCTATTTAATATATTAAGAAAGAAGCCAATATATTTTTCCATCGAGTATCCAACTAGCACACTGAGCTAGGGGCCAGTGATCCTCAATCGACTGATATAATTAATTCATTTAGCTTTGAATATCTGAGGAGTGTTGAAGCTCTTCAACAAATCCAAACCGAGGTTGAGACCGCTATTGCAGAGTCTAAGATGATTGTTGCTGAAGCAGAGGCCACGGAAAGGGTCGACGATGAGGATGGTAATACCGCCACTTAGAACGAGGACCCTATTATGCCTACTAAGACAGAGCCGACAACTGTGGATAGTTAGCCCACGATTTTTAGTGGGAGATCTTGCGTGGTCTTTCATGCCCTTTGTATGTAATCCCTCTTTTGAACCACTGAACAATTTTAACTCTGTTTGTAATAATTCTCTCAACATTTGGTTGTTGTGGTGATGAATACAATGCAGTTATTTTTTTTATTTCAAACATTGAGTGTAGTGTCTGAATTAAATATTTCCATTACAAGGTTCCATGTTTGATGCTTGACGGCATCTTACCAAAGAAATGATGTTAAGTAAATTATTGCGAGTAATTTCCCTCCTCTCAACATTTCCCGGTTGACTTTTTAGAGTTGAGACTCATCAGTCACTCTCGTACCATCGAGAAAGAGTTTTAAATTATTCACCATAATTAAATGTGAGAATGTGATTTCTTAGAGTATATGATTTGATACCCCAATTTTTAAATCCTAAATATTAGATGGTTCACACAATATATCAAAATTAAATTTTTTTTCCAAATTTATCAATTGAGGTTCCCAAAATTTAATTTCAACAAAATTAAAATTAAACTCAACTAGACAAATATTTAATTTTCTTTCAATCAAAAATTAAGTAAACTCAATTCCAGTTCTTCATATGCCAAATAAACTAAGCATAAATATTTTAAATTAAATTTCTTGACTTGAATTAAATTAAATTACCCAAACATAAATACACCATTGTTGTGAGTAAACCATTTTTTATCTTTTTAGTCCTAAGCATGCGTCTAGGTGTTTTGCAAAATAAAATAAAAAATCACAACACAAGACCGCGATGTACGAGAAAAACCCACAATGGGAAAAACCTCGGGAGGGCCATCCAACAAATCCACTAGGTATGGTTTTACATAAACAAGAAAAAGAAGTACTTCCTTGACTCAACTTCCTTTCAATCCTTGACATTTCTTCTTGATTTTACCTCCGCGTAGTTCATAACTCTGGAATCCACCGTAGTCTCGAAATCCATCGATGGGGCGCAGTTACTATCAAACATATGAAACTCTTTCCTCCGTATGCACACCACGAATCATAACAAACACGGTCCTCCATTGGCAACCTTCTCTTTTGGGATGAGAATAAAACTCAGTGCCAACTTGATGATATCAAAACATAATATAATGAAACTTGGATCATGAAAACAATTGGGTGTAAGACTTTGTTTTGTTCTTCCAATGAAATCATTTCATTAACAAACACCAAGGGGATATTTAAGGAAATGTTTTTGTCTCTCAAGATCACTAAGAAAATATGAAAAAGTCTTATAAAAATAGTGTTCCCGCACATATTAAAGCTTGTAAAAAGATAGTGGGAAAGTGGGAGGTTAAATTTAAAAACTGGCAAAAACTGACAAAACCACCCACGTCGTTCGAACGAATTTTGAATGTCGTTCGAATGACTTGGTTCGAACGAGTTACTAACGAGAAAACAGGGACAAAACGCCAAATATTGTTTCAATAAGTCATTCGAACGACATCGTTCGGATAAGATTTCTAACAAAAAAACTGAACAAAATGGCAGAATGTCGTTAGAAGCTCGTTTGATATCTCGTTCGAACGACCTCGTTTGAACGAGAAAAATGTCGTTCGAGCGACATATCAGAAAACAATTTATTTTTGTTTAAAAAATGAAAAAAAATCATTTCAAACATAATTTTAATAAAAAATAAAATACCCATAATAAATTCCAAGTCCCTATATATATATTAATGCATTCATACCAGTAGAGAACTTGGAAAAAATGAAGTGTTGATGATGTATAAACTTGACACAAAAATAAAAAATGATGTAATCTTCAAAATCTTGGACGATATGTCTTCAACTCAAACGTCATAGGCTTGAAAGGATATGACAAACTACTATCCTATGACTCAATTATTTTTCTCCGGAATTAATCCAACACTACAAATAGACTCGAATGGAAATTTTCCCTTACAAATATCCCCCTTTGGCTATTTCGGGATAAAACCCAAAATAAAAAATCCTATGGGCCGTCAAGCTCCTCTAAAAGACACAAACCCTCCCAAAAATAAAATATACAAACACTTGACAAGACACATGGGATGAAATGCTTTGCCTCTTTAAAAGGTTGCCACTAAAGATGAAAACCTGCACACTTAAACACACCATCAAACACATAGGGAATATAACAAGATAAATAACATAATCAAATACTCCCCCTTTGTCTAACATGACCTACTTAAGAAAGCGACGTCTCCCCAAAGCTAGATCTCCCAAATTAAAAGGTTTAGATACCATTTGTTTCCCCTTTTGTTCTTGAATGGACAAAGATTAAAATGCATTAAATAACCTATTTCTACCCAATTAAATCAAATACTCCCTCTAAATGAAACCTGGGATAAGAATAATGGGAAAACAAGTATAATATGCAATTGTGAATAAAGTAACAAGAATAATAAAGCGCATAGCATGAGAAGCAACTAATCCAACACAAAGATTAATAAATACCAACTATGATGCGATAGAAAAAAGATACCAAATAGAGTAAAATAATATAAGCATGAGATATTAATCACAATAAGAAGAAAATATATTTCAACATGAATCATACATGGAGTAGATAGCATGGCAAATACTAAAAAATAAAATAAATATCGTACACACACACACACACACACACAGATATATATATATATATATATATATACAGTAGTGCTCTTGTGAATACCAGTATGCATTTTAAGAGTGCGGACCGGACATGTGTCACCTGACGGTGAGCCTAGAAATTATAGGCTAAATTATAGGCACTCTCTCTCTCTCTCTATCTCTCTCTCTCTCTCTCTCTCTCTCTCTCTCTCCCTCCCTCTCTTATGGGATCACCGTCAGGTGACACATGTCTGGTCCACACTCTTAAAATACATACTGATATGCACAAGATCATTATTGTATATATATATATATATATATATATATATATATATATATATATATATATATAGAGAGAGAGAGAGAGAGAGAGAGAGACACACACACACACACACAAAAAGATATTAATAACGCACACGCACATATACATAGGTATAAACACCACACACGACACAAAATACATTAATATTTCCATACTCTTATGGTAAAAATGTGCCAAAATAAAATGTGGTAAACGGTAGTGAAGGGGTGTGAACTAGGAGCAAAAGAATTAAGACCCAATCACTTAAACATGTTTACGAAGTTTTTACTTGATTACAAAACTTTATCAGACTTAAATGTAACCTCATGTGACAAGATAAAGTGAACTCAATGAATAAACAAGCACAATGCATACAAGACTAAATTTTTTATTATTCTACAAACCAATAGAGTCATGATAAAAATAGCATAACAAGGATACATTGTCATTATGCAAACCCGTTTATATATCCATTCGAACAGCCTCAAATATAATAATTCTTTTATTTTCTTTTATGTTGAATGTTCATATCAAACTCAACTACTTTGGCCTTGACTAATTTTAACAATGCCACTTTTAAGGCCATATTTCAATTGTGCCTATTCACCCAAAGTAATTTTGTCTTTCGCAACCCGATTCCATCGATAAACAACTACACCGGATAAATATATTTCTATTTTTTAAATTTGGGCAACGGTTTTTACATGCACAAGTCCTCCATAGTCATACCAATATGTAGATGACAAAACTTATAGGAGAATCTCTCACCTAGATTAAATATACATGTGAAGTTAAATAACAAATGTGCTCATGCATGTGTAAATCAAGGCATATAAAAAGATAATCCATTAAGCAAGTCAAAATCAAACTACTCCGTGCAAGCATGATAAAGAACACTTTAAGGATTGAAAATATTAACTAAAAGTTCTAGCCACATGGAAGCGGTGATGGTATTGGATTCAAACATAAGTATACACCACATAAAATGTGTAAAACTAAAATACATAAAAATAGAAAATCTTATTGAGTTTTTCAAATTTTTAACCAAACACGAAGATAACCCAAAAGAAAAAACAAAAATCTTTTTTGTATTTTTCAATAAGACTTAATGAATGAAAAATTAAAATACAAAAGATAAACATGTCATAACTCTAGTAAAATTTACATAATGAAGCATGGACTAGAATATGATGAACATACATACAACTAGAGATAATTTTTCATGAAGCACAAAAGCTAGTGTATGTAAACCAAGATAACACAATCAACCTTTGGATCTATCATGGGATGTGTCATGTGCAGGCAAAAGAGAGCTATCAAAAATAGGAATTATCAAAAATGTTAAATTTTCCATATTATAAAAAATCCTTAAAAATCAGGATCATGCAATAAATTAACGTAACTCACTCTGATACCAATCTGAGAATGTGATTTCTCAGAGTTTATCCTTTGATATCCCAATTTTTAAATACTAAATACGAGATGGTTCACATAATATACCAAACTTAAAATTTCTTCTAAATTTAACAATTAAGGTTCCTAAAATTTAATTTTCACAAACCTAAAATTAAACTCAACTAGAAAAATATTTAATTTTCCTGCAATAAAAAATTAAATAAACTCAGTTCAAGTTCTTCATATGCCAAAAAAACTAAGCATGAATATTTTCAAATTAAATTTCTTGACTTGAATTAAACTAAAATTACCCAAACATAATTAGCACCAAAATTACACCATCATTGTGGTTAAACCAATTTTTATCTTTTTGGTCCTAAGCATGCATCTAGGTGTTTGCAAGATAAAATAAACCATCACCACAAAAGACACCAATGTAAGAGAAAAACTCACAACGGGAAAAACCTCAGACGGTCCAGCCAAAAAATCAACTCGGTATGGTTTTACATAAACAAGACAAAAGTCTTACTTCCTCGACTCAACTCCATTTCAAGCCTTGATGCTTCTTCTTACTTCTACCTCGGCCTAGTTGATAACTCTGGAATCCACTGTAGTCTCTTAATCCACCGATGGGATTCAGCTACCGTCAAACACATGAAAGCCTCTCCTGCGTATACATACCACGAATCATAATAAACACCGACTCCTCTGTTGGAAACCTTCTCTTTTGGGATGAGAATAAAACCTGGTGCCAACTTGATGATCTCAAAACATGATATAATGAAACTTGGATCATGTAAATAATTGGGTGTAAAACTTGGTTTTGTTCTTTAAATTAAAGCATGTGGTTAGCAAACACCAATGGACTTGCTGGGAAAGGTTTTTGGCTCTCAAGAGCACTTAGAAAATTGAAAAAGTCTTATAAAAATAGTATTTCGTCATATATTAAAGTTGATAAAAGGATAGTGGGGGAAGTGGGAGGTTGAATTTAAAAAATGGAAAAAACCGACAAAGTCGCCCAAGTCATTCGAACGAGTTACTAACGAGAAAACAGAGACAAATAGCCAAATCTCGTTTGATATATAGTTTGAAGGAGTCGTTCAAACAACTTCATTCGAATGAGATTTCTACTAAAAAATAGAATAAAAAGGCAGAATGTCGTTTGAAGCTCATTTGATATCTCGTTCGAACGACCTCGTTTGAATGAGAAAAATGTCGTTCGAATGATATATCATGGCAAAAAATATTTTTCATTAAAAAATAAAAAAATCATTTTAAACATAATTTTAATAAAAATAAAAAAACCAAAAAAAAAATCCAAGTCGCTATATATATATATATATATATATATATTAATGCATTCATACCTATAGAGATCTTGGAAATAATGAAATGTTGATGACGTATAAACTTTGCACATAAATCGGCAATGATGTAATCTTAAAAATCTTGGTCGCTGCGTCTTCAACTCAAACGTCATAGTCTTGAAAGGATATGACAAACTACGATCCTCTGACTCAATTAGTTTTGTTTCGAATTAAGCCAACATTACAAATAGACTCGATTGGAAATTTTCCCTTACAAAATTATGCTCTAAGTGTTCTATAGTTGAATTATTTTATTTAATCTTTCACCAATTAAATGATGTTAAGGGGATATCCCTCCTCTCAGGATTTCTCGGGTGATGTTAAGAGTCGAGACTCCTTAGTCACTCTCGTACCACTGAGAGAGTTTTAAATATTCACCATAATTAAATGATGTTCAAAGTGTACCATACATAAATTATTTTATTTGATCTCTAGCCATGTAAATGATGTTGGAGGTATCTCCCTCCTCTCAGTATTTTCTGGAGTGACATCTCCGAGCCGAGACTCCTTAGTCACTCTCGTACCACCGAGAGATAGTTATAAATTATTCACTATAATTAATTGATGTTCTTCCACTTATCAAAAATGCAAATAGAATGATTTGAAAAGATGAGACGTCTTTTGTATATTTCTCATTATAAAACTTCATTCTTTTACATACAACTTGAATTGTTTCCTTTTTTCTAAGACCATAAATACATAACAGAATTCAACTCGAGATTGAAAAACTACTCATGATATCTTTTTTAAGTGGTCCGCATTCTAAACATTAGAAAACGGTACATCCTCAAGGTTCTCTAGCCAATAGGTGTCTGGGACTACCTTCTCTGTAACCCTGTAAGGCCCATGCCAATTAATGTGTAGTTTTGTGGCCTATGGTATGATTTTCTTAAGCACTTGGACTCCCATTGCAATATGCCAAAAACTTAACTCTTTTATTAAAAAAATTGGTAGCCCTATGTTGGTAGGAGACTGTTTGACTGCTGGATCTTCTCATCTCTCTTCAATCAGATCTAAGTCAGGCCTTATTTCTTCCAGGTTAGCCTCTGGGTTATACGCTTGGACTCTATGTCTCAGTATCCCAATCTCCATTGGGTTTACAGCTTCGGACCCATAGGCTAACATGATTGGTGTTTCCCCATCGGAATCCTCTCTACTGTTCGGTACGCCTATAAGACACCATATAACTCATCAACCCTCCTCCCCTTGGCATATTCTAGCTTCTTCTTTAATCCTTCTAATAATGTTCTATTCGTTTCCTCCGTTTATCTTGTTACTTGCGATCAGTCGAGTGAAGAATAAAATTACATAATGATAACTCTTCTACAATATTCTTCCAGAGGTTTATTTTTGCAATGATTTCCATTATCCAATATTAGGTTATTAGGGAGGCCGTATTGACATATGATGTTTCTCCAAACGAATTTGACACATTTTTTCATAAAGATTGTTATCATAGCCTCAGCTTCTACCAATTTAAAGAAGTAATTAATCGCAACAATTACAAATCTGAAATTTTCCCTCGCCCAAGGTAACGACCGACTAGGTATATACCCCATATAGAAAAAGGCCAAGGGGATGATATAGGCAAAAGTGCTGGTGGGGTTGATTAGGCATACTTAGAAACCTTTGGCATTTTTCACACTTCTGAACATATTCGGCCAAATCTTTGGCGAGAGTCGATCAAAAATATCCCCAAGTGACGATACTTTTAGCCAATGATCATCCACTTTTATGAGTTCCACACGATCCTTGATGTACATCACGGAGAATATATCCTAGCTCGGTGGGATGCACACATCAAATAAGTTGTAGTAAGAAGACTTTTTTGTAAAGCACATCGCCTATAATGGTGAATTTAGTTGTGCGATATCTTATTTTCTTCTTTCAGGCTTAGCTTCGAGCATCATTTCATACCTGATATAATCTATGATCGGGTCCATCCAAGATGCTCCTAAATCTAATTTTAAAAAAAGTCTCATGTTAATCTCTCTAATTTCAATGCTCGACTTGAACATTATTTCCACAATAACAGATCGTCTGATCTCCGTTCTAATGGCCGATGCTACTCTTGCTAAGGCATCAGCTCGTCCATTATCTATTATTGGAATTCTTCTTATCTTGACTTAATTAAAAATCAAAAATATTTTCTTCACTCTGGCTAGGTACTTAGCCACTCTCCATATTTGGCGTCATGAATCCCCACTACTGAGAATTAGTGTGAATAATCATATGGATAACATTAAGAGATTTTTCTAGGAAGAGTCCTGCTAGCAGAGATTCATACTCTGATTCATTATTTTATGCTTTAAAATTTAACCGTAAAGTATACTCAATGTTTGTCCCATCAGAGGCCAATAGTATTAAGCCTTCTCCACTGCGACTCTTACAAGACGAACCATCAATGAATAGGCTCCAAATAGGCCCTCTTTGTGTAAGAGGACTTTCTTCCAAAACTCCTTTCTTTATCAAGAAGTCTTTTTATGTTACACACTCTATTTTATCGGCTTATGCTTCCTTGATCAAAGCTAGTTTCTGAACCACTAGCAGCAACTCAACCATTTCTGTACTTTCCAAATAATTTTTGGCATTCCATGTGAACTCTTCTACGAAATTCGCTATTGCTTTCCCCTTCATAACACTTCTTGGCTAGTAGATGATATAAAACTCACCTAATTACATTGACCAATCCATTAACCTACTCTATTTCTCAGGTCTATGAATGCCCCGCCAGAGTGGAGTGTCGATCAACACTATCACCATGTGTTCTTGAAAGTAGGGTTTCATCTTTCTTAAAGCATGGATTAAGGCGTAGGCAAGATTTACCATCTTTGGGTAGTTCAAATCTACCCCCTACAGAGCTTTTTTATTTAAATAGACAAGTTTAAACTCCACCATCGTCTAAGACAATGGCAGCGTTGATGGCCGATTCTAAGAGGACCAGATAAAAATATAGCTTTTCTCCTTGAATAGGCCCGAGAGAGGAGCATTGGAGAGAAAAGATAAGCCTTAATTTTTGAAACACTTTTTCACATTCCCCATTATGAGCAAAAATTTTCCTGGCGATTTTGAATAATGGTAAGCATTTATCTGTTGCCCTGAAGAAAAATTAGTTTAGAGAAGCCACTCGTTCTGTTAGCCTTTGAACATATTTTATTATTCTCGACATCTTCACATCAATCGAAGCTTTGATTTTGATGGGATTTACATCTATTCACCTTTGATTAACAATGAAACCCGTGAATTTTCCACTGTCGATACCAGATACAAACTTCATGGAATTTATTTTCATTCTGCATTTGTCCATTGTATCAAAAATCTTACCCCGATCGATCACGTGGGTCTCGAATTTTAGACTCTTTATAAGCATATCATCTAAATATACCTCCATTGTCTTTCTAATTTAGTCTTTGAATATTTTACTAACCTGTAATACCCCGTATTTTTGATGATATTTATTTATGGGATTAATTGAATTAAATGTGTATTAATTGGAAATTAATCTGGATTAAAATACTAGCGAGATGCAAGTTGGTATTTGATTATAATGTGTATATATGACTATATATGAATATTGAACTATGAAACTTGTCGTGAGATTGAAATACGGCAATTTGGAAATTTTGTTGAGACGCGTGTGACAGTCGCGTCAGGAATATTATTATTAAATTAAAAAGTGAATTTTATTTCTATTAACCGTATGGTCGTTTTGAGTGTGCCAACGCGTCCGAAAGGGTCGAAATAGTCAGAAAACACTAGCCGGGGGTTTAGTTTGGGTCCCGGGGCATTTTTAGGCCATACCGGCAACGTATAAGGGTAGTTTGGTAATTTTGGATTTTTGGGAATTAAAACCCACGAAAATTAAGAATTAATATCTGATTTGGCAATTACCCACTAAACCCACTAATAACCTAATGGGCTACGGAGGTTATTGGAATTAGTTCCAAAAAGTTTCCTAAGGCAAAACCCTAGCCACCATTCACTTTGGAGAAGAAGACTTGTAGAGAGAGAGAGAGAGAGAGAGAGAGAGAGAGAGAGAGGAATTCTGCAGAGAGAGAGAGAGAATCGTTCATCAATTCGACATCAAAATCAGAGATATACATAAGGCAAGTGGTTTAATTTACATTATTTTGCAGTGAATGTTACTTCCATGCTTAGACAATTCTAAAATTGTATTGTTTTTGGGAGATTGATGAAAACCCATGAAATTGGAATTTAAAACTTGTATTTTGATGAAGAATTGCATGTAGAATTGTATGTAGGTGATTAATCTGATGATAATATACTTTGGATGAAACAAAAACGGATTTAATTAGACTCATTGGGGATTTAAGAATTTCTAGGGTTCATGTTCTTGAAATTGGGGAAAAATGTTAAGATTTGATATTTGGATGATGTTTAGAATGTATTAACCCCACAAAACACGTTAGTATGTAACCTAAGTATGTTTAGGGACGATTAGAAACCTTGAACAATTGTTGGATTGATGCTTAGATGAGATTAGAGAGGAAGAAAAGTTGGAAAAACGAAATAAGGAATTTCTGGGCTCGAAACTGGCCTCTCGTTAGAAGACCTGCCCAGGTCGTTCGAACGAGCTTCTAACGAGTGGACAGTTTTCCTTCTAACGAGTTGAATGTTCGTTCGATGCCTTTTGTTCGAACGAGATCTCGTTAGAAAGCCCACTTCGTTCGAACGAACTCTCGTTCGAACAGCCTCGTTCGAACGAGACTTCTAACGAGCTGACAGTTTAGGCTTTTTAGCCTGTTTTGATCCCGAGTGTCCCATAACCTTGTTTATATGTAGAGATAACACTTTCTGGATGATAAATTGATATATTTGGGATATTTGGGATATAATAAGGAGTAAAACCTAGAAGTGTAGTTTGAACCAAAGGAAAAATTATGAATTAGGACGTGAGTGTCCATTACGATGCGAGAACTATTGAAGGCCTAAATAATTGAATTAACCGGGAACATGTAAATTGTGTAGCATTATATGTCGGTATGAGAATGAGAAGTGTACACAAATAAATTATGGTGATTACTAAGATGCGCATACTTAGTATATGTATATGATTTTATGTGTATGACATACCTACCATACTTGCTATCACGGGAGGTTTACGTTCGCTTAGGGCCCTCTAATCCTTGTGTTGCCCGGATTTAGATTGGTACATCGAGAACATAGGTCAGAGAAGGACTTATTGGGATATTAATAAGTCTGCTGATCGTGGGAGCGTAGGTATGTGCGTGACCCATGTGATGTAACTGTGTTCGCCTCCATTATTTGTGATGTTGTTATCTGAGAACGATTCCTGAGAGATTCGGAATGCGTGATCCTTATGTACGTGATGTACCGGGATGGATAGCAGAGTATGTGTGCACCTCAGCTAGTCTCGGGCTGCTTGTATTGTATATTTATGACATGAATAATATACACTTAGTAAATGAGAACTTTCATGTGGTATTTTGTGTATATATATGGAAACGTTTCGAGAAAATATAAAGGGATAACCTGAAATGAATTGTATTGCTTAATTGAGAATCTGAGTGTATGTAAAGCCTCTTTTTATTGATAACATTAGAATGTATAATGGGAACTGGGTAGAAAGGTTAGAACTCATATCAGTTTAGATAGATGTATTTGTCACTTAGATGGGTGTTATACGTTAGGGGTGCACAATTAGACGAGAGGTGAGTATTTCATGTGAGTGCACGTCCTAACATGTATTTTGCATTCGTTGTTTTAATGTTATTAAAGCACTTGCTATTTTAAAATACTCTCCACTTTCGGGCTCTAACCCGTTTGCTTTCAAATCTACTTTTTGTAAAAACCATTTTAGGTACCCAGCCACAAGGACACCATGCTTAGGATTCTCATTCAGGTGACAAGCTGTAGCTGTTTGTGGCAGTTACAGGGCCTTGCTAGTAGACGCTTCTTTCATCTTGACTCCATATTCAGGATTCATCAGTTGTAGAGCATGTTGCCCATTTCTAGTAGAGACATTTCCTATTTCAGATTTTCAGACTATTTGGCATGTAATTAATTCAGAATACTTTATTTTACTTATTTCAGTTGTGGGATTGTTGTGAGGAGTTTTCCTCTGGACTTCTTATTATTATTTGTTAGTTATTTCATTACTTCGTTATGGTGAATGGATTATGTTGTTCTTCCATTATTCTTTTACTGTATGTTAATCAGACTTAACTTAAAATTTGGCAACTTACTTTTTAAATACTAGGTGGTTAGTAATCACAAAAAAATGTTTTCGACAGTGATGCTATTAACTGAACCAACTTGGCATTGTGTATTGATTTAATATAGGAGTAGTTACCCGGTATTTAATTAGTCGGGGTGTCATATAACCATCCTCTAATTAATTGCTCTTGTATTCTTCAAGTCGAAAGGCATCACCTTGTAGCATCAAGTTCCTTTATACATAATAAAATAAGTCTTCTAGGCATCATCGATGTGCATTGAAATTTGGTTGTACCTGGAATAAGCATATATAAAGCTCATGAGCTCATGTCCTGCTATTGCATCCACCATCTTATCAATTCAGGGTAATGGGAATTTATTTTTCTGGGAGACCTTGTTGAGGTCTGTGAAATCAACACACATTCTTTGATTCCCATTTTATTTAAGAATAATGACAACATTGGAAAGCCATTGTGGGAATTAAACTTCTCTAATAAATTTCGTAGTTTTTAATTTCTTGACCTTGTCATGAATTACATCATACCGATATCTCACAAAATTTCATCGTCTTTGCTTTACTGGCTTGGCTTTTTCATTTATATTGAGATGGTGATAAATAATTTTGGGGTCAATCCTCGGTATATCTCTATGTCTCCAGGAAAACATGATATCTCATTATCTTAGCAACTTGATTAACTCCTTTTTATATCTACATTGAGGGACAAGCCGATCTAGATGGTTTTTTTTATTCTTCCTCATTAAGGACGGTGATATCTACCTCCTCGATGGAACCTCCCTTCTAGAGCTTACTCTTGTCCCTTCAGTCAAGAGTATCAATTTTATAGGGAGTCAGCTTTTTTTTGTAGGCTTCC
This sequence comes from Sambucus nigra, assembly GCA_949130495.1. Taxonomy (NCBI): domain Eukaryota; kingdom Viridiplantae; phylum Streptophyta; class Magnoliopsida; order Dipsacales; family Adoxaceae; genus Sambucus; species Sambucus nigra. Next base: position 127,559,164 of record OX422208.1, read on the forward strand.
CTATTTTTGACCAAGGTGAAGTAACAATCCCGGACCTCTGTCTGATCACCTTGTACTTCCCCTACTCTATAAGGAGTCAAGAATTTTGTCATCTAGTGTAGGGTGAAAGACACCACTTCAAATTCTTTAAGTGTTATTCTCTCCAGATAATAGGTTGAAAAGACATGTTCGTCCATCATAAGGAAACTGATTTTCCTGGTCAGGCATCTTGGTCAGCTTCCCATGCATATGTCCATCTCATAGACTTCGAGAGGGTGTACTTTCTCCCTGCTCAATTTGATCAAAGGATGGTGATAGGTAACCAATCTCTTTTTATTTAACTTTAGGCCTTTAAAACAGGCCTGAAACATGACGTCCATCGAGCTCCCTCCATCGACTAGAATACGACCTACATTGTATCTGTAAACCCCCATGCTGATGACCAATGGGTCATCATGTAGGGATAAAATCAACTTTAAGTCCATCCATGAGAATCTCCTACAAGGCTAATTAACGTTCTTGAGCTTACCATGCTTAGCTTCAATTTTGGTCGAGTTAACCTCGACCCTTTTTGGTGATATATTTTCTTCAACTACGTGATCCTTCCTACTAGATGTCTAATCCTCTATAGGTCATTTTAACACCAAGGGAAATCATTCACAAATTACCTTTTACCATAGGATGCTTGGACGGAAGATCAGAGTCATCCTCGCCACTGTCGTCTAACTCTTGCTTATTTTTGTTCGCCTAAATTTCTTTTCTCAACTTGGTATCCTTTCTCCCGTTGAACCTCTTCTTTCCCTTATCTTGGCCCCCACTATTTTCTATGTACGTTCGAACTTTCCCAATTTTAGTAATTTCTTGATCTAATTTTAAAGGAAATGCAATGGTCATTTGTATAGCCATGGTCCTAGTGAAATTCACACCATTTTCTTTTGTCCCTCTTGTGAGGTGGGGACTTCAACTTTTGAGTCCATGTGAGCTCCCTGTCTTCCTTCATTTAGTTCATTATTGTTCGGGATTACAGTTAGTGGAGTGTACTTGGAAAAGTTATCATCATTTGTTATCTTCTTTCCCTGCTTATTTTTGTCCCTGCCTTGACCGGACTTTTCACTGCCTGCCTCCCTTATGTCACATATTTTGGCCTTTATGGACTCCTTCATGCTCAAGATTCCCTCGAATATTTCCATAAGTTCTGTCATGGACTTTGGAGGATCCTCATAGATGTTCCATAGGAGTTTTCCAAGCTAGAGCCCGCTGATGAGGGTTGTCATCCCAATACTTTCATTGTAATCTTCTACCTCCAACTTTTCCTTGATAAAATAAGAAACTTGACCCCTCAGAGGTTCATTATTCTCTTGTTTGATATTTAACAGGTGAGTCACACATTTTTTTTTATTTTCATATCGAAACAAAAATTGATAATAAATAAGCTAATTGAAATTCTATATGGATCCTCTCGTCAGGCCGTTATACCATACATGTGTCGCACCTGTGAGAGTGCTGAAAAATGTTATGCATCTCATTTCACCAGGTGTTAAGTAAATATCGACAAACGACTGATACATTTTTATATGGTGAACGGGGTTCGTGCTCCCATCATATATGCGTGTCACACTCAGTGGTTTGAATTTTGGAGGAGTGGGGTAGCTGATAATTCTTTGTAAAAGGAGATCCCTTTGTATATTCCATGTGTCCAGGGTCTCGACTTTTAATCTGGGAGCCGATCTTGTCCTCTATCCATTTAATTGAACTATTTCGGGGCTTTTCAACATGCACTAAATTGTCTTTATCTCCTTCTACTTCCATAACCACCTCAGGAAGTTATTCTTTACCGATAGTTTTATGCCTTATGTTAACTTCTCTGTGATCCTCCCTTTCTTGCTCTCGCTTTGGCCTTTTTTATCATGGTGACCAATGGAATGCATGCCACCTATGCTATGAGAGTGTTGGTCACGTCTAACGTCACCCCTTGGTATGAGATGATCAAAAGCTAATCCCTTACTTAGTCTGTCAAACATCTTGCCTCTCGGTTGACTCAAAGGAGTATGTTGCAGACATTTTCCTTGGTAAGTTGAGACTGGGGTCCCTAAGGCCGATATGATGTATCCAAACTTTCATACCTCCAAAATTCCTCATCATCATGATTTATATTGTCTAGTCATTCTGGTAACTACTTTTTCTGGTGGAGAAGCCATGGATTAGCGATGTCTCTCCATCTTAAGTGGTGCTGAACCTCCTTCGCTGGAGCTGGGGGTGATCCTCCTGCTATTGGATGTGCAACCTCACTGGAGGTCGAAGTTATCAAGTTCACAATAAGATCACCAGGGATCCTTCTCATTATGTCATGGCTGAAGGCCAAGAGCTACTGTTGCATTTATTATTGGCTAGCCACAAGTAACCTCAGTGCTGCCGCCATGTCCGCCATTTCTAACTGTTGAGGCGGTTAGTTGGAGTTGTCCCTGTCGTTGTAAGGCGGATCAGTAGACATTTCCGGTGAGAATTAACCAAATATCAAAACAAAGTAAGGATGAGGGAAAAACTCCAAAAACAAGAGGAATTGATGAAGCTCGAGAAACACCTAACGCAATCTCTTTCAATAGTGATTCCACTCAAGTAGTGGTGGATTTGGATCACCACCAGCGATAAGAAAGAAAAAATTTAAGCTAAGATGAAGAATAAATCAAAGTCACTTCCCATAGACAGAGCCAAAAATGATGATATAAAATGTCACCTAATGATAGATTCAGCTTAGTTTCTATCTTTGTATAACAATGGTGAAGTAAGACAATAAATCAATAAGTAAAATAATAAGTAAAGATGATGAAAGATGAAGAAAAGACAAAAAAATATGTGTTTTTTGGCCTTGGCCTACATCCACTGTGTGAAGATTAAATCACTTTCATTAAATATGAAGGCTAGAAGCCATTAACATTGTTACAAGCTTTTGTGTACTCTCTCTCTCTCTCAAACACAATGTGATCTAGTACGGTTCTCATAGATCAATCCTTATTGAAAGAAGATAATGATTTTCTTTTATAGCATTGGGGGTTCACAATAACACCCCCAGCATGTAGCCTGTGTGAGTGAGATCAAGTGTCTAGTGAGAACATGACAGTTGCATAATGAGGTGTGTAATTTATGATAGCCAAATAATCCCTTCACGTGGGCGTTGATGCGTTACAATGGTATTAGTCACGTGTGCCGATGATACCCTTATCACATGTTCCACGCGCGTATACTATATCTGTCACGACCCCGACCCAAAATAGTATTAGGGAACGAGTGTCTTGACATGCCACCAAGGAAACACATATTTTGATTTAATTGTTTCCTTAAATAAATGCAATGGAAATATTATCAGATGGTTATGAATCGTAAAATACTGAAAGTAAAGGAATTACGTCATCAGATCTTTCTAAAGGAAACTTAATATATATTAAAAGTAACAACGAGTCACAACATAAGAGAAAATTTAAACCTTATTACAAGAGAGCCAGACATGATCTAAATAAACATTTTACAAAAAGAGCTCTAAAAGCTAAATCTTCAATATAGTCCATTTTTGTTCCGTCCGGGAGCCTAAACGTTTCCTGAAAAATGGTTATTTACACAACATCATCTAAAAGCCGAATGAGGTTCAATCTCCATACATTCCAGAGTTTTTAGAAAATAGATACCTATTCAAGTCAAAAGAGAAGGAATATACATATATAAATAGAAACTTGCAGTAAATAGATATATATTTTGAAATGAAAGTATATATATATCACAATTGGATAGCTCAGAATAAGAGGAATGCAACAAATCAAATGTGATATTTTTTTTTCTTTCAATCATATCATTTTTATGGCGAAGTACACTCTAGTACCGTATTATTCTATCATATTATACCTCGGTAGTTGAGGGTCAATCGAACTAGTTCATCACAACGCCATATTTAGGGCACACCAGCAATAACCCAACTGGGAAGGTCAGTTAGTAAAGAAGGTTCCTTAGGCCGAATCATATTTTCAATATTCAATCTCATTTTCAATACTTATTTCAATCAGTATGTCTATATGGAGAGATATAAACATATCACAAATGAATCAATCATCGGTATCAGATGGATTTTGAGAATAAAATCATTTCACAAAATACATAGTTTGTATAATATCATATAATTGAAATGTGCAAGAAATGACATAGAGTACTCACCTAAAATAGAGGCTCGAAAATATAGATATTGAGTCTTGGATCACACGTTAATCTAATAAATACAATAAAGGTTTAATTATGTATTCTAAATAAAGCCCAATTCTAAATATTGTGTTTTAATCCTAAAATATCTTGCTAAAAAAGGTTACTAAACCCATTTTCTCAATTTTTAATATTCATTCATCGTATTTAAAGAATTCAACTCATAGTTCTTCCTAATCAGTCGGTTCCTAGTATAGATGGAGGGCACAGGGGCACCACTTAAATACCATCTCATCTAGACAGAACATTTCCGGATTTATTCCTAGTAGAGATGGAGGGTCACAGGGGCACCACTTAAATACCATCTCAACTAGACATAATTTCACCGGGATTGACTTTGGAATTACTTAAATGAGATTCCATAATACGAGCAATTGCTTACAAAAATTATTTTAAAAAGCGTATATATATATATATATATATATTTCAAATAAGTTGACATATTTTGAAAATTAAATCAATTTAGATTGTTTCCAAATTTTAAGTTTTGATTAGTAAAGTCTTTCGCGTATTTTACCATCATAACTACTAAGTAAAGCTATAAAATACGAAATTAAAACTACAAAAATGAATTATAACATTTAAATAGAATCATACCTATGAAATGAATTCTTTCTTCGAAATTATAGAACTCCTTATTAAGATATTTCCCCAGATTTCTATCACTCTTTCTTACTATAATTCTCAAGGAATTGGTGTGAGTTTCAAATGAACCCTAACGCCCTATTTATAGGTTTCCAAAAGTATTACGGTGTTGACTTTTGTCTAGGTGATCAAGCATTTACGGTGGCAAGTCATCGTTTGGGTGTCGCATTCCGGGGTGGTCTTGTAGTCTTATTTCACCGAACTGCGACACGTGTTTTAGCTTCTCCTCTAACGACGACACGTGTTTTGGCTTCTCCTCTAATGACGACACGTGTTCGGTGGAGGTGTCAAAACCAAGCATGAGGTGTCGAGCATGAGGTGGAAAGGTATTAAGGGTATAAGGGTTATTTTGCACCTGAAGGGCCTTTTGGTAACTTTACACCATATATTTTCAATATTTCTTTTAGGTTCCTGAAAATAATTTATTTATGAAAAGGCCCATTTTATTTTTCATTTTGGTCCCTAAAACTTTCTTTATTAAAACCAAGTCCCTAAAGTTTTATGAAATTAAATTTTCTACCCCAAAACTTATCACTTAGCTTAGGATGTGCCATAAAATCTCAATTTGACCCATTTTACCGTTGATTCATCAAATTTAAAAACGGGCTTTGTCATATTAAGAACTTGAAATATCATATATGTAATAATATATCATTATTAGATAGTAAGTGCGATGAAATTGAAATAAGACAATTATATATTGGCATGATAAAATGGGGTCATTACATCCTAGTCTCCTTATAAAAAGTTTGGTCCCCAAACTTAACTTACATTAATTTCCAAAAAGGTATGGATATCTCTCTTTTATTTCATCTTCCCGCTCCCATGTTGCTTCTTCAACAGAATGATTCCGCCATAATACTTTGACTAGTGGAATAACCTTGGTTTGTAATATTTGATCTTTATGGTCCAAGATTTCCACTGGATGCTCAATATATGTCAAATATTCTCTAACCTGGAGAGGCTCGTGACTTAAGATATGTGCTGGATCAGGGATGTAATTCTTCATCATTGAAACATGAAACACATTATGCACACTCGAGAGTTCAGGGGGTAAGGCTATTTTATACGCAACAATACCTACCCTTTCAAGGATTTCAAAAGGCCCTATGTATCTTGGACTTAACTTTCCTTTCTTCCCAAATTGGATTACTCCCTTCGTCGGTGATACTCGTAAGAAAATATAGTCTCCTCTTTGGAATTCTAACGGTCGGTGTCGATTATCAACATAACTCTTTTGACGGCTTTAACCGATTCGAAGTCGGTCGGTGTCGATTATAACTTTGCTCCGAGGAGTCAAGAAAATTTTTACCCCAAATTTTCCCTTCTGGTTAACCACACTCTGCCATATGCCCAAGCATTTGGATCTTTTACTTCTGTTGGCTAGCACACACAATCTTCGCATTTCTGGAATTTCCACCGGCGGTTCTCTTCAATGTTTTTGTCTGACTCTCTCCCAATCCAAACACATTGGGTGAGTCAAATTTGGTACCACTTTCTACCATAACGGTACTTAAAAGTCATATGTTGTGACCTAGCCATCTTTACATCCCTGGCTTATCATGCCATAATGGGGTGCCCTCAACTATGGTCATCATTCTTGAATTTACCCTCTAACCTCAACTGAGCTCTGCCTCCTGTTGTCTACTCAACGACCCTTGTCTGTCACACTTCATTGTTCGAACACGCCCGAATGCAAACAAGATTCACTAATATATATATATATATATATATATATATATATATGAGAATGAAATAAAACCATAGAAATCAACAATACTAAACATAGGGGTCTATATCAAACAAAGAAACGCTAGAAGCATAATAAGCCGCACATATCCTAAAGGACTTTAGAACCTGATGCTCTGATACCGCCTGTGACACCTCGCCTAATTAAATACCGGGTGATCAGTCCTTTATTAAATTAATTCAAAGTGCCCGGTTGACTCATTCTTAGCATCACTGTCGTAAAATAATTTTCTTTATTAACACCCTAATAAATAATTAAGCTAAGTGTCAAAACATTTAATTTAATAAAGTAAGTCTGGTCGTTGTTATTAACTATGAAACCATTTTTATGAATACAAATGATAACATTAAAACCACACCATTTGAATGAAATGACCAAACTAGATAAATCAATCCAAATAATTTATCCCAATCGCAGGACAAGGCAATAAGTAAAATAATCCTAATAATAGTTTAATACTAAAATAAAAAAGAGTACAAGTCCCTCTTTGAGCTAAAATAAATATAAAAATGGGCGTCACATGCCCTAACTAGAGATGACTAAAATAGGAGAATGAGAAGATAAGGATGAAGTCGTCTACTACAAGGACCTGCAACTTCCACACTAGTTGCAGCACGTCAATGGTCCAAAGATCTAGGCCTGATGCCCTTGTAGCTGAGCATCTGTAACATATATATATATATATATATATATATATATATATAGGAGAAGGCTCACCTACATCATGCTCTATACATCATCCATGCATCACGCATAATTATAGGCCCTAAAAAACTTTTTTTTCAAGTTTTATATTTTTCCCTTGAAATTAACCTTCTAATCAACCCATATGCAAAAAATTAGGTGAAAATACATTTTGTAACTATTTTTAAAAAATCCACAAAAAACAGCTAAAAATACCTTATTTATAAGGGTCTGCGCCAGCAGTTTTTTGTGGTTTTGTAAAAATAGCTACAAAATGTATTTTGACCTAATTTTTTGCATATGGGTTGATTAGAAGGTTAATTTCAAGGGAAAAATATATAATTTGAAAAAAAAATTAGGTGTGATGTACGGTGTGATGTATAGTGCATGATGTAGGCGAGCCTTCCTATATATATATATATATATATATATATATATATATATATATATACTAGGGTGTACCCGTGCCGATGGCACGACGATAATTTTGTTCCCGTGACGACAATAAATTTATTCATGTGATAATTTAGTTCCCCTAATTTGTAATTCATCATTTCCAAAAGCTCTATTCAAACTCAATTTACCCTCTTATCGATTTTACGTAAAGAACGTTTAGTAATAGTTATAAGTTGGGAAAAATAAGACACGTGATAACATGATATGAGCGTAGTAAAGTGAGATATAATAATATAAATTTTATTTGCATATAATTTTGTAACTCGAACCCAAGCACAAAGTGGGATATAATAATATAAATTTTATTTGCAAATAATTTTTTTAACTCGAGCCCACACGCGAACAGGGATATAATAATATATTTTTGAATTTATTGTAATTAAAATAGTGTCATTCTTTTAATTTAAACTGGTATTTTTTTTAATTAAATTGTCATAAATTTTATTATTACTAATAGTAATAAATGTGTCTTGGGCTTTAGGCAAACCAATATATACCCGTGCCGAAAGGCACTCCCTGTTAAATAAAAAATTTAACAAAATACAAAATAATTTTACTTGTTTATGGTAGTCATTGCATTAATGCTTTCAATTTTATAATTCATAATAATTCTAAACCATAAACAACTCACCATTGTAGAAGCTTAAGGCAAACCAAAGTAAAATAGTAGAGTGACCCACATTTTAGACATTAAATGGCAACTTAATGATGTGGACTTCCACATCCTCAATAGACATCATCAAGACACTCCAAATAAATGTAGAAACACACTATAATTTCATTTTTTCAAAATATATTTTTCAAATTAAAAAAACATTTAATTAATTTAAAAAAGTTATTTCGAGTTTATTTTTTTATGTTTCACCCAAAATATTTAAATAACAAACAAAAAATTCAACTAAAAAATAATTCGACAAATATTTTTTCTTTTTCATTGGTTTAAATAATACACTCCAATACTCTCTCTTTTTTTTTAATTATTTTTAACTCATTTAGTCACTCAAACACTCATTTTCCTTATATTCTCTTATTTTTAAAGGTCCGCGACAACGGCACCCCTTATTTTAAAACTTATTTTTTTTTTATTTTACAACATTTAAAGAAATTTTTGTATTTGTTAAAACTGTTTAAAAAGTCCGCGTTAAAAAACTATTCTAATGATAAATTATTTTTTTAAATCATTTTTAACTCATTTAGTCACTCAAATACTCATTTTCCTTATATTATCTTATTTTTAAAGGTTCGCGCCAGCAATACCCCTTAATTTTTTTTTAATTTTGCAATATTTAAAACAATTTTTTGTATTTCTTAAAATTGTTTAAAAGTTCGGACTAACAACAAACATCGAGTGTTTTTATGTGGTGAAAGACTTTTTGGAACAAAATAAAAAGACTTGAACTAAATGTGTATTTAAACTATTTTTAGATTAAATTTTTTTTGTGTGATATTTTTAAATATTCAACTCAAAATAATTTTTTTAAAACTAATTAGCTATTTAAATAAATTTTTTAAAACTAATTAACTATTTTTTTGGTGTATTGTCTTGGTAAGGAGACATTAGCCGAAAGTAAGAATGATACTTAAAGCTATTCAGAAAAGGTATGGCCTATTCAACAAAAAAATGATACTTAAAGCTATATGAAGGAAAAGTATGTCCTATTATACGGGTACTGCAAAGATAATGGCTTTTACATTGATAAGTCATACATGAATGGATTTGATAGGACTTCTTGTAAAATCTCAAGTACTATTGTAGTAAGGAAAAAGATTGAGAAAAATGAAAGAAAAGCAATTTCACACATCATTCATTAGCTTGATGGAAAATAATAAAAAGTAATATAATTGAAGTCGATGGAAAACATATTCACAAAACACCCCAACAAATTTTCAATATCAAGTAGCTAAAAAAAAAACTAAAAATAATATTAGCACGGAATGTTCAAATGATACAAAAAAAAATTAAAAATATAATATAATTGCAGTTGAAGTTAAAAATGATATTAAAAAAAACCATAAAGAACAAAAAAAATTAAGAGACCTGAAAAGGCCCAAAAATTTCAAAACATTTTAAAACCAAAAACGTTTTCCACCAGCCATCATGAGTAAATTCAAAAAGTTTTAAAAGCAATAAAACATTATCCACCAGTCAAAAAATTCAACATGTTTTCAACCCAACGAAACGTTTTCAACCCCTCACTATGGTAGATTTATCAACACCCAAATATCTCAGCAAATCTATCACTTTGGTATAAGTTAAATATCTGAGATATCAAAATCTATCTAAGATATCAAATTCATGAGCAAATCTATCACTGTGGTATAAGCCAAATATCTGAGATATCAAATATCTTAGATATCAAATCTACGTAAGCAAATCTATCAACACCCAAATATCTCAGAACCAAAAAATAAACTATAAAAATGAAATCCCAACGAAAATACCTTACCTGACTTACCTTTATCGGCGCTAGCTCCGACATAAATCAAATGATGCCGCCGAGAGTATCATTCATTGCATGTGAAAAAAACTCCAACCAAATTAATAAATAGACATAAATCTAACCGGACATCAACATTGGATTAAGGTGCGACACTATTAAGGCCCCTAAACACATAATTATTAAGGCGCAATTGCTTTTTTTCTAACATTGATTATTAAAAAAAATTCATGACTAAGAAAAGCGTAAAAAAGTAGTAGTTAACTCGGGGTGTGTATTCCGATCCAAAACAAATTAAGAGAGAGAGTACCATGGTTGTGAAAAAAAATAGTAGCATCGCTGGAGCATAAACATTAAGAGAGAGAGAACACCCATACCCAAATGTATAATGTAACCGATGTGCACACATTAGATTTACATAAGGGTAAAATGTGACTGTTGTGCACAAAGAATTAAAACAAAACTGAATACACATCTAAGGGTCCGTTTGATAGCACAAAAATTCCAAGGCAAATTACCAAAAGTTAGAATTTTTTGGTATTTTCCAGCTTTTAGGCTGTTTGATAGCCTTAATTTGTCTTGGAATTTGTTTTCTATGTACAACACCCCTTAAGCACAATTTGTCGCCCTAGAGTGGAATTCAATTCTTTGGGAGGTTCAGGTTTTTGTTTGCCACCTTTGGGTGGCAAATAACTTAAAACCAAATTTTTTTTATAACTCTATATATTTCATAAATATATAAATATATATTGTTAATAAATATATAAATATATATATTTCGTATATTTTAATATATATTCGTATATTTTATATATTTTAGCACATATATGTATATTTCGTATATTTATATATATTTCGTATATTTATATATTTCGTACATTTATATAATTTCTATATTTTAATATATATTTATATTTCGTAAATTTTTTATATTTCATATATTTCATATATTCCTTATATTTAATATATATTATTTACAAAATATATACATACATATATATATATATATATATATATGTATATTATATTCTTTATATATACATATATATAATATACATTATTCTATTATATACAGAATAATGTATATTATATATATTATTCTGTATATATACATATATATAATATACATTATTCTGTATATAATATACATTATTTTGTATATTATATATATGTATATATACAAACATTATTCTCTGTATATAATATACATTATTCTGTATATATACATATATATAATATACATTATTCTGTATATAATATACATTATTCTGTATATTATATATAGGTATATATATATATATTATTCTGTATATAATATACATTCTTATGTATATATACATATATATAATATACATATGCAGAATAATGTATATTATATATAAGTATATATTCATAAATACATAATATATATGTATATATTCATATTATATATGTATATATGTAAATATATATTCATTATATATGTATATATTCTGTAAATAATATATATTTAGTATATTCTGTATATAATATAATATATATTCATGTATTCCGTAAATGCTATATTATATTTTCATAGATTTTGTACATTTAATAATATAAAAATGTATAAAATCTATTAAATATAATAGATTTTTATATTATTAAATGTACAAAATCTATTAAATGTACAAAATTTATGAAAATATAATATATTATTTACGGAATATATTCATATATTAAATATATTATTATATTTAATAGATGAATATATATTATATTATTTGCGGAATATATATATTCCATAAATTATTATTAATTTTTGGAAAAATATACAAAATATATGAATATTTCAAAAATTAATAATAATTTACGGAATATATATATTCCGCAAATTATATTAATTTTCGAAATATATATATTCCGCAAATAATATAATATATATTCATATATTTTGTATGTTTAATAATATATATATATATATATATATATATATATATATATATATATATATATATATATATATTCCGTAAACAAAATTTTTCACATTTATGTCTATTTTCCAGCTTTTGCGTTTGATAGAAATGTGGAAAATTGATGATTTTCCAACTTGTATCAAACAGACACAAGTTGGAAAATATTCATTTGCCTTGGAATTGTTTGCCCTCGAATCAAATGTCCTGAAATCATTTGTATTTTTCCAGTTTTCTATCAAACGGACCCTAAATGTAAAACTTTGCACCATGAAACGAAGAGGTTGGATTATACCTCAAAAGACGGAACTGAAAAAAACCCAAAAATCAAAGAAGTAGTGCAGATATGATCGTGGTAGCAGATTTGCAAAAAAATCGAGTAAACCTAATCAACGGTGTTACGCGATGTAGAAACAACATAAAATAGAAAAAAGTCCCTCCAATGTGAGAACCTCAGCGACGTGCTGTTGCGCCGATGGCGTTGATCACCCCAATGTAAAAACCTCCAGCCACAGCGTTACTTGTGAGCTCTGCTCTCTGAAAAAAAAAATATGAGAGATCTTATGAAACACAAACCCAGGCTCGAACCATCCCCAACCCGACCAACCTCAACCACCAACCCCAACCCGACCAACCTCAATAACCAAACCATACTCGAACCCCAAACCAACTTGAGACCCACCTCTAGCAGTTGTAGCCCAGTTTAGTTCGAGTCCAAATCTACCCACGTTGCCCAGTTCCGACCCGATCCTGATCCATGGAAAACAGAGTAGAGAAATGTCTGCAAGATAATATTTTTATGGCGATGGCGATGTGTTTACCTCATCAACTTGAGACTCATCTCTGGTGGCGATGTCTTTTTAGATACCTGGGCACCAAAAAAATAGAGAATGAGTGTACTAAACCTATATATATTCATACGAAATGGGTAAGAAATCTCAAACACCCATTCACTAATTTTACTTATTATTCATTCTCAAACACCCATTATTGATAGTGTAAGTGAAACCCATATATATTCATACCAAAAGACAAAAATAAAACTCGTATATATTGTTGTGCCGCTTAAATCTGTACAAATAGGGCAAACCCGTTAAACACAGATTCTGAGCCAAAACTAAACCCATATATATTGAAGACCCAAAATAATACCTGAATCAAAGTCTCAATGGGATTTTGGGTTACTTAAACATCATATACCCACCAAACAAAGGAGAAAATGTTGCTGCATTTTAGTGACGATGAAGAAATTAGTGGTGAGAGAGAATGGGAATGGGAACCTTAGTGGGTGAGAGGTTGAGAAGTAATCGGTGAGGTGAGAGTACTGTCAGTGCAAGCTTCGAGCCTCGTGCTATTATTTTTAGCCTTGTGCTCTAACTCCATCTCCTCCAATTACACGTTAATGTAAAACCACACCCATACTCTCTTTTAGCTTGCATTTAGATCCATTAGATAGAAAAGACCAAAATATGTATGGAACGCAGCCATCAGTTGGCAAAAATGTAATCTCAACACCATTAGATACAACCAACTTTCAATCCCAATCGTGAGTTGATAAAGACCAAATTCACCAACTTTCAATCTCAACCATCAGTTGGGAAAGACCAAAAGTCCCTCCTTCTTTATTATATAGATATATACACACATAAGAGAAGGAAAAATAATAGGAAACGGATCAGAGCCCGAGTATAAAACAACTTTAAAAATAGTTTAGCAAGTATTTAAAATGCTTATTAGTTGATATGACACACATGTTAGTACGCGACACTCTCTTGCGAATTCTCACCTCTCATCTAATGTGCACGCCTATCGTAACTAAAATGATTCGTAAGTCTAACCCAATTCTCCTCCCATAAATTATAATTCACGAAATCGTATGTCTATGATTTACTTAACATACCATCCTCTTAAAGATTAATTAAGTCAATTATGTATTTCTCAATACTGCTAGAAAATGTCAAGTTCTCACTATAATGAAAAGCATTTATTCAATATTTGTCTACTTATACGCACAGTAGAAGGATTCCAGATATAAGTATATATATAAATTTTTCATACAATATATATATATATATACTAATAGGCACCCCACATAAAATCTATGGTGCTAGCATACTCTACTATGGAGTCCTTGTATCTCTCGTACAAAAGGGAAATACTAGTTCGAAATCACTCTCGAACTGTATTAACACAATACACACATAATGGAGGTGAAGCATAATTTCAAGTCACTAAGAGGTCAGCACATACCCTCACATCTCTTAGGACTGTCTGACTATCATTCTAAGATAGCCTGTACTAAGGAATTCTATGTTCTAGGGTATGAGTCAATATTCCCCATAAAGGTCCCATCGAGATAAGACTGTCCCGGTGCGGCAACCTCCGTGATAGCAAGTAGCACAGGTATGATTATAAACAGATATATACATTATACACAAGCACTCGGTATATAAATATATTTTCACATATCTCGATTAGGTTCGCCCACCACCCATAATAATATTTTAACCATACATGGCACCAATCACCCCAGTCTTACATATAATTAACCTATTACTTTTTATTCTCCATTGTTGCCATTTAATGAGTACTTCTCGTCCCTCAAAGTGTTTTCTTTTACTAAAGGTAAATTCAGTATGTGCACCCTCACTAACATACTGGTCTAAGTCTTTTTTGAGTTTCCCAATATCTCACTTAACGTACGAACGATTTCTACTAAATTATATACCCCCATTATCCCACGGTTACTTCTCGTATAAAATTTCATTTACGGGAACCTACTTAGACCCTACTGGTCCTCCCCATGACCCATTATGATCTATAATGTATATCCAAGGGTTCCTATGCATATTGATCGAATTAATCAAAAAAGGAAAAATTATACAATTTCCAGGAGGGGTCGATCAATCGATCAAACAGTTCTTGCCCGGATTCTGTAATTCTAACCTTTGGGTTTCCTCTATAAAACTTCACCAAATAGCCATTAGTGAGTCCCAAACTCCCAACCAAACATAAAGATCAATATATAAACGATTATAAATGATTTCTAATATAAGGTTTACATTAATTCATCAAGAGTCATCATCAAAAAGGTTAATTCAAGAAATTATCCTCAAACCCTAGTTTATCTAATTTTCCCTCAAAAGTTCCTTTGATTTCCAGATTCTTATCTCTACTTTCATCAAATTTCGTTATTAATATTCAACATATGACCAAAAATTCATACTACATGATTCCTATTTCAAATAGTGATATCAATCTTCCAAACAATAATATATTTTCATGAGATACAAGATAATTATTTCCTACACTTGCATGGGGTTAATATCAACCAAGATTCCAGCAAGATAGATACTTGACTCAAATATAAAGGTCTAATTCTCAGGTGTTTATGGGTATGGTTGCATCCCTATTTTCTCGATCTACGCGTTGGTGGAGAAAGATGGCAACGGTGGTGTAGTATAGTGGCTCTCCTCCTTGGAAGCCTTCTCTGTTCCCTCTTCCTTTGCCTCTCTACAACTCTATAACTTCTAACCCTCCAGGAATATGATTCCCATCGGATATACCCCTTAAATTTTGGTCCATAATTAAGCCTGAAAAAGGAAAATTACTAAAATGCCCTCTCAGGTTACTGATTAGGCCTAAAAACGTCCGCTGACCCAAACTAAACCCCCGAGTATATTTTTCTGACTATCTCGACCCTTACGAACATGTTGGCACACTTGAAATGATCGTATATGCGACTTATAATTTAATTACTTTATATTCTATAAATTTAGTCCCGACACGACACAAGTGTGTCCCGACTTAAATTCTACAATTGTCGTGTTATTCACTCGCGACAGTTCTAATAAGTCCAATTATAAGCAATTTTCACCAAATAATTACTAACTCTCATCACGCTAGTAAATATTTATTTTAAAATCCGGATTAATATTTAATAAATTTTCATCCCAATTTAATTTAATTAATCCCATAATTAAAGCCCATAATAATACGGGGTATTACAGTTATAAGGGTAATTCGGGGCCTATGGGAGGAGGATGGGTTTTAAGAAATTCTAAAGGGAAGTTCATTAGAACTTTTTCTTGTAGCTTTGTCGTTGGTTTGAATGTAATAGCATAAGCTTTATTAGTTCTTAAAGAGATTGATTTATGTCATTCTATTCACAATGAAGGCCTAATTGTGGAGTCAAATTCTTTAACTGTTATTAAAGTGATGAATGAGAATATGAAATGCCCATGGAGTATAATTCCTTTTATTGCCAAGATTAAAAACAAAACTCGGATTCTTAAGGTGCGATTCTGTCATATTCTTAGAAAAGGTAATATGTGTGCGGATTTTTTGGCTAATCATGGAGTATCATCTCAAAGACATCTTACATTGTCCTATTTAGATGACTTTCCTAAAGAGTTAAAAGGTCTCATCAATTTAGATGCTTGGGGTCTCTCAAACTTTAGATTCTCATAGTTATTTTTATGATTATTGTAAAGGTGGCTACTTATAAAGTCATCATTTTTTCTTGTAAGCTCTTATTAGTTTATTCCATATTTTAATAAATTAGTAGGGCTCGGCTTTGTCCCCATTATAAAAAAAACATGCATGTAGGTGACTATAGAAAGATAAAATAAATCAATCACATAATGCTCAATGTACGAGAAAAATCTACAATGGGAAAAACTTAGACGACCCGACTACGAAAATTTCACTATGTACGAAATTATAAAGGATGCGACAGAAGACTTACACAACCTAATCGATGTCCTCACAATCCTTGATGATATTAGTTCCTCAATCTTCACCACAATAACACGCATGAGACCACTTGCTAAACTTTCATAATGTGTGAGTCCACACATGCCTCGGTATCCACTGGTCCAAGCTCAGTAACCGTCTACGGATATGGAATACAGATGAACCACTTCTTCACCACAACACCACACCATGCAGTCCATTGTGCGTAAATAGCAAAAAGAGTATGGAATACATTGAACAAAACTTTTCTCTATCAAGATGATGAGAGAAACAAACTATGGTGCCCACAAGTAAGATCTCAAAGCCCATATTATAATGAAAATTGGATCTTAAAGAGTATGGGTGAAACTAGGGTTTGAGAAATTTTGGATATGTATGGGAAAACAATTTTTGCGAAAAGTCTCACAAAACACAAATGCCAGAACCCCCTTTATTTAGAAAACACATTTTCGAGGTTGCATGTTTTTTAAGAAGTCACGTTCGAATGAAACAAGGTTCGTTCAACCAAAATTTTATCTCTTTAGAACCAATTAAAAACTCGTTTGAACGAATAGATAATTTCATCCAAACCATCTTTGAACGAGCTTCAAATGATATTTGTTCTGCTAACAGAGAAATGTCGTTTGATGTTCGTTTGAATAAACTGCCAAACTCATTTGAATGAAACCTACAAATTCATTCGAACAACTTAAAATAAAATAAAAAATTATTTTAAAACCTTTTATAAAAATATCCCTAAGCATTTTATAAAAATAAACATCCAAAATAAAATTCAAAGGATCAAAATGTATATGCATTCATACCTGAGAGGTCCTCGAAAAGACGAAGACGAAGCATGGCACGAAATATGGCATGACAATGCAATCTCTCAAGATTTGTAGCTACGTCTTTAATCAAACACGCCATAGGCTTTAGAGGTCAACATAAAAAGCCTAACCTATGACTCAAAACGTTTTGTCAATAATTAAACAAATACATACAAATTGACTCTAACATAAATTTATCCTTACAAATCTCCACCTATGGTTATTCCGGGACAAAACACAAAATAAAAACTCTATAGGCCATCCATCTCCGTAAAAGACTTAATCCCTAACCTCAAAAGGAAAAGTATAGACTTGACATATACATACATTGCGTAACTTTGCACGCTTGTAAACTTTATTGTATGTTGTAAACTTACACACTTAAACACACCTTCAAATTCAAAGATAATATATAAACAATATAAATTTTCGTATGAATAAACTTCCATTATGTCGAACAATACACACCCAGGTAAGACGTCTCCCCTTAAGATAAATATCTCCTCCTAAAGCTAAAGTGAAAGATACCATTTCTCCCTATTTTTGTTCAGAACAAAGTAAAAAATGCATAATAACCATTTCTCCCCCATACACCATATCTCCCCCAAAATATGAGAACATGTGATAAAGTATAGAAATATAAAGGAAAGAATAATATCATGAAACGGTGTCAAACAACAGAAACACAACATAGCAACACAAGCACAAATAATCCATAAAATGTCAATCAATATGAATATTGACACAAATATGATACCAACTTGAATACACAATGACGCATGCGATACTAATGTAAACAAGTAGAAATAAATATTAATATGATCAAATAGCATGCCAATTTGATTCAAAGATAAAGCACATGGCAAATATGGATTAAATGCAAACGCAAAGACTCAAAACCAAACGTTAACACATATATAAATATGAAAAATATACCAATGACACACAAGCACATATATATAAGTATAAACGAACACAAAAAGACACAAAACACATAAATATTACATATTAGCATAGCATCGATGTGTCTAGATATGTGGGATAGAGTGCAGGGGCGTGAACTATATACAAATGAAGTATGATACAATCCCTCAACTATGTCCAAGGAGTTCTATTTGACCGCAAAATTTTATCAAACTAATATTTAGCCTCAAGTGATAGATAAAGAGAACTCAAAGAATAAATAAGCATAATGCACATAAGCCTAGAAATTTTGATGGTTCTACAAATCAATAGTGTCAGGACATGATAAACATAATTGTGCAAACCCGTTGATTTTCAACTGTAACAATCGCAAAATCTAAACATATATCACATATTTTTTTCACTCAATTATTTCGAAGATAACATTTTTTAAAATCAATCAAATAAACAAGTTGTCCTTTAATCTTTTCTTCTTGTCTCTTATTTTTTAGGCTCTTGCTAATGATATCTTTCCCGCAAAGGAGATTTTCTCCTCTCGTAGCTCTTTCCTATGCAACCTCATATATTCAATAAAAATCAACACATTACGGGCAACGGTTCCTACATATGTGGACCATTGTTTATTCTATTTACCATTCGAATAGTTATTTACTCCCATTATCATGTTGATATTTATAAACAATTTACAAGTAAACATTTATTTTCAATAAAAAGACTCTATTACAATATTCACTTCATTTTGTACTTCTATTTAGGTTTCCGTTACACTATTTGAGATCACCTAGTTAGTATTCTTACGGTGGGCCTTACTCATCATACTCGTGGACTAATATCTCAAGTTAGGATTGCGTTTCTAGGAGGTATTGGATTTAGAGCTAAGGCATGTACATTTGGAGACTCATATCATGTATAACTTAGTTTTCTTTTCATCATTTATTTATATGAGATAGTTTTTGGATTGGTATCTCACTCATGGTTCCCCAATTGTACTTGGGATTATTGGAGATTGTGCCTGTTGATGTTTAATATTAGAGGTTTTATGGTATTCAAATTTATTATTGGTGGTTATTTATATTTCCTTATATCTCACATCTTATATTATTAGAAATTTTTTAAATTTTCATATATTTTTGTTACATGCTAATAATGATATATAAATT
Organism: Sambucus nigra; assembly: GCA_949130495.1. Classification (NCBI taxonomy): domain Eukaryota; kingdom Viridiplantae; phylum Streptophyta; class Magnoliopsida; order Dipsacales; family Adoxaceae; genus Sambucus; species Sambucus nigra. The sequence continues at coordinate 127,578,934 of OX422208.1, forward strand.
TTAATAAACGATATATCTTGGCATAGGGACTTGATTACCGTGAAGGAAAAATATAAGGGTTGTTATAGTTGGTATTAGAGCATGTTCCTTGGTCTCGAAGGTTATAGGTTTATGCTAGTTTTCCATATATCCCATTTTTTGATACGTTTCACTGATGTGTAATCTCTATAGGCTTTATGTCTGATTTCGTTGTGTCCCTATATTTTCGTTTACAGACACTGGGAGGATAGGAGATAGGATAGACCCAAGGGCTAACGCGACGAATAATGCTAATAATGGTACTTAAATTTGAATGACCGACATATCTTGGCATAGGGACTTGATCAACCTCGAAGGAAAAATATGAGGATTGTTATAGTTAGTATCAGAGCGTGTTCCTTGGTCTCGAGGGTTATAGGTCTATGTTAGTTTTTCATATGTCCATTTTTTATACGTTCCGATGATGTGTAATCTCTTTAGGCTTTATGTCTGATTTCGTTGTGTCCCTATGTTTTCGTTTGCAGACACCGGGAGGAGAGGAGATAGGATAGACCCAAGGGCTAACACGACGAATAATTACATAGATCAGGTGGGACCAAGGTCAAATTTTGTTGGGAGTTGCTAAAGATCATCCGAGAGGCCACAACAATCAGTTTTGAGATAAGGATTTTGTGGAAAAGTTTAATGACAATTATTTTTTCATATGCAATTAGATTCGATACAAAGATGGGGTTTCTCTCTTTGGGGTAGGGTCCACGTAATGTGGATATATTTGAGGAAAGGTTTACTAATCTATATATGTTTGGACTCGAGGAGGAGACGGAGAAGAAGAAAGAGAATTTATTTATTTATGGCTTGACTTGGTAGATTTAAGAAAGTTGTAATTAAGAATCCATCTTACACCACATATATTCGGGTAGTGGGTGCCTCATTGATGCTTTGGCAGGAACATATGAAATATCATAAGAAAATTAGGGGAAAGGGTAGAATCGAGTGGTTAGAATGTGTAAAACATGGGAGGAGGTAATGCTAGTTTTATTTTCTTTCCAAGTCTTGCCTGAAACAACAAAATATAGAAAACATTACCCAATCAAAGTCTCTGAACAATTAACATGCGCATCAAATGAACCTCGAGTTTAGACAACACAGGACTCTTCCCCACTGTGCACACACGTCAGTTTTGAATCTGTAATCATTAAAGAGACAATAAGAACATAGCTAAGTCCAGAGAAGGAAATTATCACAACCACCTCATTAAACATACATTATGCCATGGATCTGGGATCTACCAAAATTGGTTTGACCTACTACAACCTCAACAGAAAATCTAGAGTAGAGAGAGAGAATCTAGGGTTCGGAATTGTGATTTAATTGCATCCTGGAATATTTACTTAGTTGGCAGTTGGCACCCGCATGAGTAATTAATATTATTTTGTAAATGTCTTTTGTTTATTTTCCTTCTGCGTGTTTCTATTGAATTTCACATTGCGTAAGCATTCATTTCGAATAAATTTGAACGTTGAAAAAACTTTTAGTCTTAGTTGCATTGACTTGTCCAACTAGATTACTGTAGCTGACTTATTTCTCGGCAATTTCTATTTCCTTTACTTCTATTTTACGTTACACTTTTGATGCATAATATTGACTTTTGCAATTTGTTATTATCTGATTTTGATATATCATGCAAGGCAGTGCCATGATAACAACAAAAAATTTGGAGAAAATTGTACCCGACCCTTATTTATTTTCACTACTTTATTTAATCTCTAGACTTATAAATTCTCTCTCTCTCTCTCTCTCTCTCTCTCTCTCTCTCTTTTTTCTTTTTCTTTAACTTTTGCACCATTCCTAACAAAACAATTTCACAGTCCACTAGCGTTTGTGCGAGATTAAATATCCCCTCTATGTACACGAGCGAAACTAGGAGTCGGTTCGGGGGAGGGGGGGGACCAGCACGTCTCCGGTTAATTTTTTAAAATTTAAATTCAGCCCGTTCCTAACATTTTTAAAATGTTAGCTAATTAGGGCTTTTATTTGATACTTTTGGTGATATATACAAATCATTACCTGTTTTACATTATTTTTCATTGTTTTTAAAGTAATTATTTGATAAGTACTCAAAAATAATTTCAAAAAAAAAATTGTTTGGGGGCTCTCGCACTCAAACCCGTACAAATTGCTGTTAAATTAGCTCGTCTCGATGTAAAATACTAAATCAGCCCCTCCCTATGTAGTCAAACGCAGGTAACATATGTTAGGACTACAGGATCCATCCACTCATGGTGTGACCACTCATTTAAGGGGAATTTTAAAATTATATATCCTACAATATAATAAGTCTAATTATGCTCTAAATTAGTTCTCTTTGGTTTAGAATTTTAAAAATATGAAAGTATAAAGGCACACAGTTTCAAGAATACAGTTTGAAAAAACTGACACAAATTTTGAGATACACTCAAGTATCTCCACATTAGGCAAGATTTTTATTACATACCATCAGAATACAATAGCAACATCAATTATATAGGTTTTTTTCTATTATTTATTTATTTTTTATTTGTTTTGCTACAAGTTGAAGCCTCCTTGGGGGTGAGGGGAGCTCTTGCCAAGCAAGGGTCGTGTTAACCATTGGGGGAATCCCTTTGATTAACATCAATTATATAGTTATTAGTGAGTATATGTCTGTACTCCCCCAATCCCCATATGTCTCTACTCGCAAAACATGGTTGGTTGCTCAAAGAACAAAAGGTTCGATTCAATTAGAAAACTGTTTTCAAAAAAAAAAAAAAAAAAGTGGTAAGCAACAATGCAGTCAGTACTCTATGTGAAACGGAAAAAGGAACCCTCAATTCAGAACCCAAAGCATATTAGATGGCCGAAGAAAATATGTTAGATAAAAAAAATTAATGATACAACGATGGACATCATTTCAAATACCATGCAATATGATACAACTAATATTAAAATTATTGTTTTAGGCATGTCTTTAAAACAAATATTTTCAATTATATATTCGGGAAAATATGGACTGAAAAAAATTCCCAAATAATCAACTGCTACATGTATCTCGACACCACCCAAAATTTGAGTTTAATTTTAATACAAATCATTTAATTACCCTCAATAATGGCATTATATAATCCTAAATATTGAAATTTATTTAGCTAATATTTTTACTTTGGATAATATTTTCTTGTCATTTTGATTATTTGTTTGCAGTTTGTCAAAAGAATTAGAGTATCAGGTGTTGATTATCTTTTTATGTTTTTCTTTCACTTTTGTTTCATTTAAAAGAAAAATGTTAATGATAAAGTTAAGTTAGCTCCATGGTTTTTTCGTTCACATCAAACAAACAAAAGAATGTTTTTTACATATGTGCCACTTGATTATTTTGGAAATATCTTCAATGTTTATGTGTTTTCAAAATATATTTCTGAAATTCTTGTGTATTATAATACTCCCATTCATAAAAATATGATTTTTAAAACATTAAACAAAATAAAAAATAAGATATATTTTGACGTTTTAACATCAATTTTCTTAGGTGTATAACAATTTGACCGTTATGCAATGCATCCATTAAAAACAGGAGCCGAAGGCAAAAAAAAAAGTCCAAATCCAAATCTAGACTTTAAATTGGAAACAAAATGGGGGTGATTTGAGGAAAAGTCCAAAGTCCAAATTCGAATTTGAAATCCAAAATTTTTAAAACAATTACTACTAATATGAGGCAAAGTTTATTTGTGATTTCTATGTTGAATATTACAAATAAGAGAGCAATGCTACGAGTCCCAGAATTCTCCAAATCATTTTCAAATAGCAATAAAATATTGTGTCGATACAATACTTATTGCTATTAAAGGGATGATTTGATTTTTTTTTTTAAACTCGCACCATTTCTTCAAATATAAATGTACAAAACAATATAATAAATATATTTTATCATTGTTTAAGACGAGATATTAGTCAAGGAGTTAATTAATACTAGTGAAGCCAATTTATTTAATTGTTCAGTAATTCGTTATTTCTTTCATCCATCCATGTGATAGTAATGCAAAGGTGCTTAAATGATGGCTGAGAAGCTAAATCTTAGGAATTATAAGTCAATATCATTGTGGGAACACAATAAAGGGTGAATTGCGACTTAATATATAAGCTATGTAGTCACTTGCCTGCCTCTAGACAATCAGTGCACATGGGTGGCATGACCAAGGGCGACACGTAGCCATTCCATGGGAAATGAGGTGTTTTCCTTTGATTTTAATGCCCTTTACTTCTTTTTTTTGTTGCATCATATTTAAAAGAAAAACATGGTAGTGAGTGCCCGCGGAGATTAATGGGTTGTCCCTCTCAACATATTCGAACATTACGATAAGTTGCTCCGAAATGCGTTCGTACTCCAAATAAAGGTCATAAGCTTCTTTAGTAATCTTTGTCATGCAATCCACTTGGGTATTACAGTGGATATGGACAATCTTAACTTTGGTACACTTAGGGATGGATATCGATCGATTTGGTCGGTAAATAAAATTTACCAATACCAAATCGATTTTAATTTGCTAATAGCGAAATTAACAATATTATCGCTCGATACAAGGTAACTTAAACCAAAACTGAACCATGTGGTCTGCGGTAAATTCGATTTTTTTTAAAATTACAACAACATTTTTGAATAAGAGAAGTAATTAAAAAAAAATCTCTACAAGTGGTCATTACAGCATAGCCAACTCAAGTGTGAATATATATTAAAAATTCAAATAAAAACAAAAGAACATACTAACATTACATCATTATTGTTTCGTCAATTTTTTTGACAAAATTAATGATGTTAAATAAAAAAGATTTAAACTCGAAGACAATTGGCCGCTCCGTATAGCTAGCCAACTTAAAAGGTGGTGGGCATTAGAAGGCAATTTATAGAAAATGATAAGAAGCATATAGCCTCACCAAACCGATGTGGGACTTGCATATAATAAAACATCACTTTATCAAGTGCCCTTTGCCCCTATAGCCTCTGATTGCATAATAGCCCCTATAATCATGTAACCTCGTATTCATCTTTTCTTCATTTCCATGAAAACTCATTCTTTTATTAAGCCTTAAATTCTTGATTTTTTCATTTGCATCAATTCGTCATTTTTTTTTCAAAGCTCAAATTCTTCATTTCTTGATTTTATTAAGAGAGATAATGGATGAGATTGACAATAGTGTAAACTAGGCAAAATTGATAAAAAATTTGGATTTGGTTTGGGTTATAGTATTAATATATTATTGCAGTAATTTGGGTATTTTAGATTTTGATATATTTTATGCGGAAATTTTGGTAGATCGGCTTTTAGAATGCTTAAACTAAAACCAACCACAAAAATTTCGGTAGTTTCGATTTTCGGTAAGTAGAAAATATAAACCGTTACCATTTTTTCCGATATGAAACGGTAGGGTACGGATTTTTATCGTACCGCGAACACCCCTAGGTACATGTAACACCCCGCCTAATTAAATATCGGGTGATCAGTCCTTTATTAAATTAAAATCAAGGAGAATGGTTGGTTCATTCTTAGCATCACTGTCGCAAAATAATTGTTTCCAATTTAAACACCGTAAATAATTAAGCTACGTGTTAAAACAATTTAAAGTATTCATTTATTTATTTTCCGTACTAAAAATCTTTTTAAACCTAAGCAAATTTGAATAATACAGACGATAAAGATACCAATCATCCAACGAACCATGCCAACTAGATTACTCAAATCAAAATAATTAACCACAAACCACAGATAAATGGAGAGATAAAATAATCCCAAATGAAAAGAGAGTACTGAAATGATAAAATAATGAAATCCCTATCAAGTCTAAACAAGTCTGGAAATGGGCGACACATGCCCTAACTAAAAGAGCTAAACAGAAGTCTGAGGAACCAAAGGAGGAAGCGTCTACTGCAATGACCTGTAACTCCCACACAAGCTGTAGCACGTCCAGTTAAATGATTCTACACCTGACGCCCCTTTGGCTGAGCACCTGTAATATATATATATATATATGCAAGAGAGAGAAAATGACAGAAAACGAGTCAGAGCCCAAGTGTAAAACAATTTTAAAAATAGTTTAGAAAGTATTTAAAATACTTATTGGCTAATATATCAACCATGTTAGTACACAACACTCTCTTGAGAATTCTCACCTCTCATCTAGTGTGCACGCCTACCATACTACTATATGCCTCATAAGTCTCTCTAACTCGTCTCCCATAAATTCTATTTCGATAAGTCACAAGACTATGATTTTAGTTTAGAGATCAGTCTCTTGATGATTACTTACGTCACTTATGTATTTCTTAAAGCTGTTATAAAGTTCCCGAACCCTTACTACAATTAGGAGCATTTCTACAATACTATCTACTTATATGCACAGTAGAAGAATTCTATCTACACGTATATATATTAATCACTCATATAATATGTATACTATCGGTACTCCAAATATGATCTATGGTGCTGACATACTCTGCTATCAAGTTCCCGTATCTCTCGTACTAAGGGAAATACTAGTTCGAAATCACTCTCGAACTGTATTAACACAATATACAAAAAGTGGAGGTGAAGCATAGTTCCAAGTCACTAAGAGGTCATCGCATACCCCTCACGTCTCTTAGGACCGTTTGACTATCATTCTCAGATAGCCTGTACTAAGGAATCCTATATTCTAGGGTACAAGTCAATATCCCCCATAAAGGTCCCATCGAGATAAGACTGTCCCGGTGCGGCAACCTCCATGATAGCAAGTAGCACGAGTATGATTATACACAAACATAATATAAATATATGCGCATGCACTCGGTCACATATATATAAATATTCTCATTTTCCAATTTGGTTCGCCCATGACCCATAATAATATTTTAATCGTACGTAATATAATTTTACCCACTTTTTACGCATAAAGAACTCATCTCATTTTATTGTCAATTTTAATCATTTCGCAATTACTTCTCGTCCCTCGAAGTATTCTTTTTTCCTAAAGGTCAATTCAGTAGGTACACCCTCTCTAACGTACTGGTCTAAGTCATTTATAAACCTCTCAATTCTGTAGCTAACATGTGAAGAATTTCCAATATGTTTTAAACCTCCTCGTTAACTCACGATTTCATCCCATATAAAATATCATACAACGGTATTCTATTTAGACCATACTGGTCCTCTTCATGACCCATTATACTCTTTAAATAATATTTAAGGGTTCTTATGCATTTTATCCGTATTAAACAAAAAGGGGAAAACATGCAGTTTTCCAGGAGAGGTCAATCGATCGAGGAAAGGGGGTCAATCGGTCGATCCGTCAATCGATCGAAATTCTTGGGTCGATCGATCGATCAAGCAATTCTTTCCTAGAAAACTGTAAATTCGACCTATGAATTTCATCCAAGAATTTCCTTCAAAACACCATTAATGATCCCCAAATTCCCAAACAAGTTTACTACTGATTACATATACCTATATACATGATTTTCTACGTGAAACATGTACAAATTCATCAAAGGTATCGAATTAAAGGGATAATTCATTATAATTATCAAGAACCCTATTTTTATATTAAATTTCCAATCTTTTAATTTTTTTTCCTCACTTATAAATCAATACAATTTCATGACTAATCCTCCACATATGTTGAGATTTCTAGAATACACTTATTTCCTCTAATGCATGTGATTTAAATTCTCTAAATCATCAAATTCTTCCATGAAACATATATTTATCAATCTTATTCTAACAGGGGTGAAACATTAACTAGAAAAGTAGCAAGATAGATACTTGCCTGAAATTTGAAGGTCTGATTTGTAGGTGATAAGGATATGGCTGCGTTCCTCATCTTACGATCTATGCCCCGATGGTGTTAATCTTTAAAGAGGTGCTACGGTTTGTGATCAATTCTTGAAAAGCTCTCTACCTTTATTCTCTAATGACCGTTCCATGTTTCTGTGATTGTTAACCCTAAAAGCTAAAATCTAATAGCTCATATAACTTAGGAAAATTCATGAGTTTAATTACCCAAAAATTCAGAATGACAATAATACCTTCCCGGGATGCCAGTTAGGCCTAAAAATGCCCCGAGATCCAAACTAAACCACAGGGTACACTTTTCTGACTATCTCGACCCTTTCGGACACATTGGCGCACTCGAAATGACCATATAGGCGACTTATAAGTTATTCACTTTTTATAATAATAATATAATCCCGATACGACACGACACGACACATGCGCGTCTCAACTTCATTTCCATAATTGTCATATTATTCACTAGTGATAATATTAATAAATTCGATCTCATATACTACTTTACTCATATAGTAGCATTCAACAAATTTCCAATAATTACTAACTCTCGTCATGCTAGTAAATATTAAAAATAATTTTTTGAATAAATATTAAATTAATATCTCAAGTTAATTTAATTAATCCCATAATTTAAAAGCCATAAAAATACGGGGTATTACATACTTCCCCCCTAATAACGGAATTTCGTCCCGAAATTCAAAAAAGTAAGGCATCACTGATGAAAACAGTTTTCCTCAAGTACTTAAAACCAACTTTAAAGTAAGGCTCAATCACTATAGCCCCCGCTTTCACAACAAGCTTGTTTAACATACTCGACACTTTATCAATGATAGGGTCACACCTCAATAATGGCACCTCAATTGTGCTCCTACCGAACAACATTCGAATAAGACTAGCCTATACATCCTTGGCCCCATTGTCTCAATATTATTGGGAGGTCACACCTCACATCTTATCAACTCCCGTATTTATCTAAACATAAACTCCCATCCTAAGAGAAACCATATGAACATCTAACTACTCTTGTCAGTTCTTCAAATCTTAATTCCTGGCAACGTAACTCTTACGATAGTTAACATGTTACCTAAGACAGCATGTGGTTATTCCACTTTAGCCATCAGATCTAACTCGACCAATCCAAAAGTATGATTATCCGCTCGCCTCTAAAAACCTAGAGGGAGAATAGTTAAGCTTTTTCCACATAAAACTTCAATAAGCAGTTTGTCCACAATAACCAGGTACAAGTGTTTACCCACTACTTTACTATTAGGTAATAACTTCTCTCAAGTACCGTAATATACTTTACTAAGTAGCTATAATTGCGACGGATATGAAATGTCCACAATGAGTCCGAAATTACTTTCATATAGTTCCACTAGTCGTTAATCACCTTTTGCCTACTCCCCGGCTATAGGTGATACAACCTGCCCCCAAACGAAACGGTATCCCCACTATTTCCTAAAATTCCATATTGAAGGTGGGGTTCAAGAATCTCATCCTAGTTCAGAATAATTCCGTGTAGGTCCACGTACTGGCGCGATTCTTCTTTTCAAAGGAAGACTGGGGCACACTAGCTAATATCGTAAATCACCCCAAAGGAATATCGATCACTTGCTTCTTGGGCAACTTGTTCCACACGTTCGAAGGAACCCTTGATCTTACCTTGAGGTTGGCAACCATCAAAGAAACTTTACCGACTTGGCTGCCCTCTTCCACTACCAGAATCATCGGCGTGATACAAATTTTTTTGGTTGAACCTCTTGCTCCAACCTAATTCTATCTATGAGTGGTGCATTCGGAGACTACTCACTATGTCCCTCTCAACACCGACTTCCACTTGTAATGTCTCACATTAAGTGATAATTAATAATCCCCTTCTTTCCTCAGCGTATATCGAAAGTTCCGACCCGAGCACTTTTCTCCCTGATGTGCACTTCTGGACTTTTTAATACCTTACTAACCTCATCATTCTACCTACGTGCAAGTCGCTCTCAACATTCGACTAGGCAAAACTAAGCTCTGAGTGTTTTCCATAATAGTTAGATTTTACCCTTCTCAAGGAATACCCCTTTTTAAATGGCTTCCCACAACCTCTCAACTAAATTTGGGTGTGCTATTCTGATTGCACACGTATGTATGGATTATCGTCCTTCTCACACGATGCTTAATTCACTTTACTATTTATACTTCATTATATTAGTCCCTCGGGTATATATTCCACACATATATTCCCACGTTCCTTTAACTCAGACGATTCGGACCTCAGCTAACCAGGATGCCCACACAGTCTACAAACCATGCATATTGGTATAAACATCACATACACTTCACACATAACACTAAATTATTTATTACCCCTGTATACACAATGTGGTTACAACACTTGGGTTACTCTCAGTCACCCTAGAAATTGAATTTATAAATCCTCCTTAACATCATTCCACCCCTCAACTCGTGGTGATAAGACAAAATTTTCAATGCCTCCTCACCTCACAACCAGCTCCACTGGACTTATATCATAATTAAAATACTTACAGTTATAACTGCATACTTATATGATGGTCGAGGTACCGGATCATGGACTAATGACCAAGCATCTCCCTACTTCCAACCTTACGCTAAGTTTCATGCGTGGGATGTCTCACAAAGCGAAATCCAAATAAGGAACCCCCCGATACACTACTACCTAGCATTATCGGATATCAAAATTCGTTAGGTCCTCTATCCATAACATGTACCCCTATATTCCGGTTTCTTGTCTTAAAAGTTACATCTCCTCCCACAAAAACACTTGTTTAAAGAACTTTTTGCCAATTGCACTACAACTCAGCATTGGTGGCAATAACTTTCCATAAACCTCATACCCATACAATCGAAACTCTCGAGATCTCGTTCCCAAACATATGAACATAAATCTTAAATCCCACGTCTCTAAAGGATCGATATGATCACTTAACGGTAAACCAAATACACACCGAATCATGGAGATAAAGCCCTTACACACACCGGGATTGAATATCTCGAGACCACTATACCCTCCAAAGTCTATAAAATATATTATATAAGTGCGAGCCCGACCCTCTCACAGGTGAGGTCTCGCCAGAACAAAACATGCTTCACTAGGGCAACCACCCCTATAGCCTTGCAATAACTGCTCACTATCGTTATAACCATTACTATAAAGCTGTAACCAGGATAATATCATACTCGTATATCACATCACTAAAATGAGTAATCTCAATAAAGCATATACCACTAATAATCCACTCATTTATCCTCCGCGGATAACACTAAAGATAACCCCTCTATACCAGGGAAAACATACACATAATAATAACGTTGTCGATATACGCCCTAAACTCGTCTCACCTTCGAATCTCTCTATAATCAAAATGTAGTGACTCGTTCATGTCACACAAATACGCCTCATTCTCTGAGGATAAAACTCATACTTCTACCTTGCCAATTGCCCTGGCTGCTCAAATTGTTTCCCTGACATAACATGCCTGTCCGAACCAAATCGAAAACTACATTAACCATTGCCCTGGCAAGCACCATACCCTTGTCCCTTTACTAGCTTCGGGGAAAAATTAACATATGTGGTTTCACTCTCTAAAAAATACCTCTATGTATAACCCACTTATCACCGGTCATACTAACCATATTAGGGTTGTCCTTCTCTCGAACTTTGGTAGGCTCAAATACTGATGGCTACCCCCACTGTTACCTTAGCTTCGTTGGCCCTAAGGAACATGCTAATGGCTTCAATAGTCCTTACTGAATTCACCATTTCTTGGTAAAAATTTAGCTATCCGAATCATTTAAATGAGTCCCCTGATGGGTCTCCCCCTTGTGGTGCTTCACTACCACCGTTTCATCTTGTCTTATTTTTTGACTAAATTCTTCGATTATTTTAGCTTCCCACACAAAGAAGCGTTATCATCTCCATTGACCAAATGTGACATTGTCTCCATCTGGATTGACCGTCCAATAAAATTCCTTTTAAGTGTTGTTCACTTTTCTTACGAGTCAATCTCCCACTTGAAATCCTCTCCTCCATTTGTATTTACATTCTCCGATACAAGATTTGCTAACAGTTTATATTCATATTCACCAATGAACCTATGTTCGGCCCTCCTGTGATGAGTTCAGAATAACATTCACATCTTACCTGAATATCTGATGAAGGAACATGCGGTCAAACTATAATTAAATCCTTTTATAGACATATGACTTCGTTTCGATGAGCCAAGAAAAATTTTACCCTAACTTTTCACTTTCAGTTAGCCACACTCCATCATATGCCAAAGCCTTTGGATATTTTACCTCCGTTGGTTAACACACACAATTCCCGCATTTTTAGATCTTCCACTAATGGCTCTCCTCAATGTTTCGTTTGACTTTCTCCCAGTCCTACCACGTTGGGTGAGTCTAATTTGGCACCACTTTCGACTATAGAAGAACTTGGAAATCATATGCTGCGCCCTAGCTGTCTTTGTAGTCCTGATTTCTGATGCCATGATAGGGGTGACCTTGACTATGGACATTATCTTCAAATATACTTTACAACCTCAACTAAGTCTTGCCTCCTACTGCCCGCCCGATGTCCCTCGCCCTTCGTACTTCATTATTCGAACACGTTCGAATGCAAATAAGATTCATTAATATATATACGACATAGGAGGAGAACAAAATATCTCCATAGAAATCAACAATCCTAAACATAGGGCTCTATATCAAATAATGCAACGCTGGAAGCACAATAAGTCGCACAGATCCTAAGGACACTAGAACCTGATGCTCTGATACCACCTGTAACACCCCCGCCTAATTAAATACTGGGTGATCAGTTCTTTATTAAATTAAAATCAAGGTGGACGGTTGGTTCATTCTTAACATCACTCTCGCAAAATAATTATTTCAAATTTAAACACCCTAAATAATTAAGCTAAGTGTCAAAAAAATTTGAAGTCTTCATTTATTTAATTCCGTAGTAAAAATATTTTTAAACATAAACAAATTTGAATAATACAAATGATAAAGATGCCAATCATCCAACGAACCATGACAACTAGATTACTCAAATCCAAATAATTAACCACAAACCACAGATAAAGGGAGAGATAAAATAATCTCAAATGAAAATAGAGAACTAAAATGATAGAATAATGAAATCCCTATCAAGTTTAGAAATGGGCGACAAATGCCCTAACTAAAAGAGCTAAACAGAAGTCTGAGGAACCAAAGGAGGAAGCATTTACTGTAATGACCTGCAACTCCCACATAAGCTGCAGCACGTCCAGTCAAATGATGCTACACCTGACGTCCATATGACTAAGCACACACACACACACACACACACACACACACACACACACACACACACACACACACACACACACACACACACACACACACACACACACACACACATATATATATATATATATATATTCAAGAGAGAGAAAATGATAGAAAACGGGTCAGAGCCCGAGTGTAAAATAGTTGTAAAAATAGTTTAACAAGTATTTAAAATGCTTATTGGCTAATATAATAACCATGTTAGTACGCAACACTCTCTTGAGAAATCTCACCTCTCATCTAGTGTGCATGCCTACCGTACTACTATATGCCTCATAAGTCTCTCTAACTCGTCCCCATAAATGCTATTTTGAGAAGTCACAAGACTATGATTTTAATTTAGAGATCAGTCTCTTGATGATTACTTACGTCACTTATGTATTTCTCAAAATTGTTATAAAGTTATCAAACACTTACTACAATTAGGAGCTATACAATACTATCTACTTATATTCACAGTAGAAGAATTCCATATACACATATATATATTAATCATTCATATATTATATATACTATCGGCACCCCACATAAAATCTATGGTGCTGGTATACTCTGCTATTAAGTCCCTGTATCTCTCATACTAAGGTAAATACTAGTTCGGAATCACTCTCGAACTGTATTAACACAATACACACAAAATGGAGGCGAAGCATAATTATAAGTCACTAAGAGGTTAGCACATACCCCTCACGTCTCTTAGGACCGTCTGACTATCATTCTCAGATAGCATGTACCAAGGAATTCTATGTTCTAGGGTACAAGTCAATATCCACCATAAAGGTCCCATCGAGATAAGACTGTCCCGGCGCGACAACCTCCGTGATAGCAAGTAATGCGAGTATAATTATAAACAAATATAATATAAATATATACGCATGCACTCGGTCGTATATATATAAATATTCTCATTTTTCATTTTGGTTCGCCCACGACCCATAATAATATTTTAACCGTACGTAATACAATTTTACCCAATCTTTACGCATAAAGAACTCATCTCATTTTATTCTCAATTTTAATCATTTCCCAATTACTTGTAGGCAGCCCATAAAACCCATGACCCATTCACTTTCATCATTATGCACTATTCCACTAAAGGCTCCAATACCTCTACCGGTGTCAAAGCTCCCATCCGTGTGAATAGTGTATTCCCCTAAACACAGAGCTAGCATTAGCGTGTGCAATAATTTTATCTCCTTTTTGGTTAATATTCTTACTTTCTATTTCAAAAATATCGCAAGTGAATTTTTGAGTTATATTAACTGTGGTAGGAGTCGTGTTCTTACTATAAAAAACACGATTGTTACCAGCTTTTCAAAGACAAGAAATAAAGATAATATACCATTTTCTATCCAAATTGTTCTACACATTAGCTATCACCCAAGAGTTAAAATCAAGTTAAATACCTTGGCTATGTATGTTATAAGGGCTGGAATTTTGGCACACTTGAATAGTGAAAAAATAGTCTTCAAAGAGGTGATTTAAATCCTCCACACCAGAGGATCTAGGATATTTGTTATCTGTTGTGAGACTCATTCGCTCCCTGTTGATGTCTAAAAATGGACTAAATACAGATTTATAACCACATATAATAATATAGTATGTAATTTAAATCACACACGTAAGAGACAAGATTTTTAGAGTGGCCCAGCTGTAAAATAGACTATGTCCACTGTTGGTATTATTTGGTGGGGTTTACAATAGCTCAATATGGTGTGCATATGAGTGATTCGAGTTGTCCCTCCAGATGATGGAGTATTTCGTATTTATAAGGGTTCAGAACCCGAGAGATGGAATGCCTTTATATTACCAGGCATTTACATTTGCATACAGTAAATGAAAATCTTAGAATTCAGCACTGGTTGGTATCCTATCCGAGTAGCTTTTGGTATTCCCGATGGTTGGCATTACTGGAGTTAGTCGGCCATCTGGATGACTAATAATCTCTGATGCTGGTCAAGGTGGATTGTTGGCCATGAAGGAGGACAGGTGTACATTTAGAGTTGGACCACGTAGGAGAGTAATTTTTACATACAACAAAAGCGCTCAATACACCATGCTTGCTGATTGATCGAATGTATGGAGTAGTAAGTCCAAAAAATTGAGCGGTGTACTATTTAGATCATTTGGTCGACAACCGACTTCCCACACTTATAAAAAATTTCACTGGTACTGTTTGATAATGGCATTTTTGTAAATATTTAAAACTTTTTAAAACCCCCAAAGGATATAATTATCGTTTGAAACTTCGAGAGGCGTGCAGTCGGTGGTAGTTCAACAGTTCGTTGAGTTAATTATTGCATTCCCTTTTATCGAGAAAATCTATAAATAAGTACGATTTCCCCCTAGTGCTTCACCTCAAACTTTCTGCACTTGCGAGTTTTTCTCTGTCTTCAAGCTTTCTTTGTACGATCGTTTGTTGCTATTATTTTTCTTCAGTTCTTGTAGTCACCTTAGATTCCCTGTAATCCTTATGTCCTTATTTCTCTGTTTTTATCATTTTTCCCCCTTTTTCCACCATGGTTCACATCGTAGATGAGGGTTTATTAACCGAATTTAGAGAAAAAGGAAAAAATCCATCTTGGGTAGATTTAAAAATAGCCCAAGGTCCCATATATGTATATTCTCTTCCCGATGGTCACTGGATCTCCACCTCATTCATAGCTGAGTTTGACATCACTTTTCCACCAAAACCCCATTTTCTTCAATTTTGTGAGTACTTTCATGTGGTTCCCGCTAGAGTGGCACCCAACACTTGGAGGGTTATAAACAGTGTCCATAGATTAAATAAGATTTACAGGACCCATATTTGGATTTAGGAGTTGGTGTTTTGCTATAAACAGGGTACATTTGGAGAGAACACTTATTATTTGAAGACTAGGCAAGCAAATAGGGACTTAGTAGTAAATTTACTGTATTATAGTACGGATTATTGTGATTATGGTGTGGTTGTTAAGAATTGGCAACATTCTTGACTTACATAGGGAGTGTCTGTAATACCCCGTACTTTTGACTATATTTATTTTTAGGATTAATTAATTAAATTGTGTATTAATTGGAAATTAATCCGGGTTATAAATACTAATGAGATGAGAATTGGTATTTGATTATGTGCATATATGATTATATATGTATTTGGTATTATAAAATTTGTCATGGGATTTATATACGGCATTTTAGAAATTTTGTTGAGACGCGTGGGACCGCCGCGTCACGGTATAATATTTTGATAATAAAAAGTGAATTTAAAATCTATAATCCATATGGTCGTTTTGAGTGCGTCAACGCGTCCGGAAAGGTCGAGATAGTCAGAAATCACTAGCCGGGGGTATAGTTTGGGTTTCGGGGTATTTTTAGGCCATACCGGCAACTTGAAGGATATTTTGGTAATTTTACATTTTGAGGAATTAAAAGTGACGAAAATTGGTTAATTAAATCTGATGTGGATATTGACCCACTAAGCCCATAACCAACCCATATTAACCCTTTAAGCTACGGAGGCTAATATTAGGTTTACAATCTTCCCCAAATCAAACCCTAGCCACCTTGAGCCACAATTGGAGAAGGAACTTAGAGAGAGAGGAAACTCTGCAGAATCTTCACCAAACCTACACTAAAGTCAGAAATCAAACCAAGGAAAGTGGTTTAATTATGTTTAATTTCAGCAAATGTTCCTTCCATGTTAGAAAATTCGAATTTATGGTTTGTTCTTGATAAATATGAAAACCCATGTAGTTTAGATCATAGAACTTCAAAAATTGTGAAGAGAATTGCATGTAGTATGATAGGTAGATGATCCCCCTTATAATAATTGTGATTTGAAGGAATTAGAACGAAATAAATTCTGGGATTTGATGATGATATAAACCTAGGGTTCATGTTCTAGAGAAATTGGGAAAAGTGTAGAGATTTGTAAATTTAGTTGATGTTATGATGATTTAATCCTTGAAAACATGTTAGGAGATGATGTAAATATGTTTAGGATGAATTAGAGACCCTAAAACGTTATTGGGATGAACCTTGGAAGAGATTAGAAGTGATAAAAATGGTGAAAAACGAATTGGGGAAAATCTGGCCCGAATCTGGTAGCTCGTTAGAAGCAGTCCCCAGGTCGTTCGAACGAACTCGTTCGAACGAGCTTCTAACGAGTTGACCAGTCGTTGCTAACGAGTAGGAATTTCGTTCGATATCTCGTTCGAACGAGATATCGTTAGAAGGGACAGTTCGTTCGAACGAACTGGATCTCGTTCGAACAGTCTCGTTCGAATGAGACTTCTAACGAGCTGACAATCCAAACTCGTTCGAACACTCGTTCGAACGAGACTTCTAATGAGTTGACAGTTTGGTCCTTTTTGGACTGTTTCGATTTTTGGAGGCCCGTAAACTTGTTCGAGGATATAGATAGAATTTCTTTGATGAGATAGTGATAGACTTGGGACATTTGGGTATTTATGAGAAGGAATTTACATACGAGAGTGTATTACATGGACGGTATGGGTTGAGACGTGAGTGTCTACTACGACGTGAGATAATTATGGCGCGTACAATTACAAACCAAAACAGTATGAATTGTGATAACTATAAGTTAGTATGAGAATATGTACTACGAATAAAATACGGTATTACTAAGATGTGTGTTTACTTAGTATTGGTATATGGATTGTGTGTATGACATACCTACCATACTTGCTATCACGGGAGGTTTGCGTTCGCTTAGGACCCTCTAATCCTTGTGTGCCTACGGGGGGGGGGGGGGGATATAGACTGGTACCTCGATGAACATAGGTCATAGAAAGACTTATTGTGATATTAATAAGTCCGCTGATCATGGGAGCGTAGGTATGTGCGTGACCCATGTGATGGTGACTGTGTTCGCCTCCATTATTTGTGATGTTGTTATCGGTAAACTATTCCTGAGAGATTCGGAATATGTAATCCTTATGTACGTGATGTACCGGGATGGATAGCAGAGTATGTGTGCACCAAAGCTTAATTCGCGGGGTGCTTGTATTGTATATTTACGATGTGATAATATACATTTAAATTAATGGGAATCCTCATATTAATGTTGTATATATATTACGGTGTTGTTTCGAGAAATATAACGAGTTAACTGATAGTTATATATATTTCATATTGAGTATCTGAGTTCACGTTAAACCCCTATTTAATCACGAGCGTTATTATGTTAATGGGACCGAATATTATGGGTAGGACCTTTGGCAGTCTAGCTAGATATGTTGTCACTTAGCTAATAGTATGGGTAGTTATAGATGGGTACTTGCGTTAGGAGTGCACAGTTAGACGAGAGGTGAGAATATAATGTGAGTGCACGTCCTAACATGTACTTTGCATTTAATGTTTTAAATGTTTTTAAAGCACTTGCAGGTTTTTAAAATATAACTCCACATTCGGGCTCTGACCCGTTTGCTTTTCAAATCTTTTTCTTGTAAAACCCTTTTAGGTGCCCAGCCACAAGGACACCAAGCATAGGATACTCATTCAGGTGACGAGCTGTAGCTGCTTGTGGAAGCTATAGGGACTTTGCTTATAGACGCTTCTATCCTTTGGATTCCAGAGTCACTATCTATCAGTTGTAGGGCATGTTGCCCATTTCTATTAGACATATTTTACATTTCAGTTTTCAGACTTTAGCATGTATTGTTTCAGCTTATTTATTTCAGTTTTGGGATTGTAGTGAGGAGTTTTTCCTCCAGACTTTATTTACTCTTTTGTGATGGTTATTAGTTTTACTTCAGTATGGTGAATGGTGTTATTTATTTCTTCATTTCACTTGTTGCATGTTAATCGGACTTTAAATAAAATTTGGCACTTACTTTTTAAATACTAGGTGGTTAGTAATCTTTAAAATGTTTTCGACAGTGATGCTATTGACTGAGCCAACTTGGCATTTTGAATTAATTTAATAAAGGAGTAGCTACCCGGTATTTAATTAGTCGGGGTGTCACAGGTGGTATCAGAGCATCAGGTTCTAGTGTTCTTTAGGATCTGTACGGCTATTATGTTTCCGCTACGTTTCTTTGATATAGAGCCCTATATTTTAGGACTGTTGTACTCTTTTTTGTGTATGCTTCGTTCTTCAGCTATTTTAAGTTTATAAACTGCGAACTTATAAACTTTGTTCTTATTTCAGATG
The DNA here is from genome assembly GCA_949130495.1 of Sambucus nigra. Taxonomy (NCBI): domain Eukaryota; kingdom Viridiplantae; phylum Streptophyta; class Magnoliopsida; order Dipsacales; family Adoxaceae; genus Sambucus; species Sambucus nigra. The sequence goes on from OX422208.1 coordinate 127,598,266, forward strand.
CCTCCACGACGTGCACGACGAGTTCCCAGGAATGCAACGCCCTAACCCCAGCCCGCTCCAGTTCAGGGCATGTTGAACGCCGCTGAGGTTGCAGCTATAGTAGCTCAAGCGGTAAATGCCGCCATTGCCGTTGTTCAGCAGGCACCACCTCAGGCGTCGGTTGCCGCGCCAGTACAGGTTAATGCATTCCCGTCTGCTTGGGAGCGTGTACGAGACGCTTTTCAGAAAGCGCATCCGCCAGAGTTTGCAGGTAGCTCAGACGTGGTAGTCTCGAGCTAATGGAGGAAGGACATACATAGGCATTTGAGGATGCATGAGTGCACTGATATTCATAAACAGGTGCTAGCTACTTTCAAGCTAGTGGGATCTGCACTACAATGGTGGGAGTCTATTACCACCGCGGAGGAGAGGGATACCCTCACGATTCAGGAGTTCTGGGTGCGGTTCGATCGCAAGTACTTTCCATCCGCAGTTCATACAGAGATGAGGAGGAAGCTGATGAGTTTGAAGCAGGAGGGCAAGACAGTGGCCGAGTATGAGGCCGAGTTCACTAACCTGTTGAATATCGTTCCAGACGAGATTCCAATAGAGAAGAAGAAGATAGAGAAGTTCACCGATGGGTTGAATTGGAGGATCCGTCAGCATCTTCTAGGGAACCTATCGTTGGCCACGTATTTTGATGTGGTTAACGCTGCATTATTGCACTGCCAGGACCACCGTTTTCATATGGTCGAGGGCAAGCGGTCGGGGGAGTCTAGCAATCAGGGCAGGACTGGAGGACATGGTGCCAGCGGGGCACAATCTGGTCAGGGGCAGAGAAAGAATGAGCAGGGTACCCAGCAGGGGGATAATAAGAGGTTCCGGTCAGGGAACTATAGGCAGGGACAGGGAGGTTTTCGTCAGGGCCATCAGGGTCCAAACGGCCATCAGGGCCAACAGGGACAAAATGGGCAGCAGTTTCACTAGGGCCAGCAGGGCCAAGGGAGGAATGGTAACGGCCACTAGGGCCGGGGACAGCAGGGGCAGAGGGGAGAGAACTTCCCGGGGAAGTGCTTTGTTTGTGGCAAGACTGGCCATAAGAAGCAGGATTGTCCTGATAGGGGCAGGGCCCCACAGCAGCAGCAGCAGGGTGCTCGCCAGGAGCCACAGAGACCTATGTTTCCCGCCGCTCTTCCGCACCGCCACAGATGGCAACATTGCCACCCATTCCAGCAGTCCCAGCTCAGCAGGGGCAGCTACAGTATGGACGTGTCTACAACGTTCACCAGGCTGCAGTTCCACAGGCACCGCCCGCGATCGAGGGTACGTTTCCTATCCATGGCACTATGGGTCGGGTGTTATTTGATACGGGTGCTACACATTGTTTCATAGCTACACACTTCGCGAAAGCTTTAGGATTGTTAGCTACGGCAGAGAGCACAGTGACGTGTGTCGACTCACTATTAGGGAGTGGGTCACTTATTTTCTTTATATGCCGGGGAGTGGGGGTAGAGATTGGTGGTTTGGTATTGCCTGCAGACATGTTAGTGTTAGACATGCATGCTCACGATGTGATCATCGGTATGGATTGGCTCGTAGCATATAGGGCCATGATTGATTGCTTCAGCGGGAGCATTGTTTTTGCCATTCCGGGGGAAAGAGATGTTTATATTGGCGATGCCTCGCCCAGAGGGAGGATCGACCGCTCATCTGTATTACATAGAGGAGGATACCTCTAAGGAGGTTATTATTCCTTTAGATTCGATCCCGGTTGTCAGGGAGTATTCAGATGTGTTTCAGGAGATACCAGGCCTACCACCCAGTCGAGAGATAGACTTTGTCATAGATTTACTACCGGGTACGAGACCTATAGCACGTGCACCGTACCGTATGGCTCCAGCTGAGATGCGAGAGTTAAGGGATCAGATAGAGCAACTGTTAGGTCAGGGCTTTATTCGCAGGAGTACCTCACCTTGGGGGGCTCCAGTTTTGTTTGTGAAGAAGAGGGACGGTTCACTGAGATTGTGTGTGGACTACCGAGAGTTGAATAAGGCCACGATACGGAATAAGTATCCGTTGCCTCGAATCGATGACTTATTCGACCAGTTGAGAGGAGATTATTTCTTCTCGAAGATTGACTTGAGGTCGGGATACCATCAGTTGCGTATCAGGGAGGAGGATGTCTCGAAGACTGCGTTCTTGTCGAGATATGGTTCTTATGAGTTTCGGGTTATGACTTTTGGTTTGACCAACGCTCCAGCAGTGTTTATGGACTTGATGAACAGAGTGTTCAGGGATTTCCTAGACCAGTTTGTCATTGTCTTCATTGATGATATTCTGGTTTACTCTCAGACAGAGGAGGAGCACGCCGAGCATTTGGGGCAGGTTTTGCAGACACTTCGTCAGAACGAGTTGTATGCAAAATATGAGAAGTGCGGGTTTTGGATGAAAGAAGTCCAGTTTTTGGGGCATATCATTTCCGACCAGGGAATATCTGTTGATCCGGGGAAGGTGTCAGCGGTGAGGGAGTGGGGGCAGCCCACGACACCGACTGAGATTCGTAGTTTCTTGGGTTTAGCAGGATACTACAGGAGGTTTATTCGGGGTTTCTCGGAGATAGCAGGTCCTTTGACACATCTTACTCGTAAGGGTGTGCCATATATCTGGAGTGATGCCTGTCAGTTGGCATTCGATGAGTTAAAGGACAAATTGACCTCAGCACCTGTGTTAGCATTGCCGAGACCGGGAGTTGAGTATTTGGTTTACACCGATGCGTCATTGCAAGGACTGGGAGGTGTATTGCAGCAGGAGAGACAGGCCATAGCTTATGCTTCCCGTAAGCTTAAGCCTCATGAGAAGAATTACCCCACGCATGATTTGGAGTTGGCAGCAGTGGTATTTACCTTACGGATTTGGAGGCACTATCTTTTGGGGGAGAAGTTTCAGCTGTTCATGGACCACAAGTCACTACAGTACGTGTTCACGCAGAAGGAATTGAATATGCGGCAGCGTAGGTGGCTTGAATTTGTGAAGGACTACCAGTTCGACATCCAATACCACTTGGGTAAGGCTAACGTGGTAGCAGACGCGTTGAGCCGTAGGCCAGCAGATGAGGTAGCAGAGGTGTGGAAAGCAAAGTGGAAGGAATTGGGGCACCAGGATGCAGTGGCCCGATCTTTCATGTCTGTGATGACCGTTACACCGCAGATTGTCACGAAGGTAGTACGGGAACAGGCTAATGACTCGTTCTGTCAGGAGCAGATAGTCCGATTACTTGCAGAGGGAGCCGCGTCCTATACCGTTAGCTCAGACGGGGGATTGCGCTTCAATGGGAGATTGGTAGTTCCGGAAGGGGAAGAATTGCGGCACGATGTGATGGCAGAGTCGCACGGCTCACGGTTCGCGGTACATCTCGGAGGGGACAAAATATACCAAGACATGAGACGACAGTATTGGTGGAGCGGTATGAAGAGAGATATCGCTGAGTTTGTCTCGAAATGCGCCACTTGCCAGCTTGTAAAAGTGGACCATCAGAGACCAGCAGGATTGCTACAGCCATTGGAGGTCCCGGTGTGGATATGGGAGAGCATATCCATGGACTTTATCACGGGGTTGCCGACGTCACAGAGGGGTCACGACTCCGTTTGGGTAATTGTGGACAGGTTGTCCAAGGTCGCTCACTTCTTACCCGTAAGGACCGACTACACTACAGGAAAGTATGCCCAGCTCTTCATTTCAGAGATTGTGAGACTTCACAGTGTGCCCCTAAATATCGTGTCTGACAGAGACAAGATATTTGTTTCGAGGTTTTGGGAGAGTTTCCAGGAGGCCATGGGCACGGAATTGCGGTTGAGTACGGCTTATCATCCGCAGACCGATGGGCAGACAGAGCGCACCAATCAGATGTTGTAGGACATGCTACGCATGTGCATTATTGGCTTCGGGGGTGGATGGGAGCAGTACCTTCCACTGGTGGAGTTTGCTTACAACAACTCCTATCAGTTTACTATTGGCATGGCTCCGTTTGAGGCATTGTACGGTAGGCCTTGTCGTTCCCCAGCGTGTTGGTTAGAAGTGGGAGACAACAAACTACTTGGGCCGGAAGTGATTTAGGATACTTCGGCAAGAATTGAGTTGATTCGGAGTCGCATTCGGGTAGCTCAAGACAGGCAGAAGAGTTATGCTGATGCGAAGAGGTTTTTCAGGGAGTTCCAAGTGGGGGACCAGGTTTTGCTCAGGGTATCTCCGATGAAGGGGATTATGCGATTCGGGAAGAAAGGGAAATTGGCACCGAGGTATGTGGGGCCGTTTCCTATTATTGAGCGGATCGGACCGGTTGCGTATAGATTTGGACTACCGGAGCACTTGCATCGGATTCACGACGTGTTCTATATTTCCTCGCTGAGGAAATACCTTAGAGATGATTTGGCTCATTCTCACATTGCTGTGGAGGACATCGATCTCCAGCCGGATAGCTCCTACGAGGAGGGGCCAATTGCTATTTTGGACCGAAGCGAGAAGAAACTGCGGTCAAAGATAGTCCCGTTAGTGCGTGTTCAGTGGCAACATCACAATGTCGAGGAGTCCACATGGGAGCGCGATGATGAGATGCGCGAACGTTATCGAGAGCTATTTTTAGCAGGTACTTTCTAGTTTCGAATTTCGGGACGAAATTCAGTTATTAGGGGGGAAGTATGTAATACCCCGTACTTTTGACTATATTTATTTTTAGGATTAATTAATTAAATTGCGTATTAATTGGAAATTAATCCGGGTTATAAATACTAATGAGATACGAATTGGTATTTGATTATGTGCATATATGATTATATATGTATTTGGTATTATAAAATTTGTCGTGGGATTTATATACGGCATTTTAGAAATTTTGTTGAGACGCGTGGGACCGCCGCATCATGGTATAATATTTTGATAATAAAAAGTGAATTTAAAATCTATAATCTGTATGGTCGTTTTGAGTGCGTCAACGCGTCCGGAAGGGTCGAGATAGTCAGAAATCACTAGCCGGGGGTATATTTTGGGTTCCGGGGTATTTTTAGGCCATACCGGCAACTTGAAGGGTATTTTGGTAATTTTACATTTTGAGGAATTAAAAGTGACGAAAATTGGTTAATTAAATCTGATGTGGATATTGACCCACTAAGCCCATAACCAACCCATATTAACCCTTTAAGCTACGGAGGCTAATATTAGGTTTACAATCTTCCCCAAATCAAACCCTAGCCACCTTGAGCCACCATTGGAGAAGGAACTTAGAGAGAGAGGAAACTCTGCAGAATCTTCACCAAACCTACACCAAAGTCAGAAATCAAACCAAGGCAAGTGGTTTAATTATGTTTAATTTCAGCAAATGTTCCTTCCATGTTAGAAAATTCGAATTTATGGTTTGTTCTTGATAAATATGAAAACCCATGTAGTTTAGATCATAGAACTTGAAAAATTGTGAAGAGAATTGCATGTAGTATGATAGGTAGATGATTCCCCTTATAATAATTGTGATTTTAAGGAATTAGAACGAAATAAATTCTGGGATTTGATGATGATATAAACCTAGGGTTCATGTTCTAGAGAAATTGGGAAAAGTGTAGAGATTTGTAAATTTAGTTGATGTTATGATGATTTAATCCTTGAAAACATGTTAGGAGATGATGTAAATATGTTTAGGATGAATTAGAGACCCTAAAACGTTATTGGGATGAACTTTGGAAGAGATTAGAAGTGATAAAAATGGTGAAAAATGAATTGGGGAAAATTTGGCCCGAATCTGGTAGCTCGTTAGAAGCAGTCCCCAGGTCGTTCGAACGAACTCGTTCGAACGAGCTTCTAACGAGTTGACCAGTCATTGCTAATGAGTAGGAATATCGTTCGATATCTCGTTCGAACGAGATATCGTTAGAAGGGACAGTTCGTTCGAACGAACTGGATCTCGTTCGAACAGTCTCGTTCGAACGAGACTTCTAACGAGCTGACAGTCCAAACTCGTTCGAACACTCGTTCGAACGAGACTTCTAACGAGTTGACAGTTTGGTCCTTTTTAGACTGTTTCGATTTTTGGAGGCCCGTAAACTTGTTCGAGGATATAGATAGCATTTCTTTGATGAGATAGTGATAGACTTGGGACATTTGGGTATTTATGAGAAGGAATTTACATACGAGAGTGTATTACATGGACGGTTTGGGTTGAGACGTGAGTGTCTACTACGACGTGAGATAATTATGGCGCGTACAATTACAAACCGAAACAGTATGAATTGTGATAACTATAAGTTAGTATGAGAATATGTACTACGAATAAAATACGGTATTACTAAGATGTGTGTTTACTTAGTATTGGTATATGGATTGTGTGTATGACATACCTACCATACTTGCTATCACGGGAGGTTTTCGTTCGCTTAGGACCCTCTAATCCTTGTGTGCCTACGGGGGGGATATAGACTGGTACCTCGATGAACATAGGTCATAGAAAGACTTATTGTGATATTAATAAGTCCGCTGATCATGGGAGCGTAGGTATGTGCGTGACCCATGTGATGGTGACTGTGTTCGCCTCCATTATTTGTGATGTTGTTATCGGTAAACTATTCCTGAGAGATTTGGAATATGTAATCCTTATGTACGTGATGTACCGGGATGGATAGCAGAGTATGTGTGCACCAAAGCTTAATTCGCGGGGTGCTTGTATTGTATATTTACGATGTGATAATATACATTTAAATTAATGGGAATCCTCATATTAATGTTGTATATATATTACGGTGTTGTTTCGAGAAATATAACGAGTTAACTGATAGTTATATATATTGCATATTGAGTATCTGAGTTCACGTTAAACCCCTATTTAATCACGAGCGTTATTATGTTAATGGGATCGAATATTATGGGTAGGACCTTTGGCAGTCTAGCTAGATATGTTGTCACTTAGCTAATAGTATGGGTAGTTATAGATGGGTACTTGCGTTAGGAGTGCACAGTTAGACGAGAGGTGAGAATATAATGTGAGTGCACCTCCTAACATGTACTTTGCATTTAATGTTTTAAATGTTTTTAAAGCACTTGCAGGTTTTTAAAATATAACTCCACATTCGGGCTCTGACCCGTTTGCTTTTCAAATCTTTTTCTTGTAAAACCCTTTTAGGTGCCCAGCCACAAGGACACCAAGCATAGGATACTCATTCAGGTGACGAGCTGTAGCTGCTTGTGGAAGCTACAGGGACTTTGCTTATAGACGCTTCTATCCTTTGGATTCCATAGTCACTATCTATCAGTTGTAGGGCATGTTGCCCATTTCTATTAGACATCTTTTACATTTCAGTTTTCAGACTTTAGCATGTATTGTTTCAGCTTATTTATTTCAGTTTTGGGATTGTAGTGAGGAGTTTTTCCTCCAGACTTTATTTACTCTTTTGTGATGGTTATTAGTTTTACTTCAGTATGGTGAATGGTGTTATTTATTTCTTCATTTCACTTGTTGCATGTTAATCGGACTTTAAATAAAATTTGGCACTTACTTTTTAAATACTAGGTGGTTAGTAATCTTTAAAATGTTTTCGACAGTGATGCTATTGACTGAGCCAACTTGGCATTTTGAATTAATTTAATAAAGGAGTAGCTACCCGGTATTTAATTAGTCGGGGTGTCACAGTGTCATACACTTATCCCAGATGTCCTCAAATAGGGCAGGGCATAGGTCGAAATTCTTTTACTTGTTCTTCTTTTGTCACGTGTTTATGTATTTTGCCAACTAACTTTGCTATTCTTTTTTTATGCAGCGGAAAGTATGAAGAGGTGTCCCAAAGAAGGGGAAATTAATATTAACGAGCTTAACTTTTTAACCAGAAGGTTGGAGAGGAACATCCCAGAGCTGTTTATTTATTGCTGGAATACAAGAGTTCCATTACCTCTTTTATTTCTTGACCAACACTTGTGTTGCCCCAGGTTACTATCAACTTAAAAGAGGATCGTGTACCTACCATTTCAGATACTGAGTCTGCTGGTGATGAGTTCACCAAAGGAAGAACTTCTTCCTTATTTGAATCTTTTGGCATTTCTGGGATACCACTTTCTCCTTCAACACACATGACTAAGAGGAAGATGCCCAATTTTATGAGTGGACCACTATTTCCTTCACCCTACCCCCCCCCCCCCCCCCCAAAGAAAAAATTGATGCTGGTAAAAAGCCTATTGAGAAGAAGCCCCAAGCCAGTGAAAAGAGGCCTATTGGTGTTAAGGAGACTCAAACCACTAAGTCTCAATTTAAGAGACTGAAGAGATTTTTGCCTGATCCTCAGAGATAGGCCCAAAAAACTCCAGCCAACCAGCGGGTGTTGGTTGCAAAGAAGACCTTGGTCGACCAACAAGAGTTGGCGAAACTGTTGTCAAAGTTTATTTGTTATTAAACTACCGCAAGTGCACGGGCTATTGAAATATAGCGGGTGTAAGTACGGGTCGAACTTTCGTCGATTTTCATAAAATATTGACTGTCCAACTAGACATATGAGTGTATAAAAGTGATTAAGTTTTTAAAATAAAAATAAAAACAGAATAAACGAACAAGTACAAGAGATAATATTAGACGTGGAAGAAACTAGGACGTCGGTTCCATTTGTCAATCCTAATTAAATTAACATATCAATTTAATTCCGTAACTTCGAATAAAAACACAAAATATACCGACTCTCGTCGCGTAAATTTTGAAAACTATAACATTAAATGCGTTCAAAATATTTTAACGTCTCTTGAATTAGACACCATAAATCCCTATTCCCTCAAAATTATCATGTTTAAAATTTTTAATGTGTATTTAAGCATGAGGTGTCAAAACATCTAAGTGCAAGCATAACTCATAAAAAAATGACAACTTTAAATTTTTGAAACCATGAATTTATAATTAATTCTTGAGGTTTAAAAATACACTATTGTGTATTTTTAAGCGAATACCGAATTTTTTTATTTCAAACTTAAACACGTCGAAATATGTACGAAATTAAGTTAAGATGCGTAATTTAAATAGTCATGACAAACCTCACCTAAATCCTAGTAATTAAACTACTCACACATCATATTTGACACACAAATATTGCAAGATGAAAAAAATAATTTTTCATTAATAATAATCAACTTACAAAATTTCGAGTCCGAGACTTGAGTTACAATACACAATATGCTTTTCCAAAGTGTGCCACAAAAATACTTTTTACACATATTTTTTTTATCTCTCAAAGTGTGTCTATATCTCTATATAAATAAATTCTCTCCCAAAGTCTCTACATTGCCCATAATTTATACCAAAAAAGAAACCAACAAAATAGGACAAAGTGGGGGTTAAACAGGTATGGGGGAAATGCATTTTCGAATGGAGCAAAACATGGGTTGGTGCAGTTTTGGTAATGGGAAGGTGGGCTTGTGGGTAACTAAATTGGGAAGGTGGTTTTGTGGGTGTGGGGGTAATATGCTTTCGGCAGAAGGAAAAAAAAGGGAAGAAGGTTGGGTTGGATGGGTTTGGGTTTTTATTTTAATTTTTTTTGCCAAAACATTTAAGGTCAGTGAGGGGGATTGAACCCCTGACCTCACGCTCCTTTACTTACCACTTCCCAACCACTGAACCAAGAAATGCCTTTGTTAATAATATGCTTCCAATAATACATAAATCCTCACATTGACCAGTTTCTAAAATTACAAAAGACACCCCAAAATTCAATATCTTCTTCATACGACCTCCGATCGATGAACCGTAAGAACCGCCGTGACCCTCATTTCGGTCCCAATAATATTTTAATAGTGTTCGGGTCACGTCATTGACTTTGGGCATTACCTCGGGGATTTGACTTTGACTTTGACTTTCTTCTAAATTCGAACTTTGCACGGCCATAAGTTCTTCGTTTGAACTCCGATTGATACACCGTTTGAACCCAGGCATCCCTTGATTCAAGGCCTTCAATTTTCGTGTTTGGTACGAGTTCGAAATCAGTTATTTGAATTGACAATTTTACCCCTAAAGGTCCATAAGTGACATTTTCATGCTCAATTTGCGTCCGGACTTCACCGCTTTCCTTTTAAACCTGTTAATACTCAAAAACAAACTTGAACAAGAGATTAGCAATGAATATAAGATGTGAGCTTGAAGTTCTCAAAATTTCATTATTAACCTCATTTATTCTTAAATTTGTATTTTTCTCTAAATAATAAAAATGCTTCTAAAAACATTTTATTGATGGTTCAACAGAACTAACAAGGCCTAAATTTGGGTGTAAATAATACAAAATAATGCACTCATTAATTACCACCAAACCAAAAATTTGCTAGTCCTCGAGAAAAAAATTAAAATCTAACTCACTTTCGTAGGAATCAGTGTTACACTTAGCATGTACAACAAGCCGTTAAACCCCTAGGTGACCCTAGTGGACGAGTTTTATCTCGTGAGGGTTTGTAGTGAATATACCCACAAAATTCAAAACTTGACTCTATTTACAAAAGACACAAATATAATATAACTAAGTTTGAATGCAAACTTCATAAATATAGTATAACTTCACTTTTCAATCTCAACTTATCGTGTGTGTGTTCATAGCTAATATAACCGTCCATTTCAAAAGATTTGATCGTTACATTTCTTATTCGAAAGTTCGTTTTGATTTCAAAATCTCACGGAATGCACTCACAATTGAACGCTCGAAAATGGGTAGTTCTCTTGGTATATATGAGTAAAAGAGTAAATTCAATGAGCAAATGTCACATATACATCATGAAAGACGAACATTTTATAATGGATGATTATGATCTCATGAATGGAAGATCGATTACTTTTGAAAACTTGAATCACACTAAAATATCCTATTCTTCTTCTCTCCACACTATAACTAACTTTACTTGAGATTAATTAGGACTTTCATGCGGTTGTATTGTAGGCTTGGATTTTGGCTAGAAATAATGGATTTTGGAGTTTTAAAAACTTTCTGAGAATATAGAGATTATTGGGATTTTGACTTTTTAGGCACTTTCCAACCTCTATTTCCATTTCTTTTCTTTTTCGACTCACATATTCCATTTCCTATTTTTTTTTCATTCTTTCTATGTTCCCTTTTGTTTTTTCTTTTCTCTTCACATATAATTCTAGCAAACATTCTTCTTTTGGTCTTTTACCATATTTTTACCCTGATATTCTCAGGAAAAAAAATGGGTATGGATTTTTGGACTTTCAATAAAAGGCTCATTTTCATTTTGGCACAAATGAGTTTACAACGGAATAATGTAAAAAGGTTGATGTAATCTTTATTCTGGGTCTTTCCAAACGATGGCCTAATATCATTTCTCAAGTTTCGTTTAGTCAATTTTGTGTGTCAAGTTAACTTACTAAGGCATTTAGTGTATACGATTCACATTTTGATTTTTAGTTTTCAGTAATCAAACAAAACAAAGATTTTGAGATCATCGACGAATTAGGCACTGAAGGAAAGTTTGAGTTATTTTAACTTGGATTGATTTAATTCTCTAAAAAATAATGAATGGCGCAAAATGTCCCCAGGTTAAAATCTCCACATTTATTCGTCAAGCATATTAACTTTCGCCCCAATGTCCATTTTCGATCATATTATATGGCTAAGTGTCAAAATTTATATAAGTTGAGAGATTTGTGAATTAATTCTATATTAAGAAATCGTTTCAAAACCTACTTATATTGAAAATAGTTTTGGATTTTTGATTTTTTTTAATTATTTTTTTGATTTTTTTTCAAAGTGGAAAAAATGACCTCATTACCCCAAAACCTAATTTCTACATATTGTCCTCAATGTACAAGACAAAAATTGAAAAGGCGAAAAAGATATGAAAGATATTACCGTAATGAGGGACTTTCTCCAACACATGTTTCCTCGAAGAAAAATAATTACCAAAAAGAAAAAAACTATGATACAAAAACATGACCCAAGTTATGTTTACTCGTGGTACACTGGGTCTTGGAGGAGAATGTCCTCCATTTCTCGATCTCGCAATTCTAGATACGATTTCAGCCTTTGACCATTAACCTTGAAGATTTCACCATTTTTTGGATTCTCTATCTCAACTGCCCCATGTGGGTAGACTGTCCTAACAACACAGGGACCGGACCATCTAGACCTCAACTCATCGGTAAAGAGATGCAACCTAGAATTGTACAAGAGAACTTTATGTCCAGGCTCGAATGAATTTCGTAGGATGGACTTATCATGGAACATTTTTTCTCCTTATACAATTTTTTATTTTCGTACGAATCATTCTGAATCTCCTCTAACTCATTGAGTTGGAGCTTTCGGACCTCTCCCGCAGCGGGTAAATCAAAATTGAACGTTTTAATGGCCCAGTAGGTTTTATGCTCTAACTTTATCGGAAGATGACAAGATTTTCCGTAAACAAGCCTATACGGGGACATACCAAGTGCGGTTTTGTAAGCAGTGAAATAAGCCCATAGTGCATCTAATAATCATAACGACCAGTCCTTTCGATTTGGATTCACTGTTTTCTCGATGATTATCTTGATTTGCCCATTGGACACTTCGACTTGTCAACTAGTTTGAGGATGATAAGAGCATCCTACTTTATACTTGACTGAATACTTTTTCATGAGACTCTCAAATGACCGATTGCATAAATGGGTTCCTTGATCGCTAATGATGGCTCGAGGTGTACCGAATCAGCAAAAAAATGTTTTCTCGAATAAATTTGACTACCACATGGTGATCATTTGTCCGAGTCAGTATATCTTCGACCCACTTAGACATATAATTAATTAGCTGCCGAAAGGATGTAAATATTTCGTGAGAGTTAAGGAATGGACCCATGAAATCGATGCCCCAACAGTAAAAAATCTCAATAATCAATATAGGATTTAAGGGCATCATATTTCGACGAGTGATCTTTCCTAACCTTTGGCATCGATCACAACTTATATGGGCCAATAGAATCCACACTGAAAAATCTTTATAGCGGTCTTCTTGGCATTGAAATGACCTCAACAGGATTGGTCATGGCAGAAAGAGATTACGCATTGAATCTCATGATTGGGTACACACTTCCGAATGATTTGATCAAGACAATACTTGAAGAGATACGGGTCATCCCAAAAGAAATGCTTAATTTCCTTAAAAAATTTAGAACGATCTTGCTTCGGTTAATGTGTGGGCATCTCACCCATCACGAGATAATTCATAATATCGATAAACCACGAAAGTTAGTTGACAAGCAACAGTTTATCGTTGGGAAAGACTCATTTAGTGGCAACAAATCATCCGATGATTCAACGGTTAACCTAGATAGGTGATCCGCCACTACATTCTCACATTTTTTTAATATCGAATCTCAAGGTCAAACTATTTTCAGTAATAGGATCCACTGGATGAGTTGGGCCTTAGCGTTCTTTTTAGATAGAAAGGTGTCCTAAGGCCGCATGATCGGTGAAAATGATGACTTTGGATCCTATCACGTAAGACCTAAAATTTTTTGGCATGAATACGATAAACAATAACTCTTTATCAGTGGTGTAATAATTCAATTGAGCGTCGTTAAGAGTTCTGCTGGTGTAGTATATAACATGAGGAAGTTTCTCGTCTCGCTGATGCAGAACCGCACCTAGTGAATAGTCGTAAGTGTCACACATGATTTCAAAAGGTTGATTCCAGTCAGGGGGTCGCATAATAGGTGCTGAGGTTAATTCCTTCTTTAGCCTCTCAAAGGCTTGAAGGAAATCATCGGTGAACTCAAAGGGTGTGTCTTTGGCTATAAGATTGCATAAAGGACGATAGATTTTACTAAAATCCTTAATGAATCTCCGATGAAAATCGGCGTGTCCTAAGAATGATCGAATTTCACGCACATTTTTTGGGGGTGGGAAATTAGAAATGAGAATAATTTTAGCCTTATCAACCTCGATACCCTTTTCAGAGATGATATGACCTAATACTATGCCTTGTTTAACCATGAAGTGACACATCTCCCAATTGAGTACAAGGTTCTTTTCCTTACACCTCTTCAGAACGAGGGTAAGGTGGTGAAGGCACTCATCAAAATTAGACCCAAACACAGAGCAATCATCCATAAAAACCTCAAGAAACCTTTTGACCATATCTGAAAAGATACTCATCATGCACCGCTGAAAGGTAGCGGGTGCATTACATAGCCCGAAAGGCATGCGTCGATAAGAAAAGTACCAAATGGACAAGTGAATGTGGTTTTATCTTGATCCTTGGGAGTGATTGGAATTTGATTATAACCAGAAAAACCGTCAAGAAAACAGTAATAGGGGTCACCGTCTAATCTCTCAAGTATTTGGTCTATGAAAGGAAGGGGAAAGTGATCCTTTCGTGAGACAACATTAAACTTCCTATAGTCTATACAGACACGCCAACCGATTTGAATCCTAGTGGGGACTAACTCATCATTATCACTTCTCACCACTATAACACCAGATTTCTTTGGAACAACTTAAATGCGGCTGACCCATTGGCTATCAGAGATGGGATAAATAAAACCCGCATCTAACAACTTGAGCACCTCGGCTCGAACGACTTCCTTCAGTATGGGGTTAAGTCGACATTGTTCTTCACGAGAAATTTTAGCATTTTCTTATAAGTGTATTCTGTGCATGCACACCAACGGACTTATCCCTTTAATGTCGACTATGGTCCAGTGAGGGATTCTTTGTGTTTGCTGAGAACACGCAACAACTTACCTTGCTGTTCTTTGTCTACGTCAGACGCGATGATAACAGACAATGTATAAGAAGGTCCTAAGAACCTATGCTTGAATGATTCTGGTAATGGCTTTAATTCAAGATCTGGGGCTTTTTAAATGGAGGGAGGAATTGGTGATGTAGAGAGCGAGAGTTTCAGGCTTAGATCTCCAAGATCCTATTTCCAAGATAGCGATGGAGTCGAGGAGAGCATTGACTTAGATAATGGAGATTTAGATATCAAATTCAGACCCATAATGGGCAAGACATGCTGCTAAAGGGTCATCATAATAAGTATGTTCGAATGTTTCCTAGACGATACTATTAATCTTGTCAACTTCTAGAGGTTCATCATCAGGTGGTTGTTTGACTAAATTAAATACATTCAGATCCATGGTCATGTTTCCAAATGATAAATTCAATTATCCACTACGACACCTAATAACTGCATTAGAAGTGGCGAGGAATGGACGACCCAAAATGACAGGAATTTGTGCATTAGGATTATGCACATGCTGGGTAGCCAAGACCACAAAATCAACTGGAGAGAAAAAATCTCCCACCTTAATCAGGACATCCTCAACAACACCTCTTGGAATTTTAATGGATCGATCGACTGAGGATAAAGTGGTCTTAGTCGGCCTTAAATCTCCCAAACCTAATTTCTCATAGACAGTATACGACAGAAGATTCACGCTGGCTCCTAAATCCAAAAGGGCTTCTCAATGGTGTGTTCCCCAATTTTAATGGAGATTGTCGGAGTCCCGATATCTTTATACTTGACGGGGGTCCTATATGAGATGATCGAGCTTATTTTCTCAGCGATAAAAGCTTTCTCTGGAACGTTTGTGCTTCTCTTGAAGGTACAAAGGTTCTTAAAAAATTTATCACTTATTGTATGACATCAAGCAATGGGATATTAATTTGTACGTGCTTAAATACTTCCAATATTTTGTCCACCTGTGCCTTTTTCTTTTGTGGCACTAAACGTTGTGGAAATGGAGATTTCGATACGTAGTTCTCAACAAATGGTTCAGAAGATGAGGGCATAGATGAAGTCGGATCCACAGGTGGGTCCTTTTTTTCCTTACCTTTGTCGGATTCACTCATGGTGGGTCGTTAGACATTATTCTCAACTTCTTTACCTGGCCTAAGCATGATTATAGCCTTATCATGCTCTTGGGTATTGGACGTGGTAGTGTTGTCTTGAACAACATACTGACCCCTAGGCATGCTACCCTTAGGATTAGGCTCAGGTTGGGTTGGTAACATTCCTTTATTTCACTCGCTCAAAGCATTAGCTAGTTGACTCACTTGTACCTATAATTTAGCAATCGATTTGGGGTTGGCATGCAAGTTTTGTTGTGTATATTGTAGGACACTTTGTGTGGTCTGTTGGAATTGCAGGGTACTTTGGGCGAGTAAATTCATCGTTTCTTCTAAAGATTGAATCCTTTGGGGCGAAGTGAACGATGGTGCGAGGGTGCTTTTTTAGAAACCCGGGGGTGAGTTACTTGAAGATTGACCTCCACTACCCTAGTATTGACTTTAGACCATGAAAAGATGGTATAATTCTTCCAAACTGGATTGTACGAGTTGGAAAATGGGTCGTACTTGGGCTTGTTTTGATAGAGGGCATTTGTTTGCTCGGTGAGAGCTTTATGGGACGGAAGGGTGGGGCAACTTTCGACGAGGTGGTCAAAACTATCGCAAAGCAAACATATAGGTGACCCTACATGTTGTACGATGGCATGTGTGGCTCAGTTGCCCTCTTTACTCGTTTTTAAGGCTTCTAAATGCTCGGCCAAGGTGACTACTTTTTCATCTAGTCCAAAACTTTGTTCTTCTGGGTGAGCATTACCCTCATTAATTGTGGTGGTCCTCGAATCCCGATGGGGTGCCCATCGCTGGGACTTTTGAGCAACGGATTCTAAAAATGACCATGCGTCAGCCTCACTCTTTTCTGTGAAATATCCACTACTCATAACTTCATGCATAGATCGAGTAGTGTAATTGAAACCCTCATACAAAATTTGGATTTGACGACCCAATTTGATTCCGTGGTGAGGACATTGCAGGAGCAAGTCTTTGAATCTTTCCAAGTACATCCATAAAGTCTCTCCCTCTTTTTGATTGAAAGTATTGATGGCATGACCTATTGCCACCGTCTTTTTGTTAGGGAGTTTTTTTTTGCAAAAATTCAACACTCAAGTGATTCCATGTAGTGATGGAATGCAATTTTTTTTTCTTAGCTTTGTCCTTCGAAGAAAATGGAAACAATTTTATTTTAACAATCTCATTGGTGAGTTGTTGTAACCTAACCATTCCACAAAATTCTTCAAACTCACGCACGTGGAGGTATGGGTCCTCCTTTTCTGTGCCTCAAAAGATGGGAAGTAAATGAATTATTCCCAACTTGAACTCCAAATTGTTTTCATTATGCGGGGGAAGAAGTATGCATGATGGTTGGCTTGCCCTATTGGGATACAGGTAATCCTTTAGGGCATGAGTTGCTAGCTCATCTCCCATCTCGGTGAAAATCGAGGTGCTACCTATAATAATATCAGGAATACTAGATTCCACTCTAGCTAAACGACCAGTAGGATCTCGAACCCAACTTACCATACACCGTACTCACTCGTTTATTTATTTTTATTATTATTTTTTTTTAATATGGAAAGAAAATAATCCGACACAAGACCACAAAATTCCTAAGCTAACACAAAGCAATTTTGAGTTTATCTAAATTAGTTGAGGGGAAATTCAATTTTTAAGGTCTAGTTTTTTGAGATTATTCGACGACAATGGGTCTCCGAAATAATCTCCTTAATTAAAGAGCTCCTAATTATTGACGAGGGAGAATTTAAAAGACGAACAACTCCGGACTATCGCCTTAATTACCAATTTTTTCCTCCAGGTAGGTGGTCGGTACGAAGACTCATTAAAAATCATCAATCCTAGTCAAGGTCAAAATGACATCGATTTGAAAAATTCGTGTTTGGATTAGCTTTTAATCCTAGCATTGAAAAGAATATGCCTATGAATTATGTGACACCCTATGACAAATGTCTAATAAATTTTAAATTAAAATTATGGCTTGGGTTATGCTGATGCTCGGGTAGCTTAATGATTTGTGGGCCAAGGAAGAGTGATTAAATCTCCACCTTATCTTAAAATTGGGTTTTTCCCTAAAGTAAAATTATGTAATGTGCTTATTGAAATTTGAGAAAATAGTTTCCCGTAGGAGCACACAAGACTTAGTTCTGGCGTGGACTTTTTACGGTCACTTGTTTATGTCGGGCTGAAGTTTTATTTGACGTCGATCGGAGGGAAAGGTCGCCTCCCTTTGAGTCGTCTCCGAGAGTACCTTGTGCGCGTGACAAGATTGCACAAGTAACTTCAGGGATTTTCCCACGGTTGCTTTCTTTTTCGTATTTTTTCTCTTTTCTTACTCTTTTTTTTAATTCTAAAAATAAAAAATTATGTTGGAATATTTATAAAAAAAATTTACGATTTTTTTTATAAAACTAGTTCGAAAATCAATATTCTTGAAATCGACCGAAATCCCCGGCAATGGCGCCAAAAACTTGTTGTCAAATTTTATTTGTTATTAAACTACCGCAAGTGCACGGGCTATTGAAATATAACGGGTGTAAGTATGGGTCGAAATCACAGAGATTCGTCGATTTTTATAAAATATTGGTTGTCGAACAAGACATATGAGTTTATAAAAGTGATTAAGTTTTTGAAATAAAAATAAAAACGGAATAAACGAACAAGTACAAGAGATAATATTAGATGTAGAAGAAACTAGGATGTCGGTTCCGTTTGTCAATCCTAATTGAAATAACATATCAATTTAATTCCGTAATTCCGAATAAAAACACATACCGACTATCATCGCGTACATTTTCGATAATATAAAATTAAATGCGTTCAAAATATTTTAACGCCTCTTGAATTTGACACCATCAATCCCTATTCCCTTGAAATTATAGTGTTTTAAATTTTTAATGTGTATTTAAGCATGAGGTATCAAAACATCTAAGTGCAAGCATAACCCATAAAAAATAGCAACTTTAAAATTTTTAAAGCATGAATTTATAATTAGTTCTTGAGGTTTAAAAATATACTCTCGTGTAATTTTAAGCGAATACCAAATTTTCTTATTTCAAATTTAAACATGTCGGAATATGTACGAAATTAAGTGAACATGCGTAATTCAAATGGTCATGACAAACATCACCTAAATTCTAGTAATTAAACTACTCACACATCATATTTGACATATAAATATTGCAAGATGAAAAAAATAATTTTTCATTAATAATAGTCAACTTACGAAATTTCGAGTCCGAGACTTAAGTTATAATACACAATATGCTTCTCCAAAGTGTGCCTCAAAAATACTTTTTACACATATTTTTTTTATCTCTCAAAGTGTGTCTATATCTCTATATAAATAAATTCTCTCCCAAAGTCTCTACATTGCCCATAATTTATACCAAAAAAGAAACCAACAAAATAGGACAAAGTGGGGGTTAAACAGGTATGGGGGAAATGCATTTTCGGATGGAGCAAAACATAGGTTGGTAGGGTTTTGGTAATGGGCATGTGGGTAACTAAAGTGGTAAGGTGGATTTGTGGGTGTGGGGGTAATATGCTTTCGGCAGAAGGAAAAAAAAAAGGATGAAGGTTGGGTTGGATGGGTTTGGGTTTTTGTTTTTATTTTTATTTTTATTTTTTTTGCCAAAAAATTTAAGATGAGGTAGGGGGATTGAACCCCTAAACCTCACGCTCCTTTACTTCCCACTTCCCAGCCACTGAACCAAGCAATGCCTTTGGTAATAATATGCCTCCAATAATACATAAACCCTTACTTTGACCAATTTCTAAAATTACAAAAGACACCCCCAAATTCAATATCTTCTTCATACGACCTCCGATCGATGAACTGTAAGAACTATCGTGACCCTCATTTCAGTCTCAATAATATTTTAATAGTGTTCGGGCCACGGAATTAACTTTGGGCATTGATTCGGGGCTTTGACTTTGACTTTGACTTTCTTTCGAATTCAAATCTTACACGGCCATAAGTTCTTCGTTTCAACTCCGATTGACCCTCCGTTTGAACCCAGGCGTCCCTTGATTCAAGGCCTTCAGTTTATGTGTTTGGTACGAGTTCAAAATCAATCATTTGAATTTACAGTTTTCCCCTGAAGGTGCGTAAGTGAACTTTTCATGCTCAATTTGTGTCCGGACTTCACCACTTTCTTTTTAAACCTGTTAATACTAAAAAACAAACTTGAACAAGAGATTAGCAATGAATATGAAATGTGACCTCGAAGTACTCAAAATTGCATTATTAACCCCATTTATTCTTAAATTTGTATTTTTCTCTAAAATAATAAAAATGGCTCTAAAACATTTTATTGATGGTGCAACGGAACTAACAAGTCCTAGATTTGGGTGTAAATAATACAACATAATGCACTCATAAGAAAACAATCCAAGGTGACCTTGACATTGGGTCAGCTTCTACAGTTCTTTATCCTAGATTGGCCAGGGGTTTGATCAAGTCTGGAACCCTTCCTGCTGATCGGGCTGCTTCAATCCCTATGCCTAGGTCCAGGCTAACTGAGCGGGATTTCCATAACTTGGCACCAGTAAGTATCTTATTTTCTACTTTTTCTTAATGTTGATGACTTTTTTCAACATCTGGTATTTTTCCCTTCTCGTAATTTTGGTTGACTTCAACTAAATGATGGAGAAGGATGATCAATTGAGGTTTTTTTCTTGGTGAAGTAGAATAATCCTTTGAGGGCCTAAAATAATCTTCGAATGCTTCTCGTCAGGTTGTGGAAACAAAGAAGAAATCTTAGGAAGAGGAACTGAAAAAGACAAATGATATGGCCACTGCAACTGAAGGAAAAATAAAGCCTACTAATGAAAAGGCCCAAACTGCCAAGAAGAAGTTGGATGATGCTGAAGGCAGGGCCAAGACCGCTAAAGACAAACTTACAAAAGTCACTACTCGGGCCCAATATGCTGAGGACAAACTGATTCGTTTAACTTTTGAAGTCATTTCCATGAAGGCTAAGGGAAAAGATGTTTTTGATAAGGGTTGGGAGAAGGCCCTTTTTTCTCCCTCAAACCAGATTGAATATGCTAAGAAGTTTTCCTTCAAGGAAGGCTGGTCGAAATATCTGAAGGTGGTCGGCATAGAAGAAAACTCAGAGATTTTCCAAAGACATGATCCCAAGACTCCTTCTAATCTAGATGAGGAGTTTGATGAGGATAAGGGGTATGTAGAATCTTCTATGATGCCCATTGAGTCTTCAATGGTGCCAAATGCTAGTGCCAACTAACTTGATGTCAGCTAAGACCAGACCAAGGACAATGAGAAGGTTTTGATCTTTTTTAGCAAATTTATTTTATGTCTTTTCCTTCTTGATGATGTATCAGCCCTTGTACTTCAATGATTAATTAATGAAAGATTAACTTTTCTTGTCTCAAATCTTTATTCCTTTGAATGATCTTGATTTCTTCTTGGTTTATTATTTTATGTATTGTTTACTTCTCAAGATTTTCCCCATAAACTCATATATGTTTGACTTTCCAGTTTGATGCAAGGAAGAAGCCCATTATTTTTACTGAATCCGACATACTTAGGCATTATAAAAATCTCTTTAAAGATAGCCATGTTCTTTTATCTGAAGAAGATTTATTAGGGTTGCTTGGCCTAAAAGTTTCTGATCAAGTGAAGTATTCTGACATTCATCTCCATTACCTATTAGACAGAGTTATAGCCAATAATGCTAGTGTGACTCATCGCTTATTTAAATAAGAGTTGGCCAGACCGATATCCCAATAGATGCAACAATCATAGATAGTCCATTCTTAGCATCACTGATGCAAAAATAAAAGTACGAGATAACCACCAATTATTTTAGAAAACGGATGTCAAATTAATTTGTAAATTTAAATAAAACCATTTAGACAAACCAATATATAAAAGAAGGGGGATAATATATATAAGAGACAGTTTAATAACAAATTATACAAAATAATAACTGAATAAGCTGTCGGTTAATAGACCAATACAATGGTTACACCCAATATTACAAACCAATATCACAGTATATAGGCAATTATAAATCTGGGGCAACAATCCCGAATGTTTGTCTGATCATAACTAGAATATACAAAATATGGACGTGTCTATAACTAGAATCCTAAAACATCCGCAAAAATGCTATAGCTCCTTGACACTGAGAAGGAAAGATCATATCGAGCGCCCTTGCGGCGGAGCACCTGAGCGTAAAAGAGAACCACGCAAGAAGGAGAAATAGAAATGGGTCATGACCCGATTTGATATGATATACGTGTGAATAAAATGCATAATAGTAATGAGCACTAGACATGGTAAACATGTTAGAGAATAAAATGCATAATAGCAATGAGCACTAGACATGGCAAATATGTTAGATTCACTCATCAATAATAATCATCCTCACCTCTCATCTAAATACACATCCTAGCGTCCAACCAGATCATTATGAATTAAACTTCGTGTTTAATAAAGAGAAATAACTCAATTCCGTATTCATGCTTCACTTACAGTTCTGAGTACACATTAATGAAAGAGAATATAACTTAGTTTACTTGCTAAGATTTCCTTTTAGATTGTACACAATATGATTTCACATTTCCATTTCTCATTAGGAAACTCATTCTAAAACAATTGATTTATGAAATGCTTCACCATTTATAAATTACCACTTTCATAAGAATAGTTATAATCACAATCTAACGATTCTAAGACCATCATTCTGGGAGTCACCCCACTGGATGCGCCCCTAAATAGCTATCATCTTCCAGGACCTAACACCAAGACAACCTGGGCATCCTAGATCGCATGACATGGGAAGCGGACATATACCTTCGATAGTGAGTCATAACCATACCCGAAATTACCTCACTTCGAAAAATAACTTCACAATATATAACAACCGGTCCTATGGCCGAGTACTATATTCTCCATGCGTTCACTAGACAGGGGACATCACCTCATGCGCGTAACTTCCCTTATGATAGAATTTAGAGAGGTATGTATATGCATTTCAATATCTCAAGATATGCTAATTTAAAACATCCACTTTTTATATTTACAAAATCACTTATTCTTAGCAATATGTGCCAATTTTAAAAATATGCATTTCTTATTCACGAAGTCATGTTTTATTCACAACATAGGCTACCAAGTATAATTATCCTCATATTGGACTTCAAGGGTTCAAAGCAATACCATAAGCCCCCAAGGGTAATCTTCCTCAATACTAGTCTCCAAAAGTCCTAAACGATAACACCCAACTCTCCCTAAATCCTAAGCTAGCTCACTAGAGGAAAACGGCACTAACTTCTATTGAATAACCCCCGTACTAAGCCCAAATTACTTCCATACTAATCTAGGGTATTAATTTCCCTAACATAGACCCATAAAACTCTTTATTACTTCCCAGTAGAAGGTTCCTAGGTCTTAAACCATAAAGAAAAGGACTAGAAACTAAACTGGAAAAACCCTATAAAATAGCAGGCCGAATCGATTCACCCTGGTAGCGAATTGATTCGCCCAAAAAGAGAATCGATTCGGCTGAGAAAACCAACCTTCTATCTCAGCCCAAATCGATTTGGCCTTAATCCTAATCAATTCGTTTCCCGATACCTGTATCCTCATCTTTAGCGAATCAATTCGCTGAGGAGGGCGAATCAATTTGCCCTGGTCAGATTGCCCAGTTTAGGTTACGGTTTGATATAAACCCTAAATTTCCCAATTTCAATTCTTCCCTCTAATCTCAATATCATCAACAAAAATTTTAATCAAATAATTCCTACACAATAATTAACTAATATCTCCAACTCAAATTAAATTTAAATCAAAGATTCAGGGTTTAAACACCAAAAATCATCAAAACCCATAAATGGTTTAAATCTAAAAAACACAACTACATATACAAATTATCCACACTAAATCATGTATTTGCAAGTTAGAAACTTGCCTCAAGTTTGTAGTCTTGGATCCTCTTCCCGTAGTAACGATTCCAAGCTCCAAATCTCTCTTTTCTCTCCATTTTCTCCCAAGCTCCCTCTTCTCTCTAACTATCTCTAAGTTTAAAACATAAAATTAGCTCAAATGCTCTAGCAAGACTAAAATACCCAATTTCATTACGTCTACTCATTTAAATGTTACTACATAATTAAAATGGCTCGTAACAACATAATTAAATCATAACTAGTCAAAAGTCCTTGAACTCAAAAATACAACTTGGCACTTATTTTGACTATCTCAACCATTTCTGGACTAACCGTACACTCTAAATTAGCATCCGGAATATCGTACAATATTTCATGTTCCAACATCATATTAAATCATAGCAATGATCCAATTGGACTGTAAGTCATAACCGTCGCTTAAAACACAACGACGCAATAAAACAAAATATGATGCTATTTACATCCACATAGCAGTAAATATGTAAAACTAAGTAATTATTATCTCTTAAATCACTTAAAATAATATTCACTTCAACTTCCTTTATTTTATATAATTAACCCATAAGGCAAATTAATATAAAAATAATTACCCAAAAGTAAGGGGTATTACATACTCCCCCCTTATACGGGAATTTTGCCATCAAAATTAAGGCATACCTTATAAAAGGACTAGGGGGTACTCCTATCAAATATCTTTCTCTTGCGTCACATAAATTCCACGGCATTGTGGGGTCCCCCATAGGACTCAGACTAAGGGTACCACTTTCCGTGATTTAAGATATCGGGCCTACCTTTACAAAAACGGGACAAAAAGGTCTACCTAATGCGGTTCAAAATTGCCTTACTTTCGGAATCTCGTTATACCCTTCATCGGTGATACCCGCACTAAAACTTGGTCCCCTACCTCCATTTCTACATGATATCTATTCGCGTCGCCATAGCCCTCCTGGCAAACTGCTGCAATTCTTACGCGGCTTCGAATGAACTCACTCTTTTAAAAGATATCTTCGATCATTTCTGGTCCAAGGAGATTATAGTCTCCTTCTTCTAACCAACAAGCAGGTGAGCTACGCGGTAGACCATACAACGCCACATACGGTGACATACCTATCATGAATTGGTATGAATTATTGTATGCAAATTTGACCAATGGAAGGCACTGTTCTCATACTTCTTTAAAGTCAAGTACACACATACTAAGCATGAACTCTAATATTTGGTGACCCTCTCAGTTTGTCCATCTGTTTCGCTGGTGGTAGGATGTACTTAACTTCAGTTCGGTTCTCATCACTTCCGGGAAACTTCAACAGAAATGGGATACACAAATCTTGTCTCGGTTCGACACTATATTGATGGACACCCCACAAAACTTCACAAAATCCTCAATAAAGGGCCGGGCGTAAGGTTTCGTATTAATCAGTCCACACTGGTAGGAAGTGTGGCAATTTGGTCAAATGATCAACGATTTCCCAAATAAAATCATGACCACTTTGCATTGTCGGCAATCCAGCCATAAAATCCATGAATATACTCTCCTGTTTCCACACCGGTATTTCTAACGGTAGCAACGATCACATTGATCATTGGTGACCCACATTCACTAATTGACAAGTGGCGCATTGGGAGACAAACTCAGAAATGCCCCTTCCTTGCGCCCCACTACTCTCATTATACTAGCAGGTGCAATAGTCAACACTAACATAAATTCTCTTGCTATAGCATCCTCCGGGTTAAGCTCTTACCACTTATCTTTCCATGCCTTCGCTAGTTCCCCCACGGGTTTTCTGCTCAGCGTATCCGCTACCCCATTTTCCTTTCCTTGGTGATAATGAATATCGAATTGCTAGTCTTTCACAAACTCCAACCATGGACTTTTCTGCCTACTTAGATCTTTC
Organism: Sambucus nigra; assembly: GCA_949130495.1. Lineage (NCBI taxonomy): Eukaryota > Viridiplantae > Streptophyta > Magnoliopsida > Dipsacales > Adoxaceae > Sambucus > Sambucus nigra. The sequence continues at coordinate 127,623,916 of OX422208.1, forward strand.
TACGAGAACAAATATTGTAACAACTTGTGGTTCATGAAAAGACTAAATTTCTTGCCCAGGAGGTGGTGCCTCCATATCTTTAAGGCGAACCCTACTGTGGCGAGCTCTAAATCATACATGGGATAATACTTCTCACGGGGTATAAACTTGCGAGACGCATACACAATGTCCCCATGTTCCATTATTAACACACCTCCCAATCCTTGTAGAGACGCGTTCGTAAAGACCAAATAATCCACTCTCGATCTTGGCAATGCGAGTACGGTAGTAGAGGTCAACTTGTCTTTTAGCTCCTCAAAATCTAAGTCACAGACGTAACACTCTCTCTAAGGATTTGCCTCACATTATTTTCGACCTTGTGTTCCGAGTTACTCGAGATTCCATTCTTCTTATTCCTGGATACCCAATCCTTCTTAAAGTTAACCCACCTATCTTCTCATGGTTAACTCCCTACATCCTTCCTAAAATGGCACCACATGTCCCCCATGGCCTTACTTCCTAATAATCCTTAGGTCGATGTATATCTTATTCCCGAAGAATGAGTACTATACTAACTATATCCCTAGTGCCCAAGACCTATCTCAATTTCCAACATTTACTCCGTTTCATGCGTGGGATGTCTCGCAAAGTGAAATCGAAATAAGAAACCCTCCCGTTACACTACTACCTTGCATCATCGGTCATCAAGATATAACGGCCTAAGGAACACAATCGGGACCGCTAAAAATCCCATCTCATAACCCTACTATCATGCTTTTACTTTTATGTCCTCCCGCAGCGGCAAAAAGGAAAATCTAACTAATCGGGGAGCCTACATTTTTCAAAGTGTTACGAACCTCCTACTAAAAACATTTCCTATGCTTTTGCACCGCACATCTACTTTTAGCCCTTAATCAATCAAGTGACTCTCGGCTAATTTCACAAAAACCAACATCCTAACTTAAAGCAACATCTCTCCACTCCCAACGTCATTAAGGTTCATGCGTGGAGTGTCTCGCAAGCGAAATCCAAACAAGGAACCCCTTCGATACACTACTACTTAACTTTATCGGTGGTGGAGATAAGTCAGCAAACAATATGTAAAAATAACAATTCATACATACCTTAGACCCTCTCTATAAGGTCTCAACACGTATCCGGGTGAGATATTATAGAACAACTAGTTCCACCCTGGAACCACGGATACGGTAGCCTTGCAATCATTAGCCTTCTATCGCTCTGATCAGTCAAAAATTATTTTATACTCGTATAACGCATACTAAACTAGCAGTACAAACCAGATATAGTATTAAAATATCAAAACCCGCTTTTACAGCAAATAAAGGAAGATAAAACCTCGCTACCGTGAACAACATGTATGTATACCCTCTAATATTACCAATATTGCCCCAAAGTTCAAATTACACACCCGAATCTAGGGTTAATAAGATATTGAGACTCAATCTTACCACACCAAATACACCTTCCTCATCCGAAGTGGAACTCACAACAACATTCTTGCCAATTATCTTGGTTACTCCAAAAAGTTCCTAGATACAGTACCCTTGTCATAACTGTACTAAAATCTACTTTAATCGATGCCCCATCTAGGCACCCTATTCTTGTCCTTTGACTCCTACCGGACAAAATCAAAGCATGTGGTTCTACGTTCAACATCATAATCCTTCTCCTTCTCTGGCCACCCTTACCTCATTAAGGTTTTTAGTATCTCAGACTCTATAGCCTTGATCCTGACAAACACCCTCATAGTTTACTTAACTCCCCTGACAAAAGAAAACATGCTACCGGCCTTAACTGCCTCATTTCAGTGAATTCCCTAGGGTGGAAGTCCACCAATGAGGTTTCACGAACACTACTTCCCCATAAGTGTTAACAACACTTATAAGTGAGGCTATCATTCCACTAAAGGACTCTTCTTCCTTGCTCCTACCTTACTTCGGTGTACGGTTCCCTTAACCATATAACTCTTTATTCACTGTCGGCCTCTGATTGATCCTCATGTGAATACTTGAAAAGTTACATTCTCTTCATTTCTGATATAACAAAGGAACTTGCTGCTAGAACCATCCTTAAGGTTCCTCTATGATCAAAACATCCTGCTCCCCCAATTATTAGCAAATCGATGGCTACCGTTCCCACCATTCCGTCATTGCTCCAACGAGTGAAAAATTTTCTTCAAATTTTCGTAGTTGGGCAATCCTATACACCACTTTAAGACAAGGCTTCTGATCCCTATACTTCCACTAAATGAAGCTACATTGGCTCGGCATGACTTAACTTTAACGTGTGGTAGTTATCAAGGACCTCTCAAAAATTTTCCCAATTTAACTTCAGTGGGTAATTCAAGTTTAGTACCACTCTCTACTTGTAGCGGTACTTGGGACATTAGAATTAGTGTACTTTTATAGTCGTTGTAGCAATCCACAAAAATGCCACGAATGGAGTGGCATCCTCGGGGGTCCTCATCCCCGACATTAACTTATAGTTATAACTAAGCCCTGCCTCCTGATGCCCTTATAGCGACCTTCCCTGATCACCCTTCATCAATCAGTATACGAATCACGAACGAACGCGCAAAAGATTTACTAAAATCTTACATTATGGTAGGAGAACAAAATCTCATAGGAGGAATCAACAATCCTAATCCTAAGGCTCTATGTCAAATCAAAAGCAAAGCTGGAATGGTAGTACGTCCGCACAGATTCCTAAGGATGCTAGAACCTGATGCTCTGATACTATCTGTGATGCCCCACTTATCTAAATAAGAGGTAGCCATCCCGATATCCCAATAAATGCAGGAATCATAGATGGTCCATTCTTAGCATTACTAATGCGAAAATAAAAGTACTAGATAACCACCAATTATTTTAGAAAAAGGATGTCAAATTAATTTGTAAACTTAAATAAAACCATTTAGATAAACCAATATATAAAATAAGTGGGATAATATATATATATATAAGAGACAGTTTAATAACAAATTATACAAAATAATAACCAAATAAGACGTCGGGTAAAAGACCAATACAATGGATACACCAGGTATTACAAACCAATATCACAGTATATAGGCAATTACAAATCTGGGGCAACACGCCCAAATGTTTGTCTGATCATAACTAGAATATAAAAAAGATGGATGCATCTATATCTAGAATACAACAACATCCACAAAAATGTTGTAGCTCCTTGACACTGAGAAGGAAAGATCATATCGGGTGCCCTTGCGGCGGAGCACCTGAGCATAAAAGATAACCACGCAAGAAGGAGAAATATAAACGGGTCAGAGACCGATTTGATATGAAATACGTGTGAATAAAATGCGTAATAGTAATGAGCACTAGACACATGGTAAACAGGTTGAATTCACTCATCAATAATAATCATCCTCACCTCTCATCTAAATACACATCCTAGCATCCAACCAGATCATTATGAATTAAATTTCCTATTTAATTAAGAGAACTAACTCAATTCCGTATTCATGCTTAACTTACACTTATGAGTACACATTAATGCAATAGAATATAACTTAGTTTACTTGATAAGATTTCCTTTTCCATTGTACACAATATGAATTCACATTTCCATTTCTCATTAGGAAACTCATTCTAAAACAATTGATTTATGAAATGCTTCACCATTTATAAATTACCACTTTCATAAGAATAGTTATAATCACAATCTAACGATTCTAAGACCATCCTTCTGGGAGTCACCCCACTGGATGTGCCCCTAAATAGCTATCATCTTCCAGGGCCTAACACCAAGATAACCTGGGCATCCTAGATCGCGTGACGTGGGAAGCGGCCATATACCTTCGATAGTGAGTCATAACCGTACCCGGACTTACCTCACTTCGAAAAATAACTTCACAATATATCAAAACCAGTCCTGTGGTCGAGGACTATATTCTCCCTGCATTCACTAGCCAGGGGACATCACCTCATGCGCGTAACTTCCCTTATGATAGAATTTAGAGAGATATGTATATTCATTTCAATATCTCAAGATATGCTAATTTAAAACATCCACTTTTTATATTTACAAAATCACTTGTTCTTAGCAATATGTGCCAATTTTAAAAATATGCATTTATTATTCACGAAGTCATGTTTTATTCACGAAATAGGCTACCAAGTATAATTATCCTCATATTGGTATTCAAGGGTTCAAAGCAATACCATAAGCCCCCAAGGGTAATCTTCCTCAATACTAGTCTCCAAAAGACCTAAACCATAACACACAACTCTCCTTAAATCCTAACCTAGCTCACTAGAGGAAAACGACACTAACTTCTATTGAATAACCCATGTACTAGGCCAAAATTACCTCCAAACTAATCTAGGGTATTAATTTCCCTAATATAGACCCCTAATACTCTTTATTACTTACCAAGATAAGGTTCCTAGGTCTTAAACCTTAAATAAAAGGACTAGAAACTAAACTAGAAAAACTCTATAAAACTGCAAGGTTTCCAAATTGATTCGCCTAGGGCCAAATCGATTCGCCCCTTGTACTGAATCGATTCACCCAAAAAGCAAATCGATTCGGCTGAGAATTTAACCTTCTGTCTCAGCCCGAATCTATTAGGCCTTAATCCGAATCCATCTAGTTCCCTTGACCTGTAGCCCCCATCTTTAGCGAATCGATTAACTGAGGAGGGCGGATCGATTCGCACTGGTCAGATTGTCCAGTTTGGGCTACGGTTTGATATAAACCCTAAATTTCCCAATTAACATCATCAACTAAAACTTTAACCCAATCATTCCTACACAATAACTAACTAATATCCCCAACTCAAATCAAATTTAAATCAAAGATTAAGGATTTAAACACCAAAAATCATCAAAACCCATAAATGGTTTAAATCTAAAAAACACAAGTATATATACAAATTATCCACACTAAATCATATATTTTCAAGTTAAAAACTTGCCTCAAGTTTGTTGTCTCAAATCCTCTTCCCGTAGCAACGATTCCAAGATCAAAATCTCCAATTATCTCTTTTCTCTCCATTTTCTCCCAAGCTCTCTCTTTTCTCTAACTCTCTCTAAGTTTAAAACATAAAATGAGCTCAAATGCTCTAGCAAGACTAAAATACCCAATTTCATTACGTCTACTCATTTAATTGTTACTACACAATTAAAATGACTCGTAACAACATAATTAAATCATAACCGGTCAAAAGTCTCCAGAACTCAAACATACAACTTGGCACTTATTTTGACTATCTCAACCATTTTCGGACTAATCGTACTCTCTAAATTGGCATCCAGAATATCGTACAATATTTCATGTTCCAAGGTCATATTAAGTCATAATAATGATCCAATTGGAATGTAAGTCATAATCGCCGCTTAAAACACAACGACGCAATAAAACACAATATGATGTTATTTACATCCACATAGCAGTAAATTTGTAAAACTGGGTAAATATAATCTCTTAAATCACTTAAAATAATATTCACTTCAACTTCCTTTATTTTATATAATTAACCCACATGGAAAATTAATGTAAAAATAATTACCCAAAAGTAAGGGGTATTACAGCTGGTTATTATGAAATGATTGAGCAAATGCTGGAGGATCACAAACTCTCTAAAGGACTACCTCATTTAGATTATGAGGCTAAATATAGATCATTAAGTGAAGGATAGGGTATTGACAAGAAGTTGAAAGACATTACTTCTTCTTTGAACAAGAAAGAATTATTTTCAAATCAGGAACTGGAGAATGTGAGAGCAATTGCTTCCATGCTTGAAATGAAAAATAATGCACTGAGGAATAAACATGATAGTCTAAATAAATCAACCACCATTAGTCAAGATGAAGGAGTTTCATTCTTCAAGAGTGATAATGGAAGGTTGTTGGAGGAGCAGAAAGCATTGCAAAAGAAAAAATCTAAACCTGGGAAAGCTTCCAAGCAAAGTATAGTTGTTATGTTAACTATTGAGGAGGAGGGGACAAGGAAGACTCTTGTCGACCAAGCTTCCCTGATAAAATCTAAAGATATACTCCTCAAGTAACTCCAAGATTAATTTGATAGGATGACATTCCACTTTCGTAAGCAACCATGGAAAGTTTGGATAGATGGATATAATGAGTCCTTAACTCACATATATGATTATCTTTCCCAAAGCAATAATGAAGGCTACAAATGGAGATGCACTAACTTATTTGAACTTGATGAAGTATGATACATACAATAATTTGTGGCACTAGAATGACCCAAGTTTCTTTAATTGTGCCAAGCCTCCCTTAAAACTAGACACCAGTTGGATTCTATCTGATGCCATTCCTCAATGTTAGATAAATAAGTATTTGGGTGATTATGGCCTCAGTGATGAATGTGAGATGGTTCTTCCTCCTCAAATTTCTTTATAGGTCGAGCAACAGTAATATACGGATGTTAAAAGATTTCAAGATAATTAATTCTCCATATACCCTTGACAATCCTCCTGTCGGGATGGACAAGGCACAAGGAAATCATCCAACATAATAAATTTATACTAATTGTATTGCATTTTCCTCAATTATTTCTATTGTAATGCATTTTGATCGATGAAATGAAGTTATTTTTTACTGAGTTCTCTTTATGTAAGCTTATTGTTGACGCTAATATTTTTATCGACTAGGTAACTTGTATAATGATTAGTTAATTGGCTTATAGACTATATAACCTACTCAAATGTTTAATATTTGATTCATGTTTGAATTTGTGACACCCCACCTAATTAAATACCAGGTGATCAGTCCTTTATTAAATTAAAAGAGGTTTCACATATGGTTCATTCTTAGCATCACTGTCGAAAACTTTTTAAAACTTACCAACCACTTAGTATTAAAAAACATTCGATGTCAAATTTTTATCTTTTTATTAAACAACAACAACAATATAAATATAAATTTAAACCATTTACACAATCAATGAATCTAAATCAATACTGAATAATTAATTGAATGACTTGACGAATAAACCATCAACAAAAAAAATCCAAAATCCACTATAACAATCCAATAGAAATAATAAAACAGAGTACGAACTCTGACTGAAATAAAAATAACTGGGGCAACATGCCCAAATGAAATACTAAGTTGTATCCTACTCTAAGAATGAAAGGACTGAAGAGACTAAGTCAAAATCATGCAACATCCACACCTGCTGCAACTACGCATCCCTAGAACAGATCATCAAGTTTGGCATCCCTATGGCTGTACAACAAAAATGTTTTAAAAATATTTTGCAAGTACGGGTTAGAGCCCAAATCTTTTTAAAAATATTTTGCAAGTGAATTAAAATGCATGAATGCGCTTCATATTTAAGCTAGTGTCGCACTCACTTGAGATATTACTCACCCCTCAACTATTGTGCACACATAATGCTTATTACTAACCCTCCTAGTTACAATACCCCATCTAACTAACCTTGTTATGAAAATCCTTAACACTCTACTCTAGCCCGAGTAATTTTCACTTTGACTTCATAAGTTATTTATCATATTAACTTAATTAATCCTCTTTAAATACACTATATAACAACCTCTCTAGTTATATATATGAAATCCCTTTTTACTTTACGTAATTTGCCCATATATAAATATCTACACTCTTATATACACATCATATATAATATAGTTGCACTACATGTATTTTACCCGTATATAATTCTACAACATATATAGTATTAGAATATTATAATATTCACACACATGTCATATATATAACCTTCCTCCTGAGTATACACTCATCGGATGTTCCCTAAAATTCTATCACCCCCAGGTATACTCATCCACCCTGACATCCTGACTCGGTCAGCTCTCCAAATACGTGAAATAAAACTAAACATAGAGGAGTCGACCATAGTTCCTTCACCGGAAGTGAAATCGAATCATACCCCAATGCGGTTCACCCCTGAAAATAAATCACGCAATAAAATCCTGGATGACTATGACCTACGGACTACAATCACCTTGCATTCACTAGCCATGGGATTCACCCACATCGCGCAACCTCTCGTGACAGCACTGGAGGGGTATGTGTTCCTATGAATATTATTCACATAAATATTTATAAAGAACACACACACACACACACACACACACACACACAGACACACACACACAGAGATATATATATATATATATATATATATATATATATATACTACACAATCACTACACATATATATTTAAATGAACCCAAGTAATTCATGCATAAATCCCGTAGCACTAGCCAAAATACCCGAGTCAATTTTTTTACTCTAAACTTAATTAATTTGCACATTAATTAACTTTATTAATATGGTGTCACTCAACCAAAATATCCGGAGACTCTCCCTTGGACCAAAGTTCATCCTTAAAATTTATCTTCTCAAATTCCACATCCAGTTTCACTCTTTTGTCTCCACACAATTATTTATACTCATTCCCTTTTTATAATCCTTAAACATAATCTTATAAATCCCCTACAGATGAAACTCCCTTTTTATCCCCCCAAACTATCCTCTCCAACAAAAAGAAAACTATTTAAGACATAAAAACATCTTAAAAATTAATCCGAATTGGGCTGGAAATTCTCACATCGTTCGAACGACAGGTGACCTCGCTCGAACCTTACCCAAGTCATTCGAATGACCCCCTTAGATTCCTCACCTTTGTTTTCCTGCGAACCCTTTCGTTGTGGATGAAAACCTTAATCCTCTTATAACAGAACTTCCTTTTATACCCTTAATACTTAATCGATTCTAACATATTTTCACAACCCAGATCCATCTTTAACTAACAAACCACTTTGATGATTATAGATCAAACTTTATCATTGACAAAATAAGATCTTGTTTTCTCCTATTTTATGACTTTTAATACACGATTCTACAACATCTGGGTTTATATTCACAATTTTAAATCGTCAACAGTACGCTAGAGACTAATTTTTCACAATACCAAAATTTACACATAATGCTCCATGTATTAAAAACTCAATTTATATGCCAACCCAGTCCAAAACAATGAATTTTTATCACAACCACTATGATATGAATAATTTATCACAAATTTACAATGAAGCACATTAACCACTTTCATGTATATAATTTGTAGTGTCTAATACCTTTGAAGAAAATGATGGATTTGTCTCCCAAAAGCTCTTAAAGTTATCCCTATTTTCTTCTCTCCAGAACTAGGTTTTCTTTTGAGTTGTGTCTATCACAATTCCTCTAATATACGTTTTATAATATATTTTCTTAAATGTTATGTTCACCCCATACTCTTAAATTCAAATTTTCTAATGCTATTCTAGAAATCAAGCTTGGGGGCTAAATTAAAATGGCCCAAACACCCCTGTGTGAGCCTGGCTATGCCTAAAAATGCCTCAAGACACATATATTATCCCTGGGTACTCTTTTTCGACTATTTTGATCTCTTAGGAATCAACCATGCACTCAGAATTGTCATCTGAATTACTTTATAACATTCTCAAATTTTTTACCTAAAAAATGTGACACAAAAATAATCCGAATATTTAAATCTCAATTCGCCAAATTGAATAAATCCTACAATTTAAATGATTTCTCCAAATTACAATAAGTTCTATTTTACCTAAAAATAATTAAACTCAATGTCCTCGAAATTACAAGGTGATACAGAATCATTTATAAGGCCTTAGATTCGACTAATGCACTTAGATAAAACTGTAAATAGCTTTATTGTACAAAGTTGTAGCATTAGTCATCAGTGAGGACCAAGTGTCTTAGGAATGTATAATTATTCTAGTGTTTTATTGTCGCTAGGTAAAATCTATAATTAAGAAATATTACGGCCTTCCTATTCGTGACTTGCCGAGGATAAATCATACATGAAGTTTAACTTTTTTACAGTTGGAAAAGTTTAGAAATGTTTGAACGATGCACTTTTCTGAAGTTAAAAAACTTTGACGAATATAAAGAGCTTTTCTAAAGTTTGAAAAGTTTCAAAAAATTTGAACCATGCGCTTTTCTGAAGTTTAAAAAGTTGGAAATTTTTTAATTAAAATTGGTCATTAATTTACCCTTAAGGTGTGTATCCACCATACTCCGAAATACAAAATGTAATAAGGATGGATAATGGAGAAAAACATGAAATTTCATTAACTTGAATAACCAATTACATTAAGAACGGAATTTCTGAAAATTGAATTACTGATAATAGTTGCGCAGATGGTCTGTGTTCCAAGGATTCTTAAATTATTCTCCTTCCAGAGTTTCCAAGCGATAAGTTCCTGGTTGGATAACCTCCGAGATACAGTATGGACCATGCCAATTAGGTTCCAACTTGTTGCTATTCTGTATTACTTTCTTTAGTACCAGATCCCCCTGGTTCATGTTGGTCTTCTTGACCCTTCGATTATAAAACATTGCAGTCCTTTGTTGGTAGGCATACATCTGAACAGCAGCATCCTCTCGGACTTCTTCTATCAAGTCTAGATCTAGTCATCTCATGATGTCACTCTTGGGTAAATCAAAGTTTAATACCGTGTGAGTCGACAAGCCTATTTCAACTGGTACTACTGCCTTAGTGCCAAAAGATAACATGTATCGGGTTTCCCTCGTTATTGTTATCGGAGTAGTAGTATATGCCTAAAGGACACTGTGGAGTTCATTAATCCAAGTACCTTTAGGCTCATTTAACTTTTTCTTCAACCCATCTAGCAAAGTTTTGTTGGTGATTTCTATCTGTCCATTGCATTGTGGGTGCCCAAGAACTGAGCAAAGTTTCTGGATGCCATATTTAATACAGTACTTGTGACATCCCGCTTAATTAAATAAAAGGTGATCAGGCCTTTATTAAATTAGAATATAATATCCAATTGGTCCATTCTTAGCATCACTGTCAATTTTTTTTAATATTTACTAACCACCTAGTATTTGAAAAGATGATGTCAAATTTTATCTTTTTAATTAACATAAAGCAAATAGATAATAATGTCATATTCCACCATTTAAATACCTAACTCACAATGAATAAGAAAAGAACAGTAAATATGTCTGATCACTTAATCAAGTCTAAGGCATCCATATAGTAATCTAAAATAAAACTAACTCCACCGTCTAATACATCACACTAGAATCTGAAATCTCTGAATGAAAATAGAATAGAAATGGACAACATGTTCGACTAAAATAAATGCTCAAAATGAAGAAACTAAAGAAATGCTGAGGCATTTACGTCAAGGACCTGCAACGTCCATAATAGCTGTAGCTCACCAAAAGATAGAACTTGCTAAGTCTGGTGTCCCTGTTGCGGGGCACCTAAAATGTTTTACTAAAAAATAGATATTTGGAGGAAATGGGTTAGAGACCGAGTAAAACAGTTTAAAAAATTTAGCAAGTGTTTAAATGAAAAATTAGAAAATATAATATACATGTTAGGCTTATGTGCTCTCACTTGAGATGCTCACCTCTCATCTAGTGTGCACGCCTGACGTGTAAATTTAACCCGTCCTAGTCATGCTACCCCACCTAACTAGTCCAAACTAAATCTACCACTGTAAAACTGATTCGTAATATTAACCTGTATCGCCCCTACAATACGTTATTGCATTCTTTCTATCCAATGCGCCAATTATAAATTTCCCATTTTATAGTTAATTACTCACATTCCAGAGTTATCTTAAATATCATTATCTTTCCCTCCTACTAGGCACACACGGTAGGATAATATATATATATATATATATATATATATATATATATATATATATATATATATACGTTTTTAACACTATATATATACAACAATATTGTAACCCTAGACTAAGACCTCCTGGTTCATGCATACTCTACTATCATGCCTTAGTACATTACGCACTGTATAAAGAACTGTTGGTTCAGTACTTCACTCGAACCATGAATTCAAATCACATATTTTGGAGGCGAACATAGTCCCCAGCCAAATGGGTCATGCACATACCTATGCTCCCATTCAACCATCAAAACTATCATACTATCAGATAACACGTATTCAAGGTTCTACGTTCTGGGTACAAGTCTAAAATTCTCCCAATGGGATCATCAGGATAAGGTCGTCCACGACACAAAACCTCCCCCCGATACCAAGAAGCGCGGGTATGTCATACAAATAAGAAATAATTCAATAGGTTTTCACATAATTCATCTATTTATATCATTAGTATAGGTATACATGCAACCTATCGTACATGTCCCATACGTAGTATATCTATATTCCCCAAATATTTTACATATTAATTAATTTTAATCATACTTCTCTCCGTACACCTCGAGTATTCCTTTATACTCGAAATCTTCTAGCTAATCATCAAATATTTCAGTAGGTAAACTGTTCCTCTACAACTGTTCCGGTCTTAGGTTCACTCGTAACCTTCACATTCATTTAAGTACCCTTAATATTATTTGACGTTAAATAATTCTCGTAGTTAGCTCGCATTCTACGTAACCCACTTAAATTATCGGGAGGTCAAACTACATCCAACTCCACCCCAAGATTCCAAAGCTCGATTATTTCTAATTGGGAAACAAATTATCAGCACGATTCCCTAAGAAAATTAATGCAAAAATACACGTTCCGAACCGGTCCGGTGGGTGCAGAAAACCGGTCCAGTGGACCTGATATCGTCTTCTTTCTTATGCAGTTACAAAATTTCGCCCACCTTCTTAACGAATTCCTCATGGACCTTCACCAAATTAAAAATTAAGGTTTCCAAACATCATGTAGACACATAGGGGTGATTTTCAACGTAAAAATATTATCAAAAAATCAAGAATACTATCCAAGAACCGGTTGATTTATGATTATCATCAAGAACCCTAGTTTTATGTTCTTTCATGTTTATACACCTACAAGTCCAGATTTTTGCCCTTCATTAAGGTCTGATTTTGCCCTCTAATTATTTTAGACTTCCATTTACATACAATTCCTAACCAAGACTTAATTCAATTCTCAAATTTCAACGTCAATTTCATATATAACTGGTTATTTCTTCAAATCTACCCTAACATGGATAACATATGCACATAATTTTAGAAAGATAAACACTTGCCTATTTTGGTTAGGTTTGATCCGTTAAAGAAGAAGGGTATGGTCATGATCCTCTCTCCCTGATCTACGCGACTACGGTGATTTTGGTGCAAGAACTTGTGAATTGGCCTTGGAATTCTTAGGAGCCCTCTCTTTCTCCCTTTTATGCTTTCTATTTTGGTTAAAAATTGATAAACCTAACTTCCTCTACGTGACTGATATTTAACTCTTTAATTTTCTTTGGTCCCCTTTTCCTAAAATTTTAAAAGGCCAAAATACCCCTCCGGGGTGTCGGTTTGACCTAAAAGTGATCCGGGACCCAAACTAAACCCCCGGGTAGGATTTTCTGACTATCTCGACCCTTCTGGACACACTGGTGCCTTGAAATGACCATATGAAATACCAAAAGTGAAATTATATTTTATTTCTCAAATTTAGTCCCGACACGATTGACACACGCATCCCGACTACATTTATCGTAACTGTCGTACTTCTCACCCTCGCCAAATCTTAATATTTTCTCATCATTATTATTACTCATTCACTAAATAATATTCAATATAAATAAACATTAACCCTTATCTCACTAATTAACATTTATTTTGACCTAGATCAGTCTCCAATTAATTTTTCTAGTTTAATTAAACTAATCTCACATTTAAGATTATTAAAATTACGGGATATTACATACTCCCCCTAATAACGAAATTTCATCCCAAAATTCAAAAAAGGAAAATATACCTGGTAATAATGACTCTGGATATCTGTCACGCATCTCCTCCTCGTGTCCCCAATTAGACTCTGTGACATTACAATGCTCCCACTGGACACGCACGAGTGGAATTACCTTCGACATCAATCTCCTCTCGCTATGGTCTAAGACATCCATCGGTCTCTCCTTATACGAACTATCAAGCTGTAAGTCGATCTCTTCCAACTCAATGTGAGTGTGAGATAACTCATCCCTAAGATACCGCCTTAGTGAAGAAAAATGGAGCACATAATGAATATGGTGTAAGTGCTCCGACAACCCAAGTCTATATGCCACCTGTCCAATTCTCTCAATGATAGGAAATGGCCCCACGTGCCTCGTCACCAATTTCCCCTTCTTCCCAAATATCATTATCCCCTTCATAGGAGATACTCGTAGCAACACTTGGACCCCTACATTAAACTCTCAAAATAATTACTTAGCATCGGCGTAGCTTTTCTGTCTATCCTGGGCTACCCGTATGTGACTTCGAATTATCTTAATCCTTGTCGAAGTGTTCTGAATCAACTGTTGCCCGAGTAGCTTATTTTGCCCCACCTCTAACCAATAAGAGGGAGAACTATAAGGCCTACCATACAACAACTCAAATGAAGCCATGCCAATAGTGAACTGATAGGAGTTATTATACGCAAACTCCACTAGTGGAAGGTACTTCTCCCATCCTCCCCTAAATTAAGAATAGACATACGCAACATATCCATTAGCATCTAATTAGTCTGCTCAATCTAGCCGTCCATATATGGGTGATAGGTCATACTCAATTTCAACTCCGTACCCATGGCCTCCTGAAAGCTCTCCAAAAATCCAGATACAACGATTTTGTCCCTATCAGATACAATATCAAGGGAAACCCCATGAAGTCCCACTATCTTAGCATTGAATAACAGGGCATTCTGTGCCATGGTGTAGTCCGTCTGGACTGGCAGAAAGTGGACTACCTTGGTCAGCTGATCTACTATCACCTAGAAAGAATCATGACCCCTCTGAGAAGTATGAGCCTAAAAATATGGTTTCATCCTCCTGATGGATTCATTGAGAGATAATGACAACTTATCGAGGCATGGATATCTAATTTTTTGTCCTCAAAAAGCCTTTCTATTATAATATACTATCCCCTCCATCTAGTCAGATCAAAGTTAAACTGACAGTTGACTCATAGATAGCCAATTATTGATATAGTTTTTCTCCCAAAACTGGTCAGGAAAGGAGTGGCGAAGAGACCAAGTACTTATTTAAATCTAGGAAGTATTTTTCACATTCGTCATTCCACTAAAAGTTCTTTTTAATAACCTTTAAGAATGGAAGACATTTATCACTTGCTCGGGAGACAAAACGGTTCAATGTAGCTACCCTTCCTGTCAAGTTTTGAACATCTTTCTTATTGGTCGGGGAATGCATTTCAGTGAAGGCTTTAATTTTTGTGGGGTTTGATTCTATTCCCCTTTGATTAATAATGTACCCTATGCACATTCCTTCATGTACCCTAAAGATAAATTTGTTTGGGTTGAGCTTCATCTGATGTTTTCTAGTTAATCGAAGGTTTGAGCTAAGTCTGTAATGTGGTCGGCATGAAATTTGAACTTAGTGAGCGTATCATCTAGATACACTTCCATTTTTTTTTCGATCTGGTCTTTAAAAACCTTGTTCACAAGCCTTTAATAGGAAGCTCCAACATTTTTAACCCTAAGTGCATGACATTATAACAGTAAGTTTATCGGCTAGTAATAAAGGAATTAATTTCCTTGTCTTCACGTTTCATCTTAATCAGATTATAACCAAAATACGTGTCCATGAAATTGAGTAATTCATGACTTGTTGTAGCATCGACCAAATAGATTAACCCTTGGTAAAGAAAAATAATCTTTGGGCATGGCTTATTGAGGTTTAGGAAGTCAACACACATACGCCATATATCATTCTTTATCTTAACCATTACCATATTAGTCAACCAGTTGGGATACTTGACATCTTCAATGAACTGTGCTCACTGTAATTTCTCTACTTCCTCCTAGATTTCCATATTCTTTTTAGGGATGAAAAATCTCCACCTTGGTTTGATCGACTTGGAATCTAGACAAATAGTAAGCTCGTGGAAAATGAATCTTGGATCATTCCCCGACATATCTTCACGGCTCCAAGCAAACACAATTTTCCTTTCTCTAAGGAATGTAATTAATTCTGGTTTGAGAGAGGGAGACGATCTTGAACCAATTTGGGTAGTTCTTTCTCGCTTCTCGTCATCTAGTACAATAGTTTATATTTCGTCCATAACTTGCCCCTTCACCATCTCCTCCTCTTCCCTAGGATCTAGAGTGTCAATGTGGAAAGTGGTTATGCCTTTCACTTGTATTTCCTGTTGGTCGACTGAAGTATAATAACATTTCCTAGCTTCTTTCTAATTATCATTTACTATGTTGACTCCATAATTTGTTGGAAATTTCATGCATTGATGCATTATAGATGGAACAACCTCTAACTTCTTTATTCCCACTCTTCATAGGATGATATCATAAGATGATGGGATATTTTTGTCTAACAGAAAGAAATGAACTAACCAAACTTCCAGTTTGATTCTTCCCAATGGGTATACTTTCTCTCCTGCAAATCCTATGAGTGGTCTATAGTATGGTTACAGCTTATTGTCTTTTAACCCTAGACTTTGGAAACAAATTAGAACAATGCATCAGCTGAACTCCCATTATCAACCAATATCTTTGCAACTCTACCATAATGAACTCTCTAGTTTATAAATGGATCGTCATGAGGATAAAGGACCCCACTTAGATCATTTTGGGAGAATCTGATCACTAGCCTATCTCTATTGACTTTTTTTGGCCAACTATCGTTGGATTCAGCCATATCAATCTGCGTGACAGTTAGGCAGGCCTTGACTTCATTTAAATAAGCTCTCCTTTCTGTAATCTCGTCTCCTCCAGCATCTCCTCCTGTTATGAAGTGGCATCCAAAGCATATCATGCCTACCTCCACCTTTAGTTCATCAAGCTTCTTTGGAAAGTCTATATCTTCTTCAAAATAATTGTTCATTACCTTTTGTTCGCTTCCCTTGCTCAGGATCAAGATTCAGACCCCCTTCGATCATCTTGACGATCAACAAGCTTGCTCAGTTTTTCCCGTCGAATAATCTTTTCAATCTTATTCTTTAGTTCAACGCAGCTGTTAGTGTTGTGCCCATGATCCCTGTGAAAATCATAGTACTTGGACTTATCCCACTTATTGGGGGGGGGGGGGGGGGGTCAATAACTTTTCAGAACAATTCAATTCTCGGTTCCCCTTGATTTCCTCTGGATATGGTGAACACCTTTGTTAAGGGGTGTATATTCATCATACTTCCTTTTTTGTCTTTTTGATCCTTCTTGAACGAGTTAGAATTTTCTTTCTTATTTTTCACCTAGGGTCTCAGGAGTTTCCTTAGCTGCCATAGCGTCCTCAGTAATCATTATCTTTTCAGCCTTTGCCATTAATTCTGTCATGATTTTGGGTGGATTTTTCGCTAAAGCATAGTAGAGATCTTTAGCGAGCAACCCACTCATAAGTGCGGTGAGGATTGTCTTCTCCTCATAGTCCACCACCTCTAATTTTTCATTGTTAAAACGTGTAATATATACTCTGGTACATTCTCCCGGCTTTTGTTGCGCGGTCAAGAGATAAGTGACACTTTTGATCGGCTTAGCCCAAAATAAAAGTTATCTATGAATAATTCTGCTAACTGATGAAAACTAGAGATTTTACCCCTTGGTAGATTGCTATACCAGATTTGGGTTGGTCCCGTGAGAAAACTAGAGAAAGCTCTACACTTCATCTCGTTAAGTACTGAGTAGATGTCGGTTTTAGCTCGATATTGCTTTATGTGCAGAACTAGATCAGTTTCTCATCATACTTGGGATTGACCACTCGTGGTTTGAAGTTGGAAGGTGCGGGGTATTCCACAATAGCCTGGATGAAAGGTGAGCCTCTAACAAAACTCCTTTACGTTGGATTCTTAGTTTTGGCCATTTTACCTTCTCGATCTTCCAACTGCTATATGGAATCCTTCCAAGGCTGTTATTCTGGCTTAGAATTGATTGAGGTAGATTTATCGGCTTTACTATGTTTATGCACGGAATTCTTATCCTAAGAGGTCTGCTCATCACGCACAGAGCCCCTAATACTGACCCTAGATCTCGTAGACCCTTCTCTATATTCATGATGATGCTCTTACTACCTATGATGTCCTCTATTTACTCAGGGGCCTAGACTATCAAAAGTAAACTCCTTGCTTAGCCTTTCCAAGACACGTGATCTTTTTTTGAAAATAGATATACCATCATAGTAATCCATTGATCAGAATGAAGAAGTCGCACCAGGACGATATGACCAATCATCATAAGAACGAGAATGATAACTCCTTTCATTGCTAGCTGGTGGAGGTCGCATTTCTCTTCTAAAATTGGAAGACTTAGCTTTCACACTGCGAGCTAATTGATTAGGAGATTCTTTCATGGATTCTTGACCTCTAGAAAGGTTGAGCAGAATTTCCTAAAGATTTATTGAACTAACAGGAGCAGATTGAATGATGACAATGCCTTTATTATAGCGTTATTTTATGATCTAGTCATTTCTTTAAAGGCAAAGAAATGAAACAAATGGTAGAGAAAGATGACATTCAAATATTCCCATGGACGGTGCCAATCTATTGATGTCTAAAAATGGTCTAAATCTAGATTTATAACCACATATAATAATATAGAATGTAATTAAATTCACACACACAAGAGATAAGATTTATAAAATGGTTCAACTATAAAATACCCTATGTCCACTGTTGGTATTATTCAATAGGGTTTACAATAGCTCAGTGTGGCGTACATATAAGTGATTCAATTTGTTCCTGCAGCTGAGGGAGTATTTTGTATTTATAATGGTACAGAATCCTAGAGGTGGAGCACCTTTATATTCCCAGGCATTTACATCTGTATACAGTAAATGAAACTCTTGGAATTAAGCATTGGTTGGTATCCCTATCGAGTAACTTTTGGTATTCCTGATGGTTAGCATTCCTGGAGTTGGACAGTCGTCTAGTCAGCCGCGCCAGAGGATAGGTGTACATTTATAGTTTGTCCATTTAGGAGAGTAATTTTTACTTACAACACTCCTTGTGAGCATTAATAAGTAATTTACCATGTAAAAGGGTCCACACAAAATATTTTAATTTAGGTTAGAGACTTCACTTCAAATGTGTTTTCCAAATATTCCATGAAGGATTCATGTCGTCCCCCGTAGATATTTGATTGTAGCAAGAAAGAATCCCGAAATTACCTTATTGTTGGTTGCCAAGAGGGCTTGTCCTCCTTTCCCCCTACTATGGAGAGAGGTGTTGATAATTTTCCCCACAAAAGGACCATCAAACCTTTGTCAAATTTTATTTATGTCCCAAGCTCCACTACCATTTATAAGGACGCTCATATTTTTTTCATTGTGGGAATTTGAGGCCATTCTTAAAGAAAGTTGGGCATCCTCACACCACAAGTATTTTATGATAATGATTTTATTTCCTTTCCCCACATTCCATTTGGTGTTCCTAGTAAAAACCTCTTTACATTTATATATGCTATGCCAAATGTGGGAGGTGTTGATTTTTTTTTTTGCTATAATCTAGTATTTGGGTCCACTTTATATTCTTTATAATATTATCCCAAAGAGAACCTTGGTTTTTTATTGTATTCCATCCTAACTTTTCTATAGACACTTTGTTACTATTCACGATAATTCTTATCCCATGTCCACCCCTATCCTTAGGCCGACACACTTTGTTCCAACTTACGAGATGAATTTTCCTATTATTTTCATTTCCTCCCCAAAGGAAATTTTGATTAAATCAATCATGTGTCTCACAAGTTTTCTTAGGGAAGAGTGTGGTTTTCATATTATAAATGTGTATCGTAGAAGTAACTAATTGTATGAAGGTAACTCTACCTGTAAAGGATAAAAGTTTGGTTTCAATATAGGAAGCTTATTTTGAAAATTTTCAATGAAAATTTTTAGATGAGCATTGGTAAACCTACCATGGACAAGATTAGTACCCAAGTAAGTCCCAATGTTATTTATAAGACCCATGCCAAATTTGTGGCTTAACTCCACCACCCTTATTCTAAGAACAATTGGGGATACAAAGACTTTAAATTTGGAGTAATTCATTTTTTGACCCTAGAGGTGGAAAAATTCTTTAAGAGTGTCCATGACAGCCTCACAAGATCTATTATAACTGTTATAAAATAGTTTAAGGTCATTTACAAAAAAAACAAGTAAAAAATGTATGGGCCATGGTGGGAGGTTTTAATACCTTTCCATTTTCCTTTCTCTATTTTTTCTGAAATACAAGCCAATAAATATTCCTTACAAATAACAAAGAGTTAAGGGAGAGGGCATCTCCTTATCTAAGGCCTCTCTTGGGCATGAAACTAGGTAGTGGGGTACCATTACGAAGTATACTGGTGGAGGTATTTTTAATCTAACTCAAGATAAGTTTACTAAATTCACTCTCCACATTAAACCATTTTAAAACTTCTTCTTGGAAATACCAACTAACTTTGTCATAGGCTTTTTTAAGATCCAGATTGAGAATGAAGCCTCATAGCTTTCATGTTTTCTTCATAACAGTGTGAATGATTTCTTGTGTAATAATGATTTTAACTGAAGTTTGTCTACACGAGAGGAAGCTAGCTTGGTATGGGATAATAACCGGATAAATGATGGGGCGTAACCTATTAACTATCACTTTAGAAAAGATTTTATAAGATACATTAAAAAAGTGATAGGTCATAATTAATTTATGGTCTTCGAATTATTGGTTTCATGGATAAGCATCACAAAGCTATTATTAATTTAGTCGAAATGTAGTTTTGGGTCAAACACCTACTCAGAAAACTAAGAAGGTTTTCTTTGAGGTTATTCCAAAAATGATAATAAAACAATGGTTGAATCTCATCAGGGCCTGGGTCTTTTAGGGCTTTCATACTAAAAGTAGCGATTCTCACCACTTTCAATGAAAGGGGAAGATGAGGGTTTGGTTATCCTTAGTCTCGAATTTACAAGTGGTAAAGTCAATCATTTGACTATGAATGTCATAAAATAAATATGCTTGAAAGAGCTCTTTAAAGTTGTCATTTATGTGGTTTAATATGGTGATAGCATCGTCCGACCATTTTCCATTAACTAGGAGGCGATCGATGTGGTTTCTCTTCCTCTTAATAATGGTTAACGTGTAGAAAATTTTAGATCCTTCATTTTTTTTTGCCAAAAGTTTTCCTCGAGCAACAAAATAGCATTAAACTCCAAACGAAGTTTTTTTTCAAGAATGTCTAGATTGTGGGAGTATAATCTTTCGTGAGCTTTTTGTATGCCATTAAGGTGATGCATAATTCGCTTTTCATTTTGGAATATATTACCAAATATATTTTATTCCAGTATTTAATAATATTAGTACACGCATATATGTTTTCCTTCAGGTGACAGTGGTCTTTAAAATTTCTTGCGACAATATCCTCAAACTCACTTTTATCAAACCAACAAGTAAGAAATATAAATGGTTTATTAGTTTTCTTATTAGAATTTTTAACTTCAAAGTGGACAATCATAAGGCAACGATCTGATGAGGTTCTCGACACATTTTCTACGATTGCATTTGGATGCATAAGCCTCCATTCATTATTAGGGAATAACCTATCCAAACAGATCATAGTGTTCACAAAACCTTAAAGGTTGTTTGTCCAGGTAAGTCTAGGTCCATCATACAAAAGATCTGAGAGGTTGAACTTGATGATATTGTCCAAAATTTTTGAACATTTGGTGATTGCCACTTGTTTGATGTAGGACTGGTCCTAAGTCTCGTTAATGTGGTCATTAATACCCCTAGCTACCATCCACGGGACATCCACGCACTCCGCAATATTGGTAAGGTTTTCCCGTAGTTATTTCCTTAGGCACCGGAGGGGGTTGGCATATATTGTCGAGAAAATCCATTCGTTATAGGAATTTTTTAACACCATGACATGGATAGTCTGCCGAGATATAACCAACGTTTGGATCGTAACAGTAAGTGGGTTGCACGTGACTTAAATCCTATAAAACGTCTAATAGGTTCAAAGGCTTCTTTATTCGTGAGTTCTAAACTATTGAAAAAATTAACAACATTTGAGATTGATATATGGGTCTCTAGAATGACTACAATATCTGGGGTGTAAATATTCATTAGCTCCTTGAGTGTGGGATTAAACGGGGGTTTGTTTGCCCCTCAGCAATTCCATACGATTGCAACCATTAGTGGTCAATAATCAATAAGAAGGGAAAGGTACTTACTGGGCCATTGAAGTTTATCTGACATCTTCAATAACACATCTTGGTTCCCTTTGAACTCCAGCATTCTCGTGACCCACGAGTCCATATTTTTCATGATCAGGACCATATTTGACACATATAGTTGAGCTTGTGTAATATTCCATTTTGTTTTAAAGACTATAGATTCCTCCATATTGCTCTGCAAGTTTTCTACTGCTTCCTCGGTTATCAGATACTGATTTTTTATCAGGACATTTCCCAACATCATTAGGTTGAAAGGGTGGTCGATTTGGATTTACCGTGTTATTTAGAGGGTTTGGGAGAGAGGTGGTTTGGAAATATTATGTGTTATTTTTATGGTCAAGGTTTGTCTGGTTTATTTCATTTTGGTTATGTATAGGTAACTTGTGCGCTAAAGCGTTGGGCCCACTGTCCTCGATATTAACAGTCTTCGTAGCCTGAGGCGCATAAGTAGTCAAGTTAATCACAATGGATTTAATCAAATCAACATTGATTTGCAGAGCCTCTTTCCCATGCCAACCATTTTCAACTTTATTTTTCCCACCACCCATTTGAGTGATCACCCTTTCGCATATTTGATACATTCCATTCCATCAGTCCTTACAAAGCACGTCTATTGTCCCCCATTGCCACATGTTGGCTCTCCCATTGTGTTATACGTTATCATTTTTCTTTTGTGTAGATCAATTAATGAAGTCTAGTAGAGTAGGTGTTGTATACTTTTTTCCGAAAATTTTTCACTATTTTGTCCCCCTAAACCTTATCTAGGTTGTCATACTCTACTGTTTCCCACGCTTTTATTTTTTCCTTTGTCCACACCAGGCGTGTAACTTTCAAGCATGGAAAATCTGTTATGACTTGCTCCATTTTATTGTTCGTTGTTTGAATATGTGATACTTCCCATATTATTTCTACGTACATTTTTCTTGACAAGCATCCATGAACCAAACGTGTCTTTCGAATATTTATCGCCTTCATTTTCCAATGTAGTCCGATTTTCTCTGGCATTAGATAAATTACCGTTCTTTGTACCTTCATTGTTGGATTACTACTAGACGCTCCTTTGTCGGGGGTTTTTTTCAATTGTTTTTTTCATCACTAAAGTAGCGTTCTAAGTTGGTGAATGAGTAGAACAATATTCACTTTTATGGTCAATACTTCCACACTTCAAACACAAGTATGAAAAAAATTTATAATCCACTCTATACTTTATTCCATCCATCTTATAACATGGGATCAACAACTTGGACAAATCAACTACAATGCAACTACGAGCAACTTTTTCTTTAAAGGATGATGCCGAGTTGAAATCAGTTTAAATGGGTCTTCCCAATTTGTGCCCAATTTGAAATAGTATTTTTTTCAACAAACCACTCAATTGGGAGTCTAGGTAGCCTTATCCGTAAG
The DNA here is from genome assembly GCA_949130495.1 of Sambucus nigra. Taxonomy (NCBI): domain Eukaryota; kingdom Viridiplantae; phylum Streptophyta; class Magnoliopsida; order Dipsacales; family Adoxaceae; genus Sambucus; species Sambucus nigra. Next base: position 127,647,486 of record OX422208.1, read on the forward strand.
GTAGTAGCAACCTTATTTGATTCTAGAGGGTTAAAATTAGGAATCTAGTTTCTAACAACGAGGTAACGTCTATTGATGATCCAAGGGCCTCCTATTAAAACTTTATGGTAGTCCATTTCATATCAAACTTAAATAGATATTGTCCGTCCTTAAGGTCAACCACCTCACAGTGACTAGGAGATTCCAAAGTGATGTCACCTGTTGAAATAATATATGCATAATATATGAAAAAACCCAAATATGAAATACATAAAATTGAAAGGACTTATCGATCGAGGTTTGTGTATGACACAAAGTCCTAAAGGTGAAATAGCTCGCTGATATTTATAGTTGTCAGCATCGTGAACATACACCTCCCAGGATTCAATGATCAGATTTAAACATCAGTTTTATGTTAAATCTTTGAACTCTCAGGATACTCCAGAACTCCCCAAAAAATGGTGAACGTAAGTGTATTGTAGAAAATAGCAAAATTATTTTTGCATAGAAAGTGAGAGAGATAGAATTTTTCTGTGTATTTTTTCAAAGCTGTAGCCTTTGTTTTATACAAAAAATGGTAAAAAAACATGGGTAGTGGTTTTATGCAACTAACCCACTAATCTCTCCACTAACAGCTATATTCTAACAGATTGGAAAAAGCAGTCAAAGTCTTAAAACGGGTTAATTAAAAATTAAAACGAGTTTGAAAAGATTTAATGCACATTAGAAATCCCCAAGAGCCCGAGGCCCTAAGGCCCAAGGCCCAATCTTTGACCCTTAATAATTAGTGCGTTCTCCAGGAATTGAGCCCATGACCTCATGCACACATACCCACTAACTTACCACTTGGCCACTCCCACTAACTTATTTACTTCATTCAAAATAAATATATATATTAGATATATCCAACAATCCCCCACATGAATGAAATAAATAAATAAATAAATAAATAAATATAAAAAGACGCTCTGGAGTATCATAAGGAGTGACGTAAATAGCAAAGGTGTCATTCGACTTTAACTTTTACTTTGTGTTGATCTATTGAGTTTACCGGTTGATAATGAACTAATGTCTTGAATTATTTCATCGTTGTTGTAAACTTAAGTCAATAGAACACACACGTGACTCCTAAAAATCATCATCGAGTTCCCACGGTTGTGCTCGTTTCGGCCTTGAGCATACCCAGGTTTCTTGAGTGCTCTAGAGAATCAACCATCATTCTCATAGGAAGCGGACCCACTACCACACTCATATAGGTGCTTCTATCAAGAGTGTTTTGTATCTCACACCCCACTGAATAACAGCTATAGAAAGCATTAAGAGATTAAATCTCATCCTCAATCGATACAAAGGTACTGCATCATAGGAATGGGTTTTAAGTGAAACTTAAATTTGTACCCCTATAAATCACTCGTATAACTTTGTTATCCCATTGAACCCAGATCTTGGGATCTCCAGTCATATGGGTTGGGTTTCCATTATAGGTGATTTAGATATTAATAGGCTTTAGGCCCATTCCCCTCGATGTTTGATAAACTAGCTCTCTAGCTAGACCTTTAGTCAATGGATCTACCAGGTTTTTCTTTGACTTGACATAATCAACTGCTATGACTCCCTCTTTCAATATTTATCTCACTATGTTGTGTCTCCTCCTGATATGTCTAGACTTTATGTTATACGAGTTATTATGTGCTCTTGCGATCGCTGCTTGATTGTCACAGTGAATGGACAAGGATGGAACTAGTTTAGGCCACAAATAAATATCTAATATGAAGTTCCTTAACCATTCATCCTCTTCGCTTGCTTTATCTAATACTATGAACTCAGACTCCATCGTGGATCTAGCTATGCACATTTGCTTGGTAGATTTCCAAGATATAGTGCCTCCTGCCAAGGCAAAAACATATCCACTCGTAGACTTACATTCATCATTATCAGAAATCCAATTAGCATCACAAAAGCCTTCCATTACAACAGGATATCTAATATAATGAATACCATAATTTATAGTGTATTTTAGATATCTCAAAACTCTAATCAAAGCATCCCAATGTTCATTATTAGGATTACAAGTATATCTGCTAAGTCTACCCACATCATATGCAATATTAGGTCTAGTGCAATTCATAAGATACATTAGACTACCAATAACTCTAGAATATTCTAATGAGCATACACCGGGACCCGAATATTTCCTTAAGTGACAACTAGGGTCATAAGGTGTTTTAGCAGGAATACAATTAAATTGTTCAAATTTTCTAAGAACTTTCTCTACATAATGAGATTGGGTTAAAACAATTCCTTCAGAATTTTTTATGATTTTAATTCATGGTATAACATCAGCAACACCCAAATCTTTCATATCAAATTGCTTGTTAAGGAAGCTTTTAGTTTTATTTACTACATCCATATCAATTCCAAAAATAAGCATATCATCCACATACAAGCAAATAATCACACCAGAATTATCTTTGAATTTGCTATAAATACATTTATCCGCTTCATTAATGTTAAAATCATTAGAGATCATTATTTGATCAAATTTTTCATGCCATTGTTTAGGAGCTTGTTTTAGTCCATATAACGATTTTTTATGTCTACACACTTTTTTATCTAAGCCTTGGACTACAAACCCCTCGGGTTGATCCATATAAATTTCTTCTTCAAGATCTTGATTCAAAAAAGCCGTTTTTACATCCATTTGATGAATTATTAGATTATATAATGAAGAAATAGCAATTAATATACTGATAGATGTAATTCTAGTAACAGGAGAGTAAGTGTGAAAGAAATCAATTCCTTCATTTTGCATTTAGCCTTTAGCTACCAATCTTGCCTTAAATTTATCAGTAGAACCATTAGCTTTTAATTTCTTTTTAAAAATCCACTTGCATTCAATAGTTTTACATCCTTTAGGCAAGTCAACTAACTCCCACGTGTTGTTAGAAATAATATAATCATATTCACTATTAATAGCTTCTTTCCAAAAAATAGAATCGGGTGAGGACATTGCCTCACTAAAAGTGACGGGGTCACTTTCCATTAAGTACGTTAAAAATTCAGGACCAAAAGAAGTAGCTATCCTAGGTCTTTTACTTCTTCTAATTTCAATTTCTTCTAAATTTGAAGATTTATTTCTAATACTAGGACCCACTGAAATATAACTACTAGTCCCCTCACTTCTCACTTTAAAAGGAAATTTGTTCACATAAAATTCAGCATCTCTTGACTCAAAAATATTATTTTTATCCATATATTGATTTTTAGAATCAATTACAAGAAAACTGTATACATTACTGTTTTTCGCATAACCTATAAAAACAGAATCAACAGTCTTTTGACCAAGTTTAGTTCTCTTAGGTACTAGTATTGAAACCTTAACAAGACACCCCCACACTTTAAGGTGTTTATAAGAAGGTTTTCTATTTTTCCACATTTCATAAGGAGATTTATCATTATTCTTAAAAGGTATTTTATTAAGAATATAACAAACAGTAAGAAGTGCCTCACCCCACATATTATAAGGTAATCCCGAAGTGCTTAACATAGAATTTACCATATCCTTAAGAGTTTTGTTTTTTCTTTCAGCTACACCATTAGATTGGGGTGAATAAGGAGGAGTAACTTGATGAATTATTCCATTTTCTTTACAATATTTATCAAGATCACCAGTGTATTCTCCTCCCCTGTCGGATCTTAATGTTTTAATGGATTTTTCCAATTATTTTCAACTTCTAATTTATAAGAAATAAATTTTGAGAAACTCTCATCTTTACTCGTAAGGAGATAAATATAACAATAACAAGAGTAATCATCAATAAAAGTAATAAAATATTTATTTCCACCACGTGTCACATAATCTTTTAAATCACAAATATCAGAATGTATTAAACTTAAAACAGTTGAACTTCTTTCGACACTTGGAAAAGATTTTTTAGCATATTTTGATTCAACACATATTTCACATTTAGAGTTGGTAGAAATATCAGATTTTGGTATGTTTTTCAAAAACATTAATTTTTTAATGGATGCCTTATTTACATGACGAAGTCTAAAATGCCACATATCACAAGAGTCAATCAAATAAGCAGAAGAAGTAGATGTTTTATTATTATCAGTCGCGGTTACATTTAGTTTGAAAAGACCCTCATGAACCTAACCTTTCCCCACAAAAGCACCTCCCTTAGTCACAACTACCTTATCACTCTCTAGAATAATTTTAAAACCCTTCTTAACTAAGACAAAACTGGACTACAGATTCTTCCTAACCTCAGGGACATACAAACCATCTTTCAAAGTGAGAACATTTCCCGAAGTGAACTTTAAAACTACGATTTCCTTGTCCTCAACCTTAGACGAAGAGGAGTTTTCCATGTACAGACGTTCATCCTCACCCATAAGAGTGAAGGTATTGAAGGCACCTCTCGTGCCGCAAGTATGTTTGGTGGCGCCAGAATCAAGCTACCAGTCTATCATGTTACTCACAATGTTTGCCTCGGTCACAACATCAGAAAAGTTACCCTCCTCGGTTATATTTTCTTGAGGCTTGACATTCTGACTCTTCCTAAACTTGCAATCTTTAGGGTAATGACCTGGTTTTCCACATACATAGCATTGACCCGCAGGTTTAGATTTAAACTGAGGTTTAGAATTTTTATTATGATAATTAGGTTTGAATTTATGGTTGGACCTCGAATTCTGGTTCGATTTATGGTGCCCATGTTTATGGTTTGAATGGTTAGGCTTAAACTGGTTCTGTTTTTGGTTTCCATTTGATTTTTCCTCTACCAAATTAGCCTTAGAACTGAATTCAGAATTTTTCTCCCTAAGTTCTGCATTCCTATTATCTTCCTCAATTCTCAAATGAACTATCAAATTTTCTAGTGACATCTCCTTTTTCTTATGTTTCAGACCGTTTTTGTAATCTTTCCAAGAAGGTGGTAGTTTTTCAATTATAGCAGGCACCTGAAATCTCTCACATATATTATAACCCTCGGCCAGAATTTCATGAATAATAATTTGTAGTTCTTTCAGTTGCGACATAACAGATTTATTATCATCAATTTTAAAATCCCAAAATTTTCCAACCACAAATTTTTTAGACCCAGCATCTTCAGTTGCATATTTTTTATCCAGTAAGTTCCATAATTCTTTAGCAGTAGTACATGACCAATAGACATCATACAATTCAAGGCAGAGACAATTCAGAATATAATTCCTACACATATAATCCCTTTATTTCCAAATAACTAGTTCTTCTGGTGTAGAAGGTCTATCAGATGCAATAACGTCAACGACCTTAAGAGTTGTTAGGTAAAATGGTAGTTTCATTTGCCATCTCTTAAAATTCTTTCCATCAAACAATTCATGTTTTTCAAAGTATTTTGCATTAGGATTTTTCATAGCAGATTGTAGAATAACAACAAAATTTCACCTTTAGCTTGTTGAAATAATATATGCAGAATATATGAAAAACCCCAAATACGAAATAGATAAAATTGGAAGGACTTATCGATCGAGGTTTGTGTTTGACACAAAGTCTTAAAGGTGAAATTGCTCGCTGATATTTGTAGCTGTCAGCCTCGTGAACATACACCTCCCAGGATTCAACGATCAGATTTAAACATCAACTTTATGTCAAATCTTTGAACAACACTCCCAAAAAAATGACGAACGTAAGTATACCGTAGAAAATAGCAAAATTATTTTTGCAGAGAAAGTGAGAGATAGAATTTTTCTGTGTATTTTTTCAAAGATGCAACCTTTGTTTTATACAAAAAAAGGGTAAAAAACGTGGGTAGTGGTTTTATGCAACTAACCCACTAATCTCTCCACTAACAGCTATATTCTAACAGATAGAAGAAACTGTCAAAGTCTTAAAAACGGATTAATTAAAAATTAAAACGAGTTTGAAAAGATTTAATGCACATTAATCTTCGACCCTTAATAATTATTGTGCTCCGTAGGAATTGAACCCGTGACCTCAGGCACACACCCTCACTAACTTACCACTTGGCCACTCCCACTAACTTATCTACTTCATTCAAAATAAATATATATAGTATATATATCCAAAAATCTACTATACAAAGTTTTGAATCCAATGCTTTTATAAGCCGACTATCAAACTTTTCATTTTTTTGGTAGCATACCATGAGGTGTCCGAGCCAGTTTATGTGCACTCGCATGCTAATCATTATTTTGACAGTGCCGATGATCAAACTATGAACCAAACTCAATCCACCCCCAAAACTGTCCGAGTGGAGCCTTATATCAAACTATCCTTCCATTCTTTTTCTTAGTTTCTCAACTTGTTTCAATGGGATGGATACAAATGGACATAGTGGGTCTTCTTCTTCCTCTGGTTCTGGTTAAGACCGAAATCATACTGTTTTTTGGGGTCCATGTAGGTGTCTTCATCATCTAACCCCCAACCAGTAGCATCTTCAAAATAAATATCTGAGTTAGTCATTTTCTTATTCCCCACTACATCTCTATACAACAGTGCCCCCTTTTTCATTGTTGGTTTGGGTATTGGGTAGGGCTGATATATTGACGTCTTAACACGCCTCTCCCAAATGAGTCTGGTCTGGGGGCGCCATACTTGTATCACCTTTGTCATCACATTCCATATCTATCTCATTTTGTATGTCTCCAAACTGTCAGACACTTAGATCCTCCACTACCATATTTTCTATATTTTTCTCTTTCCATTTCTTCTTGTTATGGATATCCTATTGTTCTTTTGAATGTTCTGACTCTAATGAGGGTGGTCGGCTCGACTTGCCCGTACTGCCCACCCCATTTTCTTTATTACCGTTAAGTTGCATGTTCCAGAGCTAATATTTTTAGAAACAGAATATGTTAGGTCCGAATACCACAAGTTTTAATGCCCTTTACTTAGGGCTTTTACGAAACCTTTATTTTCTTTTTCCTTATCTTTTAATATCCAAGTATTTCTCTCTCATCTTCATCTTCTCCATTTTTTTTCATGTTTCGGGTTTCCTTTTCTTAAAGCAATAGTCTACCTTCAAAATGGTTTGCAAACTCGATGTTGTTTACATTAATGAATTCAATAACTTTAGGGATAATTACCAAATCCATTGTTCAGTTAAAATCAGATTACTCGATGGGTATGAAGATCTTGTTGATATTTCAGAGTGGAAAACACTGTGTTCACCACTACCATCCTAGATAGGGTTCGATTCTCACTCCGCCTCTTTTTCTAAATGTTTTTCATTTTTATAAGTTAATGTGCACTAATGAAACAATAACTTCTTTATGTTTTTAATGGGTAATTTTCTCGTTCAAATTTTAATGGGCACAAAGCATGTACCAAATGATATCAAGTTTTGTTTTGAGATTACAAATTCAACAAAATCATATTTTTAATATGCGGAGGAAAATCAAACTAACAAATAATGGGCTCCGAATCAGAAAAATCCCATAAAGGAACTAAGGCCATCCACAATGGGCTATCATAAACCTATGGGTTTATGGGAGGAGACACAATGATGTTTTCATAATGGGCATTCGCTAGAAGGGGGATGGGATGGACATCTTTTGTTCGTCTGAATGGGGTGGTCTTCTTTTGTCCGTCCGGATGACGTCACCACTAGCCGTTTATTATCGTTTTAATTTTAGCTGTTGTATTAATATAGTTTTTATATTTATAGTTTAAACCCTCTCATTTAACTATAAATACCCCATTTCTTATTCATTATTCCTCACAATTTCTTCAAATTCTTCACCACTCTTCTCTCATTAATTTTAATTTATAATTTCATAATTATAAATTAAAATAATTGTTTCATTTTATTCTGTATTTTTAGACCTCTATTTAAAAAATATGGAGGTGAATATTCGATTGAAACGCTATTTTGCGCATAAAAAAACGGAACCTATTAGTGACGTTAATCAACCTCAAGCTCCCCACCGAGATGAGGTCTATTAAGGCCGTCATCGTTTATATGAAGTAGCCGCGTTGAATGTTACTGATTCTATTGTCGAACAAACCGCTTCTCCCGACGATGAATTTTTACGATGCGTGGTAGTGTCCACTCAGCTTAGGAGGTTTATTCCGAACTATTGGGGGACGAAAATGTGACAGCATATATCAATATGTTTGGGTTCTCAAATATATTTTCGGAAGGATTTTCAAACTTAGACAACAAAATAGTCAAGGCGTTAGCATCGCGTTGGTCGGCAGAAACTCACACCATTCATTTGCCGTTCGTTGAGATCGGAATTAAACCTTATGATTCCGTTCATTTAACCGGTACGAATTATTTACTTCATTAAAATTTTCTCCTTTTATTATATTGTCTTATTTTATATTATAACTATATTCATTATATTGTTATTTTTATTATTATATTTAAAATATTGATTATAATTATATTTTGCAGGTATTACAGTCGGTGTGAAAAACCAACTTCCTCCCTTTCCCAACCACGCAAATCGAACGGCAGAACATATTCTCGAGACATATTATCCTGATCTAAACAATTTTCATATACAAAATAGAAGCATTGCTTTATCTTCTTTGAAAGAGTATTTACTTCATTGGGCGGAAAATAAGGCTAATCACCGAGCTACCGCTTTACAAGTAGCCCGCGTTTTTATTATTGTCGTATGTGGATCTATTTTCTTTCCAAACGTGAAAAACACCATTTTAGTTGATTGGGCTACATACTTGGAAAATTTTGAAAATATGGCGGGATTAGACTGGGATTCAGCAATAATGGTGAGGATATATTATGCCTTGGATGTTGTTAGTCGGCGGGAAGTTAAGCAAAATGAACTGTTTCTGGCATGTTTTGGAGGTAAAGCGATATTTTATTCATTATTTGCTATATCATTTTAAAAAAAATGTTTAGTAATAAACTTATTTATGTTTCAGTATTGGGCCTACGAATACTTGCACACAGCTGCTCCTCTCCGAATTGTTAATGCGCCCAATGTTTGGCCTCGAATGTTGCACTTGACGATCGATAATCGGGCAGTAATTACAGGGCAAATGAGCTTTAAAGCCAGTTCTGTGCAAGAACAATTAAAGGGTCAGTCGCCGAATTCTATTACATGCCAACCATTTATTTTGTCGCCACAAAATAATATAGGAGTGGTAAATGTTGCAAGACAATTGAGCATGCGACGCTACATTCTATTGGATCTAGAGCTCGGGGGTACATGGTATTTAGGCGACACATGTTAGAGACAGTTGACGGGTAGCATCACGATTCCTCACGATCCACCGCACCCAATGTTCCATTTGGAACGCCATCACTTTTTTGATCGAAACAACGAATGGGAGTTTGTGGGGGATGATTTAGTCATTACTAATCAAGTAGAATGGGATCTATATTGGAGCATAGCATCGATAGGTCCAGTGTTGTCGACTTATTTTCGTTGGGCTAACCACGATGGTATGGGATTTGCGGCATTGGCTCCTTCGGACGTAAGAATTCCATTTCCACCTCCATCCACACCGGGGAACGTTCAGTACGATATTCAACATACCACACAATCATCCGAAAGTTTAATTCCGGCATGGTGGGAAATAGATGTGATGGATTCGGAAGGTCGTTCAGTGGCAGTTGATAAGGCGAGGTCCACTACACGTAGTTGTGCACCGCTGGTCAATTCATATATGAAGGAGGATTGGAGAAACATGTTCATAGAACGAGAAGATTGTATGAAAACCATTCAGGAACAGTACTTTGAGTGAGAAAGAATCCATTACGAGAGAGAAAGGGCCCTTTGGGAGGAATTAAACAATTATCGTAATGTTGGCAGCTCAACTCAACAGTTTACGGGATCCGGCTCATCTTAACCGTATATGTGATCCGATAGTGCTCAACCTTACTATCCTACACAAAATCTCGACGATAATGACATGCCGTAAAATTTCCCATCGTCCTCATGTGTTCAGCCGCAACCCCATTACAACGACGATGACTTTATTGCTAGCTTTTTCCCATCATATCACGAATGAATGTCAATGCAATGATTTATTTTTTTGTATTGAAAAAGTTGGAAGATTGTTATTATTGTGTTTATTATTTGTTATTCATTTGTTCTAATTAACTGATGTACAACATGTTGGCATTGTCATTATATATAACAATGTGGGCGATAACAATTCCAATTCTGACTGACATCAAGTCAGGTACGTGAAGATGGGAAATATTCAACCATCTGCCATCGGTCACATCAAATATTTAAACACTTCATTATTATAAATCATACGAAAAATAGAACTCACATTACCATTTTCTTTAGCAATGGATTCATAGCCATGTCTTATAAATAAAGACTTCCAACTGCTCAACTCCATAACCAATTTTGACTTACCTTTTAGTCCTGACTATAGAGTGTCGCCTAACATTATCATAGCCATCGAGCGAAGATGGAGGACACCTCCTAATGCTAACATAGGGCGTACAGCTAACGAGATCCATGCATGCTGGTTCACGCACAAATTGAAGTTAGACTTGTTTTCCAAAGCTATAAATATCGGTGGTTGTGGATGGGATGAAGAGAATTAAAAATTGGTAATCTACGATGAATGCGCATGGTAAACAGTGTGCAACAATTATCCAGGAGGTCGGGCGATACGTAACGAAGCATCTTACCTCTTTCATTCGTTCCGTTGGATAATTTGCGATATTTAATTCTCATATGCCAGTTTCTAATGTTTATGAAGTCGTTATTTTTTTAATTCATAATGTTAAGTATTGATTGATTACCTTTTTTTAATTCTTGGTTACATTTTCATAATGCGAATTATAGAGAAAAACATCAACTTTTATTTCAGTTTACATAAAACAAGAAGGCTCTTCACGATATGAAATAATATCGGGAACTAAGTCGATAATTCAAATATTCTGACAAATGTACAATGCTCTACTAAATTCACTAAACAGATATGACGTCTCTTCAGGGATACTCCTTAATCCTCGAACTTGCTCACACAACCGTTTCCACTGTTCCTCATTTTGCACTATCAGTTTGAAGGTTAAGGGATTCCAACCACATCTGCCATTCATTAGAACCATCTGGTAGAGGTTCAAAGTAAACTTTATCCATACCCACCATAATTCAAAATCGCATACTAGCCTAGGACGGTAATAGATTCCGATGATATTCTGCCATCGACCAACAATTGTCCGTATTCCTCCTGGGATAACATCACTAGTGCATTTCGAATAGTATCTCTTAGTAATTTCACTAACCAAGTAGTAGTCCTCGGCAGTTGACCATTGCGGGCTATTCATTTCCTCAATAGCAATTGATATTGTATAAAATATATTTTGATGACTCAATTTTGTATTGAAGACGGTTATTTATATTGCACAATTCAACCCATTGTGGGTAGGAAACAATGCCACTTCTGATATGTGTTTTTCCAATCTTTTCATTTCATGTTGGGCGGGAAACAATTCCACTTCTGACATACGTCATTTCATATAACTTCGGATAATTGGCACATCAGGCGGGAAACAATGCCACTTCTGACATGTGTCTTTCCAATCTTTTCATTTCATGTTGGGCGGGAAACAATTCCACTTCTGACATACGTCATTTCATATAACTTCGGATAATTGGCACATCAAGCAGGAAACAATGCCACTTCTGACATGTTTCTTTCCAATCTTTTCATTTCATGCTAGGCGGGAAACAATTCCACTTCTGACATACGTCATTTCATATAAATTCAGATAATTGGCACATCAGGTGGGAAACAATGCCACTTCTGACATGTGTCTTTCCAATCTTTTCATTTCATGCTGGGCGGGAAATAATTTCACTTCTGACATACGTCATTTCATATAACTTCGGATAATTGGCACATCAGGCGGGAAACAATGCCACTTCTAACATGTGTATTTCCAATCTTTTCATTTCATGCTGGGCGGGAAACAATTTCACTTCTGACATACGTCATTTCATATAACTTCGGATAATTGGAACATCAGACGGGAAACAATGCCACTTCTGACATGTGTCTTTCCAATCTTTTTATTTCATGCTGGGCGGAAATTAATTTCACTTCTGACATATGTCAATTCTTATAACTTCATAAATTTCAGAGAGAGGAAATTATAAATCCTCCATGTAAAATTGTTTATGAAACGAACTTATATCCAATTCCAACTTGTATGTCAAACCAATTCCGACTTAAAATTTTAGTATAATGTCGAAAGATCCAGTGGAGGAATTATTTATTGCAGCAGTTTCATCTTCTAACCAACGTGTCCGGGCACATTCAATGGCAGCAGCAGTGCACAATCAATTTCAAAGAAATATTTCCATATCGCAAAATATAATCAATCCAGAAGAAATAAATGAACGAAGGTTTATACATCGGGATAGGGAAGCTAACCATAACCATATAATGGCTGACTACTTTGATGAAAATGCGATTTTTAGTCCCGAACAATTTTGACATCGATTCAGAATGCGACGCCCGTTATTTACACGAGTAATGGAAGCATTAAAACAAAAAGACAATTATTTTGTTCAAAAAAGTGATTCCCTAGGGAGAAAAGGCCTATCCTCTCTAAAAAAAAGTGTAACTGTAATGCGCATGCTAGCATATGGGTGTGCTGCTGACATGACCGACGAATATATAGGCATTGGGGAAACAACTGCCATAGAGTGTGGGAAGATATTTGCATATACTGTAGTGCGGAGCTTTAAAAATGAATATTGTCGTTCCCCTACTGCTGAAGATGTTTCAAGAATGCAAGCTGAGAATGCAAGACGGGGATTTCCCGAAATGATTGGAAGCATTGACTGTATGCACTGGGAATGGCACAATTGTCCTCACGCGCGGAAGGGACAATATAGTGGCCATGTAGGAGGTGCAACTATAATTCTAAAGGCTATATCATCATATGATACGTGGATTTGTCATTCTTTCTTCGGGCTACCGGGTTCGTGTAATGACATGAATGTCTTGGCCAAATCTAAGGTGTTTAATGAGCTACTTGAAGGAAACTCGACTCCTATAGAGTACGAAATAAATGGGAACTCTTACAACATGGGTTATTACCTCGTAGATGGTATGTACCCACCATACGCTAAAATCGTTAAGAGTTTCAAAAGACTAGCAACTAGAAAGCAAAGTGTGTTCGCCAGATATCAAGAGGCAGCACGCAAAGATGTTGAGCGAGCATTTGGAATATTGCAACAAAATTTCCATTTTGTAAAAAACCCGGGTAGATTGTGGAAACACAATGACTTGAAAGTTATTATGAAATCATGTATAATATTGCATAACATGATACTAAAGGACGAACCTAATTGGCGTATTGAGTTTGATCCTACTCAAATGCCGCCAATTAGCCGAGACACTTTGGGGAATGCATATGAGTACCGAGTGCATGAGGCAATGTTGTATAATAAGGAAAAACACAATCATCTTAGGTATGACCTTATGGAACATATATGGAATCTACATGCAAAGAGTCTGTAGTGGATGATTGAAACTTGAAGTTGAAATTAAAATTTATCGTTCTTTAATTCCTCTGTATTTAAATTAAATGCAATGATAGATATTTCGATATGGTTCGTTAATTTAATAATAAATGCTACTCAGTGTCGAAATCAATTATCACATTAATAGGAAATTAAAAATAATAAAAGACAATTATAATAAGAAAATTCAAATAAAAATAAACATTTAGTTTCCCCCCAATGGAGAGTTTTCTCTAGTTTGGGCGAGCCTGCAATGCAGTATCTCGTTTGTTTGCAAATCATAAAGTTGCAATTGAACTGGAGATAAGTGCGAGGTATCCATGAAAATTAGATAATTCTCGATCTCCTGTTTTCGTAAAACTATCAGCTCGTCCAACTTCGAATTAAGCTCCTCTTGAGTGCGTTGTGCTGATATGAAAAATTCCTTGCACGAATTAGTAAAACTCTCTGAATTCTCTATCAGCACGGTGTGAGCTTGTAAACTGCTAGAAACTGCCTTGCGTTTGGATTTCTATTTTTCGTCCTTACGCCCGATTGGGCGTTCCAGTGGGGTGTGCATGGCTTCAATGTCCTCACCCAACTCAACGTCCTCACCCCCGTTGATGTGCCTAAATCTTCCCCCATGAATTGAGTAGAAGTGTTTGCAAAATTATACTTTTTCACATCCTTAAAAATGTCAAAATAGTGATCAAATGCAAAATTTCTTCCGGTTCCATTTCTAAAATCGTCAACAACACGCTTAATCTGTCAAAAATAAAATCATGAGAAATTATTAATTCATAATATAAAGGATGACAAGACCAAATTATAAATTATAAATTATAAATATATATATAATTATTTTCTGGACGTACCCACTCAGCCCCTGATGTACCGCTACCTGGGTCGCACCAAACGCATGGGTCATTTTTGCGGAATACAACATACAATCTCGATTAATGGCCATCCACTTTCCTTGCAAGACTTTTATCGATCGGTGATATAGCACACCTTCGGTATTATTTAAGTCCATTTGAATCTTCTCCCACATTGTTCCGTCGTGTTGGTTAGTGCCGATCTTTCCGTCGATGGAATATTTACAATATGCAAGACGTAATACAACTTCATCAAACGAGATCAAATTGGGAAGCATTGATGTTTGAGAGGGAGAATCCATTTTCTTAAATTTTTTGGAGCAAATAAGAATAGAAATTTTGGGAAGTTTTTGTTTGTGAAATTATATAGGGTATAAAATGAAATATTTATAGGTAAATAAGGATATAGCCGTTGGGGTATCAGGCGCCCAAATGTTATCCGCTTGGCCTGGGGTGGGATAATGTTGTTCGCCTGTCAGCCACGGACAACATTTGTCCGTCTCTGACCCTCTACCGAATCCCTTATCTCCCCTCTCCAATTATGGGGCTTTAAACGAATCCTATTCAAAATTTGGCGAAGATGCCGCCCACTGTAAGTCCATATTCGTTAAAGTGAAGGATCCAAAATAGGTTTAGAGGACCCATTGTGGATGGCCTAAGGGCGACAGATTTGTTTTCTCAGGGGTACTCTAAAGTAATGGTTTGAGTGACATAAAAATCAGACAAGGGGATTAAAGGAGACCTATTTATTTTCTCGAGGGTACTAAACAATATCCATGTTGTCTTTAAGAAGATATTTCATCCTCTTGGCATAGTGATATAAGGCTACCACTAGAACAGTCTTTGAGGTGGATTGAGTTTGGTCCCGAGTTTGATCTCTAGGTCTGTTAAAATAATGCTTGGTCAGTGGAAGCCACTAACTGTGAATGGGGATTAGTCGAGGTGCGCGTAAGCTAGCGCGGACACCTCATGGTATACTACCAAAAAAAGAAGAAGATATTTCACTTTCCTTGATGATTGTCTCTTTGTCTTATTTTGCAAGCACACAAGAGTAAGAACCTCCCCCATAAACATGTTGGGGGTTGACATTAAATTAAACTTTATTGCCCCTTGATATGTTCATCACAATCCCAAAAATAAAAGAAAAAGACTAGATCTTAAGCACATATTTAGGGATATAATCAAAATTCCTTTACGAATCTTTTAGTTGTTCTGATATGGAGGCAATGAGTTGATGAAGACGATTAACCTTCTACCCTTCCCACATCTATAAAAATCTTGCTAGATTATACTAAAGCCTCATATCTTCTACTATATCATCCTCCCAAAGCAGACTATCGGTGTGGTCACTTATGAAGATGAATACTTGGTGTTTTGGAGTAAGATATGACCTTTTTCCCATAATACCCCCTATTTTTAGAGTAATAAATTATTTACTAAATTGATTACATTTACATATGACATGTGATGTGTCTTTCATTGTCTTGTTAAATGTTAATATTTTACTCTTAAATGTAATTATATGTGTTTCTTGAATTAACACTATACTAAACGACAATTCATTAATTAAATTTTGGAAATGACTTAATATTATGAGCGACTATTGTAAGGACAAATTTATTAATCGAGTCAATTTTTAAGTAATGTCTTTATTCCGTGTTTGGACAAAACTTATTTAAGTCATAGGTTAGGACTTGAGTTATGTGTCCTTCAATACTATGATGTGTGATCGAACTATGCGTCAAAGCTAAAGTGACATCAATGTTATATTAGAAAGTCTATCACGTTTTGATCTTTAACATCCGAGAGATATTAATGAAGTTTTGAATGCATATATATGTTCGACCAGTGTATACGCTTTGATGTTGTTTTATAACAGTTATTTGAGGCTTTTTCCTAAAATGCTTTTGAAAGAATTTTTTTTGTTTTAATTTGTTCGAATGGGTTGAACAGTTTGTTCAAATGTAATGTGAATGAAGTTAGAACGACATTCAAACGAACATCAAAAGAGATATTTATTTTAATCAGGGATTTATCATTTGAAGCTTGTGCAAAGATGGTTCAAACAAAATTAGCATGTTCGTTTGAAACTGAGATAAGGTTTTGTTCAAATGAACCATAAGTTTTCATTCAAACGGGTTCCCTCAAAAAATTTAATGCCACAAAATTCATATTTTCTATAAATACTCAGGACTGGAATCAATTTTTTTAGAAAGGTCTTTTGCGAAAATAATTTCCCAACGTCTATCTTGTGCCTCCTAAACACTTATTTACATAGATGATTGAGATCCAACAATCACTACAAGAAATATTGCTTTTAGCAGGGAAAAAAAATCGTGGCGAAAGGTATGTTTTCGTTGCAAAACACCTTTTTCAACTTTTTTTTTCCTTGCAACGTTCCTTGCATTAGCCAACATGCTATAGATCTTTTGCAAGGAAATTTTGTTATGGTTGCTAAAAATATTTTGCAATAAAAATTTTCGTTGGGGAAAACAAGATATTTCGTAGCAAAAACGTTTTCATACCTTGACTAAAAAGCTTTTGCAATGAAAATTTCATTGCAAAAAATACTAATAAATCATTGCAAAAGATTTTTTGAGAGAATTAAAATTCCTTACTAAATGTTTATTTTACATTGCTAAAAATCTTTTGTAACACTCTTTTTCTTTGCAAAAAAGTTCTCGAATTTTGACTAAAACTGTTTAAAACGAATATTTCGTTGCAAAATATATTTTGAGAGAATTAAAATTCCTCTAAATGTTAATTTTACATTGGTAAAAGTCTTTTGTAACACTCTTTTTCGTTGCAAAAAAGTTCTCGAATTTTGACTAAAAACAGTTTAAAACGAATATTTCGTTGCAAAAGATACTAACAAATCCTTGCAAAAGATATTTTGAGAGAATTAAAATTTCTTGCTAAATGTTAATTTTACATTAGTAAAAGTTTTTTGTAAGACTCTTTTTCGTTGCAATAAAGTTCTCGGATTTTGACTAAAAACAGTTTAAAACGAATATTTCGTTGCAAAAGATACTTACAAATCCTTGCAAAAGATATTTTGAGAGAATTACAATTCCTTGACAAATGTTAATTTTACATTATTAAAAGTCTTTTGTAACTCTTTTTAAGTTGTAGAAAAGTTCTCGTATTTTGACTAAAAATATTTTACAATGAATATTTCATTGCAAAATATACTAATAAATCCTTGCAAAAAATTTTGAAGGAATTAAAATTCCTTGTCAAATGTCAATTCTTCGTTGCTAACAGTCTTTTGTAACACTCTTTTTCGTTGTAACATTTATTTCGTTGTGGAATTATATTAAATATTTAAATAATTAAAAAGAAAATAAAGTAAACACACATAATTACAAGATGTTATATTATATACAAAATATAAATATACTACTGTTCATGTCACAATGATGCTCAAAAGTAAATAATACTTCATAACAAAGAGATGAGTTTAAACTAGTTTTCTCATCACAAACAAAATGATAAAATAAATAGTTTCCATCATGCAACTTGATTCGAAGGGGCCGAAGATCCTTCAGGAACATCTTCCTCGGGAGAAACGTCTTTATCTAGCAGTAAGGTGGCCTTCATTGTAGCCATCTCTGACACAAGACCTTGGACTAGTTTTTTCAAATCTAAGATCTCTGTTTGTAACTTTTTGTTCTCCAAATCGAAATTCTTCTTGCATAGTGATTTCAAAGGTCGGTTACCAAGACCCTTTACGTATCCCGACCTCTTTCTAAGGACTTTTTGACAAATTGGTGCTTCATCAGAATCTTTAGAGCTTTTTTGCAATTCAATCATGTCTTTCTACAAAGAAAAAGAAAATAATATGTTACACTATCGGTTTGACTATTTTTTAAATTTTAAAAACAAAATCGACAAAGATTCCTTTCTTTATTTAAGAAATCCAACATGTTGTGACACACAAATCACTAATCGAACAACTATAGATACTAGTAAATCATTAATGCGTCCCTTCCACCAAGTTCACTTTATTTTTTAAAAAAATGGGCAGAATTTTCTTTATTTATTCATGAAATCCAACTTGTTGTGTCACAAATCAATAATCAAAAAATCAATCCAGCCCACACGGCTTGAGAATAATGCTTTATATCTAAACATGTAAAATTATTTTCTTTTATATACTTACATAGTCAGACTCTGCTTCTTCACTAATCCACCCGTTGTCCTTCGTCCAATGAGTATCATAAAATACTTTAATTTATCCTTTCGGCATCTCATATGCATTACCTTCCTATTAACATACGAAAATAAAATACATAAGTACATGTATCCACAAAAATTAAAATTTAACAAATTTTAAGGGCTCAAAAAATTACCCTGCCTTCATACAAGTATTGGACAAAAGACTTTGTTCCACCGCGATGAACATACTTGACATTTGAATGACTAGTGGAGCAAGCATCAGATTTACACTACAAAAAAGTGATATACTTCAAGTTAATTTACTGAAACTTAAGAAAATATACAATTTTAACATAAAATATATATCGAAAATTATTACCTTATGTTCCTCTGTACTAAAAAATGAACAAAGAAATATCTAATCTTCGTCCTTTTCTACATCACTAGGTTTGTTCCTGTTCGCCTCCTCAATATTCGAAAATTTAGAAAAATGTTACTTTAATGTGTTACGGAATCCACTATAACGTCCGAACATTGATGTATGCAAATAGCTCACAACCGCTGGATTTTTGATGTCTAACTCAAATTTTGATTGCACAAGTTTTACTGAGTTTAGAATACAAAATCCCAGATTTTTAGGGGAATAGAACACAAAAATTAAATATACCAAAACGTGATCAATCATTGATGTCTTATCCTTCTCTTCAACATTTCCCCATTTTTCCACCTTTAACGGGGAAAAAATTTGTATGACAAAGCCAATTTCATTAGTCAAAGAGGTAGCGGTACATCCAATCAGTTTATTATGCATTGAGTTCCATTGAACTGGATAAGAACATCAGTTGCTATCCCACGTGTTCTGCCATGAACCATTTTCTTAAAAGTGGATACAGATTCTAAAAAACACCACAGATTATAGTTCAGTTTTTATCCACCAGTGTGCTTTAGGTTCTCTACTATAAGTTGAAAGAACACTTGTTACTTGATTATATCAATTAGCTAATCTAAACTTTGCTGGAAGGATGTTATTTGAGAACAATATTAAAAAATAAATATAAGATGGGGATCTTTAAATTTTATCTGACCTTAAAATTTTGGGATCACCAAAACTACGTGATACATTTCTGGAAATTACTTATTGATGGTAACCAAAAATCGATGTTTTGTAGTTGCATAATAATATAAAGAAGCAAGGGGAAAAAAATTTGTGTATAGTTAACCAGAACCAAACTACATTTTACAACCAAGTAACTTCATATAGTAGCATCTCATATTTTTAATGATATGTAACTAATAGAACCTCATGCGAATTTGATGTTATACGATGTTCGAGCGAAAACTCCTCATACCCAAAATCTGAAAGGAGAAAATAATGATAGGTGTTTGCTATAAAATTAATTCCCTTTTGTAAATAATAATACACAAGTCTTGGTTTAAGTCCTGCTATGAAGCCATTGAGTCTTGGTTCGTTTCAGGTATGCTAGATAATAAAATTATATAATTATTAAATTTTCTTCTCTTTTGGTGCTTAATATCAAGCTAAAAATTTCCTATCAAAGATGGAGCAGCCCCCATACAAATCAATTATAGATCTTCTTGCTCCATTATTAAAGGCGTTGGTTGAGGATGAACTTTTAAGGCATTCATATTTTGATCCCTTTTTCCACCTCAGGAGAGGCAACTGTTTTTTACTACAAGATGAAAGGAGACTACTACCGGTATCTTGCTAAATTTAAGATAGACCTGGAAAGGAAAGATTATGTTGATCAGTCATTGAAGGCCTATGAGGCTGCTTCTGCAACTGCAAATGTATAACTTCCTACAACCCACCAAACCCACTCACTCTCTGGATATGAGAAACCCATAATTATCGAGGAAGTCAAGAGCCTAATAGGACACGTGGTGCTCTTTTATCAGTTCATTTCACCAGCAACATATAAATGTCTATCCATCTTCAAAACTATTAAAAAGACATTCATCTGGACTTAAGAACATGAGAATAATTCTACGCCCTTCAAAAGTAGTTCACCAAGGTTCCTCTACTTTTTCAACCAGCTATGAGAGACGAAATCTTCTTGGACTTGACAGTCTAAGCAGTGAGCACATCACTAATTAGGGAAGACAAAGAGGTAGAGAAAACTATATACTACATTAGCATATCTTTTAAAGGAGCTGAACCAAGATAAGGAAAGAACGGGAAGTTAGTGTTTCATTTTATTATCTCAGTCAGAGCTTTAAGCCTTATTTCCTAGTACATACAATATTTGTGTAGACCAATAAATAATCATTAGCTAAGGTGTCTGTTTGGGATTTTCAAGTTAACGAAGGCAATGAAGAATATGTTCTCATATTGATTTTAAGGCATCGAATAATGAATAACGAAGCTGAATACAAGGTGCTCATACTAGGGGTTCAGTTGTCTCTACTGATGAACGCAATCTAGGTCTCCCTCTTTAGAAATTCCCAGTTGATCAGCAATAAAATCCTTGGTGAATATAAAGCACTGAGAAGCATTATGTCTTCTTGTAACATAAAATTCTAAGTTTTACCTCCCTTAATGAAAGGAAACTCCTAGAAGAATGTCATCTCGTCGCTAGCATTAAAATTTTAGGAGATGAAGTAAATATACAAGCTGGATGGATCCTTTTGTCCAATATTGAACAGTGAAAATATTTTGATGATAAGGTCGAGGCCAATAACAAAATCAAAAATGCCAAGTATATGCTCAATCAAGGCGTACTCTACTGAAGGGACTTCATGGAGTCAATACTCCTTTGTGTTCACACAGTAGAGTCCGGGTGTATAAGGATAGATCTGCACGAAGGGGTGTGTGGGTTGCTTCCAATCCATTTACGTTTAGTCAGTTAAAGATAAGAAACTCCCTGGGCTACTAAGCTACTCAAAATGCAAACACCGAAAGGATAAAACATGAGTTCAGTTCTATATAGAGATCGACACCATAACCAATATATGATAATGATTGATGGATAACTCTGAAGGAGATTTACTCCTGCACGGAATCGAAGACCTACTTCTGAAGGGGATGAGGTGTTCAAATATGTGTGTTTGGTGACTTTCGTTAACCTAAAAATACACACATTAGGACCTTAATGCCTTGTAAGGCTAATATATACCGTTCAATTGGTTTGTGATAATATGTTGAGACAGGGAGAGATGGTATTTAATTATCATTAATAAATTTCTAATCACCCTTCCTATGAACGTAGGTCATACCCATACCAAATACATAAAGTATAATATTTAGTGTGATTGGTTTTTTTGAAATTTCCTGCTATATATGTTCATGAGGTAGGGTTCACAGCAACGAGAATACTTGAAATAAGAAAATCATTCATTCAAAGGCTTGATTGTGTACAACATAGGAGGATTTGATATTTCAACATTACATAAACATACAATCTGAACAATATTAGATTATTTACACATACAAGGTCAGCTAACAGAGTAATTGGAATTTTCTTCAACTAATTTAAGAAAGAGATTACACTACACTAAAACATGATTTGAAACTGTAAAGATACAGCTAGCATCCAAATTTTTGGGTTCAAGAAAAACATATAAATAACCTTTTCCCATTAGCCAGAAATTGACTCCATTTGGTACATGGAATTATAGGAACATAATTTAACAATTACCATTCCTCCTACTCCCACGCCCCCCCCCCCCCACTCCAACGATATGCAACCCAGTGAATAGCTCCATTAGTAAAAGCTTGGGACCAAAAATGGTCTGCAACACAATAAATGGGAGCATCCCCACCAGCTATGTCCCTCCAACCCCCGTCGTTAACTGTGTCAATTACAAAACCAAGAACAAACATACTCTTTCATCACCCTGAAATGGGAATCCGATTTCGACGTCGAGGTCAAGGTTGAATGATTCATTATCAAAACGTACATAATATAATTCTTTCTTAAGGGTTTTGGAGTAATGCCTGATGAGTGTACGAGTGTTTGTGTGGTTGATTTTGGAAAGAGTGAGATGGTGTGTGTAGAGGGTGATGAAATCAGGGGTTGTAATAAGGGCACACCATGATTTAGATAAACACCTAAAGCGAAGTAGTGACTTTGGAGGTAACCATGACAGGATTTGAATGACAACTTTAGGAGGGATATAGTCTTCCATGTAAACAGAGACAAAGTGTGTGAAATCCTAGAGTGATCTGTAAACTAGTTGTCAATCAAAAAGCCTACGAATCATGTAAACCACAGAGCCAAACACGAGTGGGGAAATTTCAGAATTTGGGGTCGAAAAGGATAGAGTGTCCCCTCAACGAGTAGCGTGATCTTGAAAAAATTCTTTGTTTTCAAAATCATATTATACTTCATATAATGAACCCTTGGGTATTTTCCCAATTTCTAAACATAAGTTGACAAGATAAATGAAAACTTGGGAAAGGAAAAGGAAAGCAGTTAAAGTAGGGGATCAATAGTGAATATGATATAAGTGGTTAGCATTAGGTTAAGGAGTATAGATATTGCGACGGAATTAGCATTATAATAAATATCTTACTAGGAGAACGAGAATGAGTGCTAGAGAACTGCTAAGAGAACTTCAAACAGAAGCAGTCAGGTCTTTAGTTTGCTCTATTTTCTTCTTTGCCTTATACTTGTTTTTGAAAATAACTGAAGCTCTTCAATTAGGGGAATATTAATTCAAGTTTGCCTTATACATTCTAAGCATTTATATTCCTATTTTCTGTATTGATTAGTGAATGCCTTCAACTGAAAATGAGTATTAACAGTGTTATATAATGATTAACACAGTGTACATAAAGTCATAAAGAAGCTCTTAAATAATGATTAACATAGTGTATATAGCCTACTTATATGTTTGTACCATTAGAATTAGGCTCAAATGTAGAATTTGCACCCATCATTGGTGCTCCATTCAATGTCCTAGATGAAATTTCATTAGGTATTGGATCCTCATGCGTAGTTGAACCTTGCGCACTCGGGTATAAGGACAATCGCTTCCTCTAGTTTTTCCAAGTCCTTCACATTCAAAGTTTTTGCACATACTTGCTGAAAGAAGTTTGACAACTCAATTAATGCAGTATTAACATCCTTTGGCAAATATCGACGTATGCCGACAGGAATAAGTTGGGGAAGAATAACATGTCAATCATGGATTTTTAAGCCCGATATCTTTCCATCCTTGATGCTCACATTTCTAGATATATTCGCTGCATAATCAACTGGGAATTTGACCAAGTTTAAGAATGCACAAAAGTCCTTTCTCTCTTCTAATGTTAAGGTATAGGATGCATGTGGTTTCAGCCATCTATTACCTTGTTCTTGTAAATGCAACTCATTTTTTATCTTCATATCAACTAAATATAGACGAGATTTGTCTTTATCTTTTTTCTTTCCTTCCATATTAATCAATGTTCCAAGAACGCTATAACATATGTTCTTCTCAATATGCATTACATCGACATTATGTCTTAATTTCAACTTTGACGAGTACTCTAACTCAAAGAAAATGCTTTTTTTCGTCCAGTTTAGTTCCTCAGAGGTACGTTTTCTCTTCCTGTCCTTATTATTTTGATGCTTACCCAATTTCAAAATTTTCACCTTCTCTAACTGCTTTAATATGTCATCTCCAATAAAATCCCTCGGTGCTGGTCTCTCTTCTTTTCTCCCATCATGTAGTCTACTTTTTCGCCAAGCATGGTTGGAAGGAAAATAACGATGATGACCCATATAGCATATTTTATTTCTCAGTCGTTGCGAAGAGGTGTCTTCATTACATACTGGACATGCATTGTACCCTTTTGTGCTCCATCCAGACAAATTAACGTATGCCGAGAAGTCATTAATCATCCATAATATAATTGCATGTAAATAAAAATATTCCTTACCAAAATTATCCCATGTTTCTACACCAACATGCCAAATATCTTTCAACTCATCTATCAAGGGTTGTAAGAAGACGTCCATGTCCTTACTTGGTGCTTGTGGACTCAAAATTAACAAAGCCATCATGAAAAATTATTCCATCATACACAGCGAGGGTGGAAAATTGTGAGGCATGAGAATTACCGGCCACATGCTGTATGAGTTGCTCATATTTCCAAATGGATTAAAACAATCGGAAGCAAGACCTAACCTCACATTGATAGAGTCATCCACAAACCAAGGGTACTGGTTATCAAAGTCTTTCCATGCCTCAGCATCAACCGGATGCCTCAAAACATCCTGTGTATCGACTCATTTTTCCTTATGCCACCTTATATCAGCGGCTGTATGCTTTGACATATACAATCGTTGAAAACTTGGTTTCAATGGGAAGTAGCGCAGTACTTTATAAGGAACATTATTCCCTTTCTTATCATCATACTTGTACCTAGGCTCATCACATACCGGACACCTATCCGAATTTTTATTCTCTTTCAAAAATAATGCATAATCATATTTTCACACGTGAATCGATTCATAATCGAGTCCCAAATCTCACAACTTTATTTTTTCTTCATAATGCGAAGAGGGGATATTTGAATATATATAAGCTTCCTTCAATAGTTGGAGTATCATATCAAAGGATTTGTTGCTCCAGTGGTTAAGAACCTTAACATGCATTAACTTTATAAGAAACTGAAATGAGGAGAACTTTTTACATCCCGGATATAGCTCTTCTTCGAGTTCACCAAATAATTTATTATATATACTCGCAGCATTTTCACTATGCTCGGGAGAACCATTGGGGCCAAACATATCATTTAACAGCCCGAACATGTCATCATCTTCCTCCTCAACTTTTAAATTTTCCGGTACTTGTGCACTTGAAAATTTTGGTTCATCATTCACCTCCTCTCCATGATTTATCCAGCAAGTATAACTGTAAGACATTCCACGACTCAACAATGACTCCTGATAGTTATCAGATCATGGAAATATGCGTTTTGACAATCTCTACATGGACATCGCGACTTGTTATTTTCATCAAGGTAATCTCTTGGGATCTCGATGAACGAATCAACACTGGATTTATATTGCTTAGATAACCTATTAGGCAGAAACATCCAACTCTTATACATCTTTATCTTCGTGTTATTTCACACCAACATATCATTACTTGTTTTGTTACTTGTTTGGAGAAATAAATTATGATTGTCGTTTAATCATTACTAAGACAGATAACACAACATCATAACAACATGAGTAATAGGACCAAATACCAAATATCCCAAAGCAAATCTTGGAATAATATAGCACCTAAAAACACCAAACCTAAAAATAATTTAAACTATTATGGAAAGAATGGGATTTTGCCAAAAGGCTAGTTATGTCTTTAGCACTGTGACTACTAATGTTATTATCATTACCTAAAAAGTGTAAAAGAATTAAAGTTCGTGTGTGGTCTTATCCTTAAAAATATATCTATTACCCAAACCAAACCGAATATAGAAATACATTTAGTTATGCCCGAAATTTGAAATCCCTAATTTCAATTGCATCTCTCGTTCTTTTAATTAGTTTGAACTAAAGACTTCAACACACAAATTCACTATATCTCGCCGAAATTTAAAATACCGAATTCTAATTACATCTCAGTGAATGAACTCTTTTCCCTTATTTAAATCTCACGACTTGTTCTCCATCTCTCATGCTCATTTATTAATCTATCAATATTGATAAATGAAAAAAAATGCCGACTGTATTATTATTTCCAATACCCATTATTAGTTTGGGATAAATCCATGATTTATTGTTAAAGGGGGCCATAAATAAATATATAAAAATGTTTTTTATCGACAATATAATATATATTTATCAGTGTTCTAAAAAACGCGCCTAGGCGGCGCCAAGGCGCGCCTAGGCGCGAGGCTTTTTAGATACGCCAAGTTTTGGCCCTAGGCGTGGATCAAGGCGTGGTCAATGATGGTCAACGTTTTTTGGGGCAAGGCGTGAAAAAACGTGCGTTTTTTGGGGGTAAGGCGTGAAAAAACGCGAGTTTTTTAGAAGTAAGGCGTGAAAAGATGAATTTTTTTTGTTTTTTTTTTATTTTAAAAAAATAGTATTTTAATTTACAAATATTTAGACATATTTTTAAGGTATGTACCAACTTAGTATTTTAAATAGCCTTGTCATAGTCAAAAACTATTAAAATATATTAAAAAATGCCTAAACGCCTTTTCACGCCTTTTTACGCCAAAGCTCGCCTAGGTTTCTAAGGCTTAAGGCTTGGCCTCCACGCCTTGGTCACGCCCCACGTTTTTTAGAACCTTGATATTTATTCATTTAAGGTTAAAAGTTGCATTATATGAATAAAAAAAACTGAAACAATAATATAATATTTTTAATCACTCTCCTATTGACTAAATCAAATTCTACCCAATAGTCTTTGTTAGATCCCACTATCCTTTAATTCATTAGGTTGAATTTGATTTCCAATACCAATTAGTACCCAAAGATTTTGTTGGTGAGAATCACTAATTACATCAGATCTCAAGAAGCCATAAACCAAAAACAAACTTCCACATAAAAACATCAAATTAAGATATGGTTTCAATCTATCAATATAGTTTATGGAAGTACCGACAAAAACATCAAACAAAAAAAAGACCAGTGGCATTTAATATAATAGCACCGGCGATGAAGTACCGAAAAAAAAGTACCGAAGATGAAGTCTGAAGATGAAGATGAAGTCCAACAGCTTTTGGGGGTCTGAGCGTCCGAAGAAGATGAAGTCCAATAGATTTTGGAGAGAATATGAGCCGTATGAGAATGATTATGAGTTGAAATAAATATAGTTAGGGTTTTAATTTATTTATTTTATTGTCTTTGCTACTTTTTGCAAGGAAAATCATAAAAACGTTGGGAAAAATGTTATTATTACTAAAAAAAAGTGAGGGAAATTTTGCCGCCATTTTTTTTAGCAAGAATTATACAATTTTCTTGATAAAAGTTACCTTCTGCGAGGAAACATTTCCTTGCAACATGTTTATAACAAGATTATATTTTTAACAACGTTTTTTCCATTTTCCTTGCCAAAAATACACTTTTAGCAACGAAAATTACTTCCTTGCTAAAGAATTCGTTACTAAAACCAAATTTTCTTGTAGTGAATCCTACATCTATATGCTTGTTTGAGATCTCTTATATGTTTCACCATATAAGTTTTCTTTTTAAACTATGAACATTACAAGTGGATGAGACCGTGTTTGTGTTGAGTTGTGGTTGGACTAGTCACTCGATAAGTAAGATCGGTAGGATACCTAGCCGTGAGAATGTGCCTACATTGTGTGGTTATTTGAAGGCATCCAACAATAGCTGTGAAGAAGGTTCCAAGGAATGATAAAGCACATCAAGGCTTGAAGGAGTCGAGTCTGTGAGTAAGTCTAAGTTGTTCTTACAAATATACCAGTATTGTAGTGGACATGTGTGGCTGGGCCATCCGAGATTTTTTCGTTGTAGGTTTTCCTCGTTCATCGTCATGTTATGGTTTGTAAATTTTGCAATTGCTTATACTCACCTAGATGCATGTTTATGTCAAGACTAAAATTGGTAAAACAATTTTCACACTCCACTTGTGGTTTTAAAAGGAACAAAGTTTATTAAAATTTTGAAAAAATAAAGTGGTGGTGTTTTTCTCTACAAATTCTAAGGGTGCATATGGGTTTTTAGATTGGTATCAAAGCAGTTTATTCTAGCTCATTGTGCTATATCCATGCTTAGTTCTTGTTTTGGATTTGATGGATTTTAACCAAGAGGATAGTTCTATTATTTGGCCTCCACTATTTGATGTGTCAATCTATTCCTATTAGAAGTCTCGAATGTGATTTTTCTTGAAATCTATAGATAAGAACGTTTAGTACTTAGTTGAGTATGGGTCGACCCCTCCCACTAAATGTGGTGATCCTAAAGCATATGCCTCCTGGACAATGGTAAAAAAGAATGCCTCGACTTTTAATTCCAAGGGTGTGAATGTTATTTTTTACGTTGTGATTGCAGAAGAGTTTAAACGCATTATTACTTACGAGAGCGCTAAGAAATATTAGGGTATTCTATGATCCACACGTGAGGTAACTTATATTGTTAGGGTTTCCATGTTGCAAAATATGACGACTAAGTTTAAGACGACTAAGATGTCAGAGAATGCGTCTTTTGATGAATTTTATGCCAAGTTTTATTGAATATTATCAAATCCACTTTGAACTTAGGTGAGTTTATCCTCGAGTATAGAGTTGTGCAAAAACTCTTAAGGTCATTCCCTAAAATATATATTGCCAAAGTCACATTCCTAGATTATATAAGCAGTGTCAATGCTATGAGAGTCCAAGAACTTTTAGGTGATTTACAAACCAACGATATGAATATGTGTCCTCCAAAGAAGAAAGAGAAGGGTATTCCCATGAATGCTCAAAAAAGGAATATCGAATTCTGGCGATGATGGTGAGCTTGAAGCTGAACATATAAGGAAGGTTAGGAAAAGTTTAGATATGATAAAAACTTTAAGAAGATTTTAGAAAAGAAACCTAAGAACTTTATCGACCGTGATATGAAGAATATAGATGGTCTTAAGAAGGCGGGTAGAGGATAAGTTCTTTGAATTCCAACAGTTTAAGCATTATTCTCGTGAGTGTCCCACTAGACTAAGGAAGGAGGGTAAGAAACCAAAGTTATGGAATACTAATATTAGTGATAGTGAGTAGAAAGATAAAATTAATTACCCCGGTGATTTTAACTACACCACATTCATGGCCAGCCATGTGGGCTTAAATGAAATGTCTTTCCCTATTGACGATAACCATCTGCATGACATTTTGAGGTCTAGTCTTTAGGTTCCCAATAGGGTAAGAGAGGAGCAATGATGACGAAGAAGATGAGGAGGATGAGAGTGAGATTCAATTATAATTTCAATAGTTGTACACCGAGTCATTGAAGTTAAAAAAGGACAACTTGAGCTTAGAATCTAAGGTGAAAGAACGTGCCATATGTGGTGATGTTAGTAAATTAAATGAGGATCTGAAGGAATGTGAGAAGACTCTTGACAAGAAGATAGAGTACAATATGTGTGTGAGAGATATACCCTTTGTGGTTTAATGAAGACTTTAAAGAAAGATCCTCTTGAGTTTGAAGAGTCTGGGAATTTGCTAGAGTCTAGGATTGTGGAGTTAGAGGAGAAGTTGAGAGACTCAAGTAATGTTAAATTTGATTTGGAGTATTGGTTAGAGAAGCTAGATTAAATGCTAGGTATCGTAAGAATTAAATTTGACAAGAGTGGGATCATCTTCGACAATATAGATACTTTAACTGGTAAAGCTAAGACCATGAATTTGAGAGAGCCAAAAAAGTCTAAGGACATTAGAAAAGGTCAACCTAAAGGTAATATTTCTTGTGTCTTCACTTGGACATACTGGGGTAGGAAACTTCACATTACGCATTTATTTTACGATCTTAGAAAAGGTCCTAAGAATATTGAGGCTAGTTTTACCAAAGTTCCCCAAGCCCGAGTTCATCACATTATACCTATGTGGGTTAGGAGATCTGATTTGGAGGCGCTAAATATAAGGGTTGTTAACTCTCATTTGATTTCACATGATTCATCATATATTATATCGTATAAGTGATTATGATGTGTTTGTTATAAACTAGTGTTGATTTTAATGCCACATGTTTTCTATTTTTATGACGTGTTTGTCTATTGTGTTTTGATTTTTCATTTTTAGGTCATTATGAGAAAAATACAAAAAAAAAATATTTTTCTTTTGATTTTTTTTAAATTGGTATGATTTAAAAAAAAAATTAAAAACTTAAAAGGATTTTTATTTTCGTGTAGTTTAGTTTTACACATATTGCGCAACATATCAGTATGTTTTGCTCCTATTCTTTCCATGTATCCCTATGATTAGGACATTTAATTATGATTTTCAATGCCTGGATTGTTCTTAATCATGTTTACATGAATTATTTTGAAATTTATTTGCATGATGGGTTCACTTTAAATGTACCACAATACACGCTTTGCACGAGCTCTTTTGAATTTTAACTTCACATGTCACATGAGCTAAGTGAGGTTCTCCCAACAATCTTGTCATATACATAAAAAAATTACTAAGGAGAAGTTTTTCATGTAAAACCATTGCCCGTGAGTGTGTGTTTGATATTTTTTTAATACATGGGAGTTTTTATGGGAACGGGCTATGATGGGAAAATCTCATTTGCCTAAAAGGCTATCATGTTAAACCATAAAAAGATTGAGAGGCAATAAAATTAAAAATAAAAATTGGCAAGGATAAATTTTTGTATGGATGCTTAAAAAATTATGTATTCTAAAAAGAAAAAAAGGAAGAGATAGAAATTATACATTTTGAGGGTGTTAAGTTAAAGATCAATGGTTTTGCACAATGAATCCTAATTGAGCTTAATTGTTTTAGTGCAATTGATTCAAGAATATTCGAATTTTCTAGCCAAGTGTGCATTTCATTTTATTGTCCTTTTGAGTTCTTTATTTGACATAAGAGGCTAAATCAAATGTTGATAAATTATTGCGGTCAAAATTGATCTACTTTGTCATATTTGAGTGATTGGTCCACTTTCTCTTCTCTCTAATTTATGCCTTTCCACTTCATGCCACAATGTTTAGACACATTAATAATATGTTATTATGTAAATCTCGTGTGTTTGTGTCTTTTGTAGTCATTCATACCTATATATACTTGATCTTCATTGGTATATGTGTAGTTATATATGGTATGTTTTGGTTTTTGAGTCTTTATGTTTGCATTTGATCCATGTTGTCCTTATGATTAATCATTGTTTTAATTTTACACGGGTTACGATCATCTTGGTATCTTATACTTAAATGACTGCATCTTAGTCGCTATTATTTTTTTATAGTTTGGATTATTTGTGCTTGTGTTGCCGATCTATTTGACGTTTTAAGACTTTCTTTACACCATATCATGATATATTTACTTTTCCATATGATTACCCATGATTTACTAAGGGGAGATTTGGTTTTATTGAGTGTAAATGTTTTATTATTGTGAACCTTATTCTTTGACTACTCCTGAACAAAAAATGTCTATGTAATACCCCGTAATTTTAATGACTTTTAAAATGGGTTATATTTTAAATTAATGGATTAATTGGATTTTACTATAAATTAATTCATTTGGGTTTTATTCGAATTGTGGATATTAAAATGGATGATTTTGAATATTACTTAAAGATATTTAGGTAATACATGAATGTGATGATTATTGATATTGCTGTGAGATATTAATTCAGTAATTTGGATTTTTAGTCGGACGCGGTATAGGACGTGTCGGGACTAATTTGTTTAAATTAAAAAGGAAATTTATTTTCTATAGACCTTATAGTCATTTCGACTGCGTCGTTGGGTCCGGAAGGTTTGAAATAGTAAAAAAAGTCTATTTGGATGTTGAATTTGGGTCTCGGGTCATTTGGAAATGAATAGATAAACCAAAAAGGGCATTTTGGTCATTTTATAGGGGGAATGAATAGCGATTTCAGGTTTTGTCCTGTTATAAGTATTTGGATATAAAGTGTACGTGGGTTATTCATCTCTTCTACACAAAATAGAGAATTCATCTTCCTAGAGAGAGTGAAAGGTTGCTTGGGAAGAAAAAAGCTTACTTGGGAAGGAGAAGAACAAAGACCAAAGGTCACCACTACCAACCACCACCGGTAGTTGGACGGATAAGGGAGAACCACCTGTGATACACCACCCCAAAGGATCAGACCTATATTAGAGGCAAGTGTTTGATATTTGCAATTTAAGTTCGTATATTGTCCATGTTAAAATAGTTATAAAAAGAGATGATTTTTTGTAAATGGATTTCTGGAAACTGAAAATATATAGGAATCAAACTCATGTTGTAGGTAGATAGTAATCCACGAAATAATCATAAATCTGTTGAAGAAATTCTGAAAACCATTGATATGTTCTTGAAGATATTATGTTGATAATTTTCTGGAAAAAAAGGATATAAACATGATTTTAATTCAATCTCTTGATGATTCTAGGATGTTTAGATGATTACAAATCATTTATATATGTTGATATATCATGTAGTAAGGATTATAAGTCATTTGGGTTGTTAATATGAAGGTTTGAATGATAAAAAATAGTTAAACCCGTAGTTGAAGAAATGTAGAAAAATTGGGTTGTTACCTGGGAGATCGATCGATCGACCCCTTGCCTTCGATCGATCGACCTCCCCAGCATTGTTAATGATGTTTCTTTTTAATGTTGGTTCTTATCCTAAACCTTTTGTAGATCTTTGGTAATTATTAATTGGATATTATGGGACTTAGAGAAGATCAGTAAGCCCTAGTTAAGATTTGAATTGATTTGTTTGGGATTTAAATGATTAGAATAATAATAATCAAATTGAAAGATATTTCGGTTGCTAGATTCATTTGTTGATTTCTAATTGGTATGCATGAGGATTAAAGATATTATCAGTAAGCATAATTGAATATAACAACTGGGTATCCTTAAGTTCACAAGAGGGTTTAATCCTAAGTGAAAAAAGATGTGTTTATAAGAGACTTGAAACTATCGGTTTTAATTAAAGGGAGAGTTTAATTCGTAGTAATTTCAGGAGATATGACGATATGGACTAGTAGGGTGTTAGTGACTTCTTACTGAATATATGTTGAGTAAAAACCTATTTGAACCTTGAGTATTGAGTGAGGCTCGAGGATAATTAAATTAAGAAGTAAAGTTATGATATTTTAATACGTGGGATTTAAAGAGATATAATTCTACGTATGGGAGCTATCTTAGGATAATGTGAGTACCTTGTTGATATTATAGGTATGATAATACCTATTTGATTGAATGATAATTTATGTGTATGACATACCTAGCTTACTTGCTATCGACGGGAGGTTTACGCGTGAGGGTAGTCATATCCTGATGAATCCATGGGATCTTTGATTTGTCGCTCAAGAACATAGGTCTATGAAAGACTTATTAGGGAGTTGATAAGTCCACTGACTGTGGGTATGTAGGTATGTGCGTGACCCATGGATATGAGAACTATGTTCGTCTCCAATTTGTATGTTGATGTTTGCGGTTCGAGAAATACTTACCGAACCTTTTGTCTCCTATTCGGCGACCAGCGATATTGGGACATGATAGCAGAGTAATACATTGCACCGCAGCTGTGACTCGAGGTGCCGTACTATATATATATATATATATATGAGTGTATATGTGGTTAAATCAATCTATTGTGTGATAATTGTAGATAACAGTGAATAGGGAAAGAGAATGGAATTAAGTTAATGAATGTTTATTCTTATTGAATTGAAGAGCTTAATTCATATTAATGAGAAACGATTCACATTAATGAGAAACGTATATGAATAATTATATGACGTATGGTATGGAACATATGGGGTTACAATACGGGATGGAATCATATTATGGGAACTAGTAAAGAGGAACCATTAACTAGGAGGTTAAGAGGAAACGTTAAGTGTGCACTGTAGTTGAGAGGTGAGAATAGCAAGTTAGAGTCTGGATACTAACATGTACATAATAAATGCTTTATTGCACTTGTTAAATACTTAGGGCCCGTTTGGTTATCTTTTCAGAAAATTTGATTTAAACACTGCTTTTAAATACAGTTTTAAAATTCAGTTTTTTGTGATTAAATTATTGGTGTGCGTTTGGTAAACTTGTTTTTAAATACAGTTTTTTGAAAATTGACAAATACGTTTATTTATATCATACATATGTGTGTGTGTGTGTATAAAATATATGTATGTATATATAAACATACATAAAACTTTCATACATACATGATACGTTAATGTATACATACATACATACATTATCATCATAAATTATATATGTGTACATTTAATATCATGTATTTTTAGGTATATTTAATGAGGTATGTTGTGGAGTTTAACTATATATATAAAACTTTCATACATACATAATACATGAATGTATACATATATACATACATACATACATACATCATAAATTATATACATGTACATTTAATATCATGTAATTTTAGGTATATTTAATGAGGTAGGTTGGGGAGTTTAACTCTCTCTCTTCTCTCTCTCTCTATTATATATAATGATGTCGCATATACAATTCACTATAAAATTATACACATACATGAATTGATAATATTTTTTAATACATATGTACTATATGTATATTTTATATTATTCCATACATTAATAATACATGTATAAAACTATATATAAGTATCATGTATCTATTGATAATATTATTTAACTTTATATTATTCCATACATAATTTTGTGTATATGTACATATATATTTTTTATTTATAAGAATTACACACATTAATGTATTATGTATGTATATTATATATTATGGTATAATTACTTTAAAATATTAATAATGAATAATTCTGAGTTGAAAAATAAAAAACAGACGTTATAAAACACCCAAAACCTGTTTTCTGAAAAACTTGATTATAACATAGAAATATTATAATTCTTTGTTTAAAAACAGGTTACCAAAGGAAGATTTTTATCATAATTGTATTTAAACACAGAAAACAGAATTATAGTTGCAAACCAAACAGACCCTTAATGTTGTCAAAATCATTTTCACATCGGGCTCTGGCCCATTTCCTTGCATATTTTATTTTCTATTGTACCTTCTATATGAGGTGTCCAGCAGCAGGGATGCCAACCTTAGTTGATTTTGATGAGCTATGGAGTATTGCTTAGACGCTTATCTTCTTTTGATTCACAATATTATTTTATGTAGGGCATGTCGCCCAAAGGAACTCAATTGTCTCTTTTCTATCTGAGTCAAATACTCTTGCACTCGTGTCGTTTTAATACATTTAATATTGTTGGGATTACTGTATTGGATTATTATTTGGGAATGTTTATTCCAATTGAATTTAAATTCTTTTGAGTTATCTGTTCAGTTATTATTGTGGTAGAATAATTTGTGTTGTGTTATTCGTAGACTAAAAATGGATTTTGTTGAAATTAAAATTTGGAAAGTTTTTAACACCAGCTTAATTGGGTATTGGTTGATTTGTAAATGTTTACGACAGTGATGCTAAGAATGAGCCAACTGTATATTCTGTTTTAATTTGGTATGGGACTGGCCACCCGGTATTTAATTAGGCGGGGTGTTACAGTCTGCTCCTAAATAAAAATAAAATATTTACGCTTAACTAAAGAAGAGACGTCCTTTCTTAGCTAAAGACGGCAAGATAAAGGGGGAGGGTTTTTCATATGCAGTTTATATATTATTATATTCTATTTGGATTCGAAGGTGTGCTTAAGTGGGTAGATTAGCAGAGATGAGGCAAAGGCTTACACAAGAGCAAAGCTACTAAAGTTTATGTCGGTTAAGCGTCTGCAACTTTTTACTATTTGGGGTTAGGAATTGAGTCTAAGTGAGCTTTATGGCCTAGTAGGTTTTTAGTTTTGAGTTTTTTAATGGAATAGTTAGGGGGGATATTTGTAAGAATAAATTTCTCAATCGAGTCAATTTGTAAGTATTGGCTTTATTTCGTATTTGGATAAAACCTATTTGAGTCATAGTTTAGGACTTGAGTTTTGTCTCCTTCAAGCCTATGATATAGGAAAAAAGACTATACAGAAAAGCTAAAGCGACATCAAGGATACATTGGAATGTGTGTCGATTTTTCCTCTTTAACATTCGAAGGATGTCAATGATGGTATGAATGCATATATGTTCTTAATCTCTAGATATGTTTGGGTGTTGTTTTATAAAAGTTGTTTGAGGCTTTTCAATAATATATTTTTTAAAGAAAAGTATTTTTTTGATTTTAGTTCATTCGAACGAGTTTGAACAACATGTCATTATCATCAGAATGACCTCCAAACGAACACCAAATGAGTTATTTTTGTTAATCTGAGGTATATCGTGCAAACCTCATTTGAAGCTAGTTTGAACGAGATTAACACATTCGTTCAAATGAGATTTTTGTTTGTTTAAACGAGATTAGTTTTTCATTGAAATGAACCATATGTTTATGTTCAAACAAGTTTCCTTGAAAAACATGTCACGTCTAAATTTATGTAATCTATAAATACTAAGGTCTATCATCAATTTTCTGAGAGGTCTTTTACAAAAATGATTGTCTTTTGCCTCCTAAACCCTAGTTTACATCCAAGTATGAGATTTAAGAATCCGACTTCTATATGTCTGTTTAAGATCTCATATGTGTTACACCATATTTGTTTACTCTTCATTCTATGAGAGTTTAGAGTGGGGAAGACCATGTTTACATTAAGCATCAGATGGACTATTCACAAGACAAGTAAGATCAGCGGGATACCAAAATGTAGGAATGTAATCGCAGTGTGTGATTATTGGAAGGTGCCCAAAAGTGGCTTCGAAGAAGGTTATAAGGGACTAGGATGAACATCAAGGCTTAAAGGTATCGAGTATGTGAGTAAGTCTAAATTGTTCTTGTAATTAGACTTATAATGTAGTGGACTTGTGTGGTTGGGACATTCGAGGTATTTCGTATTGTGGATTCCTCATACACCATCGTGTAATGGTTTTCTTATTTTATTCTTGCTTATACTCACATATATGCATAATCAGGTGAAGACTAAAATTTGTAAAACTATTTCACCTAACACTTGTGGCTTTAAACGGTGCAAAGTTTAGTAAAACTGGGAAAAATTAAATTGCAGGTGTTTTTCCTTAGGGAGTATAGGGGTTATCAACTATTGAATAGTCAGGAACTAGATGTCGAGGGTTTTCTTGTTTGGATTATCGCAAGGTATCTTATTCCAATGATTATGACGTGGGTTATTATAATACCAATTCACACATAATTAATTAATAATTAGATTTTTATGACTTTGACTTAAACGAGTTTTTAACTCAAGTTATTGGGACAACTAATTTCATAGAATTCGTAATGTTTTGTGTGGATCGTTAGGACATTTATTTCATTTTTTACTTAAAATAGTGAATTTTGACTCGATTGGATTAGTATATGGTTTGGATAGAGTTTTGGGCAATTTGGAGTAGTATTAGGGCCCACTGGGTTGAGTCACGGGGCCTAGGATTAATTTCATGGGAGGCTAAGTTAAGAGGTCATTAAATGTAACCTAAATGATATGGTAAGCATTATAGGGAAAACCTAAGGCTTAGAGAGAGGTGGCACATAAGAATTGTGAAATTTAGAGGATGGAATGCTTAAAATTCATCCATTTTGGTTTTGACAAGTCTATATTGTCTAAGAATTTAATTGGGATTGTTCATAATAGTATTAATCCATTGGATTTTAAAATTTCTCATCAAAATATGAATTGAAATCACATAATGATCAATCTTTGTAACTACACTAATTACATGCTCAAAATCTTACATTTTGTGTTCATGAACTTGTATAAATTGTTGTTTAATCCTTTAAATTGACTCATAAATACATGCATTCAAAACACAAAAACATTCTCGGAGTGATCCTTGCACATAATTCATACGTTAATTTGAGGAATTGGGTTTTAGAATGAATCTAGTATTTGAGCTTGCAGAATTTGAGTTTACAATTTAATTTGTGTTGTTAATCACCAAACCTTTTAGATATTGGTTTATATTTATTATATGTTGGTTCGATTTAAAGGATAATTTCTAATTTCATTGTTTAAAAGGTGTAGGTTTAGGATGGGAGTGGATGGATATGGCAATTAAAATTTCACTCGGGAAGAAGGTTGCTTGGACCCATTGGATCGATCCAATTTAGGTTCGAATCGATTTGATCAAATGAGGTAAGACCAATTGTGTTTGTTTGAGGGTTGATTTGGGTTTCTTAGTTGGGTTTGATTTTGGAATTTATTAGTTAGTTAATAAATCTTATATGACTAAAAGATATCCTTTTAATAAGAAACCCTAGTGGTAGGGTAGAATATTAATCCTTAGGTTTGAGACTTAAGTAATAAGTTGCAGTTTATAATGTCGGGTATAGGTCACCAATATCCTTAGTGTAATGAATTGGTTATAACAAATTATATGAACCCATAAATTGAAGTTTATACCTAATTTGGGAGCCTAGAGTGTTAGGTCGATAATTGGGATATTTTATAATATCGAGATATGTTTAGTTATTGGGTGAATCCCATGAAAGTTTAGAATTTATTTATAACCGCTGAATAGGCTAGAAATTATATTAAAATATTTCTTATAAAAGTTAGATTTAGGGTGATACCTAGATTTGGAAAGACTTGGGAGTTCACGCTAGTGGCATAGATAATTGAGTATACTTGCGTCTGTATTAACTTATAATAACAATAAGATACTTTATATGTAACCTAGTTGTTGTAATACCCCTTATTTATGCGTATTTATGATTTAATTAATTGGATAATTAAATAGAAAATACGTTATATTTAAATTACGAGAGTAGAGTAATTTAATGTGATTTAATATTTAAAATTACGTGAGTGAAGTAATTTAGTAAGACGAATTTATAATTATGATTATTAAGCAATCGAATAATAATCATGATATTACTATGTTAATCGAGAGTTAAAGATTGATTAATATGTGATTTAGTTTTACAAGTGTGAATAGTAAATAATTGATACTTTAGATTATACGTCATAGCGAGTGAGGTGGGCGTATTATATGTTATCTCACCAAGAGTCACGTGTTAGACTATGTTGAGGTGGGGAAATGAGAAATATATTTTGGGTGACTCGAATGATAATTTAGAGGTCACGGATGAGTCCAGAAGGGGCGAATTAGTCAAAATAGTAAACCCGGGGATGTCAATTGAGTCACGGGTCAACTTTGGACCAAACTGACACCTTATGGGGGTAATTTGGTCATTTTAAAAATAGAGGTTAAAGGACCTACGAAAATTAGAGTCCTATATCGGATAATTATAATTGTGGATTTGGGTTCATAACTCAAAAGGCTTAGATAGGCCATTAGAGAGAAGAGAAGAACCTTTCCCAAAAGCCTAAGGAGGATTCTTTCACCCTAACATCTAAGGACCGGGGATTTGAAGAGAAGCACATCAAATCATCATCTTCGTCATGAAATCAGATCACCTATGTATAAGGCAATTGGTTTATTGCAATTAAATTAAAAGTTATAATACCCGCGTGTAGGGTTACATGATTTATGAAAATTACATTTAATCTCTTCGAGAAAAAAATTGATTTTGATGCATGTTCAGTGAGGATTGAATGTAGTTGATATTAACAACTGCAGAGGAATATAAAAAAATGTTTTCATGATCATTTTTACGAAATATAATTTGGATTAATGAGGATAATTTATAAAGAACATGCATATATAGGGTTTTTGATGATATTTAGATTTGGGTGGTTCTTGAATGAATTTGGTAAGGATTTGATGTTGTGTTTACGTTGAAAATAGTCTCTATACATGTAGTGAAGGTTTTGTTACATTGGTAGGGATTGTCAAAAGGTGTAATGAGGTTTTGAAAGATCGAACTGGGTGAAAATCGTAACTGGACATGGCTAGTATCTGGTCGATCAATCGATCAACCTATGAATGTCGATCGATCGACAAAAGCTTTATTGGGGCTTTTTTATGCGTTTATGGTTATTTGACTCCTAACGATCAAGGGGAACCTTAGGGATGATATTATACCTAGTTAGAGATGTATAAAAGACTAGTAGGCATATTGTTAAGTCCGATAGGGTCCTTTAGAGTGAGACTTAAAGTAGGGACCGACGAGGATAAATCGATTGGGATGTGTATCAGAAAATGCGTGTCATGAGTTATGGAGAGAGAGTAACATTAATCCATGATACATACCAGTAGAGTAAGTTAGGCTTAGATACTCGAGAAAATGCGATAAAGAGAGAAGTTGAATAATGCACAGTGCGGTGAGTATTAGAGAGAAATATACTACGTACTAATGTAAATCTTTAGGCTGTGTGCATACCTATAAATTTTGTAATTAGGTTGGGTGAATACCTATAGTGCCTATATGATATTAGAGTTGAGGAGTAGACCGGACCAATATTTTTTTATTTATTTGCATTTGGAGTTGAG
Organism: Sambucus nigra; assembly: GCA_949130495.1. Lineage (NCBI taxonomy): Eukaryota > Viridiplantae > Streptophyta > Magnoliopsida > Dipsacales > Adoxaceae > Sambucus > Sambucus nigra. The sequence continues at coordinate 127,687,988 of OX422208.1, forward strand.
GATTTGGTCGGGCCAATATAAATCATAGGAGAATTTCAGCCGATGATTAGACTGGGAAAATACTCCTTATAGTGTATATTGTGCGTGTAATATATACTATATAAATGATCTACTTGGGTAAAATGGTGGATGATTATATGATGCGCATACATCTAAAAGATAAATAATTTGGGATAATTGGAGTTGAGAATTTGACCGGGCCAATTATCTTTATAGTCTATATTATGTGTGAAATTTATATTATATGAATAATCTACTAGGATGGGGTAGTAGGTAATTAGATGATGAGAATACACCTATATAGTAATTTAAATGGAGGAAGATTAATTGAAAAAATATAAAATTAGATAGTGGACATCTAATGAATAAGATTAAGTGCTCAGACTTAACTTTCAAAATCAGAAACTAACATATGTGAAATGTTACTTGGAAATTTATCAACAAAATGAGAAGTGTTAATGAAACTTGATACTTTATGGGTGGTACGGGAACTTAAACGTGTAAATGATTTCAGACGAGTACTACAGTCTAAACAGCTTGGGTAGCTGTAGCTAAATAGGCTAAGTATGGAACGTTAGGAGTTTACTATAGATGAGTGGTGAGGAAACTCAAGTGAGTGTATGTGAGCCTAATATGTGTAGTTAATAACTTATCTTTACTGTAATAAATTGCTTGCTAAATATTTTCAAAACGTTTTGAGTACTAACTCCTGCTATGTAAATTGTTTTAAAAACCTTTTACGTGTCCAGCCATAGGGACGCCAAGCGTGAATCCATTCTAGAGATTTCAGATCTGCAGCACAGGTGGATGTTGCATGACATTAATTAGACGTTTCTTTTATAATTTCTGATATAGTGTAGGATTTCAGTTTTCTGTATGGACATGTTGTCCCACTATACTTTCATTATTTAGAGTTTTGATATTTATTAGATTTTTGACTGATGGTTTATTCGAAAAGACTTGTTTACTTTAGTTGATATATTCAATCCTTATGATGGGATTTGATTTATACACTGTTCTACATGTTGTTGTATGCTTAATGGAAGTAAAAATTTTGCACTATTCTAATTTCACCTAGGTGGTTAGTAATTAAAAAGTTTTGGACAGTGATGCTAAGAATGAACCAACTTAGAAACATGTTTTTACTTATATTTAGGACTGGTCACCCGAGATTTAATTAGGCGGGGTGTCACAATTGGTATCAAAGCATCAGGTTCTAGTGTTCTTAGGATCTGTATGGCTTACTGCGTTTCCAGTGATTCATTCATTTGTTATAGAGGCCTATTTTAGGACTGTTGCTTTTTCTTTACGTGCTTGAGACATCGTACTTTTGCTATTGAATTTTGTATAAAATGAGTACTTATACAATTCATTCTATTTTCAAATGCCACCGAGGAGACAGAGAGTGGACAGGGCCGAGGCCAGGGATGAGGTGATGGAGGCTCATCAGGAGCCACAGATACTGCCACCCTCACTCGAGTTAATATCTACTACTCAGTTAGCCATTATAGTGGCTCAGGCAGTCGAGACAGCGTAGAGATCTATGACATCCTTTTTTACTCATCCCCAGGCACCACCTCTAGTGGCACCAGTATGCCAGGCTGTATTAGGGCCACCTTCTTGGCAGCGAGTTAGGGAGACCTTTCAAAATGGTCACCCACCCAAGTTTCGGGGTAATACTGATGTGGTAGAGGCTTATAACTAGAAGAACAACATTCAGCGCCATCTGCGCATGCTTGAGTGTACCAATGAAAAGAGGCAGTCAGTTATAGTGGTGGAAGTCAGTTACAATCGCCAATGAGAGATACTTGATAAAGATATCTAATTTTTGGGTGCGATTTGACCACAAGTACTTCCCACGTGCCGTTGAGATTGAGATGAGAAAGATGTTTGGTGAAGTATATTAGGGTGATCGCTCGGTAGAAAACTACGAGGAAGATTTTACCCTCCTGGCAAGCTTTGTGACAGATGAGGTGAGCAATGAAGAGAGGAAGAAAATAAAGTTCATGGATGGCTTGGCCTGGAAGCTCAGGAAACACTTAATCGGTAACCCCGCGTTAAAGAGTTTCACTGACGTCGTCAATGCTGCACTGTTACATTGTCAGGTCCACCGCTTCCATGCTAAGGGGAGCAAGAGAGGTGTGCCCAACTAGTAGGGCAAGGTCGAGGGGAGTTCTAGTAATGGGGCACCACCCCAGTAGAATCAAATAGCAGGTCAGTAGGGGAAGCATTCCCAACAAGGGAACTTTGCTAAGAGATTTAAATTTGGAAAGTACCAACACGACGGGGGATTTAAGTAGGGTTAATAAGTCCCCCAGTAGTAGTAGATTCCCTAGGGCCGATAAGGCTAAGAGAACTAGGGAGGAGGCCATCAGGGCCAGCATCAGGTCCAGTAGGTCCAGGGGAAGAGATAGTTCTAGGGTCTGTGCTTCACATATGGTCAGTAGGGCCACAAGAGTAGAGCTTTCCCCCAACAAAATTGGGCTCAGCGTCAGAGCGCCCAACAGGGTCAGTAGGCTCCGTTCACCCCACAGCAGCAGCTAGGACAAATACAGTACGGACGTGTGTACAATGTCCGGGACATGCCTTTCCATCCATCACTGCCGAAAGTCGCAGGTATGTTTCCTATTCATGGGCATGAGGATAGTATTCTGTTTGACACGGGTGCGACGCATTCTGTAATTCCCACTAGATTTTCATGGGCAACCAGCCTTTTTGAGGCAGTCGACACTCATCTTATGTGTGTGGAGTCACCAATGGGTAGTGGGTTTATTATAAACTCTATCTGTAGGGGTGTGGACAGTATGATCGGGAGATTGAGTCTAGTGGTACAGCTTCTAGTGTTAGACATGGAGGGTTATAACATCATCCTAGGCATGGATTGGTTGGTGAGTTATAGGGCGATGGTGTATTGTTATGACAGGACTATCGTGTTTGCCATTCCAGGACATGAGATGTTCCCAGTAGTGATGCCTCTTCCCGAGGGAGGATCGCACACTTACTTATATTATATTGCAGAGGAGAGCTCATAAGAGTTGGTTATTTCCCTAGACTCAATCCCAGTTATGAGGGATTTCGAGGATGTCTTACAGGAGATACCAGTATTACAACCCAGCATGGAGATTGAGTTTATTATCGATTTAGCACCGGGGATAAGACCTATTCTAAGAGAACCGTATCGCATGGCCACTTCAGAGATGCGGGAGCTGAGAGACCAGATCCAATAACTCTTGGGATAGGGTTTCATTCAGCGGAGTACATTACCATAGGGAGCACTGGTGTTATTTGTGAAGAAAAAGGATGGTTCTCTTCATTTGTGTGTGTACTATAAGGAGCTGAATAAGGTGATGATACGTAATAAGTATCCATTACCTAAGATTGATGACTTGTTTGATTAGTCGAGATTAGCTGCGTACTTCTCTAAGATCAATTTGAGTTCAGGTTACCATCAGTTGCGTATTCGAGTGGAGGATGTACCTAAGACCGCTTTCTTATCGCGGTACAAGTCATATGAGTTCAAACTGATACCGTTTGGGTTCATAAATGCGCCCACAGTGTTCATGGATCTCATAAATCGGGTATTTAAGGAGTTTTTGGACCAATTTATGATCGTATTCATAGACGATATTTTGGTTTACTCATGCATAGAGGAGGAGCACGCCGAGCACTTACAGATGGTGCTTCAGACATTACGGGACCATCAGTTATACACCAAACTCGAGAAGTGTGGATTTTGGCTTCAGGAGGTTTAGTTTCTTGGCCATATAGTGTCCGATCGGGGTATTGCTGTTGATCCAAGTAAAGTATCAGTGGTGAGGGAGTGGGGATAGCCCATAACACCAACTGGGATTCATAACTTTTTAGGTTTGGCCAATTATTACAGTCTCTTCATCAAGGGTTTCTCAAAGATTGATGGTCCTTTGACGAACCTGACGCACAAGGGATTACCTTTTATGTGGAGAGACCACTTTCAGTTAGTGTTTGATGAGATAAAAGACAAGATAACATCAGCACCTACACTGGCATTACCTAGGAGTGGATTAGAGTACCGAGTATACACTAACGCATTCCTGCAGGGACTTGAGGGTGTGTTATAGCAGGAGGAAAGGGAGATAGCTTATGCTTCTTTAAATCTAAAGCCATATGGAAATAATTACCCCACCCATGACCTCGAATTAGCAGTGGTCATTTTTTCTTTGAGGATATGGTGGCATTATCTTCTCAGGGAATACTTCACTCTTTTCACGGATCATAAGTCACTTTAGTATCTCTTCACGCAGAAGGATATGAATATCAGGCAGAGATGATGGATAGAATTCATGAAGGACTACCAATTTGATATACAATATCATAGTGACGCTAAAATGGTGGCAGACGCATTGAGCCAACGACCTACTAGGATTATAGCTAAGGTGTGGAAAGCTAAGTGGAGTGAGCTCTAACAGGAGGATGAGGTGACCAGGGCATACATAGAAGTTATGACCATCAATCCTGAGATTGTGGCGGGTAGTGAGGGCTCATGTAGAGGAACAGTTATGTCTGAATAGGGTGAGGCAGCTATTAGCTGAGGTTACGGAGTCTTACTCGGTCAATTCAGAGGGAGGTCTGCTATTTAATGGGAGGTTAGCGGTGCCCGAGTATGAGGAGTTGAGGCAGGCAGTGATGACCGAGTCTCACAGATCCAAATTTACGATACATCACGATGGGGACAAGGTGTACCAGGATATACGACGACAGTATTGGTGGTCAGGTATGAAACAAGACATAGCAGAGTTTGTCTTGAAGTGTGTTACATGCCAGCTAGTGAAGGATGTCCATAAAAGACCTTTAGAGATGCTACGCCACTAGAGATTCTCGTGTGGAAGTGGGAGAGAATTTCGATGGACTTTATTACTGGACTATCAACATCACAAAGGGTAGGTCACAATTTTATTTGGGTGATAGTGGGTTGGCTAACCAAGGTTGCTCATTTCTTGTCGGTGCGTACTGACTTTGATACAATTCAGTATGCGCAGCTATTCATTTAAGAGATTATTGAGCTGCACGGGGTACCTATTAATATTGTGTCTGAAAAAGACAAGATATTTATGGCAAATTCGTTACAGAACTTTCAGGAGGCCATGGTCACAGAATTGCGGTTGAGTACAACATATCACCCGTAGACAGACAGGTAGACTGAGAGAGTAAATCAGATGCTTGAATATATATTGAGGATGTGTATCCTAAACTTTGGGTTAGGATGGGAGAGATATCTTCCATTGTTAGAGTTTGCATATAAAAACTCTTACAAATTTACCATCGGTATGGCTCCATTCGAGTCATTGTATGGGAGGCCTTATCGTTCGCCCGCCTACTGGTTAAAGGTGGGGGACAACAAGCTATTGGGGCCGAAGATGATACATGAGACTTATGCCAAGATAGAGTTAATTCAAGGACGTATTTGAATAGCTCGAGATAGGAAGAATAGTTATGCTGACGCCAGTAGGAGGCACATAGAGCTAGAGGTGGGCAAATACGTGATGGTTCGGGTGTCTCCTATGAATGGGATTATGAGATTTAACAAGAAGGGAAAGTCAACACTGAGATATGTGGGACCGTTTCCTTTCACTGAAAGAGTGGGATCGGTAGCTTATAGATTGGGACTCCTAGAGCATCTTCATCGGATACACGATGTGTTCCATGTAGCGTTGCTAAAGTAATACAAAAGGAGCGAGAGAGCTTTCTCGCATGTTTCACTTGAGGAAATTGACTTACATCCAGACGTTTCATATGAGGAGAGACCCGTGGCTATTCTGGATCATAATGTGCGTAAACTATGATCCAAGTTGGTGCCATTAGTGGTAGTGCAGTGGGGTCACTACAATGTTGAGGAGTTGACATGGGAGTGGGAGGAGGATATGCGAGAGCAATATCCATAGTTATTTATCATAGGCATATCCTAATTTTGAGGACAAAATTCCTTTGTAAGGGGGAAAGTATGTATTACCCCGTATTTCTCCGTATTGATGATTTAATTGATTGGATAATTAAATAGAAAATAAGTTATATTTAAATTACGAGAGTAGAGTAATTTAATGTTATTTAATATTTAAATTACATGAGTGAAGTAATTTAATAAGATAAAGTTATAATTATGATTATTTAGTAGTCGAATAATAATAGTGATATTCCTATATTAATAGAGAGTTAGAGGTTGATTAATATGTGATTTAATTTTACTAAGTGTCAATAGTAATTAATTGAGAATTAAGATTATACGTCATAGCGAGTGAGGCGGGCGTATTATATGTTATCTCACCGAGAGTCTCGTGTTAGACTATGTTGAAGTGAGGAAATGAGAAAATATATTTTGGATGACTGAAATGATAATTTAGAGGTCACGGATGAGTCCAGATGGGGCGAATTAGTCAAAATAGTATACCCGGGGATGTCAATTGAGTCACGGGTCAACTTTGGACCAAATAGGCACCTTAGGGGGGTAATTTGGTCATTTTAAAAATAGAGGTTAACGGACATATGAAAATTAGAGTCCTATATCTGATAATTAGAATCTGGAATTAGGGTTCATAACTCAAAAATCTTAGAGAGTCCATTAGAGAGAAGAGAAGAACCTTTCCCAAAAGATTAAGGAGGATTCTTGCACCCTAAGCATCTAAGGAGTGGGGATTTGAAGAGAGGCACATCAAATCATTATCTTCATCACGAAATCAGATCACCTCTCTATAAGGCAAGTGGTTTATCACAATTAAATTAAAAGTTATAGTACCCATGTGTAGGGTTACATGATTTATGAAAATTATATTCAATCTCTTGGAGAAAAAGATTGATTTTGATGCATGTTTGGTGAGGATTTCAGGTAGTTGATATTAACAACTGTAGAGGAATATAAACCAATGTTTTTAGGATCATTTTTAAGAAATCTAATCTCGATTAATGAGGATAATTTATGAAGAACATTCATATCTAGGGGTTTTGATGATATTTAGATTTAGGTGGTTCTTGGTTGAATTTCATAAGGATTTAATGATGTGTTTACATTGGAAATAGTCTCTATACATGTAGTGGAGGTTTGGTAATGTTGGTAGGGATTTTCATAAGGTGTAATGAGGTTTTGAAAGATCGAACTTGGTGAAAATCGTAACTGGACATGGCTGGCATCTGGTCGATCAATCGATCGACCTATGAATGTCGATCGATCGACCTATGAATGTCTATCGATTGACCAAAACCTTCGATCGATCGACAAAAGCTGAATTGGGGCTCTTTTATGCGTTGATGAATATTTGATTCCTAACGACCAAGGGGAACCTTGGGGATGATATTATACCTAGTTAGGGACTTATAAAATACCTATATGTATATTATTTAGTCTGATAGGGTCCTTTAGAGTGAGACTTAAGGTATGGACCAATGAGGATAAATCGATTGGGATGTGTATTAGAAAATGTGTGTCATGAGTTATGGAAAGAGAGAAAAATAATCCATGATACATACCAGTAGAGTAAGTTAGGCTTAGCTACTGAAATAAAAAGGGGGTTAACTAGGTCCCTTAGAGTGGGGTGAATACTCGAGAAAATACGATAAAGAAGGAAGTCAAATAATGCACAATACAGTGAGTATTATAAAGAAATATACTACGTACTAATGGATATCTTTAGGTTCTGTGAATAGCTATAAATTTTGTAATTAGGTTAGGTGAATACCTATAGTGCCTATATGATATTGAAGTTGAGGATTAGACTAGACCAATATTTTTATTATTTCATTTGCATTTGGAGTCAAGGATTAGACTGGGCCAATGTAAATGATAGGAGAATTGGAGTCGATGATTAGACCGACAAATACTCCTTATAGCATATATTGTGTGTGAAATATATACTCTATAAATAATCTACTCGGGTAGAATGGTAGATGATTATATGATGTGCATATATCTAAAAGATAAATAATTAGGAATAATTGGAGTCGAGGCTTAGACCGGGCGAATTATCTTTATAGTCTATATTGTGTGTGAAATATATACTATTTGAATAATCAACTAGGATGGAGTTATAGATAATTAGATGACGAGAATACACCTATATAGTACTTTAAGTGGAGGAAGCTTAATTGGAAAAATACAAAATTAGATAGTCGATATCTAACATTAAGTGCTCAGACTTAACTTTCAAAATCAAAATCTGGCATATGTGAAATGTTACTTGGAAATTTATTAATAAAATGAGAATCATTGTTGAAAATTAGTACTTTATGGGTGGTACGAAAACTTAGACGTGTGGATGAGTTCAGACGAGTACTATAGTCTAAACAACTCGGGTAGTTGTAGGTAAATAGGCTAAGTATGGAACGCTGGGCGTGCACTATAGATGATGGGTGAGGAAACTGAAGTGAGTGTATGTCTGCCTAACATGTGTAATCAATAACTTATCTTTACTGTAATAAATTACTTACTAAATATTTTCAAAACTTTTTGAGTACTAACTCTTGCTATGTAAATTTTTTTAAAAACCTTTTAGGTGTACAGCCAGAGGGACGCCAAGCGTGAATTGATTCCAGGGATTTCGGAGCTGCATCACAGGTGGATGTTGTAGGATATTAATTAGACGCTTCTTTTATCATTTCTGATCTAGTGTAGGATTTCAGTTTTTAGTATGGACATGTTGTCCCACTGTACTTTCATTATTTAGAGTTTTGATATTTATTAGATTTTTGGCCGATGGTTTATTCGAAAAGACTTATTTACTTTAGTTGATATATTCAGATCCTTATCATGGTATTTGATTTATACATTGTTCTGGATGTTTTTATATGTTTAATGGAAGTTAAAATTTAGCAGTAGTCTAATTTCACCTAGGTGGCTAGTAATTAAAAAGTTTTCGCCAGTGATGCTAAGAATAAACCAACTGAGAAACCTGTTGTAATTTGATTTAGGACTGATCACTTGGGATTTAATTAGGCGGGGTGTCACCGTTGTGTAGATTTTGATGGTATTAGATGTAATCCAAATGATTTGGATTTGGAGTTTTTATTTTGACCCAATCGCATGGGTTTATACTTGTTTAATTATTTACTCATCTTCTATTGAATCATAATGTGTTGGTGTGTGTTCCCAGAGGGGATGTACTAGGAAGATTTTGATGGGGCGCATACAACGTTGATCACGCGTGGTATTTATCAATGATGTGATAGGCTCTGCCTATTTCTTATTTCACCCCGATCACACGTACTAAAAGTTCATATCTCCCAAGCGGGACTAACGGGAGGATCCTCTTATACAAACTTAGGTATGGGCCTCGTGGATTTGGTGTGAATTGTAGTGATTTCTTCGATATTGATGATGTATTGAGGTTATAGGGTAGGGATGCCCTGTAACTACACCTATTACACACGAGTGATCCCCAAAGGAAATAAGGATTGGCTTTTATACTTTTATTTTTATGCGCGAGTGTATACCATGAGTTTTTATGTTGGTTATCTATACTTAATGATATTCTGGATTATTTGATTTATATTATGGTACTTTAAGATGGTAGTACCGGCGTACGATTTCTACGATGATTCTTTATTGAGTTACTTGATATGATGAACCGGTTTATAATTTATAATAGATATGTATAACTAATAACTTATGGCTCGGGAATAATGTAAGGTGTATACTAGAGGCCTTTGTCTTAAACTAGGGTCTTGTGAGTATTTGAGACTATTAGACTTGAGAAGTTCTTTTGGACATCATAACTCAGCAAAATATTGATACTTCGATTAATAAAGAAGTTGATTTTAATGAAAAAGGTTTCAGTGGAGTATATAATTCCCAAAATAATAAACGAGTTTAAGAACGCGACCGTAAATAATAATTAATTAAGAGATGTATATATATCAATGGAACACATGGGTTTTGGAGGAAAACTTCATGTTCATTTTAGGTTTTTTGGGTTGGGTAACCTAAATAATTTAAAATCTACTTAACGTTTGAGGAAGATGAATTATTATCGTGTCCAAACTTCAATTAAACCTTATAAAGTTGTTATAACAATCATTGTTGAATAATTTTTTATAGGTCATAGGTTGTTTTAGTTTCATAGATTTGGATTGATTATTAGAGGAGTATCTCTCTCGACATTATACTCAATAGTCCTAGGATGTAGAAGTCGAGTAGTGTAGCTTGTGCACTTTTTATTTATTTATGTTTTACCAGGCTGTGGTATTTAATTTCGTTGATCCGGAGTTAAATATTCAACATGTGGTATTTGTATTCAATGATATGGATTTTGTATTGTTGAGATTTTATTCCAAATTTTAATTTCTTTCTAGAATATCCGTTTTTACTTAATATATTAGGATTTAATCCCATTAGGTTGGTACATAGCATGGGTGGAGTTTTGGACCATTTAGAAGACCATTTTTTCTTATTAGTTTATGGCTTAAGTTAGGCAAAGGTCTAATTTTGAATAAAGTGGGATTATATTGTTAAAAGACTAAACCTAAAACAGACTTGGAGCATGCGAGAAACCCTAGGACGCCAAGGAAATTGGAGGCACTCAAGGAGAATAAGAGATTTGGGGATTTAATGATTACATTCTTACATTTAGCCTAGGGAAAGTTTATTTAAAGTTTGATTTTAATTGTATTTGTGTTTGATATTCCTATTCATTGAAATCTAGCCTAATATAAATTATAATATTATTTTATAAGATTAGTTCGTTTAATTGATAATTAGCTTTAGTCTTGATTGTTTCATAATCTATAATTGGCTAAAATCTTCATGATTTCAAGTTAAGTTTGATATATAATGGCTAGAACATGATTATATCATATGAATTCACCAAAATCCCCACGTAAACTGAGAAAGCCCATGTAAATATGAATCACTTTGAAGTGATTGTGTAAAACTAGGGTTTCTAGTTATAAAATATTTTTTCCCTTTAAATCATGTTAAGGTTGTATATAATTGTTAGAAAGAGATTTGGATTGGTGTTAGGATAATTATATATGAAGGAATCTGAGTTTGGATCTGATTTGCGAGCTTGGAGCAGTATTAATGAAGGTTTTTGGGATTGAACCCCGTAAAGAAGAATAAGGCGATATATGGGACAATTGGACGATTTACCCTTCACAATCGGTCGATAGACCTCCCCTGTTTGGCCTCGGAATAAGATAAATAGTTATTTGGGTTGGAATTCAGGGCACATGGCTAGGGTAGTTTGGCATTTATTTTTTCTATAGATGAAAAAGTGAGAGAATATTATTATTGTGAGGATTATGGTTTGGATGTTTGGTTAGTTAGGTATTTTGACTTTGTTGAATTTGTAAGGGTTACATTGATAATGAGATATGAGTCATAGATCATAAAGTAGCATGGAGTTTTTATGGACTATTGGAAGCTTATAGAATTTGTTTAGATGGTGGGTTTTGATAGGGTCATGGGAGGTTTTATTTGAACGTTTATTTCTTGGGTAGATTATGATTAATTCAAAAACCCTAGAATGGGGTAGTTAGTATATTAGATGTTCCTATATAAGTTGAGTTTGTGATATTACCTAGATGCGGATCCTTTGGAAATTGGGCTACGATTATACTGAAACAACCTATATGGTTGACTTACTAGGAGTATACACTATAGAGGTCTTTCATCTAGTTTGAATATTAAGATAGAAAAATTAGTTTTTGACTTGATATCCTCTATGGGTAATCTGACCTTATCAAGATGGTAATCTACTTGAAATTGTCTTCTCAATAATACATCTATGAAGGTATAAAATCCACACCTTTAGGGCATTAATTTCACATAATGCATATTAGGTGTTTAAATATTTTTTTTGGATTTTACATTTTTTAAATAGTTTTTTGGAATTATGTTGGATTTAAAATCAATTTTTCCTCTAATTAAACATTTTTATTGATTTTAAAAACCTTTAGGGTAGCAATTACTAGTACTGAAAGATATAAATTGTCGCTTATAAGTGTGCATTTGTGCACAACACATGTCCCACACCTACCTCATTATGATTGGTCAAACTTGCGTTTGTTTACACTCACATGTTTTGCACATATCTCAAACCGTATGATCAATTAAGTACGTAGCTGATGTGTGAGTTGAGACGATCCATGTGATACCCAAATGAACCAATGAAATCCTGACCTACTACCCTGCTCTAACATGTTAGGCTTAAAACTCACGCATCATTATCATCCATTACATATATTTCAAACTAGTAAACTTAATCTTAGTCGTTGGTTCAATCGAATCCTACTAGAATCTTCTACTCGTTTTATAAATAGCCTCATCGACTTTGATCTTGAGACTCTTGTCTCAATCTAAAGAGAGAGGAGAGGTTAGAGAGATAAATATAGACTTTTGACCCTTGATTTTTCATAGAAAATCAAGAATCTAACACAGTGCAACATTCTCACACACAAAGTGATAAACTTGTGTAGAAATATCACTCTCAATACTTTTTCGAAACAAGTCTTTTACAAATCTGGTATTTTTTTTGTCGATCTTGTTTTGCACGTTGTAAATTCTTTTATATTCATAATGTTTCGATAAAAGGCAACATATATAGCATAAAATCACTTAATTTTAGATCTGAACTATTTTGAAAACCTGATTTTATATTTTGTGAAATTTGTTTTCTTTTATATGTCCTATTAAATCTATTTTTGAACGACTTTACGAGATAAAGAGTTTTAAGATATATTTTTGTATATTGTGTTTAGATATTTTCATTTAGACAAATACTATTAGAATGTATTATAATATCAGTCTTTGTGAGTACTCTTGCATGTTCATATAAAGCAATACACACAACTTACACTATCTCACACACCATGTAGTTTAAATGTGGTTATTTCTTAGAGAACATTGCTAATTAGTCATCATAAACAGCACTACTAGAATGGAGGTTCAAAGGCTTACTGGGTCAGAAAGATTACCTAAGAGGTATAACTTAGAGTTTATGTATAGTTTCGTTTATTTTAATTGGTCATGTTTCATGCTTGTAATTTTTAGCCCTGTTCCTATGTTTAGTGGATTGTTGTTTTGTGACATAGAGGTCATCGTGCATCTTTGACCTATTATTGGGGTTTTACCAGGTTAAAATTTTATGTAAATTTTATGTGAACTAACTTTTGATGATCTTAATTCTTACTAGACTTAGTTTATTAGAGATTAATTTCTTAAAACTTTGTGACCAAGGGTTTTAAATATCAAATATATATTATTTTTTTTAATTTAACACATCTTATGTCAAATCTTGTTTTACAAATAATATTTTCTTCTACAAGATTCTTAAATTCTCAATCTTTCATTTAATTTTTTTAAATTTGATTGACTTATTTTTAGTCATGTTAGGGAATTTTTGTAAAGTTTGTGGTTTTGAGCTTTTGAAACATTTTTGTCTTTTAAAAATGGATAAAAATTTTGAGAAACATGGTAGTCTTTGTGGACCTCCTATATTTGATGGACATAATTTTCCATACTAAAAAGTTAGGATATTTGTGTTCATCCAAGGAAATCTGGGATATGAGATTTGGGAGACTATTGAAAATGGATATTCACATCCTACTAGACCTATGAGTCAAGGAAACACAATAAGAATTAAGAAATTGTTGAGTTACATTACAGAGGATAAAAAATTGTCTCTCTATATTGATGAGGGTAAAAATTATATATTCATATGTGTAAATGAGCATGAGTTAGGAGAATTTTTATAAGCACGAAATCAAAAGAAGCCCGGGATACCTCTATCACTGCCCATGAAGGCAAATAGAATGTCAAGGCTTGGGAAAACACAAATTCTTAATCAAAAATAAAAATTCCCTTCTGATTGATGACAAATAAACTTTTGATGACTTCTATATTTATCTCACTGATATTATCACTAAATTGTAAGCTAATGGTATAATATTTTATATAAGAGAAATTGTAGAAAAAATAATTATATATGTGCCTTATAGGTTTGACAACAAATGTTATGCCATTAAGGAACTGCATAATTCAAATTTGAGTCCCGAACTATTAAGTAACAATTTAAAAACAGTAGAGATGGAATTAGGATATAAGAAACACATGGCATCTACTGCTAAATGATCCTCCTGATCAAATTTAGTATTTTCTTCTCAAATGAATGTTCCTTATTTAAATGTCTTTCACCTTGAATTAGAGTTAGGATATGACTGTGATCTTAAGAGTATTGATAACTAGATTGCCCTATTAGGAAAACAATTTATAAGTTTAGGAATGCCTTGGCTACTAGACAAGAAAAAGTCCATTATCAAAACTTTCAAGTCACCAAATACCATGACCGTAATAATGAAAGACAAACCAACAGTAACAATCGGAGGCCCTAAAAAGACCTTTATAACATTCAATGTCACCAGTGTGGTAATATGGGTTATTATGCCAATATATGCAAATATAATATTTGGACCACACCTAAGGCCCACATGTGTAAGACTTGGTGCGATTCTAGCGACACAGGTGATGATGAGTCTGAGTCATGTGAAATATATGAATCATCCATGTCTTTTTATGCTAAATTTATGTATTATGATGATCAATTGTTCTTAACTCTTAATTTGTTATTGATGTTATATGTGATGGCATGTTTGTGGCGAATTGTATGTCTAATGATGATAATATTAATATTTTTTATCGGTCTAGTATATGCCAGACTCAAAGCGAAAATAATTCTAACGTACTTAATGGTTGTGGGAGTCCTAAACCAAAAATTCATTCGTTAGGGTGCAATTCATACACCTCACTTAGTGAGTTCGTTGATGATGATTTACCTTATATTCAAGAATTGTATGCTAAAATTTTTAAAAAAGAGTTTTAAACTTCAAAAAATTGGTTAAACACTTGACCGAATGCATAGAAAAATGAAGTATGATTGTTTAGAAGAACGTCGAGGATTATATTAGTCAGGGCGTGGCTCATGAGATGGAAATAAAAAACTACTTTTTTTAAATAAATGAACTTTCTAAAAAAAACTATATTTTAGAAGAAAGATACAAGTGCACTTTAGTTTATCTAGAAGAAAGAAAATAAAAGGTCTCAAACATTTTCAAGAAATGCCTTCACTTTGAGACAAATGCAAAGCATGTGATAAAATTATCCGTTGAAGCCAAATAAATTCTGCAGAAAAAATTGTCCTTGGCTTCGATAAAACACCAACAAGATCCAAAATGTTTCAAAAATGATTTTGTTTCCTTTGGAAGTTTGACGAATTTATTAGGTTAGGACTTTCAAAAATCTCATAAAGGTTTTTTAAAATAACCAATCTCATGTTACATAAAGATTATGTGCAATCTTAAGCAGAAACTTAACAACAAATCGAAATGTGTCTGTCCTCCATTATAGAATTTGGGCAAAACTCTAAATTTGTTGTAGTTAAACCTCATTTTGAAATGAGTCTAAGCCTATTTTTATATGTTTAGAAGATGGGATTAAGCAACCCTCACATCTTTACTATAGTTATTGCGATGTTTATGAACATTCTCTTCCTGAGTGCTTTCAAAAGCGTCTGTATAAGCTCATTTACAGTAACTTTAACCTTTCTATGAAGAGATGAAATCTCTATGTTATCCCCATGAAAACCAATAAAAACTCTAACTTTCGAAAGAATAGAATAAGTCTCGCACTAAGAAAAATCATTTAAGGTGAACCCCCTCGGTCCTTTTATGAAAATAAGGCCCAAAAATCTTTTAAACCATGGCCCTTTGGGTTAGTAAAGATGACTTGATACCCCCAACTGAGGTGTAACACTTTCATAATTGCGTTTAGGGATTAATGCACCTCTGTTAGATGGTACCTTAATTCTTGATGTTCTAAACACATTACCTACAATGAGACTAATTTTTTTTCTTTTCTTAAAGAGGAGGGACATCACCCCCATAAGATTTATTAGAATAATATGAAGAAATGCCTCTTAAGTGGCAAGCAAGCTCATAACTAAAGCTATACTAATTCAAGTGTTGAGCCCAATAACTCGAATTGAAAAGATAAAATTATAGGCATGTATAATAAACCCATTACAAAAGGGAGGAAGAAAAAATAAAATAAGTCTTTTATAAAACAATCCTTTAAACATAGATTAAAAAGATTGCCTAAACTGATTAACATGACTAACTTCGCAGGAGGTAATGTCATGTTTAGTGACGAAATCTCATTCCAGATCATTGGTAAAGGGACACTTCAAGAAGTGGGTTTACCAGTCCTTAACGACGTTCTCCTAATGAAAGGCTTAGAGGCCAACTTGCCAAATATATCTTAGTTTGATTATAATCACACATTAACCTTTTCCAAAACAATATGTAAAAATATGTACAAAGATTATAAATGTACCCTTACAGGAAATAAAACTCAGGATAATAGTTACACAGTTATTACAAATACTCTATCACGTATGTTAACAAGATTTAATAATTCCGTTATGTTACACCGTAAACTGGGTCATACGAATTTTGATAATTTAAGAAAACTTATCTCCAGAGTGTTTGTTTGAGGTTTACCCAAATATAAAAATTTCTTGAAATATTATTTATGGTCCCTTGCAGGTTACGAAAATAAGAAAATCTCATCACAAAATGTTAAGGATATCAGGACTTCAAAACCACTAGAACTCCTCCACATGGACCTTATGGGTCCCTCCCGTACTATGAGCCTTTGTGGTAATAGTTATATTCTTATCATCGTGGATGATATCACATGATATACTTGGGTTAGGTCTCCTAAATTTTGACACAATAACCCATTTATGGTAATAACTTGAAATGACCCGAACATGACATGATTAGCTTGTATAGATCTAAAAGTACCCAAAATTTATACTCAAGTCAAGATCAACGCAACTCAAAAATAATACGACTAACCAGAATTGCCACTCCTAACTTGGGTAGATTTTGCAAAAAATATATTGGATACATTTCAAAAATTTCTAAAAATCATTTTAAAATAAAAGATGAAAAGGATACCCAAGTATCATGTATCAGAAGTGACCGAGGTGGAGAATTCAGAGAGACTGGAGAAGTAGGATATTATTTTGGTAATGGATATCATCATGAGTTCAGTGCTCCTAAAACACCATATGAAAATGACATTAGTGGAAGGAAAATACAAACAATCCAAGAGATTTCTAGGGTGATGTTACATGCCAAAGGTCTGCCAAAGTACTTTTTGAGTTGAGGAAATACAGACAGCGTGTCACATTATCAATCAATATACCTATGCAAAAATTCTAAATAGAGTTCATATGAACTTTGTTACTTTAAAAAACCTAATTTGAAAAAACTTAGAACCCTTGGGACTGTTAATTATATTTGACAAGATAAGCAACACCTTTCAAAATTTGACTCCAGGGGTGATAGAGTCAATTTTTCTAGGATATTCCTAAACAATAGATCCTGTCGTTTCTAAAATTTATGTACCAAAGCTCTTTTGGAAATAATTAAGTAGTACGTCTGGGAATGCTGGTATTGGATCAATTATTATGGATAAATTTGAAAACTTTTTGGAAATTAACTCACCTCAAACAACTAACCCATTGCCAATAAAAGTGCTTCCGATACCAACCGTAGTTTCTAAAGACAATCCCATAGAAAATGTAGCTGGTAACATTGAGGAGCCTATGAGAACAAGATCACACCATTAAAATGTGGGTAACTTTGCATGCTTTGTTTCCTAAGTAAAACAAAAGAATGTCAACGATGACCTCAATGACTATTACTGGAATGATGCAATTCAAAAATGAAGTAGCCTATTTTAATAATCACGATGTTTGGTATCGTGTTCCTCGGGCAGTAACTAAAAAGGTTATCGGTACCCATTGGATTTTTTAAAACATACTCTGGATGATCTTAACTCTTACTTTCTTTCTTAACCTAGATTAGTTTTATTAGAACTTAATATCTTAAAACTTTGTTACTCAAGGTTTTAATATCAAATCTATATTACTATTTTCCTTTAAAATATCTTGTGTCCGATTATGTGAATTGAGTTTGAAGAGAATTTTGCTCTAGTAACAAGGCTCGAGTGTGTTCACCTCCTTTTCACTGTAGCGTGTCATTTAAAATTAAAACATTTTCAAATGGATGTTAAGTCGTCTATATTGAATGGTATTCTGACTACGGTGGTATACGTAAAACAACCTACGTCCTTTATTGTCAATCTCACCTGGATCATGTCCTCCGATTGAATAAGTCTTTATACATCTTAAAGCAAGCCCCTCAAGCCTGGTACGAATACCTCTTGAAGTTTTTAGTCCATAAAGGGTTTGAGCATGGCGATAATGATGATATATTATTTGTCCATAAAATAAATAATGAGGTTTTCATCACACAAATTTACATTGATGACATTGTTTTTTGTTCAACTTCCCAACAACAATTTGATGATTTCTCTAAAACTATGTGCGGGGAGTTCCAAATGTCACTTATGAGGGATTTACATGTAATAACCCGTATTTTTATGGCTTTTAATTATGAGGTTAATTAAATGGAATTTCTTTTAATTATGGGATTTGTTAAATTAATTTTGGATTTATTAATTGGAAAATTAATTCGAATTTAAATGCTAGAGAGACAAGAGTTAGTATTTTGTTATTAATATGTTGTTGAATATTATTGAGTGATTATGGTAATATGTGATCATTATATTTATTAAAAATGTCGTGAGTTGAAAATATGGCAATTTCGGTGATTTTGTTGGAACGCGCGTGTCAGTCATGTCAGAACCCAATTTAAAGGATTTAAAAATATTTTATTTTTATGTCAACCGTATGAGCTTTTTGAGTGCGCCAATGTGTCCGTAAGGGTCAAGATAGTTAGAAAACATTAGTCGGGGGTTTAGTTTGGGTCCCGGGGCATTTTTAGGCCAAACCGGTAACCCGGAAGGGTATTTCGGTCATTTTAAAAATTAAGGAATTAAGAATAACGAATTTTAGTGTTTAATTATGTATTATTGGAAAGGACATTATCGGCCAAAAACAAAGAGGTGGGCTACGTGAGTTAGAGGAGAGGTTACAAAAAAATCTCCAAACCAAAACACCACCCACCACCATCAATTTAGACGAAATTGTGACCAGAAGAAAGAGAGGACCAGCCCTTGAACAACAACAATGGATCAGAACATCATATTTACAGGCAAGTGGTTTATCTTGTAAAGATTCAAAGCATATAGTTTACATGTTTTTATAGATTTGAAGATTTATCATGAAAAATGGAAATTTAATGGATTTGAAAGGTTTAAAATCATAATCGGGATAGGACTTGCATGTAGTAAATGTTGGAGATGATAATAACCACGAATTTATGATTTATGGGTAGAGAATTATCAAATTTGATTGAATTATGTGATGTTCATGAAGAAATAGGAAAACTAGGTTTTTATATGATAAGTGGGTATATTGATTTAAGTAATTGATGTTATAGGTTGATTTGATGAATCTAAAATGTGGGGAAATATGTAAACATGTTAGTAGGATGATTAGTATATTGAAATGTGAGTTTTGGACGTTAGAATGAAGATTTAGAGGTGTAAAAAGTTGATAACCCGTAACTTTTAAGAATTTCTGGTCTGACACCTGTTTGATCAATCGATCGACTCAAGAATGTCGATCAATCGAACCATCAATCGATCAGCCCCTTTTCATCGATCGATTGACCCATGCTGAATTTTGGCAATTGCTTCTCTTTAAGGTTTAAGGATTATTCCAAAGACAATGTTGATTATTAGGATGAGTAATAAAATCTTGTGGGACTTAGATAAAGTCAGTAGGGCCTTAGCCATTATCGGAGAATGCTATAACTTATGGAATTGAACGTTATTGTTTACAAGGGTCTACCGAGTGAGGTACGATTAGAGATCGTTCGAATTGGAACTATAATGGGAATTAATGATGATTTAAGGTTAATGGAAGTAATGGAGGGACCTTAAGTACTGAGAGAACCTTAGAAACTAATGAGAGATCGAGTAACCTTTTTAGATAGGTTAAGTACCCAAATTGATACGACGAGAGAGTTATCAAACGGAATATATATTATATGTAATGTTCGGGGTAAACATGCTATGTACGAGATTTACTAGATGAAATGTGTGAATATCTATATTGATATATGATTTCTTATGTTGTGTGAATGCCTAGTGTATGGATTTATTATGTGTATGACATACCTACCATACTTGCTATCACGGGAGGTTAGTTTTATTCTGGAAAACGACCCTCTTATCCTTGTGTGCCTTCGGGAGGATTTAGACTGGTACCTTAAAGATATAGGACTGTGAATGACTTATTTGTGAGTTGATAAGTCAGCTGACTATATGTGCGTGACCCATGGGTATGTGAACTATGTTCGCCTCCAATATGTGTGATTTGTATTTAGACGATTCCTAAGTGATTCGAAACACGTGATCCTTACGTACGTGATGTACATGGATTTGATAGCAGGATATACGAGCACCGCAACTTAGCCTAGGGGTGCAATATTTGTATTTATGTACTGAGAGTGATATACTTATGTATTTGTGACTGGTTCATTGCTTGCTTAGTAGATGTGAATAACTAAGATATTTGAATGGGTTAAGTATGAGAATTTAATTAACACTTGAGATAAGTAATTTAATGAATGTGAACGTGGGTTATAAATATGTCTTATTTGGGGGTTACATGTAGATACCCTATGTTTGAATGCGAAGGAAGGAGTGGTATAACTAGTTAGATAGTGGCAAAACTAGGATGGGTTAAAGGCATATGTTAGGCATGCACAGTAGTTGAGAGGTAAGAAACTCATGTGAGAGTAGGAAACTAACGTTTTTATAATATGTGATATTTAATTGTAATTTAAATCACTTGATAAACCTTTAAATTGTTTTCACATCGGGCTCTGACCCGTTTTCCTCCAAATCTATTTTTGTTTTGTAAAAACATTTTAGATGCCCAGCCACAGGGACGCCAAGCATAGGAGTTACACTATGATGACGTGTTGTAGCTGCTGTGAAAGTTACAGGATCTTGGTAGTAGACTCTCTCATTTTATTCTTGATTCCTTCAGAGTCATTTGTATCAATTAGGGCACGTCGCCCATTCTTACTTAGAGGTTGTAGTTGCAGACTTTAAGTATTTCAGTTTTTGGTTTATTATTTATTCGGACTCTTGTATTGGGACATTATTTACTCTGGCATCTTTATTATCGGAGTGTTTACTCCAGACTTATTTGATTTCATCTCGTTGAACATTTATATGAGATTGGTTATGCGATTGATGGTTATTAAATAAATTCTTGTTTAAGTGTCGGCTTAATTAATAAAATTTGACTTTTAAATATTAGGTGGCTAGTAATTAATTAAAAGTTTTTGACCGTGACGCTAAGACTGAACCAAATGGATATTCTGTATTAATTTAATAAAGGAGTATCTACCCGGTTTTTAATTAGACGGGGTGTCACATTACAATACTTTATTGGTTTGAACGTAAAACAGGTGAGTGGTGGTCTCTTTATTTCTCAAACTAAATATGCAAATGATTTTGTTTAACTAATACAAAAATTTCACAAACCCCCAAAAGTACTACGTCTAAGAAATCTAAAGATGATAAGGGATTTTTTTTATTCGTCCATATAAAGAAGCATGATAGGCAGCATTCTATAACTAACTGCATCCGGGCCAAATATTATATATGTCGTATGTGTATATGCGCACGTTATCAGTGTGCACCTAAATGGTCCCATTTATTGTGTGTTTGTTGTATCACTAAGTATTTTAAGGAAACTTTATAATATGGCATTTTTTATACTATGGATACATATAGAACTATATTTGGTTACACTAACGCTGACTGGGAAGGGTGCTTTCCTGATAATAAGAGTACTTCTGGTGCTTGTTACTATGTAGGGGAGAACTTGGTTAGTTGGAGCAGTAAGAAAATGGCTTATCATTATCAACTGGTGAGTTTAAATTTATAGTTACTCATACTTGTTGTGCTCAATTATTATGAATTAGACAATTTTTGTATCATTATGGTATTGTTGAGAACTAATTAACCATATTATGTAATATCAGAGTGCCATTACAATCTTTACCTATGCAAGACTCCAGAAATAAGCACAATAAAATTTAACATCACTTTATTAGCTATTTTGTAGAATCTAAAAAACTGCTTATCGAATTTTTTCAACCTAAGAAACAATTGGCAGATCTATTTACTAATCCCCTGGATAACATTACATTTGAATCTTTATGGTGATCCATTGGGATGACTGTGTTATATTAATTTTCTACTTTATTTGTCATATCCTCTTGTCCATATAATACTTATAATCTTTATTTGAGGATTTAGGGTATATTCATTTATCAAATGACAAAAGACACAACTTCTATCATCTTTATATACTCACTTTTAATGATTTATCGTTATCTATTTAAGACAAAATGTTGGAGAAGAATTGATTTTGCCCCAGGGATTGAACCTCGATTCCAATTTCAAAATTTCACTAACCCGCTATATTATGAGAATTTTCTTGGAAGCATTGAACTTCATTCTTCCCAAATTTTAGGTATTAGTGAGTATCATAGTCGAGTATGTAATTATTTTTATTCATACTCTTATTTTTGATTCTAGGATGGAATAGGTAGTTAGAATTTGTACATGGGTAGGAAATGTTTTTACCTCAGAGTACCCTTGATGTACTCGAATGATTTTGTATCTCTCTATATGGTTTACTTTAAGGAGTCTACACTATATAGGCCTTATATCTAGTTTGGATATTAAAATAAAAAATTTATTTTTAGACTTTAGCTCCATTATGAATAATTAGTATTATCTCAAAGGTAGTCTTATTCAAATTAGCATCCTTAATAATTCCTCTTTATCCAAATTAGATACAAAGGTATAAAATACACACTTTAAGGGCACTAATTACACATCTTGCATAATAGGTGTTTAGATAATTTTTCTGAATTTTTCATTTTTTTCTAAATAACTATTTAGAACTATTTTGGATTTAAAATAAATTCTTTTGAGTTAATTAAATATTTTTCTTATTGATTTTAAAAACCGTTTGCATAGCAATTACAATTAACGAAAGATGTAAATCGTTGCTTATAAGTGTGTGTTTGTGCACAACATGTGTCCCATACTTGCCTCATCCAAATCGGCCAAACTAATATTTGTTTACACTTACATATTTTATACATACCTCACATTGTAAGATCCACTAAATCTATGGATGATGTTGTGAATTGAGACGATACAGGATATATCCAAATTTACCAATCAAAGCCTTAACCTGTTAACTAGATTTAACCTATCCTGCTTAAACCTTACGCACCATTATCATCGTTAGATCCATTGGGAATCGGTTAACTTAATCTTAATCGTTGGTTCAATTGAATCCTTCCAAACTCTTATAATCGTTCCATAAATAACCTCGCCATCTTTGAGTTTGAGACGTTTGGCTCAGTCTAAACAGAGAAAATAAAGAGAGGAGAGGTTGCTGAGAGAAAGAGAGAAAATATTTTTCTAGAGAAAACCAGAAAGAAAATCTTGACAGAAAATGTTTTCCTAAATGAAAAGTTTGAAAAAAATAGAAAGAAAAGACTTTTTGAGAGATTAAAAGTTGATTGGTTTTTCAAACACACACCTGAGCTGTGATTTTAGCCGTTTAAATTCCTTAGCAGTCTTGTTCTCCCTTGAGTATACTTCAGAAGTGTTTGAGGCATTATTTTTCATATAAAACCAAGAATCTAACATAGTGGAACATTTTCACACCCGTAATGTTAATACTATGCATAAATATCAGTCTCAAAACTTTTTCGAAATAACTTTTTTACTAATATGATATTTTCGTGTGGATCTTACTTTGCATATGTTATAGATTCTTTTATATCCATACCATTTGAGATTGCAACATATATCTGAAAATCACTTGATTTTCGATTTGGACTATTTTGAGAAGCTGATTTTATATTTTATAAAATCAGCTTCCTTCAATATTTTTGAATGACCACTCCATATCTAGGGTTTTGAGAAACATTTTTGTATATAGTGTTTATATTTGTGGATTTAAACAACAGTTATAGTATATTAGGATAGTTTGTAATATAAGTATGTGTGAGCACTCTTACTTGTTCATATATATATCTACGCACACCAGTTACACTATCTCACACATTTCATGAAGTTTAAGTGTGGTTGTTTCTTGGAGAACTTGGATAGTAATTCGACATAAATAACGTTATTGGATTGGAGGTTCAAAGTCTTATTGGATCAAAACGATTACCTTAGATGTGGAACTAAGAGTTTAGGTATAATTTTTTTCATTTAATTTGGTCATGTTGCATTCTCATAATTTGTAACCTTGTTCTTGTATTTAGAGGAATTTGTTTTGTGACGTATAGGTCATTGCGGATGTTTTCTCTAACTTTAGGGTTTTTTCACGTTAAAATATTTGTGTGACCAAACTATCGATGATCTTAACTCTTACTTCTTTCCTTAACTTGACTGAGGTTCATTAGATTTTAATTTCTTAAATCTTTGTTACCAGGGGTTTAAATATCAATCTATTTTACTGTTTTGATTTAATACATCTTATTTCGAATATTATTTTACGAACATGAGTTTCTTCAACAAGCTATTGGGATTCTCAATTTTTTCTTTAACTTTGTTAAAAAGCTCAGATGAATTGTTTTATATATGAGATGGGATATAATGATTGCGTGTGGTTCCAGTATAAGTTGGGTGTGAGACTCTATATAAACATGACGACTTTAAGAGATATATATGACATTTTATAGGATCGATTATGGTAGCATGTATATAGGCTTATCTAATAGTTATATTATGGGTGACTCGATAACATGGTTTGGTTTGTGTTTATTTTCTTTTACCTATTGGTGAAGGGTTATATTTCCTTACGTGTTTAATGTGTAATGCATACCATTTATGAGTCTCATGGTATTACATACTAAAGGGGATATCCTTATGGGGTGAGTATAATGTAGACTTAGTACCACGGTGATAGATACACATTTTATCTTGGCCATTTTACCCCGGAAAGTATTACCTACTTTCTTGTATCATCATATAGTCATTAGATATGTGACTGATGCTCATCGTATACTCTTAGGTAAGGTAGCCTATATGATTTATGGGAATGCGTAGTGATTACACCTTGTTAGTGTTTTCAGGTTATAGTTATGGGACTACTTATAACTCTACTTAGTATGCATGAGCAATCCCTGAAGGCACCAGAAATAGGCCTTCATTATGTGCGAGTTTGATAATAGCTCATTTATTTGTACATGTCGAGAGTTGTACCCATGCGTCGATATTAGACATTGTGATTGTCTTTCTACTAGTTTATATGATGTTATGGGTGGTACTCGATATAATGTAGATATTTATGTGTTATACTAGTGATGTATACGAGTTACGATAGATATGTATAGTTAAATGTTTATAGCTTAGGATTCCTGTATCCTATATACTAGAGATGTATATTACATTATGATAGGAGATACATCTGTATGGATAGATTTGAGATATATGTTTTACGACTATTAGTGGTGCCTTGGTTAGTTAACAAGATGTAATTTAGGTATGAGACCATCATAGAACACATGATTCATAGAATAAGAGATTAACGTAATATCAAAATAGTAGAGAATGTAGAAACAAAAGATGAATTTTATTCAAATATAGATTGGGATTAGAAATGTATGTCATTTTAGGTTGTTGGGTTGGGTAACTAATAATTGAAAATCCATTTAAGATCAGAGGAAGATGCATAGTTATATGGTAGACCAAATTCACTTGTAATTTTATTATCATAAACTTATTGTTTACATCATTGTTATATATATTTTTCACTGGTCTTATTCCTTTGGTGGTTCCATAGATAATATGGATCGCTAGATAAGTATCTCTGAGGACGTTCTACTTAACATTCTTAGGATGGAGAAGTTCAACAACGTATCTCTTCTTCTTCTTCGTGTTTTTTTACTTTTCAGTACATAGTGTAACATATTATATTTCATCCCAAGTTATAGTTGTACTTATGATATCGGAGTTGGATTATATCTCATCTTGAGTTAGAGTTGTACTTGTGGAATTCCTATTTTAAAGTTGGACTTTTATATGGGTAGAGATGGTTATCATAGAGATTGTATTTGATTCAATAGATGTCATGTTATTGTAATTTTATTTATTTGAATTTGAAT
Source organism: Sambucus nigra (assembly GCA_949130495.1). Classification (NCBI taxonomy): domain Eukaryota; kingdom Viridiplantae; phylum Streptophyta; class Magnoliopsida; order Dipsacales; family Adoxaceae; genus Sambucus; species Sambucus nigra. Next base: position 127,714,199 of record OX422208.1, read on the forward strand.
TAGTTTTGTTATGATAAGAATGTTACCAAAAGTTTTTTATCTTAATTATTTTTTGCAGTAGACCTGATCAATCTGTTTATGAATTTTTTGGGGTGTCATAGTTAGTATCAGGGAATTCCATCTTCTATTGTTCGAGAGATATTTGAGTGTGTCTATTGCTTTTTGACATTGCACTCTTTCATGAATTTTGAGATTTACAATTAAGGATTTGCACTATATATCACGATAACTAATTAAAAGATCTCATGCCATGGCTCCTGATGAACTATTTGAATCGACCAAAGTGTATCGGGAGGGATCCTTATTTGGATTTCTCTTGTAACACATTCTAAGCACGAGGTCAATTTTGATTGGGGGTTAAGAACCATTGTACATGAGACCTTTATTATGTATTAGCATGTGATTCGAGGTGAAATGATTCCACTCACCATCCATAACAGAAATATAAATATGTTTCTTAAAACCTCATTTGGACGACCATGTAGTAGTGATTACGAAGAGGAGTTCAACTATATTTCTCTTTTTGCACCAGGAGATATTGATAAAAAAGCGAAAGAAGAAAATTTGAGTTATCAACTATAGTACAAAAATACTTTTTGGTTTTTCATAAACATTAAGTAAAGGTGCAATTCCTCCTATTCTCCCATATAAAAAATAGAATATTACGTGTGCTTGAGTGACATGGAATGCCACAACTTATTTATTTGTATATAAATAAAGTTTGGAATTTTGATCCACTAAAAACATAAACTAATATTTTAATTATGATTCAAGAAAAAAATATGATTAGTGATCACAATAATAGGATATGTGTTATTTTCTATTACTGGTGATGAGGATGATGGATTACGAGGATTAAGAATATTTAAAATGAGGCATTTTTGAATTATCTTCTTAAGGCCCTAGATTATTAAAAAAACATAAGGCCCTAAATTAGACTGAATACCAAGTAGGCTTTTAGTAGTTAGTATTGAACCATTAGGATACTGATTTCAACATAAAACAGAAATTAGGGATCTAAGAGCTTCTTAGGTAGAAGAAGGCTAAAAAGGAAGAGAGGATATGTTGAAGACTTGAGTCCTAGTTCTACATAATTGGTGGAAAGTTTTATTTGAATTCTTTGATAATTGAAATTCGTATAAATTATGCCCATTCATTTGAATCACAACCCTAACTAAGTAATTAAATAAGATTTAGATAACTTAAATCAAGTGATTTTGTAATTAAGACAAATAAGAAGTATTTATGATCGAATTAACATATTTTGATTAAATTTTCCCAATAATTTTTATTTTTTGATTAGATTTTGAGGATCTATTATAAAATATGAAGATCATTGAAATCAAATGGTTAAGAATTAAAATGTTTGGGTTCTTAAGAGAGAAAATGGGTTTAATTTGGTTCTTAAACTTTTATTAGTATTGTGATGATATGATTGAGTTTCAATCATGTTTTATATGTAGATAATTGTGTATATGTTATATGGGTCATATATGAAGGTTTTCTGATCTTTAATGGAGGATTTAATTGGATTTTCTTGTGTTCGAAAAAACAAATCCCGTAAGGTGGAAACTTCAAACACTAAAGCATGACATCGACTGACCCTGCCCCAACAGTTAATCGATGCCTTTAGATATTAGGAAAATTCTTTTATCTTTTTAATTTTGATAATTAGTAATCAAGAATTATTTTGGGTTGACTCCTGGCCTAAATTGATTAATATTATCATATTATTAGTATAAACAAGATGACTTAAATGTAAAATAATGAATGGATTCCTTAATCTTTGTTAAATGAAACTAAAGTGGATGAATTTATTTTTGTACTCAAATTAACATGGTTATTAAATATTGTGATCGTTACATTATGCACATCTTGCATGAGTATTCATTGTGAACATACTAAGTGCAAGATTTCATTTGAAATGGGGACAAATGGCATAGACTGCTATGGTTTCTTAGTGAGTAAACGAGATAGCTTAGTTAATATTTACCATGGGTCACACATCTAGGTACCTGTGTCAGAGATGAATTAAAGGGAGATTTCGTTTATGTATTCGTTGGTATGGTAGGTTATATGGTTGATGGGTAGACGTGGTTATTTATCCATTACCTTCACTAAATTTTAGGTTCAAGATGACCTAAGACTATATTTAATACGTGCAATTGATCCACAAAGGCATTAGAGTTAGGCCTTTGTTACTTGATTTACTTATGTGATCCTTGTACTCTTAATTGGTTCATAAGACTTGATTGAAATGGAGTAATGTTATCTTTGATTTCAAGGTTTAATTTCATATGTGTAGAATAAAACTTAATCATACGGTCACTTGGGAATTGGGATCTTAGATGCGCACGATATTAGGATTTTAAGGCGTGGTAATTCTAAAAGTTGTTAAAAAGCTATAAGCATATTCATAGTTATGATTTTTTATAACTTCCATTATAATTTTATTCTCTTTAAAGTTTCCATCAAAATTATGTATTTAACTTTTCAGGACCCAGGTCACCCACTCCACGGCCTTAATCGATGGAATTGTTATAATTCATCCTTCTATTGTAGATTTATGTTAGGATGTATGTGTCATTGTCCTCCATGTCAAATGTATCTTTTCTTTTATTTTTTTGTTATAGTGAAAATTATACACTCTTATTATTATATTTTATATAGCCTATAGTATTTGGGTTTTCATGTAGATCTGACTCATGTGGACGCTATTAGAGTACATGAATATCTTATTTTTATATTCAGTTTTATTTTTAGTCTACTTTTTTCTTGCATGCTTATAATGGTACTCATTTGTTTAAACTATGGTACTTTTAAATATATAATTGATCAATCTATTCATAAATATTATGGGGTGTCATATTTGGTATCAGAGAATTCTAGGTTCTAGTGTCCTAGGGGTGTTGAGTGCATTTATCGCTACTTATTCATTAACATTCTTTGATAGTGGAAAGCCCTATATTCAACAATTGAACTCAAAGACTTGCACGATTTATTAACGCAATTTGGATTTCTACCTTTCAGATGATGAACCCCTCGGAGACTTCTTGGCTACCAAATATCTACAGGGAGTAATGAGTAGGCCAAGGCATCTTAGCTACCATAAAAGCCACCACCTATCCCACCACAGTGGTAGACACTAGATATGACACAGTTTTAGCCAGTATTATGGCCCAAGACATTGGAACGATGATGGAATCCCTCTAATAATAGACGTAGTCACTAGTGGCCATACATGTACATGCTCCTCAAGAGACCAAAACTTTCTGGGAGCATGCAAAGATTGCCTTTTTAAGGGACACCCTCCAAAGTTTATGGGGTCCTATGATTCAATAGTGTCTCTTTTATGGAGGCATGAGATTAAGCCACATTTGAGGGTGGTTGAGTGTACAAATTTTTATTAACACACATTGACAAGATTCAGTTTGGTTAGACATGCCCTGGTGGTAGACTATTACCACCCCAGAAGAGAGGTCTCATGTGACTTTATCATAGTCTTGGGTCAAGTTTAATAGAAACTACATCCCATTTTCACAACAGAGACCTTTACTGAGTACGAAAGAGAGATAACTCATCTTATACACTTTTCCCTAGAAGTGGAGAGATATGAGGATTTTAAGATGGATTGGTTTGTACGGGGTTTAAATTTTAATATTAAGAAATTGTTGTTGGGAAGTACCTTGTTTAACAATTAACTCCATATGGTAAATGCGTATTTGGTAAATTATAGTGCTCACCATGAATCCTAAGGGAGACAAAAAAAAGAATGAGATAGAAGAAAACTAAGATGGAGAGATCAAGAGTCGGATAAGGGATAAAAGTGTCAAAGAGTGAGGAATCTTCCCAGGCATAGGTAGGATCTAGATAGATACTTAGAGAACCATTACATGGTGAGAAACACCCTAAAAGATTCAAAGGTGATGAACATCACCACGGCGGGGGGGGGGGGGGGGGGGGGGGGGGAGGGGTAGGGTTAGCATTAGGGCTACAGAGGCCAAAGTTAGTTTGGGTATCTGAGTCAGCAGCAACAGGGCTAGCTGAGCCATAGAGGATGGGATCAGGCACAATGTCAGTTTGGAAAGCCTTACGGTCATGAGAATAGGAAGAATGTTTGCAAATAGGATAACACTTCCAGTGGTACATGTTATGTTTGTGGAGAGTTGGGCCATACATTTAGGAAATTCCCCAAGGGGATTCGATTCGGCCCATCATAGATTCAGTAGGGACGTTAACAAGCACTTCCATCACCACCTTAGTTTCATGCCCTCCCACCCATTCCTTATTACCCAACATTGTCTTCTCTTAGAGATCAGGTTTAGGGACGTCCATTCAACATATACTATCAAGACTTTCCAGTGCAACGACACATTATAGAGTATAATGCTTATAATAGTTATGCCCAAGTTCTTTTTTATATGGTATCTTCAGACTCCTTATCTAGTTCTGGATCCGTTGTTACATCGATTATGATAAGTGTAGCTTCCAAGTTTTAAATTTGTGTTATCACTCCAGTTGGAGGGGCAGTTGCATTACACTAAAGTTGTAGAGGATCGACAGGTTATGATTTTTTGTCGACTTGCTATTATTACAAATGATTTCTTATGATGTTATAATGAGGATGGATTGGTTGTAGACTTACCATGTCCATATTTATTCTGTAGAGACAATGATTAAGTTCACCATTCTAGGAAAATAAATGTTCCTCTTTGCCATGCCTAAATTGGAGGGGGAGTCTAGAACCCATTTATGTTATATTGATGCAACTACATATGAGGAGGTTGTGACATATCTAGATTTTATCCTAGTGGTACAGGAGGTTTTAGGCGTATTTCTGGAGGTACCGTGATTTCCACTGACAAGAGAGGTAGATTTTTGTATTGACCTAGTCTGGATCACCCGACCCATTATAAGAGCCTTTTACTATATGTCTCTCGTGTAAATGCGAGAATTAATAGAGCAGATCAATAACTTTTGACTTAGGGGTTCATTAGGAGGAGTACATCTCTATGGAGAGCTCTGGTATTGTTCATGAACAAGAAGTATAAAACACTTAGGTCGTTTGTTGATTACCGAGAGTTGAATAAAGGCGTGATAAGGAAAAAATATTTCTTTCCCCGAATCAATGATTTATTTGACTAGTTGAGTGGTGCATCGTTATTTTGAAAGATATATTTGTGCACGTGTTACCATCAGTTGAGGATTAGGTAGGAGGATGTACCAAAGTCAACTTTTCTCACTCATTATGGGTCTTACGAGTTTCAGGTCATGCCATTCGAACTAACCAATGCAGCTGTTGTCCTTGTGGATCTTATGAAATTTGTATTTATTTTGTATCTAGATCAATTTGTAATTGTATTTATTGCTGATATATTGATATACTCACACTCGATGGAGGAGCATACTGGTCACACCCCAAACCCAATATCCATACTGATAATTTATTATGAGAATAATTAAATCATAATCTTGAGCCCATTGGAAATATAATTCATTTATCCATATTTTACTGCATAATATGCATAATCAACATAATATTATTCTTGTACCATAACGAAATCAATATAAGAGTCATAATTAAGTGGACATACAATACTATGATTAAATATTACAATCATCAACTCAATCCCTGCTAACTCAATATATACAATGTGTGAGTATATTAAAACATTCAATGTGATAATGATAAAATCCCCATATTTAAACCCCAACTCTCTCCAACGGTGCAACTCTCAAAGTTACCGATCATATGGTATCCTAGCTGGTAGCGTACAAACCTGAAATTGTTAAAATATAAACCGTAAGCATTTATCTTAGTGAGCTACTCCTTACCTGCAATGGAATACCAATTCTATATCGAATTGGTGGATATAAAATTCGAACAATCCTTCCCATTGGCAATAAAAAATCCTGGATCATAAGATCCAAATAATTCTGCCCATTGGAAATAACAAATCCTGAATCATAAGATCCAAATAATTCTTCCCATTGGCAATAACAAATCCTGGATCATAAGATCCAAATAATTCTGCCCATTGGCAATAACAAATCCTAGATCATAAGATCCAAATAATTCTGCCCATTGGCAATAACAAATCTTGGATATTTAAATATCCAAACAAATCCTGAATACCGAAGTATTCAAAAAAATCCTCTCTTAGAGCTATATTCAAATTCAACATATAATTTTCATATCTACATATGAACAATCATAAGTACACTCACCTTGATAGTTTAACTGGCTTTTCCCTTGCCTTTATCTGGTACTTGTTCAACCAACTCTTCTTCCCTTCTTATCATTAGTAAAATATTTGTATCATCATAATAGTATCAATAATCCAAAGAATGATTTAAATATAATTCAATCCATAAGCATCACATGATTCCATTTAAATCATTTATGACAAGTGAAGTTCCATCCAAATCCATGTTAATATATTTAACATATCCAAATAATAGACCAAATATACATTCATTTATTCTTCATAATTCAATCCTTATCATATTAGGATTCCAATACAAAATACGGTGCGACATTTCAGTTTTCCTAGGGCAAGATATGACCATTTCTTTACCACATAACAAATCTACCCTATAGGCTCTTTTATCGTTCATTCAACTTCCAGGAATTTTCATAATTTTTATACATCATAAACTTCTATGATATTTCACCCAAAATCATTAAACATATTGAACAATAAAAATTAAAGTTTCATAATTTTTAAGGTTCGTTCGCTATGTCAAGCAAAACACCGAACACATGGCGGGCATACTTTCACCCTTAGGGAAGATTTCATACCCGAACTTCAAACTCTCACCAAAGACTCATTTCTTGGTATTTTCTCATGATTTTAGGATATGTCATACATACATGAGTCCATGTTAATCTCCAATTGGAATAAATAAATTCCAGTAAGTATACAAAAATATATGGAAGTTTGAATAAACAAAGTTTCTAAACAAAGCAATTTTCGGGTTTTGTACATTCAACTTAACTTAAACTTGCATATATTCATACATATGCACCCAATCATGAAAGGTCGATAAAAAATCAAGGATTTATATCATATAAATAATAAATGAAAGAAAAATAACAAGATTCATGGCTGGAATTATCTTAGGGGCTTTTACGTAATTTTCTATGAACTTTTTTGAATGTTTCTCCGCACTTTCTTCTTCCTAACCCTCACAATTGTTTTTCCTCAACTTAAAACTCTCCCATACTGAGTTTTCTGAAGAAAGGAGGATATATCAAGGGTTTAAGTCGTCCAAGACAACCTCCACCTCCAACCAATCAATTTAAAACATGTGGCATCATATAAAACAAAATATCATTTAAGGCTAATTGACTACTTTAGCCCTGTTCGTAAAAAGATAATATCTTCCCACTCGGATTTCCATTCGATGGAACATTTGTTGTGTTAGAAACCTAACTCATATATGTACAATTATATAGTTTATACCTCAAGTCAATTGTTATGTCAGAAAGTTCAAAACTAGTCTTAAACTTGAACATTCCTACCGAAAACTTCAAAATTTCACATTTGTAACTAATTTAATATTTCATGCTTTATGGAGCTAGGATTAGACTAAATATAATGAATTAACATTATATATACTAATAACATATTATACATATCACATAATCCAATCATGATTTAAACATAATTTATCATAATTATATTCGGGTTGTCACAATTCTCCCCCTGTTAGGAAATTTCGTCCCCGAAATTGACATACCTTGGTTGTCTGAATAAAAAAAATATGGATAACGTATATTCATGCTATCCTCATTCTCCCATGTGGATTATCCCATGGAATGCCTTATCCACATAACCTTCACATGTGGGATCACTTTTGATCTCAATATTTGTTCTTTCCTATCGACGATTGAAAGTGGTTATTCCACATAGCTCAAATCTTCTTTGAACGCAATAGGTTGTTCCACCAATACACGTGAATGATCCGCTACATACTTTCTCAACATAGAAACATGGAAAACATCATGTAATCGAGCTAACTCCTGTGGTAACGCTAGTTTATAGGCAACCATCCCGACTTTCTCAAGAATTTCATAAGGTCTAATGTAGCATGGACTTAATTTACCTTTCTTTCCAAACCTCATAACTCCTTTCCATGGAGATATACGAAGAAACACATAATCCCCCTTCTAAAATTCTAAATCTTTCCGTCGCTTATCTGCATAAATTTTCTGTCTGCTTTGAGCCGTTCTCATTCTATCTCGAATAATCTTCACTTTTTAGTGGTAACTTCAATCAACTCTGGACCCTCTATCTTCCATTCACCAACTTCACCCCAGCATACGGGTGTATGACACCGTCTACCATACAACGCTTCATATGGTGCCATACCAATAGTATATTGGAAACTATTGTTATATGAAAATTCTATCAAGGGCAAATATTCATCCCAAATTCCTTTAAAATCGAGCACACAAGCTCTAAGAATATCTTCCAAAATCTGTATTGTCCTTTCAGACTGCCCATCTGTCTAAGGATGAAAAGCCGTATTAAACTTCAAGTTAGTACCCATAGCATACTACAGGCTATCCCAAAATCTGGATGTAAAAGTAGGGTACCTATCTGAAACAATATATACCGGTGCTCTATGCAATCGAATAATTTCATTAACATACAATCTAGCAAACCTATCAACTGTATACGTAGTCTTGACTGCTAGAAAATGAGCGGACTTCGTCAATCTATCCACCACTACCCAAATCAAATCTGACCGTTTCTGAGATCGAGGAAGTCCAACCACAAAATCCATCGTTACATGATCCCATTTCTATTCCGACAGTGGCAATGACTAAAGCAGACTAGTAGGTTTCTGATGCTCCACTTTCACTTGCTGACATATAAGGCACCTCGCAACAAAATCATCTATTTAATTCTTCATATTATTCCACCAATAATACTCCTTTAAATCCCTATACATTTTAGTGCTACCAGGATGCATAGTATAAATGGAATTATGAGCCTCATCTAAAATTTCCTCTTTCAATCCACACACAATAGGCACACATAACCGTTGCTTATACAATAAAGTGCCATCATTCATAACACAAAAATCTTCAGACTTACCATCTCAGACATCTTGTCGTTTCTTCTCAAGAAAAGGATCTTGACTTTAAAAATCACGAATACGGGTAGCTAACAAAGGCCTCACTCTTACATGAGCAAAGAACATGTCCCCATCGGCTAACTTCAATTCTACTCCCATCAATCTCAACTCCATGATGTGGGAAACTCTAGCACACCGAATACAAGATAACTTGTCCAAAGCCTTTCTACTCAGAGCATCTGCAACTACATTTTCCTTCCCTGGGTGGTAGTGAATTGTACAATCATAGTCTTTAATTAACTCCATCCATCGCCTCTGCCTCAAATTCATCTACTTTTGAGTAAATAAATACTTAAGGCTTTGATGGTCAGTAAAAATTTCACATACCTGACTATATAGATAATGACGCCATAATTTCAAAGCAGAGACAATAGTAGCAAGGTCCAAATAATGTGTAGGATAATTACGTTCATGTGTACACAACTGCCTAGAAACATAAGCAATAACTTTACCATGTTGCATAAAAACACAACCCAACCCCTGGTGTGAAGCATCAGTATAAATAACAAAACCATCTCCACCATGCGGAATACTAAGAACAGGTGCAATTACCGACCTCTTTTTCAATTCATCAAAAAAAAATCGCAATCAGAATTCCATTCAAACTTAACATCTTTCCGGGTTAGTTTAGTCATCGGCAAGGCAATTGAAGAAAATCCCTTAATAAACCTTCTGTAATACCCAACTAAACCCAGAAAACTCCTCACCTTAGTCATATTATTAGTCCTCTCCCAATTTACAATAGCTTCTACCTTCTTGGGATCAACACACATACCATCTCCAGAAATAACATGGCCTAAAAATGCAGCTTTTGATAGCCAAAATTCACATTTGCTAAACTTAGCATACAATTGCTTATCTTTCAACACATTCAAAATAGTTCGGAGATGCTTTTCATGTTCAACCATATCACGTGAATAAATTAGAATATCATCAATAAAAACTATCATAAATGAATCAACAAAAGGATGTAGTACCCAGTTCATAAGATCCATAAATACAGCTAGAGCATTAGTCACCCCAAAAGGCATCACCAAAAACTCAAAATGACCAAACCGAGTGTGAAAAGCAGTTTTAGAAATACCACTCTCCTTCACCCTCAACTGATGATACCCTGATCGCAAGTCCATCTTTGAAAACACTTTAGCACCCTGTAACTGATTAAACAAATCATTTATACGAGGTAAAGGATATTTGTTCTTAATTGTAGCCTTATTCAGTTGCCTATAATCAATACACACACGCATAGTACCATCTTCCTTTTTCACAAATAAAACTTGTGCACCCCATGGAGATACACTGGGTTGTATAAATCCCCTACGAAGTAAATTCTACAACTGGATCTTAAGTTCTTTCAATTCAACAGGTTCCATTCTATAAGGTGTCATTGAAATAGGTATGTCCCCGGTGCTAATTCAATACTAAATTCAACCTCTCTTTCTGAAGGTAACCGGGGCAACTCAGTAGGAAACACTTCTGGAAAATCCCGTATAATAGGAACATCAACTAACTATAAAGCCCCCTTCCTAGTGTCAAGAACATATGAAATAAAACCCTCACAACCCTTATTCAATAATTTCCTCGTCTAAATAGCAGAAATGATGCAAATGGGAACAATTTTTCTTTCCCCACAAATTTAAATTTAGGCTCACCGGCATATTAAAAACAACTTCCTTACGGAAACAATCCATAGATGCATGATATTTAGATAACCAATCCATTCCCAGAATTATATCAAAATTAGAAATATCCAATGGAAGCAGATCTATAACTATATCTCTAACCCCCACAGTCAAAACACAATCATGAAAAACATACTCGGCTACAATCATATCCCCCATAGGCATATAAATACCCAACCCCACATCTAGACGAGTACATGGTCTATTCAAGTATACAGCAAAAGCATAGGATACAAAAGAATGTGTGGAACAAGGATCAATCAAAACATAAGCACTTCTATGAGTAACAGAAAGTGTACCTGTCACCACATCTAGAGTAATCTGAGCTTCTTTCATTGTAAAAACTCATCCACCTGGCCTGGAACTACTAGCTTGTCCTATGCCCATACTTTTCACTACACTGCCTGGAGATAATAAGATGCTTACTACTTCATTATGTGCTGCTGGAGTCTCTGGCAACTACAGACAATTCTTCTTAACATGCCCTACTTGATGACAATGGTAGCATTCCACTCCTTTAAGCTTAGGACACTCAGATTTATAATGCCCCACCTCTTTACAAAAGAAACATGTGTCTCACGTTTTCCTGACCTCCTAACCAGACTAGAAGACTCTCCACCCCTACTATCTCTGCCAAATCACCCCTGACCTCTACCACTATCTCCACCTCCTCTCTGAAATTTATGAGGTTCCATCTTAACACTTCCACCCTCACCTCCCTTAGACTGAAAGGCATCAAATCTACTTTTCTTAAAACTCTCTATACTCTCCACCCCTTGGTTTATTTTCCTTTATGCTATCGTGGCTTTGTTTACCAGAGAAGCATAATCTTATAACTCATAAGTGGACACTCTATTTTGAATAGGCCAAATAAGTCCATCTTGAAACTTACTACATTTATCTTCTTCATTCTCCACATACTTTGTAGTAAATCTAGACAAAGCTGTAAATTTAGCCTCATACTCCCTCACGTACATTTTTCCTTGCGTCAAATTTATAAATTACGTCAACTTCTGCCTCCTATAAACTTTAGGGAAATACTTAACATACAAAGCTTTAATAAATTCAGCCCAAGTAATAAAATCAGAACCTTCCATCCTGGGCACCAAGTGGTTGCTGGCTTCCCACCAATATTTGGCCTCTCCTCTCAGCTTAAACACTTCTAGATTCACTTTTGGGTTATCTGGAACCTTCATAACTGCAAATATAGTTTCTATATCCCTGACCCACATCTTAGCTTCCATAGGTTCAACTAAACCTGAATATTCTGGAGGGTTCAACTTCAAAAACTTCTCATTCATGGAATCCTTCATTTCCTTCCTTGCCTCTTTCTTAATCCTAGCCACAGTCTTCAATTCTAGATATCTATCATGTTACTCTGCCATTAATGCCATATTTCTTTCCTACTATTATGACATCCTCAATATTGCCTGTGCCATTATTTGCATCTCTGTAGGCTGCTCCTGCTCTCTAGCCCTTCCATCAATGCTCTGCTGTACTTCAATATTATCTGTAAGAGAAGCTAATCCCTCTTATCTATGTTGTCCATTCCCAGGTTCCATCTAGAATTATCTGTAAAACAATAAAGTTCTAACAACCAATATAAACAGTTTATAATACTAAACTAACGATTAGTACATAAACAGTTCATAAATATCAAATCGACTCAATACTGCCATCTACCCGTCACACACGTCCAGAATTAACAACCACGCTCTGATACCACTAATTTTCACACCCCAAACCCAATATCCATACTAATCATTTATTATTAGAATAATTAAATCATAATCTTGAGCCCATTGGAAATATAATTCATCTATCCATATTTTACTACATAATATGCATAATCAATATAATATTATTCTTGTACCATAACGAAATCAATATCAGAGTCATAATTAAGCGGACATTTAATACAATGATTAAATATTACAATCATTAACTCAATCCCTGCTCACTCAATATATACAATGTGTGAGTATATTAAAACATTCAGTGTGAGAATGATAAAAGTCCCATATTTAAACCCAGCTCTCTCCAATGGTGCAACTCTTAAAGTTACCGATCATATGGTATCCTAGCTGGCAGCGTACAAACCTGAAATTGTTAAAATATAAACAATAAGCATTTAGCTTAGTGAGCTACTCCTTACCTACAATGGAATACCAATTCTATATCGAATTGGTGGATATTAAATCTAAATAATTCTGCCCATTGGAAATAACAAATCCTGAATCATAAGATCCAAATAATTCTGCCCATTGGCAATAACAAATCCTGGATCATAAGATCCAAATAATTCTGCCCATTGGCAATAACAAATCCTAGATCATAAGATCCAAATAATTCTGCCCATTGGCAATAACAAATCTTGGATATTTAAATATCCAAACAAATCCTGAATACTGAAGTATTCAAACAAATCTATATTCAAATTCAACATATAATTTTTATATATACATATGAACAATCATAAGTACACTCACTTTGATAGTTTAACTAGATTTTCCCTTGCCTTTATCTGGTACTTGTTCAATCAAATCTTATTCCCTTCCTATCATTATTAAAATATTTGTATCATCATAATAGTATCAATAATCCAAAGAATGATTTAAACATAATTCAATCCATAAGCATCACATGATTCCATTTAAATCATTTATGACAAGTGAAGTTCCATCCAAATCCATGTTAAAATCATAGACCAAATATACATTCATTTATTCTTCATAATTAAATACTTATCATATTAGGATTCCAATACAAAAGACGGTGTGATATTTCAGTTTTCCTAGGGCAAGATATGGCCATTTCTTTACCACATAACAAATTTACCCTATAGGCTCTTTTATCGTTCATTCAACTTCCAGGAATTTTCATAATTTTTATACATTATAAATTTTTATGATATTTCACCCAAAATCAGTAAACATATTGAACAATACAAAATTAAAGTTTCATAATTTTTAAGGCTCATTTTCTATGTCAAGCAAAACATCGAACACATGACGGGAATACTTTCACCCTTAGGGCAGATTTCATACCCGAACTTCAAACTCTCACCAAAGACTCATTTCTTGGTATTTTCACATTATTTTTGGATATGTCGTACATATATAAGTCCAGGTTAATCTCCAATTGTAATCAATCATTTACAGTAAGTATACAAAAATATTTGGAAGTTTGAATAAACAAAGTTTCTAAACAAAGAAGTTTTAGGGTTTTGTACATTCAACTTAACTTAAACTTGCATATATCCATACATATGCACCCAATCATTAAATTTCAATAAAAAATCAAGGATTTACATCATATAAATCATAAATGCAAGAAAAATAACAAGATTCATTGTTGGAATTACCTTAGGGGCTTTTACGTAAGTTTCTATGAATTGTTTTGACTGTTTCTCCTCACTTTCTTCTTCCTAACCCTAACAATTGTTTTTCCTCAACTTAAAACTCTCCCAAACTGAGTTTTCTGAAGAAAGGAGGATATCTCAAGGTTTTAAGTCGTCCAATAAAACCTCCACCTCCAACCAATCAATTTATAACATGTGGCATCGTGTAAAACAAAATATCATTTAAGGCTAAATGACTACTTTAGTCCCTGTTCGTAAAAAGATAATATCATCCCACTCGGATCTCTGTTTGATGGACCGTTTGTTGTGTTACTAACCTAACTCATATATATACAATTATCTAGTTTATACCTCAAGTCAATTGTTATGTCATAAAGGTCAGAACTACTCTTAAACTTGAACATTCCTACCGAAAACTTCCAAATTTCACATTTGTAACTAATTTAATATTTCATGCTTTATGGCACGAGGATTAGACTAAATATAATGACTTAAAATTATATATACTAATAACATATTATCCATATCACATAAGCCAATCTGATTTAAACATAATTTATCATAATTATATTCGGGTTGTCACAATACTCATCATTTGAGATTGGTTCTACTGACACTCGGGGAAAAAAATTATATGCTAAGTTTTCCAAATCTGGTTTTTGTCTCTAGGAAGAACAATTCCTAGGGAACATCATGTCAAATTAAGGAATTTTCTTTGTTCCTAAAAATATATGCATGGTAATGAAGAGGGGATAGCCCACGACATCGATCGAGGTTTGAAGATTTTTAGGCTTGGCATACTATTATCTCCTATTTATTCAAGATGTTTATAGAATTGCAGAGCCATTAACCAACCTAACCCAAAATGGATATCATTTGTTCAAAAATCAAAATGGTAACAAGCATTTGAGGATCTTAAAAAGAGTCTCACCACCACTCCAGTTCTCGCATTGTCTAGGGTAGGCATTGAGTATATGTA
This sequence comes from Sambucus nigra, assembly GCA_949130495.1. Taxonomy (NCBI): domain Eukaryota; kingdom Viridiplantae; phylum Streptophyta; class Magnoliopsida; order Dipsacales; family Adoxaceae; genus Sambucus; species Sambucus nigra. The sequence goes on from OX422208.1 coordinate 127,729,368, forward strand.
ATCGGGAATTCTTGACTTTAAGGTTCGGGTGAAGTTTTGAAGCAAGAAAAAATGGCTATATCTTACACCTATAGAAAGTTGAAAACACATGAGAGTAATTACCAATCTCATGATTTTGAGTTAGTAGTTGTGGTATTTACCCTTCGAATCTAGAGGCATTATTTTACTAGAGAACGATTTCCATTATTCTCCATTAACAAAAGTCTCTAGTAATTTTTCATTCATACGGATTTAAATATGAGGAAGCGGCAATAGTTGGAGTTTATAAAAGACTATCACTTTTTCATCCAATACCATCCAGGGAAGGCAAATATAGTGGCAGATGCACTGAGTCATAGGCCAGTGGCTTCATTGGCCACTTTATGGGCAAAGCATGGAGAGTACTTATCGGATTAATGGGCCGAGAAATGGAGTACGCTAAGAGATATGGACTTTGAGAATATTTTAATGGTCGTGGTAACATTTACCCACCATTATTGCATAGGTAGTTCAGGCGCAGTTGATAAGTCCTTTTTGATAAGGAAAAGTGAGGGGGCTACAAATGGGTGAAGTTACCTTCTTATCGATAGGATCGGATGGGGATTTGCGGTTCCAAGGATGGATATTAGTGCCTGAGGATCCAAAAGTTCAAAGGGAAGTCTTAGCCTAGGCTCACGAATCATGGTACATGGTGTATTCAATAGGCAACAATATGTATCAAGATATGAAGCGATCGTATTGGTGGATGGAATGAAGATGGGTATTGTTCACTATGTGTTTAGTTGTGCTACTTTCCAGTCAGTAAAGGTGGATCACCAATAACCATCATGATAGTTATAACCTTTAAAGATTCCTCAATGCAAATTTAAAAGCATCTCCATGGATTTTATTATTAAGTTACCATAGTCATAGCACGATCATGATTCTGTTTGGGTTATTATGGATAGATTGATGAATCTAGCCTATGTCTTACCCTTTAAGACAATTTACTCCACTAAAAAGTACAAGAATTTATTCATAAGAGAGATTGTGAGACTACATGGGATACTAATAAACATTGTGTAATATAAGGGTACCACTTTTATCTCCCATTTTTTAAAGTCATTCTAGTATGCAATGGAAGTTCAGATGATTTTGAGACGAATTTTCAACCACAATCGAATGACCAAATGAAAAACGTGCATCAATTATTAGAGGATATGCTCAGGGCTTGCATGTTATACCTCAAAATCTCATTTAGTTCGAGGTTTGGAAAGGGAATTTTGTAATCCTGGAATTTAGAGTTCCCGTCGTCTAGATTTACAATGTTTGGTTGGAAATTTAGGGGGAACTTGGAATTCTTGGAATTTAGAATTCCCACAAAATTGGAATTCTCCTTTCCCTTTTAAAATGGAAGGAATCCTATATTCCTAGGCATTCTAACTTACTTTTGTGGTGAGAAAAAATCCCATATCACATAAACTTTCACATACTCTCTCTCTCTCTCTCTCTCTCACACACACACACACACACACATACACTATCACATGCACACATGTATACATACACACACACTCCCTCTCTTGTGCAAGATCACACACACTCTCTCTCTTACACATAGATAAACATAGTATCTTTATCTCTTACACACATACATTCACACACACACACACATACATACAATCTCGCTTTCACACACACACACACACACTCTTTCTCACACACACACACACTCTCTCTCTCATACACATATATATACACATTTACACTTTCTCTCACACACATATGCACACACACTTTCTCTCTTACTTTTAACCATGCCCAGACCCAGACCCACAACCACACACTCTCTCTCTCTCCCTCTCCCACACATACACACACTAAAACTCACACAACCACACAACACACACACACTCTCTCACTCACCACACTCTCGTGTGCACATGCTCAAATTGAGTATAAGGTTATTTTAGTTAAATAATATGTATTCCCAATATGGGAAAGTAATTTAGATGCTGGGAAAAAAAGAATTCATGTTGGAACCAAACATTGGAATGGAATTCAAGATTTTAGGAACTTAGAATTCCTAGAATCAAGAATTCCCATTCCTTCTTCAAACCTTGAACCAAGCGAGCCCCAAGGGTAATTGGGATGTACATTTGCTACTTATTGAGTTTTCCTATAACAATAGCCATCAGAAGACGATCGAGATGGAACTCTACGAGGTATTACATGGACTATCATGATGTTCGCCCAATTGTTGGGTAGGATCAAAGGAACATTGGATTTTTGCACCAGACTGTATCAAGGACACTTCATTGAAGGAATCTCTTATTTAGGTGAGAATGAAGATAGCCCAGGATCATCAAAAAAGTTATACGGATAAGAGGAGCAGTAAATTGGAGTTCCTAATGGGATAACAAGTTTTATCGAGAGTATCCATAATAGATCGAGTGGTTAGATTTGGAATGAGGGGGAAGTTATATCCTTAATAAATAGTCCCTTTTCTTGATTATTGAGAGAGTGGGCACAGTGGCGTATCTTTTAGCGCTATCCGATCACTTTCACATAATACACGACATTTTTCACGTATCCATGTTGAGAAAATTCGTGAGGTGTGAGGATGAGTATCAACACATTGATCTCGATGAATTGTAGTTATAATAGGATGTTAGTTACAAAGAGGGGCCTCAACTTATCCTTGACGATAGAGAGAAGATCCTACGATCAAAGGTCTTTTTTGCTAGTGAGAATTCAGTGGGGACATCATAGTGAGGAAGAGTCTAAGCAGTAGTGTGAGGAGGATATACAGGGCAAGGTTTCAAGAGTTATTGTACCTAGATACATCCATATTTCGAGTACGAGATTTCTTTAATTAGGGGGGAAGAATTTAATTCCCCGTATATTTCCTATGTAATAAATAGAATAATACATGTGCTTGAGTGATATTTAATGTCACAACTTACTTATTCATATATAAAGGAAGTCTATAATTTAGAGACACAAAAAACATTAACAAATATTTTAATCATGATTCAAGGTAAAAACATAACCAATGAGGCTAATAATAGAATATGTGTTATTTTCTCTTATTGGTTATAAGGACGATGGATTACAATGGTTAAGAATATTTAAAATTAGGCATTTGGGGATAAGATATTTAAAACCCCAAATTAGTCCCAAGCCCTAGTAGGCTTTTATTAGTTATTATTTTATCATTAGCAGACTCATTTTACAATAAAACAAAAATTGCGGATCTAAGATCTTGGAGAGAAGAAAGCTAAAAAGAAGAGAGAAGATTTTTTAGATTTGAGACATATTTCTACACAATTGGAGGCAAACTTGATTTGAATTGTTGTATAATTCAAATTTTTGTAAGTTATGGATATTTTTTTGAATCAAAACTATATTCAATTAATTAAATCAGATTTAGATTATGTAAATTAAGTAAATTCATACTTAACATAATTAGAAAGTAATTAGGATTATTTAAACATCATTTTGATTGAATCATCATAATAATTGTTATGTTTTGATTAGATTTTGAATAGGTTCGAATTTGTTACTATAATCTATTTAAAACCTTAGGATCTATTTCAAAATATGTAGATAATTAAAATAAAATGGTTGAGAATTAAAATGTTAAGGTTTTTGAGAGAGAAAATGAGTTTAATTGGGTTCTTGAACTTTTAATAGGATCTTGATGAAATAATTGAGGTTTTATCATGTTTTGTATGTAGATACATCATGTAAATGTTATATGGATCATATATAAAGGTTTTTTTCTCTTTAATGGAAGATTGAATGGGATTTTGTTATGCTGGATAAGACGAACCCTGTAAGAGCTGGGGGAATTTCAAACACTAAAGCACGCAGTCGATCGACCCTCCCCCCGTAGTTGAAAGGTGATTTCAGTTATTTTGCAAATTGTTTTGATTCTTTTTATTTTGATATTAGTTAATATTAAGTATTTTTGGATGACTCCTGGCCAAAATTGAAGCATATTATTTGGCTATTAGTATTAATTAGATGACTTAAATGTAAAATAATGAATGGATTCCTTAATCTCTTTTAAATGATACTACAGTGGATGAATTTAGTTTAGTACTCGAATTTTATGGTTAATATGGTTATAAATCGTTGTGTTCTTTATGTGATGAATACCCTGCGTGAGTACTCGTGGCGAACGTACAAAGGGGGATTCCTTTTAAAAAGGGAATGAACGTCTCAAACCGGTATGGTACCTCAGTGAGTAGACGAGATGACTTAGTCAATTTTTACCTCATGATCATATGTTTAGCTACCTATGTCCAAGATGGATTACGGGTACATTTATTTTATATATACTTTAGTATGGTAGGTTATATTATTAATGGGTATACGTGGTGATTTATCCCTTTCCTTGATGATGTATTAGATTCGGGATGACGTAAGACTATACTTAGCACGTGCGAGTGATCCCCTGAGGCATTATAACAAGGCCATTATTAGTTCATTTACATATGTGATCCTCATACTCTAAGACTATCTTAATTTATCCATAACACTGGATTTGATTAGAGTAATATTGTCTTTAATTTTAATGTTTTATTTTCATGTGTAGAGTAAAACTTAACCCTAGAATCACTTGGAATTTTGGATATTAGATGCGCATGATATTAGGATTACAACATGGTGTAATTCTAAGAGATGTTAAAAAGATAAAGGCAAGTGCATGATTATGATTTGTTACAACTTTCATTCTACTTTTATTCTCTTTAAATGCATTTTTAATGTTATGGATTTAATGATTTAGGACCAAGATTGCCCGCTCCAAATCCTTGAACGATAGTGTTGCTGTCATTCATGCTTTTGTTGTAGATCTACATTAAAATGTAGGTGTCACTAGCATGTGTGTCAAAGCTATCTTTTTTTTTGTTATATTACAGAGAGTTAAACACTCGTATTTGTATATTTCGTATAACCTATATTATTTTGGTTGCCATATATATTTTACTCATGTAGACAGTATGTGAGTAATGGGATATCTTTCTATGTGGACATTCAGTTTTGTTTTCAGTTTATTTCTTTTTTTGCATGCTTATAGTGAAACTATTTTTTTAAGCTCCAATACTTTTTAATATAAAATTGATCAATTTATTTTTTTAATTTTAGGGGGTGTCACATAAGGGCTTTGCATGTGTTATTGGGTAATTGTTATTTATCACTTGCACTTAGGTGGTGGAATTTACCTTATTGTATTTGTATAACAATCTGAATGATAGATTTTTTAAAGATTGTGAAGACGGAGGCCAAAGTAGGCCTAAATGACTAGTGAAGGTGTAGTGTTGAAGTGAGTAGGGAGGACCTCACTAGTAGAATGAACCACGTAAAAGGAAAAGACCCCAAGAGGATTCCAGGAGAATACGATATAATCAACTATGACCAGTTGAGACACGAGTAATGAGGAGAGGTACAGTGAGGCAAGTTTTACCGAATCGACAATTGAGTCAAGGTCAACATGGCCTCCATTAGGGCCATAATTTTTATAGTTCCTCTAGAGGAGGGTGTTACAATTATAGTGAGTGAGACCACTTAGTTATTAATATCCTCAGGGCAACCTATATTATTGAGTTTATCACCAAGGGATAATTACATTTATAGTTACGGCTCACGTGCATAAGTTTTACCTGATGTCGAGTAGCTATAGTTATTTATTAGTAGTGTGTTTACTATGTATGTGTGTGTGTGTGTGTGTATATATATCTATATATATATTATCACTGTGTTTTATTTATGTGTAGATACCCTAACAGATAGTTCTTTACATCATGGTTGTATATACGTAACAATTTGTTTGGCCATCTTGGTTTTCATCCGCCATTAATTATTTTTAAGAGATACCGTTGTATTTTGAGATTATTTTGATTCCTATGTACTATGATTTATGCTTTTTCTTTTCAAACAGGGGATATTTTTATGGTTATGCTTAGGCTCGTGATAATGTCTACTCTCACTGAAGTATAGATGCAAGCATATTAAGAGGGGACTATAAGGATGTTATAAATAGTCAAAATATTTATACATATCTAAATAGGTACTTATTTAATATCTATATAAGTGAGTTGTAGTATCCTTAAAGGTGGCACTACCATTGGCCCATTACTAGGGCATCATAATGGATTAACTCCATTAGAGATATAGTGTATCGCATGAGGAGGTGCCACTAGGTTTTTGTGTATTATTAAGATAAATTATAATTGTGGGAAAGGATCCAAAAAGATTAATTGTTAACTGAGTTGATGTTTGGACCATCTGGGACAAGGTAAGGTGACAATATAGGATGAGTGTTCATTTTTTGCCTATCAAAGACCTATTGGAATAGTCGATGAGAGTTATTTCTTTTGTGAACGAGTTATCACCAGTGGTATGATCGGGAGGAGAATATTCGAAAAGAAGTTTTCAAATGTAATATTGAGTGTGCATGTCATTTAGTGCATTTTAACCGCACAGTAAATGATTTCGCTGTGATTGGAGATGTTATCTTATTGAAGTGAGTGTTGGGTAGCAGTAGTGCATGTTATATCCAAATTTGAGTTTGGGGTATTTCAAGCCCAAGTGTTGAATTTTCTACTTGGCGATGGTATTCAACCCGTATTTGGTAGGAGTTTATTTTCTCCATTAGATGGAAGGAGAGGGTTAATTTTTCAAAGGTAGATTTTTTATTCCATAGGGTTCCAAGCTACGAGAGTTAGTTTTGATCAAGGCATGTGTATTGTGATTCAATTTACATCCCAAAAGCTATTAGATGTATAGTAATTAGGGGAAGTTCATATTATTATCACGGTGAAGCATTTTTAGCATACCTTGTGTCAAGAGGGTTCTCCTGCCAATGAAAAAGTTAAAACAATGACATTTAAAGAATTATAATGCTCTAAATTCCAGGTGGAAAGTGGGAGATCATACGTATTGATTTCGATTGGGATCAGAGGTTTTGAAGAAGATATGGAGTTATTCGGGGTCATTTAATTAGAGTAACCAGGTGGATTAGATCTAAGAGTTAGTTAGTTATCCATATTAGGAGGGGCTCTAGACACATCAAAAGAAGTGATGTTCATTATGGATCACTTGAGTGTTGCGTGAGTAAGCAAATAATCTTTTGATCCTAATGGAAACATGGTCTGGGGTCCAAGGAAGTTGGTCAAGTGCTTTTGAAGATCTCTCCGAGAATGGGAATTGTGAGATAGGATTCCAATGGGATTTTGTCTTTCCCATTTATAAGTACTTTTCATACTTATGAATAGGGTGAGGTTGATGTCATTTCATGTCACCTTATCATGTCGATGAATACATAATATTTTTATTGGTACATGATAGCGGGAGTTCCCAAGGGAAATTTATATTTCAACAGTTAAACTACTTTTTTAATGAGATTTTTTCTAACACAACATACAATGATATACCTTAGTGTGTATTAGGTTGTATGACAAGTAATCTCTACATATATTATGAGAATGCTATGGACGAGATATTGTTAGAATTTCATGTAAAAGTATATTGAATTCGAATTCTGAGGATGAAATTTCGTGTTGCATGGGGAAGAATATAATACCCCGTATTTTTTACTTTATTTAATTTTGAAAATTAATTATTTGTGCTTGTTGTGACATGTGATGTAACTATTTAAAACTTATATGTGTTAAATAATTCATGATCATAACAAAAGTAAGTGAGAAAATTAATATAATCCATATTTTCTTATTTTATATGGACTTTTAGGACACTTAGAATGTTTGTTTTGCCTAAATTCGGGTTTGATCTCATTTGTTAGTACATAACAAGGGTAGGGAGAGAATTGGGGATTTGAGTCTTGAGTTCTCACATTTGGCGCAAAGAAAGTTTATTTAGAGTTTTTGAGATAATAATCACATTAATTGCATAACGTGAAATTGGAAAAATCCTTCATGAATTCGAGTTAGGATTGATATATAATGATTAGAATGTGATTGCATGTATTAATCAACCAAAATCCCCATGTTAATTGAGAAATCCCATGTCAATCTGGATCAATTTGAAGGGATTTTTTAAAATTAGGGTTTATAGGTTTAATATGGAATTTACCTTTTAAATCCTGATATGGTTGTATATAATTGTTAGAAATAGGTTTGGTTGACGTTGGGACAATTATATATGAAGGAGATTGAGTTTGGATCTGATTTTGGAGCATGGACTGGTGTTACTGGAGGTTTTTGCGATTGAATCCCGTAAGGGGGAAGAACATAATATATGGGACAATCGATAGATGGACCCCTGAGAGGTTTTCGATCAACTTCCCTTGATTCTCCTAGGAATGGGGTAAAGAATTATTAGGGTTGGAATTTAGTGAATATGGATAGGTTAGTTTGGGTTTTAGATTATTTATGGATGAAGAAGTGAAATCATGTTATTATTGTGAGGATCAAGGTTTTGGTGTTGGGTTAGTTGGGTATTTTTACATTATTCAATTTATAGGGGTTAAATTGATTATGAGATATGAATTTCAGACGTGGGGGTAGGGTCAATTGTTTTATGTACTTTTAGAAGCTTATATAATTATTTTAGATGGTTGGGTTTGATAGGGTTATGGGAAGTATTATTGGAATGTTTTCTTGGGGAGACTAATATTAAGTCAAAAACTCGAGAGTGGGTAGTTAGTATATTCGATGTTACTGTATAAGTTAGATGTGTGAAATTACCTAGATGAGGATCCTTGGGAAATAAATTCGGGATTATATGAGATGGTATATAATGATTTTGCGAGGTTTAAGTATAAGTTGGGTGTGAGACTATATATGGACTTGAGGGCCTTGGGATTTAGGGCTGATGTTTTATAGGATCGATTATAGTACCGTGTAAATAGTCTAATCTAACATTGATATTATGCATGACCCAGTAGCGTGGGTTGGTTTGTGTTTGTTTTCTTTAACCGGTTATTGGGGTTATATTTTCTTGCATGTTTACGTGACGTACAACCATGTGTGAGTCTCATGGTATTACATACTAGAGGGTTTATCCTTGTGGGGAGAGTACGATGTGGATTGCACTGGCACCTCAGTCATAAAGATGGGTTTTACCTTAGTCATTTTATCCAGAACACTACTGCCTACGTTCCCATGTCCCGATGGAGAATACATGGGGATGTCATTGTATAATCCTTAGGCATGCGTTTGATGTTAATCGTATAGTCTTAAGTATGGTAGTCATTGAGATTTATGGGAAATAATAATGATTATCCCTTGTTTATGTTTTCCTCTTATAGGTGTGGGACTATGTATAACTCTGCCTAATACATGGGAGTGATCTCGGTGGTACATGGAATATGCATTTGTTATGTGTCTACATGAGTCTATCCCATTTACTTGTACATGTCAGGGGTTGTACCTATAAATGGATGTTAAACATTGTGATTATCTTTTTTCTACTTTATGTGATTGTGTGTGCGATACTCAATATAATGTAGCAGTTTATGTGCTATACTAGTGATGTATAGGACTTATGCTAGAGAGGTATACTTAAGTTTATATGGCTCAGGATTTCTTAACCTATATACTAAAGGTGTATAGATCTAGATGAATAGACTTGAGATATATGTTTCAAGACTTTTAGCAGTGCATTGGTTAGTTATCAAGATGTAAATTAGGTTTGAGACCACCACACAATATATGATTCATAGTATTGGTGATTAACCTAATATCAAAATAGTAAAGAATAAATAAAGAAGAATTGAAGTTCATTCAAATGGGATATATATGGGTTGGGATTAAACACCTCATGTCATATAAATTTGTTGGGTTGGGTTACTAATAACTTAAAATCAATTTAAGACAAGAGGAAAATGCATAGCTATATGGTATCCCAAATTCAATTATAATATTAATCTACATAAACTTTATGTGTACGTTATTGATATATCTCTTTCTCACGGACCTTAGGCCATTGGTGCTTCCATAGACTTGGGTGGATCCCTAAGGAAGTATCTTTATGGATGTTTTTTTCGGGATTTTTAGGAGGTAGAAGTAGGGCAACGTAGCTAATCTTCTTCTTTGTGTTTATTTACTTTTCAGTACAAAGTATTGTATTTTATAGTTCATCTCGAATTAGAGTTGGATTTTTGGTATTTGTATTACAGTGTTAGATTATTATATGGCCAGAGATTGGTATCAAGTATATTAAATTTGCTTCAGTATATGTTATGTTTTTGTACATCTATTTATTTTACTTTTATTGAGTTTCGTTATGCTAAGAGTGTTACCAAAAATTTTTTATTCTCGTCATTTTTGTAGTAGAACTAAGCAATCTATACAGGAATTTTAGATGGTTTCAAACACAATGACCCTATAACCGTTCACAAAAAGTGTGAAAAAATGTCCTCTCCTTCTTTAACCCTTAATAATTATGCATGCAACTCAAAATGTTATATTAAAACAATGAACATATATATATATATATATATATATATATATATATATATATATATATATAAGTAGTTTGTTTGGGAGGGCCTACTACTTAGGCAAATGGACTAAACTGGGCCCTAAGATAAAATACTTAAATTTTCTTCCAAATAGGTATTCAAAAATCCCAAATTAGATTTTCGCAATTTAAATCCTTTCTCCATTTGATTGCAATTAATTCTAATAAATAATTAGGACTGAATTCCAATTTAATTATCTCAGAATTATGAGAATGATGACATCTTATTTGCAAAGTCGATATGGTATACAATATGATTCCACGCATTAAGTATATATATAATAGATTCTTGGTCAAGCTAAATTTCCACTAATCAATTTTAACTAACTTATTCATTCGTTGGTCTCTGATATAAAATATTTAATATTTTACCAAATTATAAAATAATCCACTAATGAGGTTTAATTGTAGGATAAACACATATAAGCCTATCTAGCGGGTATCACAATCCAAAATCTTTCTTGGACGTGAATTCCTATTAATTCTGATCTCAGACCTACTCACATAATAATTTCCCTAATTTTAGATATTTAGATCCAGTGAAATGTGACACCCCCCCCCCTAATGAAATACTGGGTGATCACTCATATATCAAATTAAAATAGGAGTCTCATATGGTTCATTCTTAGCATCACTGTCGAAAACCAATTTAATTACTAATATCCTATTAGGCCGGCGTCAAATTTTTAATTAACTAATCATTTTAACTAAACCATTCAAATAAAAATTACAACAGTTTATATGCAGCAACTGAAATGAAATAAAAGAAAATAAACGAACACTCGGTACAATAATACAACCAAATCGAATCCGCACTAAAAGGCGATAAAAGAATAAATGAGTACAGTTGGGCCATAAGACCGAATGTTTCTACAATACCTCATATCTAGATCTCAATGATAGAATTGTCTAATATAAACTTGTTTTCATCCACAGGTGCTACAACAAACGTCTGACTCGAAAGAATCATCATCTAGGCGTCCCTGTGTCTGGACACCTATATATATATATATATATGGGAAGGGGGGAAAAATATAGAAACGGGTCAGAGCCCGAGTTGTGAAAATATTTTGCAAGTGCATAAATACTTTATTTAGGAAATTATGTTTTATCTCATATTTAAATTGGTATCGCACTCCCATGAGATACCCCTCACCCCTCTTCTAATAGTGCACAACTGTCGCATACCTTTTTAAACAACCTAGTTAAGCTACCCTGCCTACTAAGGTATTTCACTTATCTTCCAAAATCCCCAAAAATCCGAGTACTAAGGACTAAGCTTCTCCCCATTGCCAACATTACGTTACGTTCGTGTGTGGGGTGTCTCGTGAAGCGAAATCCAAACAAGGAACCCCCCCCCCCCCCCGATACACTACTACATGACAATGTTGATCATCGGGATCCATTAAGCCTTAAGTACATACCGCATTTATACCATCCCATATATATTAATAGTCCTCATTAACTTATGATCCATATTCATATAAATCAGGATATAAATCTACCGGAAGGAGTATATCACTTTATTCATTATTTTCCCTTTTATACAGGGTTACGTTATATGATATCTCATCTCATATATATAAATAATATACTGCACGCAACAAGTATATTAATCATCCACCGAGCTATAATATTAAGCAACCGTGGATTATCTCATATACATATTAAGAATATGGATGTACGGATATTCAATATAAATTACTTAAAATAAGTCAGGCAAGTCTTTATTATCGAACTTATACTAGATCAGTAGAAAGGATGGTGAGCTTATCCCAAGTCGATTACATTAATGTCGTAAACATAGGATTAACATAGGTCTTTCATGAAAAGAGTTTATTTTCAAGTATGGAATCATTCTTTCTGGGAATCAGTGTCTTAGGACACTTGATAGATAGAAGGAAAGAGGAATATGCCTAACACTTCAGTGATGGAAACCCTCTTGCGTGTTAAATTATGTACTAGTCTAAAACCTTTTATGCCTTTGGCATGGTTAATAGACTTCAATATAATAGTCATGTAACTTTTAGGCATAGAGACTAACTTTTCCGCCAGATTAGGATTCCAGGTGTTCCACCTTGGAATATGTTTTAATCAAGGATATTGAGTTGTAAGTTAAAGGAGTACAAAACAATCATGGATTGTCTACTCCACCATGGAGGCCAAAGTTAGCGTCACTTCAAAGATAACTAAAGTGGGTATATGGATCGGTTAAGTGGTTCGGCCTTTGAAGGGCCTACGTCCACTATGTAAGTGTGTGAAATCTACTAAATATGGGCTCTAATGGCCTTGGAATACAATCACTCAAGCTTTCTCTCTCTAACAATGGTTTTGACAGAGTTTCAATAGGGTTTTCAATATGCGATCCCTTAAAATGATGTAAAAGACAAGTATTTATAGTGCCTTGGAGGTGTAGTGTACACCCAAGCATGTGATAAGCATGCATATAATGTTTTAGACAATGAGGAGGAGCCAGTTGTCTCTGTCACATGTATGTCATGATGATCAAATATTCCCTCGCATGTGAGGGAGATGTTATTATAACGGTTTTAGTCCACGTGGGATCTACAACCCACGTGCACACTCTCACATGTCTCCCAATGCACGTTACCTACTAGCTATCAGGACTCGACTGAGCATCATGGTCGAGGTCGAATTGTTAATATGTGGACCACTGAGGAATTGACACATGTCGTGCTGAGTAGTCTCGGCCTATCTTCATCAGCCTGGGTGGGGGCCGAGGATGAGGATCTGTAACCCTTATAATTAGTGCTACAAAACACACATTGACTGGTCTTTAATGCCAAAGTCGAGACCCCTAGACGAGTCAGTCCTTGACGAGTCATAATTCCCCAATTCTAGGTAGATGGGTGATGGTTAGCCTTGGTTGAGGTGTTCTGGTCTTGGACGAGGTTGTACTTGGCATATCAATCACCCTCTAGTTGTTAGTCTCTAACGTGAGGAGGAGGTTGAGGGGTAATAGTGTCTGAAGATGCTAATGGTAGTTGCTGAGGAGACATATGACAATCAACAATTTAGACTGCAGACTTGATGTGACAGTTGTCATAGTTCTCATAGGGCTACATCTGATCGAGGCATAAATGATGGCTAATACGCTTAGGTTTTTGTGCCTAAAATAATGGGATGTGTTGAGAACTGTGAGCCTCTTTGTAAGTTATGAAAAATCATTACTAGTATTTAAATGGTTTATTCAAAACCATTTTTCTCTTTCATCTTTCGTGGACTTCGCATTCTCTCTCACTAAACTAGGACTTCTCTTTCTTATACAAGTGTTTCTATGCAAGATTTAAGGATCTACTTGCTTCCTTGTTCTTCTAACCCTTCCAGGTAACCTCATTTTGCCATTCTTTCCAAGGTTTTTCTCCTTTCAAGTTGGCTTTAAGCCTTTTTTTTAGTTTTTCCAGTAAACTGGTTATCTTTTCGGTGACTGTGTAGGGTGGTTTTAGGGCTAAACAAGTTTGTTTAGAAGTTGATAGAGTTTGCTCTAGGGTTTGTAGTAATTTTTAGGGTTTCCCCCCACCTTATTTACCCCTTAGGCACCTCCAGTGAAGCATGGGTCATCTTCTCTAGTGGAGCATCAAAAACAGTTCTTGAATGTTCGTGCTGAAACTGTTCACATTCCCATTTCAATCTTTTAGTCAAACCCAGTCAAACCTTTAACTATTTATGTCCTTCATACCCATTTTTGCAAGTGTAGGGTCGTCCTCTTTGATGCTAAGGAAATTGTATTCCTTAACAGAGGAGTTTCTCACTCTGAAGGAAGGTATTTTTAGGAGATCCACGGGGTAGAGAAAGAGGACGAGGCTAGATGTGGGGATGACCCCCACTGGGTATGACCTATTTTCCCCATTCTGTTAAAGAAAATTTTTCCCTTGTCCACTGAGGTTCCCGGCTCATCCTCCTCTCAAGTCAAGGATAAGATTTCGAAGAGATGATGAGGGAATCACAATCTTGGACTTTATCTTCTAGTGAGGCCGAATTGTCTGATTAAGACGATTCTTACATTCGTGTCATCTCTGATAGGGGTGAGATGACTTCTAACCCATCTTTTGTTCTTGTCTAATCCATAATCGCTTATGAATTGAATAAGATGTTCCCAGATAAATCCCCATCCCCTGAGGAATCTGTTGATGAGGCTGAGGCCGAGGATCCAGTTCTTGACTCCGAAGCCGAGGATCTAGTTCACACTTTATATGCTGAGTCTTTTGTCTCCACTGTTAAGGAGATTTATATCCTTTTGTGGAGACACTCATATGGCAATAAGCCTGATGTTTCTATGAGGATCTCGAACAAGGATGAGAAAGTATTCCATGGCAAGGATGGAGAAATCGTTGTCTACGATTAGATGTTCAGGGTTGGCATTAGATTACCTTTCCACCCTGCCATACGAACCATCATGTCTGTCCTTGGGTTACACCTACCTAGATGTCCCCAAATTCTTGGTGAATCATTCTTGGGTATGTCACTTTGTGGAAGATTAACTTTACAGACGAGCCTTCAGTGGAGATTTTAACATCCTGCTATAACATCTCGTCTTCAACAAATCAGGTCGGCTATTTTCATTTAGGGCCTAAGAAACCAGTCAAAAAACTCATTTAAGTGGCCCAAACATCAAATTATTACTCGAAAGAAATATTCTTCTTCGTCTCTAGGGCCTGGTATTTCCAGCTGAAGCCGACTCAAGTGAGGATGAGGTGACAGTCCCCCGTACATGGCTAACCCCTCTATCATAGCTAAATTGGACCCCAAACTTGGACTTGAGGAACATGACATGGTTAAGTATCTGAGGAAATAAGGAAATAAGGGGGTCCTTCCAAAATTTTAGGATCTCATGGTCCCTAATTATCTTAAAGAATTCAGTCTGGGGGTCATCCCCTTAAACTAGTTGTGTGAGTTACTTAGACCCTTAGTAAGTCTTTTCTCATCCTCTGGCATTATTTCTAATAAATTTTCTTCTTCTACTTTGTAGATCATCCTTAGAACGTTTCAGATAAGGTCCAAAATATGATGACTCGCAGACTTCTATCTATCTTGGGCAAGAAAAATAACAAGCAGCCAACCAAAAACCAAATGTAGGAGGGCCGACCCGACCTGAGGCCACCAACAAGAGGAAAGAACCTATGGCCCCCAGACTAGGCAGAGAGTCAGCTCTGTAAATACTTCTCCCAAATCCTCTTTGTCATTTAAGTCTTTTGGGGTAACTGAAGGCCGATCCCAATTTATTAATTACCAATATGAAGGCAGTGAAGGTTTCCATATTTCCAGACCCCTTTGAGGTTGACTATCAATTCCCATGGAAAATGTCCCTGCCAAGCTTTACGACTTTGGCCTCTACCATAGGGAGCATGTATCATCCTCATACTTCCCTTAGTCGTCTTGTCTCATATAATTTTTAATTTTGTCTGACTCTGACGTCTTTGATTTTTTCAGTGTGTAGGCTCCCATACCTCGAGCAGCGGGTGGATGGATGAAAATTAACAAAAGCTTCAAGTGTCGATAGGATAATTCAAGATGAAGCCTAGCTCAAATAAAAGTTACAAGAGCACAGGGCCGATAATAAAAGGACATGAACGAGTTGAAGCTAGATCATAACAACTAAATAATAGAGAAAAATAATGCCTTGAAAGAGAAGGATAAATCCCTAAAGACCCAAGACACCCAGTTCCAGTTCGACCTTGTTGCGCTAAATAGAGGGCTAAGGACGAGGCCATTGAATCTTATAAGGCTTCAGACAAATTTTAAGATTTCAGGATGGAATATCTTAAGAGGGGAACTAAGACGGCCTGAAGATGGGTGGTCTTAAAGTTTATTGAATCCGTCTCTTCCATACGTCCATTGTTGGAGATGCCTGACATTAGGGACCCCCTCTTCACTGAGTCCCTATCGTATGTTGATCCTTCGACCACTGATGAGGGAGAAGGGACATTCACCAACCCTCCTACTGAGGTAGATAACATCGATGCTGAGACGGTGGCTAGAGCCAGGGATGATGTTGAGATAAATGTCAACACTGGGTCGACTCATTAGGGTGGCCGTTTGTGGTCGAGACCCTTAATTTTGTATTTTTCCTCATTATGTTTTGTGAACACTTATGATTTACTTTTCCACTTAATTTTGTATGTGTATTTTCGTACTCACGTGAATGGAAGATATTCTTCTTTTATCCTTATGAATTGTCTCTACTTATTTGCACATATGTCATTGCGTGATGTTTTAATCAAGTAACCATAATAAAATGGTTTAAAACCATGAACCACCAAGTATAAATGAATAATCGCACATTGTCTCGTCCTTTGATGAGAAAAAACATGCTCATTTTAAATTCACCAAGTTAATGATGTTTAATATGAACCACACTAGAGTGGTTTTTAAATTTGAATCCATAAAATTATGGTGTTTGCATCACAAGTTCCCTCTCGTCGTTTTAAGAGTGTATGGACGAGATCCCTCTCATCTATACACTATCGTCTCAATCGAGAGAGTTTTTCCCCAAATTAATGATGTCTAATATTAACCCCCCCCCCCCCCCCCTTCATGTGTTATTAAGAGTCCATGGATGAGGTTGACCCCGTCTGGACTGTCATGTCACCAAGAGTAAGTAGGAGCTACTTCACCACGAATGATGTTCTGTAGCTTAGGATAATCTAATACAAAAAATCTGAAATAATCCAAAAAACAAAATAGGAGATAAAACTTGGGAATTTTTCATTCATAATATTCCTCTCATATACATAGGCCGATGAAACTAATATAAAACTCTTACAGATAGAATATTATGAGATGGTCGGCGTTCCAAGGGTCGGAGAATGGTTCCCCTTCCATGTTCTCCATACGTTCTTGGAACTACTTTTTCAACCACCCAATAAGGACCATGCCAGTTAGGATGAAGCTTGTTGGGATTCTTCCAAGTCTTCTTCAAAACTAGGCCACCTACTGTTAATGGCCGAGCCTTATCTCTCTTATTGTAAAATTTTGCTATTTTTTGCTAATAGGCAACTTGCCTCACCTCAGTGTTTTCTCCTCATTCCTCAATAAGATTTAAGTCTAGTCTCCATTCATCAACATTCTGCTCTGGGTCATATTTTGGACCCTATGGATTGGGAGACCTATTTTTGTCGACACTACAGTCTCTGAGCCATAGGCTAGCATGAACGGAGTTTCCCCCATTGGAGTCCTCTCTGTCGTTATATATGCCCATAGGACGGCATGCACCTCATCAATCCATCTCCCTTTGCCATCTTCCAACTTTTTCTTGATTTCATAAAGAATTTTTCTGTTCGTAACCTCTGTCTTCCCAATGGCTTGGGGTCGGCCTAGAGTTGAAAATAATTGTTTGATGCCAACCCGCTCATGGTACTTCTTAAGGGAGATGTTCTTAAACTGCTTCCCATTATCATAAATCAAAGTGTTAAGTAGGGAATATCTGCAGATAATGTTTTTCCAAATAAATTAGAAGGCTTTCATCTTCATTATCATGATCATAGCCCTGGCCTCTACCCACTTTGAAAAATAATCAATAGCCATAATCAGATAGCGATAATTATTCACAGTTCTCAATAACAACCCTACCAAATCAATCCCCCAAACTACAAATGGCCATGGATAAGTGATAGAAATAATAGGCTTATAAGGTCTATAGGGCATAGTGGAAAACCTTTGGCACTTATCACACTTCTTCACATATGCAACTCCATCCTTGGGTAATGTCGGCCACCAATCTCCATGAGAGATTATTTTATTTTCTAGTTACCTTCCTCCAATGTGACTACAATAAGATCCCTCACGCATGTCTTTTAGACTATACTCTACCTTAGACGGGTCGACACATCTAAATAGTGGGAGTAGGAATCCTTTCTTGTACAGGATGTCTCCTATGATGGAGAACTTCGTTGCTGTGTACCTCAGTTTCTTCTTTGCGTCTTTTGAATCAGGTAATTCCCCATCCCTAATAAAGCGGACAATTGGATACATCCAAGAAGCTCCCATGTTCAAGTTCAACCAAAATTCCACAGTGCTCTTCCTTTTCAATGGTCAGCCGGTGTAAGATCTCTACTGGAACTGACCTTCAGATTTGCTTCCCTATGGAAGAACCTAGTCTTTCCAAAGCATTGGCTCGACTATAGTTTAATCGAGGTATCCTTTTCAGCTTAACCTCTCTAAAATGATTTAGTAATGTTTTACCCTTCAAAGGTATTTGGCCATTCTGTCATCCTTAGCCTCATAAACCCCTAAAATTTGATTCACAACTAACATGGAGTCACTATAGATCAAGAGTTAGTCGACGTTCAGTGCCCAAGCAAGGGAGAGACCTGCTAGAAGGGCCTCATATTCTGATTCATTATTGGAGGCTTTGAAGTTGAACCTTATACCATATTCAATATCAGTCCCATCTAGGGATGATACATTTATATCTGCTCTGCTTTTGGCCTCACACGAAGATCCATCAACAAACAAATTCCATAAAGTACCATATTTTAAAAAATTACCCTCTTCTAGGCTCCCATTATTCAAGAGGTACCTCTCTTCCTCATTCTCAGACACTTTACTTCTCACTGTACTTGTCTCGGCCTCGACTAGGGGAAGACATCCTTTTCTTTCGAGATCATAAGCTGGAGTTTCAACATCTTCTGCGTTCACCCTGCCCCAAGTGAAATCCACTACAAAATCAAATAGGTCCTACCCTTTAATGGACGTTTTTGGCTGGTAGATGATATTAAATTACCCCAACTCAATTGTCTAGTCCATCAAACTACCTGATTTCTCAGGTTTATGGATGACCTGTCTTAGAGGATAGTCAATAAGTATGGCCATAGTATGCTCTTGAAAGTATGACTTCATCTTCCTTGAGGCATGGAATAAAGCATAGGCAATCTTCTCTATTTTAGGATATCTCTGCTCGGCCCCCTAGAGGACTTTAATGTTAAAGTACGCTGTCTTCCATACACCATCCTTGTCTCTGGAAATGGCATCACTAATGGTTGATTCCAACACTGCTAAATACAGATACAACTTATCTCCCTAAATTGGTCTTGATAGTAGGAGTGGAGAGTCAAGTTAGGCCTTCAACTCTTAAAAATATTTATCGCATTCCTCATTCAACTCAAAATCTTTTCTAAGCACCTCAAAAAAGGTAAGGCACTTATCTGTAGCACTAGAGATATACCTATTCAATGTTGCCACCCGACCGGTTAACCTCTACACATCTTTTATTGTTGTTGGATTCTTCATCTCTATTAAATCTTTGATCTTCTAGGTGTTTTCCTTAATCCCTCTCAAGTTAATAATGAAGCCCAAGAACTTGCATGCCCCCACGCCGAAGACACAATTAGCGGGGTTAAGTTTCATCCTGAAGTCATCCATAGTATTAAATTTTTTCTCAAGTTCGGCCACATGAGTGTCAGCCTTGAGACTCTTTAGTAACATGTTATCAATATAAACCTCCATCGTCTTCCCGATATGTTCTTCGAACATCTTGTTGAAAAATCTTTTATATATAGCCCCAAAATTATTTAATCCAAAGGGTATAACCTTGTAATAATAGGTCCCCTTATCAGTTATAAAAGATGTCTTCTCAGTGTTAGCTGGATCCATGAATATCTTATTAGACCCTAAGTAGGCATCCATGAAACTCATTGACTCATAGCCGGTAGTAATATTTACAATCTTGTTTATCCTTGGCATAAGAAAGTTGTCTTTGGGACAGGACTTGTTTAGATCTGTAAAATCAATGCACATCCTCCATTTGCCATTGTCCTTGAGGATGATTATAGAATTGTCTAACCATTCAGGCTCTATGACTTACCTGATGAAGTTGGCATTTTCCAACTTTTTCACTTCTTCTCTAATGACATCAAATTTCTCTCGGGAATAAACCCTCCTTCTCTATCTGATCAGTTTTGCATCCTCGGCCACATTGGGCTTATGGCAGAGGACCTGAGGATATATATCGGGCATATCTTCATGGCTCTAAGCAAAGATACTCTCCCTCCTCTTTAATAGTTTGACTAGTTCTTCTTTTATCTCATTCTTTATGGCTTTACCGATTTGGACAAGTTTTTCGTCTCTTCTTCATTAAGGATGACAGATTCTACTTCCTCAACGGCCTCGCCCTTCTTGTGTTTAGTATCATCCTTGGGGTCTAAAGTATCAATGTTATAAGTTATTATGGCCCTTTTATATACCTCCCTCTCCTCAGTCACGTTGAAGTAGCAATCGCATGCCTCAACTTGGTCACCCTAAACTTTTCCTACTCCATATAGAGTTGAGAATATAATTATTTGGTGAACTGTTAAGGGCACGGCCTCAAACTCCTTGAAGGCTACCCATCCCATAATTATTCTATAGGCTGAGTAGATGTTTTGATCCATGATAAAGAAGTGTATTTTCTTCATGAGGCATTTTAGCTTGCTATTTCCCATTCTAACTTCCATCTCATAAATGCCCAAAGGATAAACTTTCTCGCCGCTGAAATCGATGACTGGTTGGTGATATGGAACCAACCTCTTCTTTCTCAGATCCAAACTTTTGTAATAGTCCCAAAACATCACGTCGGTCGATCTTCCACCATCGACCAAATTTTTTAAAACCTCATACTCGTGCACCAAGGTGGTCATTAAGTGGGTCTAAGATCCCCTTAAAGTCCAGCCTGGTGAAACTAATAATCAAAGTTTTCATATAAACTTTACTTCTTTTTACCAATTTCGATTCAACCATTGTCGAGTTTACTTCTTTGGGTTTTGGAGGAAGATCTTTGGCATCTTCCACATGAGCCTTTATGTTTGCAATCTCTTTTTCCCTCCAGAAATTCCTCCACATATCATCTTAACCTTGAGAGAAATTGTGTGGAGCTGACCCTTAGGATCGGTGATTGGATGTGGCAAGTCGATTTCAGGTTCATCATCATTGTACGAGTCATCCTCTTCTTGGTTGGATGGAGCATCAGGCCTACACTTGTCATTCCTCCACTTTCGGGTGTCATCTCGGCCCCCCTTTGAAATGATCTTGTCAACATGCCTATTTCTGACCTTCCAAGAATAGTGTATTGAATCACTAGCAGTCAATGGCCATCTCTGAGGGTAATTTAAGTATGGACTCTAGGAGCTAGTTTAATACTATTGGTAATTTCATATCTTTACCTCTGAAATAAGTACGAACAACAATGCATGCTCTTGTAGGAAGTGACAGAGCCTGATCGACAAAACAGGTAGGATGTAGGATAAAATATGGGAAAACTTAGAGAGGTTTAGGTTAATATATGGGTATCTTGGGCAATTTATTGGTTATAATTTGGATAGATGGATCAAATTTTGGGTCTTCATTCTAGGAATATGTCATTTATATGATTTTGGAGTGACTTGTGGGTACTATTTTGTTTAGGGTTGGCTGGTGGGGCGATGATGCCCCAGTCAATAAACCCTTGCATTATATTTTTGAGATGGAAACACTTATCAGTGGTATGGCTGGCATTTTGATGGAAATCACAATGGGCATCAGGTTTGAAATTTTTAGGAAGTGGGTTTGGTAATGGACAAGGATTTAATGGCTTAATAAGATTTTAGCTCAAAAGGTCTTGGTAAACTATAGAGAGGGGAGTGTAAAGCTCGAGGGATTCCTTTTTGACTGGGTTGGGAAGGATTTTTGGTTCCCACGAAGTAGTTGGCTAATAAATGTTATTAATGGTTGAAATTTCTATATTAGCATTCTTTTCATACATTCGGGGAATGAACTGTCAGGATATTTTCTTCGGCTCAACTTATGTCTTGGAAAATATTTCTTCGATCTCCACTCCTGCTTCTCGAAGGGATTATAAATGGGGGCACTACTATCATCGCATCATTGCTCGGGCATGGATTAAGAAGTTCTTCTTTACAATACTAACTTGTTCCTCTTAGGAAGGCCGGTTGGTCATGGTGGACGCTTTCTCTCTCCATCTTGCTATGAATTTACTAACAGTTTCCTCGAGATTCCATTTGAAAAGTTCTAAATCATGATGGGTAACCTCCAACCCCTTGTTGTATTTGTACTGTGACATGAATTCACGAATAACATCCTCTTAACTACGTGTAAGAAGGTAGTTTAGATAAGATGGAGGCGTAACCCCTTTTGAGTATAGTAATGATAAGTTAAATAGAAATACTATTGATTAACCATAGGACATACAAACACTACTCAATGAAGATAAACTCAGTTTGAACTCACAGATCTCTCGTGTATAACTCAGAAGGTAGTAATGAACTTAGAAGTAACTTAGCTAGAGGGAGAGATACACCTTAGCAGGCAGCCAAAACACACCAACCACCCTCAAGAATCTCTGTCAAGTATTAAAAGCTTCGTAATAAATGACAATGGTGGGTGAGTAAACTCTCTGGCTTGTAATAACTGATAAGAACCCAAAAATGTACATTTTAAAAATGGCGCAATTGTCGGGGATTTAAAATTCAAGTTATCAATTGGCGTCGTTGCCGGGGATTTAAAGTCAAAGTTATCAAATGGTGCCGTTGCCATTCTTGGGAGCATGAAGCACTTGGAGCGGATTTCAACTTGTAGTTCATTTATTTATTTATTTATTTATTTTGCACTTTATTATTTTTTGTACCATTTTTATATTTCTAGAAGGCTTGTATTAGGTTTATTTTATCCTTGCTTGAATTGCGGTGCATAGGACACCTTTATTTTATTTTTCATTTTAAAATTGTAATAATCGAAGCAAGCATGATAGGGAAACCGGACAAGGTAGAGCGAGGGTGTCCAAAGGCAAGGATTTAGAAGCCTCTCTACCTTGGGTCGGTAGGACTCCCAGGGACGACTGAGATAGGCGTGATCTCCCCCTGGTCAACTCAAACTTTTCGTCACCCCACGACCTAAAAATCGTGGGAGATATATTTCTCTAACACTCGCGCCTCTCCTGTTAGCAAGTCAATTCTTTTGTATGCTCTAGTGTGCTCTTACGTGATTTTATTCTCGCATTTATTTTCGAATGGCGTGATGAATTAATTGATTAAGACCTACACCCGGTCACTCACGAGAAGGGATTTCATCACCCGACTCACTCGCTTATCATTGTCTGCTACCCTAGCCATCACTAAATTTAAAATCAGTCAACTAGGTAGCCCACTAGGAGAAAATTTTACAAAGGCGATCACTAAAATATTTTCGTGATTTTTTATCGCTCACGGACTTAATTAAACTTTGACTACCCTTTCACTAAATTTAAAGATAAAAATTGGCTATGTGCTAGTTAGAAAATTTTCTTGACTTTTGTGTGTGTCCAATTCATTTTTCGGTAGTCGGGTTTTAGTTGGTTCGTCCAAAATTAAGAGTCCATATTTTCCCCACCTTTTCTTCCAAAAAATCAAAAAATATTTTCTTCTATTATTTTTAATAAAAAAATCCAAAAATATTTTCTTTCATTCCTTTCTAGAAAAATCCAAAAATATTTTCTTTCCTTTTGAAAAAATTTAAAAATAAAAAAAAATAGTTCTCTCCACATGGCCGAAGAACGTCTTTTACGGGACTACTCTGGTCATTTTCCATTGACACGTGACATGTGTGAGAGTGATCCTGGGCCGTCTCTTTATGATATTTTTAGTGGTTTCACCTCTCTCACGAGTGCCCTTGATACTCTTGACTCGTCCATGCACGCACCTCATTTTCCATCACCTTCGGTGTCAAATGTCGACGTGTCTCATCCTTTGTTGTGCACCCACTATTATTATGCCGATCACATGTCCCATGAGTGCCCATACTTTTCATATCCGTCCAAAATCACCATGGAACATGTGTATCCATATGACATTGTTCCGGAACCCACCCAGGTTTATTATCCCGATATACCTAATCTCGAGTTATGTGAGTACCCTAGCTATTCGTGGAGGCCTAATCACCCTTCCACGCAATACGAATCCAAAATCGATGTTGTGGATCCTCACACGTTCCAACAGTCATCATGGAAATCTTGTGCACCCATTCACGATCAGTTCCCTCACTACGCACCCCATGAGTATCAACAAATTGTCCATCACAAAAGCGATCCTTTCGTGTATGATGAACTTGGCCCCACTCCACACACTTCATTTCAGTATTCTCCATACACTCACGATAGTAGCGCGTTGTGTCCACCTCACCCACCGCCACCACCCATCACTCCACCACCTCCATCCACATCCTCTCTCAAAAGCCTCTTGAAAAAGTTCATACTCGAGCAAGAGCAAGCCACTCAAATTCAAACTCAAGCTCTCCAAAGGCTTGAACAAAGGCTAAATGAATTGGAGTGTGAGCGAGAGTCGGACATTTCCATGGATCCACCCATTGTTTCACCCGCGTGTGATAATGATGTGTCCTCTTATGACACGGATTTTGAGTGTGACCAACCCTACCACCCCAAGAATCTCGAAGTTGAAACCATTCCATGGTCCGGGTTCCAAGTCGACAATTGTGTTGACTTACGTTTCATTAGTGATCCTGATCACATCCCACCATGTCCATATGAACCCCACTTTGCGGTTCCCAATCACCTTCCCTCTCCCGCCATATCCAAAAATATGCCTAAGTCTACACCTATTGATCCCACTGCTTGTGTTCCCGAGGAACCACTTAATTCTCATTTAGATCCGGCTACGAGTGCTCACCATTTCCCGAGATAGAATCCGTGATAGTTCCTAACTATCCGGATATGGATGATGTCCCATCATGCATGTCTCCCTTTGAGCCTGATATTTCTAGTGATTCCTCTATATCTGAACTTGGTGCCTTGTCTTACCCATCCACCACATTCACCGATGCTACTCTTGTGGAGAAGTTGACAACTCCATCTTTAGAAACCACACTTCCTTCTGAGTATTACTTTACTCCTCCCAATGAGTGTGTGTCTCCCACGCTTGAGTTGGATCATCTTCCTCGACTATTTATCCCACCCGACCCACCCATTGTCCCTTCCACCCCACCACCTGTTTTGGATCTTGATTTTGCACATTTCAAGTTTTCAACCATATATTTAGATCCTAACCTAAAACCATCCACCACACATGAGAGTATATGTGGTGATACTCTCCACTTCCGTGACATCGAGCTTGTTCCTCTATACCCGCCATTCTCTTGTGATGTTGACTTTTCTTCTCAACAGCTCCCTGGTGTGTCACGGCGAGACCAATATCATCGCCCATTTATAGAATGGTCGTGTGATTTATATGATCCCCACCCCATAACTATTGCCAAACCCTTTTGCCTTCCCATATAACTTGAGCACCATGCTTATAGGGCCCTTGTTGCCATCACATTTAAGCTCATCAAAGCCAATGACCGATGCCTATTCACCCTCACCTTTACCCTAATACCCACCCGCCCATGGTCCACTGATGCTTTACATCGTGTGATGCACTTTGCCATACAAGTGCATTGACCCCTTTGGCCTCTATACAACAAGACTGACGCTTCAGTCTTGTTTGGGGGTGATTCTCATCACCCAAATTTTTTGTCACCCCATGCTTTCATAGATCTTATCTTTACGGTGAGATTCCATCGGTCTGGCTGAAGACATTAAACTTAGCGCTGCCGGGAGGCAACCCGTGTTTCTTGTACTAGTCTCATCCTGTTTGGGGGTGGTGTTTCACATCACCCTATGCTTTATCATGCTTATAGACTTGTACACATTTTTTCTCTTATCATTTATTCAGGTTTCATTTTGGCTTCATCTATCCACTTCATTAGCGGTTGATTCTGGTAATCTCTTTCCTACCTTACACTAACAATTGTAAAAATCATTTCATCTAACATCGAGGACTATGTTCCTTTTTGTTTGGGGGTGGGGAATTTTATCAAAATCGTACCTCTTTTGAAATTTTTTTGATTTTTGAACCTGATTTTTAAAATTTCGTGCAGTTTCTTTCATCTCAATCATTGATGTGAATTTTCAATCATCCATCTTTCAAAAGTTTAGGAATCAAGCTAGAGAATATTTTTTCTAAATAGCTTATGTAATACATATCAAGACACGTTGCACCATGAATTTCTAGACTCAACAAATTTTGCGCACTTTCATGTCAATACGATTTAGAGTTGAGGAGTACTACAATTCTGATGAGAACCTTAAGGATCACTAGTAGAGACTTTATCTTGTGAGATTTGTGCATTTCACCTTTTCAGAGTGTTTTACGCAATCTCCGAGTCACAATTTGATTCAACTTCTTTGGGTCCGCACTTAAATCGTTGTATGATCTCATTACTTTTCATAAAATTTTGGCTTGATCACTGAGAATGGCATCTTTTTCGAGTTGTAAGAAACGTGTGTCTTCAAATTTGTCTTGAATACTAGATTTTCATCCATACACCTATCACTTTTCCCCATATCATATTCCCATTACATTCCCATGCTTTTCCATATTCCCCACATCATATATTCCCCACACCATCACCTATCACCTCCATTCATATATCTTTCATCATTTTGAGAAAAATAGTGTGATTTAAAATGTTAAATGTCTTCATTGTTGGTTTGAAAAGTGAGAAAAAAAATCAAAAATAGGAAAAATAGAAAAAAGAAAACGAAAAAAAAATATAGAGAAAAAGAAAAGAAAAAAAAGAAAAAAGAGAGAAAAGAAAAAAAAAGAGTTGTAGTTAATTAGTTTTGAAATAAAGACATTTATTCTTCATAGTACACTCTTCTCAATCTTATCGCATATCCATCCGTTTTGAATCCATCATTCCATGCATCACCATACCTACCTCATCCCATCCATCCTACCTATAATATCATTCTCATTCCATTTCATTTCCCCTCACCCATAAAAATCAATATTTTCCCCTTGGTGTTCGGGCAAATGAAAGTCGACGTGGTGAATAACTCGATGTTCTCACTATAGTGATTAGCATTTCTTTCATGAGATCACTTTTCTTTCAAATTGTTCGTTCTTTCTTATATGTGTGTGAGACGTTTGAACTTGCTTACATTTACTCAACTCCTCACACACAAGAGAGATACACTTACCCTAATCTCGAGAGTTCGATTGAGAGAGAGAGATCCTTGAGATTTTGAAGTTGAAGCGTTGATTCCGAAAAGGCAATCTAGGAATTACTCTTCTGATACTCGACCTGTTTTGACTGATTCACACTATACACATTGATATCTAGGAAGGATGTGCCTTGAGTGTTTGCTTAGCTAAAATTTTTACACTTCTAGCGTGTATTTCTGAAATCAAATATTTCTCATGTGATGGATTTTGCGATTATTCTATGTCTAATAAGAGATTGACTTCCCTTTAATAATTTTTTGCAAAATAAAGAATTTTGTGGGTATATTCCTTGCAAACCCTCACGAGACACAACTCGCTCTGTAGGGCAACCTTTAGGTTTAAAGGCTTATTGCACATGCTAAGTTTAATCGCAAGTGCCCGCGAAAGTGGTACACTTTTGGTTTATTATCTATCTCTTTCTCTCTATATTATTGCTCGAGGACTAGCAATAATTCTCTAGTAATCCCTTCTGAACTCTCAAAAATATCGATCTCTCCTCAGAGGTGGTTGGGGTCCTTAAATAGCCTCCCACACCACCCCCGAGGCAACTCCTCCATTAATGCCCATGAAAGATCTCCCTCATACTTTATGTCACAAACATTAAATACCTGATGCACTAGTTTCCTCCACGTTATAAACATTAAATGCCAAGACATGCCTTTTTCCTATCCACTGTGTGTCATGGGACTGTTGCCACAGAGGTGGCTCACCAACTGTCTGGCATCCCCAAATACCATGGTGGTTTACTCAAGTTCAGGTTTGACTTTTCCTAGCTAGTTAGTGATATCACATAAAGTGGTGTGACATTAAGTAGAGGGTTGTTCGGCTCACAACTCAATGGCCGATGGAACTCAAGGATGCTTCCCCCCGAGGTTCCACGGTCAGGGTCCTTCGGTGTTTTACCAGGTGTATCTAAAATGGTCAGGACAAGCCCCAATGGTGCCTCACTTCTTAATCCTCCAAACTAAGTCCTCTTAAGTTTGCACGACGAGGTCATTCGATAGAGCATGAAAGCTCTCCCAACCCTACCAAGCCTGGTCACTCGCGAGTACCGTTTGACCTCACACGGAAACTCATTATTATTCGTGTTACATCATTACAATCATTATAGTTTATAGTCAATATAAATAAAAATACAATATGACTAACTAACACATCAAGCTATGAGTTGCCACACTGAACTGCCTCGTCCTGAACTACCTCGATTGAGTTACCATGCTTGAGCTACCTCGGTGCTTTAATCCCCAAACACTGTTGCTAATGTGGATTTATCTCTAATCTTAAAATTACCTTCAATTACCCTCTACATTTTCCCCTTCGTGGACAGAATTGTTGTTGGAATAAGAAATGTCTGCACGAAAACTTCTCAATCCATTGAACCTCCTCTGTGAGTAAAAAACTGACATCCTTTCCTTTGTTGGAACCACTGCGTTAGAATCTCTAGGAAACATTAAAATTCTCCCCGATGTACCTGAACCGAAGCGCTATGGCTTATTGGTGCTTTGACAAAGCATCGCCACTTTCTCCTTATACTGAGCTTCAACCGTTATAACTTTATTATTTGAAATTCTCCCTAAAGGCTTGCTAAACCTTCTCGAATACTCGTTTTGACTCTTAGTCAGTGAAATTCTCCCTTGTAACACTTCGCTATGTTCGAAAAAAGTAGAAATTCTCTCCGATGTAGCCGAGTCACGATTTAAACAACGTTTGGGCTTATAGCGAGGGGTCATCGTAGTGTTTTGAACCGTTGGGACATCTTTTCCATTAGGAGCTTATTGGATATGTCTGATAAAAATCCTGGAACCAAAAATCAAACTTGTTGAAGAAGGAAAACCTTTCTATTCCCTAGGCATCACTTCGCAAATGATGTGGTGTTGTCTTTTCAGCTGCCAAAACACTTCCCTAAGTGCCACGTGTTCCTTTGAAATGATTATAGGCGGCTTTGCACGTGTAGTGGTGGGAAACTCAATAGACGGGTTCCTTAAAAGATTTCAAACGTCTCTTTTTTCAAACCCTTATCTTTCCTTCATCTTCTTCAAGCCCCCGTCTTCTTTAGAGAGAAAACTCTGTGTGAACTCCATTATTTACCAAGCTCTTACCTATCTTCTTCCCTCTACCATATTTTACGCCACCGCCTGTGGTTGTGCTTCTCCATATTTATTCCCAATCCTTCTTTTATCGAGATTCTTTTTCATACTTCATTGTTATCTGTAATGGACTCCTCAAGCAACCCCACCACTTCTGCCACCAGTGCTCCATCTGCCACTCCCATTGCCACCACCTCTACTGCCACCTCTCTGACTGCTTCCTGCCAGGACCAACTACATTTCTACTGCCGGTCCCCTATATTTGGAAAGGGTGATGACTTTGCTGGGTTTTGTAAGACTTATATTTTTAATACCAAGTATGATGCCTTGAGGCATGGTGATGAAGATGAAAGTGTTTATGACTGGGTCTTTCTACCTCCAGAGGGGACTCTCCGATTTTGTCTTGAGCGAGGTGTCTTCTTGTGGTCCCATATCGACTTCAAAGGGCCTGGGGGATCTCTTGCTCACTTTTTCATCGGGAAATCCCATATACAGATTTCCCATGCTAATACTCTCACCAAAATTAGGCTTTATCGGGCTAAGTGGTTTGGTGAGTTCACCCTGTTCAAGAATAATGTTACCCTTCCCGTTCTGGTGTCTCACTGGAACGTTACAATAAATACATTCATTGCTGTATGGGGAGATTTTATAATAACATTGGAAGACGTTTGCGAGCTCCTAAGCCTTGAAGCAACAGGCCATGAGCCTTATTGTGATGAGTCCCTTGATGCCGAAGAAGCTGCTGATCATTTGGAGCTGGACCGTATGTGCCAAAAGTTCATAGGTTCTTCGAATAAAGACACTTTAACTCCACTTGTCAACTAATTCTTCAAGAATCCTTCTGAAAGTAGTTCCTCTGAGGCTTCCCCTGGAAAAGGTACATCATTGGAACTTCCTGCCTATATCATTGTCATTATTTCTCGTTTCCTTTTAATGGGGAAACTCAACGACCGACCTCTAGGGGACCTCATCAACATATCCCTCCATTTTGCTCGGGGTATCAAGCTTCCTCTAGTTGCAATCACCTTGGGATCCCTCTACACATGGCTTGATAGAACCCTTTTCGATATGGAACGGTCTCTGGGTCGTTATAACCTAGCCAACTGTGTCCTCTTAAAAGGCTTCCTTTATGTTTATTTCCCTAACATAACAGCCAATACTAACCGCCCTCCATCGAGGGAAACAATTTTGACCCCACGCTCCTTTGTTTATCACAAGAGACAAAGTCTAAAGGAGTTGACCTCTATTATTGATGATTCTTCGAGTTTTATGATGAGACCTTATTAAGAGGATATCTTTCTCTACACTTGTGGTTTTTTCAAACATGAAGCAAGAGTAGTCTAGGCAACCACTCCAGACCTCATTATTGAATACCCCTCACTAGTTGTGGTCCTTCTATTTTTTCCAGGATACCTACCCTCTTACACCGAGTGGTGATACATCAGTGAGTACTACAATCCCAACTGATGCAGTCGTCAGTTTGGCTTCGATCAAGGGGCTCCTCACCTAATTTTTCAATCATTTAACCCCGAGGTATCTTTTAGCGAGGCATGTTCACTGTTCTCTTCAACTACTACATGGGGAGAGAGTTCTACCATGGTTGGGCGAGTCACCACTCCCAGCATCACCAGGTAAGGGGATGTGACCCCTCTATTTACAAAAAAGTGTTGGCCGAGACAACTGGCCTAAATTTTTGAGTTCATCGAGGGGGATCCTATGTATCCTCCTGTTCTTTCATTTTCTACCTTAGTGTTGGGGTTAAAAGGTAATTCCATTCTTGGGATTGAGTTCCCTCTAAGACAAACCCCCAACGTACCTCCCACTGAACTTCCTCCATACTGCCCCATGATCCCCACTACCACGCCCAGGCCCAAGGCCATTGCAACTCCCAAATAACCTGCCCCTTCGACCGAAGCTGCAACAGGGGAAGGGCCTTCTCAGCCACCTGCTAAAAAGACCAAGAAGTCCAAAAGTGGTGTTTCATCAAAATCCAAGTCCTCAAAGTCCAAGTCCTAAGATCAAGAACAAAAATCTTTGGAGGCATTCCCTATTGCCTCCATTCCCCCTCCTATGTTTGCAGAGGTAAGTGAAGAGCTGAGGAGGCAGGTTCAAGCTAAGGTTGAAAGAATAAATGATGAGTTTTAATGGCGCGCTATCATCGTTCCTCCTTCGACTGCCTTTCCCACAATCGTGGTTGATCCAACTGAGCTAATAACAAAGAGGAGAAAAAGTGTGAGGTTACCTCATAGTGTTGATGCAATGGGAGCAATGAAGAAAACTCTAGGTACCAAGTCTGAGCAAAATAGACGCCCGAGATACATCCCGCCCCGGCCCCTTCTGCTGCTGCCTCCTCTCTACCTTCACTAGTGGTTATACCTTCTCATTCTCCCTCCAGATCGAAGGTATGTCTGCATGTTTTGTTCTTATTCCCCTTTTCCTTAAGGCAAGCTTCATTTGCTTATTTCTTTAGTAACTTTGGAGAAGGGAGTTGAAGAAAGGCCCAGTCCCCCTAGTTCCCCCGTGAGCCATTTCGTGGGGCGCGTTTCAATGTCTCTCAAGTCGATACTACTCCTCCCCGTTCATCCTCCCATCGGTCCAAAGATGCTACTGGGGGGTGCTACCGTTGGATCTGTTGGTATATCTTCCCAACTAGAGGCAACTACTCCAGCCTCCTCTGAATTACCATCCGAGTAAGAGGTCCCTCTGCCCATCATTGTGGTTGAGGAGAGTGACCCTGAGGTAAATTTCTTGTCAAGTTTCATGTCTTTTCCTTGACCCATTTCTTTGTTTATCATTCTAATATGTTAGTATGTTTCAGGTGGAAGTTGCGTCTCTGATAGCTAACATTCTTCTTCCCACTACGCTAACGAGACCCCTGACTGCAATTCCCCTTTTTGGTGTCATAACGGGGGTAAGTTACACTTATATGTATTCCTGACATTTTTTTTGTACTTAATCCTTGTGTTTAACACTTAGTTTTATATTTGCATCTTTTGCCAAGCCTTACCCCACCCTTTGCTCTTAGTGGCTTTTCTCTTTCCAAGGCCAAGGTTGGTGCTGCTGCTCATCGTGCTAGTTCTTTTGGATCCACCGGCGTTAGGGCATCTTCTGAGGTTCCAATATCTTCTCCCAGTGATATGCCCATGTTGACCGTAGTACCTTTTAGCGGTGAGGAAGGTTCACCGGCAGTTGAGGCTTCTTCGGTTGAGGGTGTCGTTGATGTTCCTAAGGGAATAAGTCTACCCCAACGATTTCTACCATTATGATCCCCGTTGTGACTCCCGTTATCGCTCCTACTACTTCTGAGGTACTTCGCTAGTTTTTTATTTTTACTTTTTTCAATCTTTCAAGTTTCACCTATAATGGTGGTTTAATACTGGGAACACTTGTTAAGGTTTTCTGTAAACTCCACCTATAACGGTGACTTAACAATGAAAACACTTGTTAAGATTTTTCATAAACTCCACCTATAACTGTGACTTAACAATGAAAACACTTGTTAAGATTTTTCATAAACTCCACATATAATGGTGACTTAACAACGAAAACACTTGTTAACATTTTCTATAAACTCCACCTATAATGGTGACTTAACAATGAAAATACTTGTTAAGATTTTTCGTAAACTCCACCTATAACGGTGACTTAACAACGAAAACACTTGTTAAGATTTTTCATAAAATCCACCTATAATGGTGACTTAACAATGAAAACACTTGTTAAGATTTTCCATAATCTCGACCTATAACGGTGACTTAACAACGAAAACATTTGTTAAGATTTTTCATAAACTCCACCTATAATGGTGACTTAACAATGAAAACACTTGTTAAGATTTTTCATAAACTCATTATTTGTTCTACCTGTTATCAGGTTGCATGGGAGAATTCTCCACCAATTTTTTCACCTACCTCATCACCCCGTCGAGAACTCATTATTTCAGAAGACTCCAGCCACAACGATCAAGGTTCCACGACCGATGCTGCTGCTGACAGAGAATCTGGTTGTGAGCTTCCTTTGCCCGACTTGGCTCCTCATGCCTTCTGCTTGATGGTGCTCCAACATTCTCCTCAGATGTCTCTCAACCATCGCTTGGTCATTGAGCTGCTTGCGAACCACCATCCCAAAACGTTCACCATGGATTGCTTAAGTTCCAACATCTTTGTGATGAGTTACAGGCTTCAGGGCATGGCTATCGTTGTGGATGAGATTGCTAGTACTACTACCTCAACCATTACTAGAACCCTCCTCAACTAATTCCTAGGTTGCCTGAAGGAGTTGGGTCGTGATGGCTTTCGTCTTGATTGACTTATTACACATTTAAAAACTTTGAAGAGCCAGCGACTGGATAGCTAGAGGGAACTTCTCCAAAAACATTAGGAGTATCAACGGGCTAAGGAAGCCAAGTTGGCTGAGTTAGCACCTCTTCTTGAAGCTGTTGATAAAGAGGTGGAGGATATCGAAGGAGCTTTGTGTCTGGCCCAGCTGAAATGAGAGAAATTCCTTATCGAGCGCACATAAGCGCAAACGTGATTGGAGGTTTATGTTAATACCTAATGGTATTACCTAGAAGCTTCTTCGGGCCTTCCTGGAGATTTTTTCTCTTCCCCGGATTTGTGGTTCCTTCTAGGCCAATGAGCTCTTATATATATTTTCCTTTTTTTTCCTTCTTACCTAATTCTTGGGCAATAGCTCCCAATTTTGTAATGCCCCAAAGTTCATGAATGAAGAAAGATATATGTTTTCTCATGCTTTTCCTTTGTGTTATAACTGTTTGCGTATATTATGCAGTTTTAGGGTTCTTTCATTTCCATTCGAATTATAACAAAGAGAACTTTCATTTTTGTCATAGAAAAAAATTGTATATTCATAAAATCTAGATACATTGGTGGCCCAAACATAATTGCTTACATATGATAAACCTTCAACCATTTATTATTAATTTTGAATGGTTTGTCTTCTTCAATCTTAGAAATTAAGCAATAACCTGAGTCATGAGCTTCATTTACAATGAAAGGTCCCTCCCAATTTGCGGCAAACTTAGGCAGGGGCAACCCTCTGATGTGCTTGACTGCTTCTTTCAACACGAGGTCTCCTTCCATGATCTTCCTCGGTCTTACTAAATTATCGTATGCCCGGGAAAGCTGCCATGTATACATCTAAAAGTGTCGCATCGCATTATCTCTGTGTTCATCCAATGCTTCCAGCTTCACATGTCTATTCTGAGGGAGCATAATACTTCGCAAGGCATATCGAACAGAAGGAACTTCTATCACGACTGGGAGGATTGCCTCAACCCCATAAACAAGAGAGAACAGGGTATACCCTATAGGCTTCCTTTTAGTTATTCGATAGGCCCACAATACAACTGGTATCTTATCGTCCCATGCACCAGTAAAATTCTCCATTATTTTAGCTTGGATACTAACCAAAATTTTGTCAGTTGCTTCAGCCTGACTGTTTCCCTTTGGATATGCCACCGTCGAAGTATGATGAATAATGGAGTACTTATCAGTGAGCATCGTTACTTATGAATTGACAAAAGGGGTTCCATTGTCTGAAAGGATAACCTTTGGGATCTCAAAATAGCAAATGATGTATTCTCTGATGAAGTTTCTCACCACCCCCGCTGTTGCCCTTCTTAGTGGTATCGCTTCAGCCCACTTTGTGAAGCACTCTGTTTCTACTAGTATCCATATCTTCCCCCTCAAATAAGGGTGTATTTCCCCTACCAAGTTGAATGCCCAAGTGTGAAAAGGATAAGGCATTTCCAGGGAGTGTAGGTCCACTGATGGGGCATGGATCATATTTGCATGAAGTTGACAAGCTTTGCATTTTCGAACGAACTCAGCAGAGTCTTTATCTATTATTGGCCAATAGTACCCCAATGTCATTAATTGATCATATAACTTGGCCCCTCCTATGTGCGCTGGATCGTGCGCCTATTTGAGGACCTCAGCTGCCTCTTCCTTCGTGATGCAACGCAACGACCTGTTAAAGTATCTCCTTTAATAAAGTTGTCCCTCCTAAACGTAAAATCTCGGGGCCTTTCACTTGAGTCCCATCATGTCGATCTTTTATACTGGGATGACTCCATCTCTAATGAAGTTAATATAGGGTTGTCTCCAATTAGGATGAGCTTCCACAAAAGGACATTCGGCTGCCTCGAAGAACAACTAGCATTTATCGCACTTCCGTTACAATTCTATCACGTCTTATTTCATTTTAGGCCAAAAGTACCCCTCTTTTTGAATTCTTCGGTAGATAGGTATCTCAGTTATCTCACAGTGCTCTTCATGTGATTTTTTCAATCTTCGCTCTCCTTCTTCTGGGCCGATGCACCTTAACAGCCATCCTCTTGTGTTCCTAAAGTAAAGGTTTCCTTGGTTTGTGAATTATTATGCTAATTCTCTTGGTCCCATCGTTCTTTCACCCGAATCCAGTTGCTTCCCGATCTCTCCCATCCAGTCTGCATCCTCCTCAATCTGTAAAATTGATTGTATTACCGAAGGATCCATCCTTCGTTAGATCACGACGACAGTTACATCGTTCCTCTTGACCATTTTCTGGGCAATGGTGTTATAGGCATCTGGATGGCGATTCATTGTTCTGGGATGTCCCTTTATTTTTATCCGATGGAAATCGAAAAGGAGCCTCTGAATGATTGTCCTGTATGGTTCCAAACTCATGTGCTTCAACGCATATTCTCCGTTCACCGGCTAAATTACCAAGTTTGAATATCCCTTGATGCAAACTGTACGAATTCCTCTTCGAAGGGCTTCTAGCAACCCCAGCACCAATGCTTCATATTCTGCCTCATTATTGGAACAAGGGAAATCTAACTTTTAGGAAGGGCAAATCTCCTCCATTCCTTTTGAAAGAATAACCCCTGCTCCTCCTTTCCTTTCCACCGAAGATCCATCAAACTGCACCGTCCATTCTTCGTCCGTTGCATCTAGGTGATTGGCCTGCAAGTTGTCTCCTAGAATACTTTCTTTGGGTGGTTCAAACGTTCCTGAGGGGAATATTACCAACAATCGGCATACGCTTGGATTTTGATCGTGCGAGGAACCACGCACTTCAAGTCATATTCGGAGAGGATAAGGAACCTCTTAACTGCCCTACCATTCAATATAGTTCTTGCCAGCAAATACTTAATAGGATCATATCCAGTTACAATATGAATTGTAAAAGACATCATATAATATCTAAGTTTTTGCGCTACGAAGACTAAGGCTAAACAATGTCTTTCCAAGCTACTATATCTGACTTATGGCCCATGGATGATCCTGCTGAGGTAGTAAACTAGTTGTTATTTCCCGTTAATCTCTTGTGCTAGCAAATCTCCCACAAACCTCGAGGTGGAGGTGAGGTACAGCTATAATGATATTCGTACCTTTGGGGGAACCATGGTCTGTGGTGAAATGAGCAGCTTCTTCAGTCCAGCGAGAGACTTTTGGTGAGCTTCTTCCCATTTGAATTTTGTGTTCTTTCACAATAGCTGCATCAACGGGTGGGTCATTTTGGCTAACCTAATCACAAATCTCCTAAGATAGGAAACTTTCTTGAGGAAAATATTCAACTCCTTCGCCATTTTTGGACTTGGCATCTCCAAGATTGCTCGCTGCTTGTCTTAGTCCATCTGCACCCCTTTCAGATCAACCACAAAGCCTGCAAGCTTCCCAGTTATTACTCCAAAGACGCACTTCAGCGAGTTCATCCTTAATTTATACTTCCTTCATCGGGCAAACACCTTCCTCAGATCGCCTAGATGGGAATCCTCCTTCCTTGATTTGATGACAAAATCATCCACATAAAATTCCACAAATTTGTGAAAGAAGTCATGAAAGATGGCCATTATTGTTCGTTGGTAAGTAGCCCCAGCGTTTTTGAGTCCAAACAGCATTACTTGGTACATAAAATTTCACAACGGGGTCCTGAATGACGTTTTCTCTACATCTGAGGGGTGATCTGGTTGTACCCTGCATACCCATCCATAAAGCTATACATCTCATGACCAATCGTTGCATTTATTAAGCTATCAATGGAGGGCAGAGGGAACTCATCCTTGGGGCAAGCTCTATTCAAATCTCTGAAGTCCACACAGATCCTTATTTGTTTTTTATCCTTCTTTCCCATCGAGATAATGCTGGATAGACAAAGTGGGTGTTGTATCGGTTTGATGATCACTGCTATTAGTAAACGTTGGACTTCTTCTTTGATCATCAGATCTAGCTCAGGCTTGTACGTTCTCGTTACTTGTTTCACTGGAATAACTGAGGGTATCATATTCAACTTGTGGTGGCTTACTTCCTCATCCATCCCTTCCATCTCCATATACTTCCATGCGAAGACATCTATGAATTCCTGAATCAACTCAACCATGGCTTTTCGTTTCTCCTCACTGAGATTTTTCAAGATAAAAATAGGCCTTGGGTCCTCCTCTTCTTTCGCCAGGTTCAGCTACTCCAGTTCTTGTGCCTGCGGCTTGGGTCAATCCTCCATTTAATCTGGTTCCTCATTGATTTCCTCCTCAAATTCCTATATGCTAGAGTTTCCTATCACCATACATTGTCCCCATTGATCCCCCAGAAATCATTCATATTTCGGGTCAACCTCATCATCAGAGTCTTCGTTCGCCCGTTCACACCATTATAATCGATATACCACTTTTTCTTCTTCGATAATGACCTTATTGCACTGCCTACTAGAGGTCATAATTGCCTTCCTCTTCTTTCACTAGAGGCCTCAGCCACTTTTTTTTTTCAAAAATCTGCTCATCACGCTTTACTGTTGGACCTCGTGCTTCATCGGATCCATTCTAAGCCTCATCCCATCTTTGAGCTACTTTGAGATATTTTAGGACCGAGGGACCATTGGGGGGTTTCTTCGATCATCTCTCTAATGCTGCTCGCAACCTCCTTATTCTTATCGTTCAAGGGCCCCATCCTTTCTTTGATCGAGGGAACCCTTTCTCCCTCCATTCTTCTCATTAGGACACGCACATCCTCCTCTAACTCTGTGTAAAATGCCGCATCTACCAAGTGAGCTTCTTTAATAGCGAAGGGCCTTTTCGTAGCCCTAATGGTTACCTCTGTTCCCTTGACATTTGCCTTGGAATATTGGTGATACGTCGAGGGAACTAGCCCTTGGTTATGCATCCACACTCTTCCTATCAACAGGTGGTAGGAAGTTGCACTCTCTATTACGTGGAACTTGATATGGGAACTCATATTTCCCATCACAATCCCCACATTCACATACCCGATAGACTTGGAAGATTGGTTGTCGTATCCCGAAATTACCAAAGGCATGGGGACCAACCTTTCCTCTGGAATATTTACTGCATAAAAAGAGTTGATTGTCATAATGTTGATGGAAGCTTCCCCATCCATAAGAGTCCTGGTGAAACTGACTCTGTTGACGCTGGTGGTCACATATAACAGCCTATTATGAGGGAATCTTACAAATCTAACTACATCGCTGAAAGTTACTTCTGACAGAAACCTCTTTACTAGCCTGGCCATGGGTCCCTTCCATCTTTGCAAAGGGACTGCGTTCTTCCTCATAATTTCCAGTATCCCCTAGGTTATTTCAACCTGCTCTTCTTCAGTATCCCTACCTAGTCGAAGTACCAGGTGAACTTTGGGGATCTTGAAAATGCATAGTACTCTAGGACTGGGTCTGTTTCTTTACCTTCAATGTTTTACACATCCTCCGCATCCTTAGGTCTTGCTTCATCATAGACCAATACTACGTTAGTCATTCCCTCAGTACAAGCTTCTAAAGCGTCTTCGAAATCCATCTGCTTCGTCGATGGCTCCCTTTCTTCTCTTACTTCCTCTTCATCATAGGCCACTACCAGA
The DNA here is from genome assembly GCA_949130495.1 of Sambucus nigra. Taxonomy (NCBI): domain Eukaryota; kingdom Viridiplantae; phylum Streptophyta; class Magnoliopsida; order Dipsacales; family Adoxaceae; genus Sambucus; species Sambucus nigra. The sequence continues at coordinate 127,768,797 of OX422208.1, forward strand.
TTGGCCCCATATGCTGGCAGTGGGTTGTTGTTGACGTTATGTGGAGGGATTTGCAACATCCCTGCCTTTACGTACTTGTCGATAAATTCTTCTCAGCGTGAAATAGCTCTCTATTGGGTGCTTGATCTTTCGATGGACCTGGCAATACTTGGGATCCTCCCTTGTTACCCCATCGAGTTCCCCAACGGGAATTCCCTTTGGTTGGTAGACCATTCCTCCTTGGACCCTTGCGTTGTAATAGCTGACAGCCTCCTCCACTGTACAAGGCAATGGTGGGGGATCCTCTCAATTTCTTCCAAACTTCCTCTTGTTGTCCTTTTTCGATGTCTTGCCCTCATTTGTTCCCTCGGTGTACCCTACTTGTGGGGGTGGAGACGTCCCCCCACAGGTTGTATCGATTGCCTAAACATCATGGGCACCGCTACTGGGTTGGGTCGCACCACCAAGGAGATATTTCTTGCTACTTTTAAGAACGCCGAAAAAGTACCCTCATGCGTTTCATTAATGAGATGGCATATGCACTTAGGAAGCATCCCCTCCGCATAGATCTGTAATAACTTGGATTCTTTGGCCTCCTCCCTCACATCGAGGGACCTTTCCGTGAACCTCCGAATGTACGCCACCACTTCTTCCCTTAGTCGTTGCCTTTCCCTCCCTAGTTGGGTCAAAGTAAACTTATCTTTCGCCAGAAAAAACTTCTGGACGAACAAAACATTCATCTCCTCCCATGTAAAAACTCTCTTAGGAGCCAAATGAGAATACCAGGTATATGCTTTATCTATTAAGGATTTAGAAAACTCCCTCAACCTTAGCTTCTTATTATTGCAATGCGCCCCCAAGTGATCAACGAAGCACTTAATATGTTCCTTCGAATTCCCTCCCTTTCCTGTATATTTTTGAAAGATAAGAGGGATATAATCTTTGGGATATGGGTCATCGTTGTAATACTGGGGGTAAGGTTTCCGAAAGTCATCATAAACCGAAGCTGCCTCGCCAGCGGACTGTGAGGAGGCTTGCATAAACTTTAGCATCTCCTTCCTCATTTCCTCCATGGGTGATGCTCCTGGGGCAACAAACAAGGGGACGATGGGCTGGGTGCCCATTGTAACTGGAGAAATCATCACAGTTGGGGCCGTTGATACTCCTGACGTTCCCACTGCTGGATTCATAATAGAGGGTATACTCACGGGATTGTTCACGTTACACCTGCACTCGGTGGGCAGTTGGGGCTGCCCCTGGTGTTACGAAGGAATTTGCTTCGAATCCTCCCAATATCGTTGAAGCTACCAGCGTTTGTAAAAACTCGCAAAACTTACTCATGAGGGGTGCCACCTGAGCGGGGTCCCAACCCTGCACTCATGGAAGCTTTTGTTACCCCTAAAACGCATGTCGTCGCCTGAACTGGATGTACCTCTATTCGAGGAGACCCATCCCTTAGAGTCTCCACTTTTCTCGTCGCTTGTTATTTATTGTGTTGGATGTAATCAAAGTTGAGCCTTCGATTAACATTGTCTTGTTCCATACTCCTTACATCAAAGAATGCCTCCCCAGAAGAGTCACCAAATGTAAGAGGGTAGTTTAGATAAGATGTAGGAGTAACCGCTTTTGAGTATAGTAATGATAAGTTAAATAGCAACACTATTGATTAACCATAGGACATACAAACACTACTCAATGAAGATAGATTGACTCAGTTTAAACTCACAGATCTCTCGTGTATAACTCAGAAGGTAGTAATGAACTTAGAAGTAACTTAGCTAGTGTAAGAGAGAAGCAAGCACCCTAGATACACCTTAGCAGGCAGCCAAAACACACCAACCACCCTCAAGAATCTCTGTCAAGTATTAAAACCTTCGTAATAAATTACAATGGTGGGTGAGTAAACTCTCTGGTTTGTAATAACTCTCTAGTAATCCCTTCTGAACTCTCAAAAAGGTCGATATCCCCTCAGAGATGGTTGGCGCCCTTAAATATCCTCCCACACCACCCCCGAGGAAACTCCGCCATTAATGCCAATGAAAGACATCCCTCATACTTTATGTCACAAACATTAAATACCTGATGCACTAGTTGTCTTCACGTCATTAACATTAAATGCCAAGACATGCCTTTTGCCTATCCACATGTTGTCACATAGGTGACTCACCAACTATCTGACAGCCTCCAATACCACGGTGGTTTACTCAAGTGCAGGTCTGACATTGCCTAGCTGGTTAGTGACATCAAATAAAGTGGATGTGACATTAAGTAGAGGGTTGTTTGGCTCACAACTCAATGCCCGATGGAACTCAAGGCTGCTCCCCCCCCCCCCCCCCCCCGGGAGGTTCCACGGTTAGGGTTCTTCGGTGTTTTACCAGGTGTATCTAAGATGGTCAGGACAAGCCCTAACGGTGCCTCACTTCTCAATCCTCCAAACCAAGTCCCTCTGAAGTTCCCACGATGAGGTCATTCGATAGAGCATGAAAGCTCTCTCAGGCCCTGCCAAGCCTGGTCTCTCGCGAGTACCATTTGACCTCACACTAAAACTCATTATTATTGTCATTACATCATTACAACCGTTATAGCTCATAGTCAATATAAAAAAATGCAATATAACTAACTAACACGACAAGCTATGAGTTGCCACGCTGAACTGCCTCGTGCTGAACTACCTTGATTGAGCTGCCACACTTGAGCTGCCACGCTTGAGTTACCTCAGCGCCTTAATCCCCAAACACTGTTGCTAATGGGGATTTATCTCTAATCTCAAAATTACCTTCAAGCCCCCTCTACACTACGAATTTTGGATTCTTTTAAGGATAAGAACCAGCGAAGAGTGTTGTTATTCAAAGTCTGTTGAAACATTTGGGTCAATATATCCTTGGAGTCACCTAGGAGATATATGGCTTGATGATAACTTCGGGGATTAACAATTGGGGTCCCTCCACCCCCAAACTTCTCCATTTTAGGGATCTTGAACTCTTTCGGTAGCCTTGCTTTAGGATAGGGAGACATATGGGTGTAATCCATGTAGTTCCCAGAGATTCGGACTTGGTAAAACTTTTTGGTAACAACTTAAGGTCTTACTTGACCTTGTTAAACTTTTCTTCCTTTAGATAAATGGTCACCGGTCGGTTATCCCCTAGCTGGGCTAGATTTGGCATAGGGAGCTGAGCTGGCGGTGGGCCATTGGCAGGAGGGGCACGCGTAGCGCACTGATATTCTTCCAAGACCTAAATAAGCTCTGGTGTGGACATACCTAAAGCGCAAGGTAAGAGGACCTCGGTCTCTTAGGGAATAGAAACTCGATTTCGGTGCACCTCGGTTTGAAGGTTTTCAATCTTGGAAGGAAATTGGGCTAGAACCGTCATCCAATCAGGCTGCACATTTGGTACTGGGCATGCGTTCTCCATAGAAAGAGGGTGAAAGTGGATTCAAAACTCGGAGGAAGTAGGGGGAGAATTGATGGAGCTTCGGGGCTGTTCGACGAAAGACCGAAGCCAATAGGGAGCCAGGCCAAGGGTCGGGTATGCGATTGTTTTGAGAAGGAGAAAAATTATTCAAATTTATTTTCGGAAGAGAAGAATGGAAGTTTTTTATTATAGAAGCAAAATATTTTTGACATTTTTGGAAAAGAGGAGGACAAAATGTTTTTCGGTAAAAGGGAGGGAAAATGCTTTTGACATTTATGATAAAAGGAAGAAAAGTGATATTGGTATTTTGACAAAAGTGGGAAAAAAAATGTTTTTGACATTTCGGTAAAGAAAGTAGAAAAACAAGAAAAGGGTCTCAACATGATTATTATTATTATTATTATTATTATTATTATTATTATTATTATTATTATTATTATTATTATTATTATTATTATTATTATTATTATTATTATTATTATTATTATTATGTTTTCACTTGTATTAGGTTTACCTAAATGCAAAATAAATGCCAGACAGGACACGGGCTTGGGAAAATTGGGTTTTCAAAATATGTAAAACATGGTTTGACTTGTTACCAGGCTCGTGGATGGGGTCCCGTTTTGAAAAAGACCAAATCGCTCAAAAATTTAGGCGGCATTGATTAGGCAGTAATTCTTTGAATATTACTCCTTAATTTAGTATATTTTAACATCCCGAATAAGACAACAGCTCTTGAGTTATTTCGTTTCCATGCTAATGACCCTTTTATATAGTATTACGAGTTTTGTTCTTTTTCCAGGTATTTTATAGGTATTTATTGCTAAGGAAAGAAAGGAGAAAGTCAAAGCAAAAGAATAAGTCGAAGAAGAAAAGTCAGAAGGGAAAAATCGTAATTTCCATTCGAAATCCAGAAGAAAACCCAACATAAAAGTCAAAGATCTCAATTCAACGAATGCATAGGAAGAAACAGCGTCCCATTCCGAGTTCCATGGAAGAAGTTACGGGATTCTAAAGATGAGAAAACTTGAAGAGAAATTGATGAGATATTGAAGAGAATTTAAAGATCAAAAGAGGACCGATCCCTTTTTCAAATTAAAAGGATCGGTTCCACCCCTCTAAACCTTCTGACAAAAACTGAAAAGTGGACCGATCCCTTTTCCAAATTAAAAGGATCGATCTAGATTAGGAAGAGGATCGATCCGCCACTGAAGACCCGAACCGTTCCGCCGAGAATAAACTTGACTTTTCTATTCCGATTTTAGAGTTTGATTTAGCTACTACTCTGAATTTTTCATGACGTATTTAATCTCTAGTCATTATTAGACAAAGGAGTTCAATTTTTAGGTTAGCTAAGAAGGAGTAGAGGGTTTTTGTAGTCAAAAACCCTAGTTCTCAGTAAGAAGCATTATTGTAAGGATTCAAGCTTTCAATTTTTGCAATTCAAGTAAAATCGTTTCCTTTAATTTCGATTGCTCATTAGGTTTAATTACTTGTTTTGAATCTAAAAATTTCTTTCCAACTAGTTGCTTTAGATTTAATGTTTTCTTCCTTAAAAACCATGTCTTTTCTAATTTTATTATGTCTAGCTAATTTTTTAAGGGTTGGGGTGCATGTAGGGGTGTAAACGGGTCGGGTATGGATCGGGTAAGGGTATATCCATATCCGATCTGGGTATTTTTTTAGCGGATCGGGTCTTACCCGATTACCCGTCGGATCTCAAAAAATGGATCCAGACCCGGATCTGTTACGGACCCGAATACCCGACCCGAATAGTTTTAACTAAACTAACTAACAAACTATATATATATATATATATATATATATATATATGTGTGTATATATATATAGTAATATAATTACAGTTTATAGTTTTGTATATATATACATTTGGGTCGGGTCCTTATCGGATCGGAGTCATGTATATCCAGATCCGGTCCATTAACTAATCGGATAATCGGGTCTATAAAATTTTCTCAAATCAATTAATTCGGATCGGGTACGGATCCGATCCGGGTCCAGACCCGGTCCATTGACAGCCCTAGGCGCATAAACCCCACCCGATGTAATTCACGATAGTGGAAATTAAATTTTGAATTAAAATCTTAGGTGAATCGTGTCGTATAACTGGTATAACCGTTGTAAAACTTTTGATCTCGTTTGCCCTAGGTAACCGGGATGCTTAAGAATGCGACGCGAGTATTTGTGAATGCGATACTAATTTAATTCATCCTTTGGTTACATACTGTGCGGCCTACGATCCCTCATATATGTAATACTTAGGAGTACTAAAGACCGGGTTCATTTAAAAATTTAATTCCGAATCTAGCATCCTACGAAGCGAATTACTAGGGTGTGGAGGATTGTACCCCGACCTATCGTTCTCATTTCATAGTCAAATTTTTAGTCAAAATTGTTATCAGCTTTTCGTTTAATTAGAATAATTTCATTTCATTTATTCATAATTTCATTAGTACTCATTTTCACCTTTTCATTTAGTTATAGTTATTTCGTAACCCAAATCACCTTTTCCTTGTTTTTAGAGTCAAAGATATGATTTCTAAATCTTTCCATCGTCGTCACGACTCCGTTCGTCTTTTTTCCCTAAGGATCGATACCCGACTTATCGAATTATTACTTGAGTGACAGGCTTGCACTTGATCCTAAATAGCACGCACACTAGACACATTTGTGGTCGCGTCAAGTTTTTGGCGCCATTGCCGGGGAACTAGGTAGACTTAGGTTAGATCGAGTCAATATAGAACTTTGACCAAAAATCCAAAAATATATAAAGATAAAAAAATAAAAATAAAGAAATCATCTCTTAAAAGCCTTTAATGAAAAATCCTGAACATACTCAGACTCCTCACAATGCTCCAACCAGAATCCACGAAAATCTGATTATTGAGTATAACTCTGAAAGCCCCCACACACCTCACGTTCCACAATTATGGGTTCCACTTCCTACTCCTGAGCACTCCATAGGTATTTACACCTTGAGTCAGTCCTCAAGTCACACATCTAGGACCCCGAGTGAGTACACAGAGTCATTTGAAGAGAGCGCGAGTGCGATATCTGACGCAACGAGTTTCGGTACTAGAGCGGGAGATCTCCCCTATTGTCCCATGAAAGACTTACTCTTTCCTGAGCAGACTATCACCCCTACTTTCATTTTACTTTCGTACAATGCCGGTAAGTTCCACTTTCACAATGGGATGATACAATTCTCCCTATGTTCCATGGCATGGATTCGGATAAACCATACCTGCATATTCGTGAGTTCAAAGAGGCGTGTGACACATTTAGTTATCAAGCTTGCACGCTGGATATTATTCGCCTAAATCTTTTTCCTTTTTTCTTAAAGGATAAAGCCAATACATAGTTATGGTCTCTACCCCCAAACTCTGTCACGTCTTGGAGAGATATGCAATCCAAGTTTATCTTGAAATTTTATCCACAGCACAAGACTAACTCTGCCAAGACTTAAATCCAAGATTTTTGACAACACGATAATGAGTCTTTTGACAGGTGTTGGGAACATTTCCAAGAGTTAGTAAGCGCATGCCCCCATCATGGTTTTGAGAAACATCTAGTAATATTTTTCTTCCATAATGGGTTGACAGTATCTTCCAAACAACTTGTGCAAATAATGTGTGAAAGACCTTTTGGGGATTTAAACTCATGCGATGCCGAGGCCCATCTTAAGTATGTCGCAGAGACTACTCAATCATGGGACACATCTGATCCTAACCAAGACCGTCCTAGACAACCACCTATCAATTCGACTGCATCCGGACTATACCATTTGGATAGCAATAATAGACCTTAGATTCAATCAGTTTAAGAGAGATATGAAAGAGTGGTTTAACGGTCGATTGAGAGATATCTTCGGATCTAGCCATGGTTCGAAAGAAAAAGTGTGTGATATCTGTGAGGCAAGTCACTCCACAAAAGCATGCCCGACGATTTACGCCTACAAGGCCATGCACACCGAGAAGGTGGATGCTATAGGAGGATTCAAAGATAATTTTAATGCCCCACATAGGAACTTGTACAACCCTTCATAGAGAAGCCATCTTGGTTTCAACTATGAACAACCACAAGCTGTGATGAACTCACATTCACAGATTGTCCCACCTCCATCACCTCCTCAATACCAATAAGAACCACCACCTCCATATCCATATGTAGCTCCACCATGGAGGAATATCGAGAATACAATGAACCAATTCATAAATTCTCAAGGTGCAAACAATGCTAGATATGAACCCATGTTCGTCGAAATAAATGCAAACATCTCCAAGATGTAATCCTCATTGAGTATCCACGAGAAGGGAAAGTTTCTTGCCTAGGGTCAAAGAGTTCCCCAAGAAAGCTTCTTCTTTGTGGGATTTAGAAACAAACACAAACTTCTCTTCAAACGGTAGAGATAAAACCGGTGGCAAACAAACTGTCCAAGAAAGATGTATATATATATATATAGAAACTTGGATTAAAACAAATAATTGGGTGTAAAATTGGTTTTGTTCTTTGAATAACTCAATTTGGATAACAAACACCAAGGGAACTTTTTATTAAAGAATTAAGCTCTCAACCACTCTCTAGGGGATGGAAAAATTTCTTTTAAAAAATTTTGTTCCCCAAGTGATTAAATTCTGTGAAAGAATAGTGGGACAAAGTAGTGGGAAAGTGCCAAAAAACTGCCAAAAACTATTCCCGTCGAAATGTCGTTCGAACGAAAATATCGATCGAACGATATTTAGTTAAAATGAACTATCTAATGAAGTTCCAGTGGCAAAGTCGTTGGCAAACCTCGTTCGAATGACAATTTCGAACAAAAAACCAGAAAGCTTAAAATTTTCATTTTTAGCCCTTAAAGTTTTAAATAAACCTTCTGAAAATAAACCTTAGTTTTAAAATAAAAGTACACCCAATATAAACTTATTCCAAGTCTCCCTATATTTATATAGAAATGCATTCATACCTTTGGAGACTATGGAATATGATGTTGATGACGTAGAAACATAGCACTTGAAACTCGACAATGATGAAACTTTATAAGACTTGGACGCTACCTCTTCAACTCTTGCATGTCATAGGTTTGAAGGATGGTCAAGTTTTCTATCCTATGACTCAAATGCTTTTGTTCGGAATTGAGCCAAAACAACAAGGGACTCAATTGGAAATTTGTGTCCTTACAATACCTATAAGTGAGTGTGTTGGGTGGACCTAAGCATGGAAAAACTAAATGTGGTATGTGACAAATGTTAGTGAGCATGGATATATACAAGTGTGATAAGTGAAGGTGTGTGATAGAGACACCTAAGCCTGGTTATTTTAAGTGGTGTGTGAAACATCTGGGTATAAGTGATCCTAAGTGTAAGTAGTGTGAAGTGTACATGGAGAGAATCTACAAGTGTTTGCGTGAGGAGTGAGCGAGATGTGATATAAAATGAGGTAGATATATGCATGAAATAATAGAGGAGAAAAAAGAAACATACAGGTAGGTGCATACGCACACAAGAAGAAAATAAAAACACCCATGCAAACAAAGTCTAGCCCTCTTAATAAGTCCCCAGCGGAGTCCCCACAGTGGCATCCTAATATCTTTCCCTTCCCCTGGTGGGGGGAGAAGGTATCGCTGATATGCCCAAGTATAACCTCGGCCCAGGGATACCTACCTCGACCGAGATAATGGTCGAGACATTGATCGACCCAATGAGGGGTAAGGGCCCACGATATCATCCCTCGGCCAGGACTACCTCGTTCCAGGCCGACATTACTACTTACACCTCCCCAAGGACACTACGCACGTCGCAGACATCAACAGCATCCTAAAGTACCCAGAAATAGCAACCTCGGCCATCAGTAGGCCGAGAGGACAAGAAGCCACTTCATCTTCAACGCGGATCCTACCTCGGCTTGGGCCGAGGCTACCAGAGGTATTAATAATCATCAGCATGCTGCATGCCCAACCTCGGCTCGGGCCGACCCAAGCATATGTCTCGGCTAATATCAGGCCGAGACTCCTCATGACACCGCGCGGATTGAGCGGACATCCAACCTTTACAGCTCGGCCTCTCAAAGGCCGAGGTCATTCACCAACATGATTGTCGAGCATCTATTGACATTTGGATAAAGACATCTGGGCACAAATCAGTTGTAACAATATTATTCTTCACATGGGGGAGAATATTTCATCATCATTGCTTACATGTGACAAGGACAGGTGGCATTCCCACATTGGTGAGGATATCACACACATGCTCACTGCATGCATGGGGGGTACATTACACCCCCTAGACACTATATATAGGGGTTATCCCCTACCTTGAAAAAGGATCTCATTCATGCAACCCTAGCAGAAACCCTGTCAAAATATACTGTAGAGAGAGAGAGAGCTTGAGGGAATTGTACCCATGGTCATTAGTACCATCTTTCAGTGATATTACTCACACTCATTGTGGACGTAGGCCAGATAGGCTAAACCACCCATATTTCGGTGTTGATCTCCTCGTATCCTCACCTCCTTCTCTTACCTCTTTTTATAGTTGTGATGCCATTGTTATATACATATAGAGCTTGGAAACACCTTACCTGGTGGTGCTGATTCCCAGCATCATCATTTTGGCACCGTCTGTGGGAAACGAGAGGTTGTATCTTCCTAATCTTCAGTTTTACCTCACCGGAGACTCTGGTGGTGAACCAGGAACCACCCCTTGTGTGGAGTTGTTTCACCATTGAAAGAGGTCCTTTAAGGTATTAAGCTCACTTGATGTTCAAGCTCCTTATTGATAGTACATGGCACCGGAATTACCACCGCCTGGAGGTGGAGGGGCTAGTTCCAGTCAGGATCCTCCCCAATCCGAAATGGCGGAGGTGGCTGCAGCTTTGAAATCTTTAGCTGCAACACAACAAGCTATGAAGGAGCAATTTGTCCAGCTTAGCCAAACCATGATGATGAGGCCACCTAGGGTCTCCCCGGATATGATAACTCCGGCGGCAGCTCAGCCTCATCCCGACGCCAGGGGACCACCCCAGGCGCCCATAAAGGACCAACCTGCACCCCAGCGGAGGAGGGACGTTGCTGACCCTAGGCGCTTGTGCCTAGGGAGGCAAGGAAACCCTTGCCCGGAGGACAGGTATGATGACCTAGAAGTTGAAGAGGCCCCAAAAGACTGCTGGGATCCATATGAGGTGTCAGATAACACTGTACGACCTCTTAGGCAGAGCCAAGGATGTGTCGGCCGAAGAAGATACGAGGCCCAACAAAGAGGGTCGGACTTTGACAGGCAGAGTCAAGGATGTGTCGGTCGAGGAAGAGATGAGGCCCAGCAGAGAGGGTCGGCCTTTAACAGGTTAAGCAGAGGGTCGCCCTTCGAAAGGCTGGGCCCAGCCAATGACCTGAGGCAAAGGCTATCGAGGTCAAGGAGCGCGGCAGTCTCTCAAAGAGGTAATAGGCCGGCTCGGCCAGATCAAGGCCGACCCTTGGAGAGAAGAGCCAGGGAGAAGGAAGAGGTCAATAGTCAGCGTGTTGTGGCTGGGGAACCCTCTGCCCATCATAGGGAGGTGGCAGGGGATAACCTCGGCCTAGCTGAAGAGAGAAGACCCTGTAATGACTCAATCCAACGTCTTGAAGAGAAGATAGGGGACCTCATCAAGAGCATGGACCCATTGCAGAGGGGCTACTCGGAGGGTTCCCCATTTGTATCTAGGATAGTGGGATTCCCAACCCTAGCTAAGTTCAAGCCTCCTACAGTGACGCCTAAATATGATGGCAGCACTAACCCAGTGCACCATATCGAGATGTATCAGTCGGCGGCAGATATTTACTTGATCCCTGATGAGATGAAGTGTAGGGCCTTCTCAGGGACCTTGACAGGGGCAGCTCGTAGTTGGTTCACCTCTCTTCCAAAGAACTCGATTGAAAACTTCAAGGGCCTGGCAGAGCAGTTCATCCACAACTTCTGCTTTGGGGTAAGACCTCAAAAGAAGACTACCCACCTCTTTTATATCAAACAGGATAAGGGAGAAAGCCTAAGAGACTACATAGCAAGGTTCAACAAGGAGAAGTTGGAGGTGGAAGACTATGAAGAGAGCATAGTTATGACCGCCCTGATAGGAGGCCTCCTGAAGGGGAAGCTATTATGGAAGTTAGCGGAAGACCCTCCTAAGTCTATGTCAGAGCTGCTGGCAACATCGGGAAGAGTGATGAATGCGGAAGAGGCAATGGCCGCCAAATATGAGGAGGAGGACCGTGGTATCACTATAAGATCCCAGGGCAAGAAAGAGGGGAAGAAGAGGTCAGCAGACGACAAGTTCGCTCATTACACTCCTCTAACTGTAAGCTGTGAACACATCCTTAATGAGATCAAGACTGACCGGGCTCTGAGGTGGCCAGAAAAATTGAAGGCACCACCACATAAGAGGAATAAAAACCTCTGGTGTGAGTTCCATCAGGATCACGGACATGTCACAGAAAAATGCTTCGCTCTGAAGGACGAGATCGAGAAGATGCTGAAATCCGGGAAACTGAGAAAGTATGTGGATAGCAAGGCCAAGAAGGGTGGAAGAGAAGACCCTAGGAAGAGAAGAGATGACAGGTGCCTCGGCGATGTCCCGACTAGAAGGCATGATGATTCAGAGGGTGATGATGGTGATGACCCGGATCTCCCACCTAAGGATGACAACACCCCAGTGAAGAGGGTAGGAATGATCTCCTTTGGTGTTAGCACCATATGTGGGGGATTCGCGGGAGGTGGCTCTGAGGTAGCCGATAGGAAGGCTCATGTAGCGGAGACCAAGTCAGTGGTCAAGACTGAGGTTGTGAATCTGACCTCTTCTGATGCAGTATAGAAGAGAAAGAAGGTAGACATGGACACCCTAGTGGTGGGATTCTCCAGACTTGACTTCACGGGTATCTTAGGCCCCCATGATGACCCTCTAGTCATAACAACAAGGGTGCATGGATGCGATGTAGGGAGAATCCTCATAGATGGGGGAAGCTCAGCAGATGTGATGTTCTGGCTTTGTTTCAAGAGCTTGGGTCTTAGCAGGGCAAGGCTGGTGCCCTACCATCACCCATTGATAGGCTTCAGTGGTGAGAAGGTACACCCATTGGGCATGTATGAAATGGATGTACGGATGGGAGATGAGTGTCCTAAGAGGCTGACTAAGAAGATAAACTTTTTTGTGATGGACGAAAATGTCTTCTCGGCCTACAACCTCATCATCGGAAGAGTGGCCCTCAAAGAGTTTGACCCCGTGCCGTCAACGGTCCACCAGATGCTAAAATTCCCAACTCCTTATGGGGTAGGGGAAGTGCAAGGGGACCAGACCACGGAGCGGGAGTGTTATTTCAACTCGGCCGAAGAGCGAGAGGCCCATAAGAGAGCAACCGCCACTTACAGCATTGACACACTTGATCCCAGAGATGAAACAAAATTAAAGAAGAGCGAGGCCGCGGAAGAGGTAGAATCCATCATCCTCAATGAGGACGATCTGAAAAAAACCGTCCAGGTTGGCAAGGCCCTGGAACAAGGGATCAAGGAAGAGCTGATAAACCTCCTTAGGAGGAGGCAGCGCGTCTTCGCGTGGAGTCATGCAGACATGCCTGGCATCGACCCTAGGATCATGACCCACAAGCTCAACATGGATGGAGATGCTAGGCCTATTAAACAGAGGCAAAGGATCTACTCCAGATAGAAGTATGAGGTCATCCGGGAAGAGGTGAAGAAGTTGGAAGAGGCCGAGTTCATAAGAGAGGTTACTTATCCAGAGTGGCTCTCAAATGCAGTCATCGTGCCTAAGGCCAATGGAAAGTGGCGGATGTGTGTAGATTTCACAGACCTGAACAGGTCTTGCCCGAAAGACAACTATCCCTTGCCTAGGATAGACCATATGGTGGATGCAACAGCAGGGCACGAGCTTATGAGTTTCATTGATGCTTATTCAGGTTATAACCAAATCTTCATGGATGCCGAGGACTCTGAGAAGACAGCCTTCATTACTGACAAGGGGACGTACTGTTACAAGGTGATGCCCTTTGGTCTGAAAAATACTGGGGCAACGTATCAACGTCTTGTCAATAAGATGTTCGAGGAGCAGATAGGTAAGACCATGGAGGTGTATGTGGACGATATGCTAACGAAGAGCCTGAAAGCATGTACTCATGTAGCGGACCTTGAGAAGACCTTTGATGTCATGGACTCCTACAGAATGAAGCTCAACCCGGCGAAATGTGTCTTCGGGGTATGAGCCGGGAAGTTCCTGGGGTTCATCGTTAATCAGAGGGGGATTGAAGCAAACCCGGAGAAATGTAACCCGTAGGAACCGACCGCGAAATGTGTTGTCATGGTACCCTCGATTTGAGGAAATACCCAAAATTTACAAAATATCTAGACTTTTACAGGACAAATGTAACCCGTAGGAACCGACCGCGTAGTCACCCAAAGGGCCAATGTAACCCAAGGGGTATGCGCAGTAACTGATCGATTAGACTCCCAGTTCGAGGATAATTTTTTTAAGATAAAAAATGGTCATGGCCTAGGGTTGTGACCATTTTTGTTTTTAAATTAAAATATGGTCACAGCCCAAAGCTGTGACCATGTTTTTTGTAAAAATAAAAATGGTCATGAACCGGAGCCGTGACCAATTTATTTTTAAAATAAAATGCGGTTATGGCTTTGGGTTGTGGCCATTCTTTGTGAACATGAAAAAGTGGGTCATGGATATGGGTCGTGACCATGTCCGTGACCATATTAGTCTATCAACAATGTCGGTGGTCAGGGATTTGGGTCATAACAATAGAAATGGTCACGCCCAGATTGGTCATGGACCAAATTCGTGACCCACAACCAATGGTCAGGGATTTGGCCCGTGACGATGCGCAATATTTATTATAGTGACATGCCTCTTTTTTAGATTACGGGTATAACCTCTTGTGTTCGTACTTTCTCCATTGCATTTTCCTTTTTAATTTAAGAGAAATTATATAAGTAAAGGTGGGTATTAGGACATCTAAAGATATTCTTTGATGCAATCGCCATGCCTCATGAATTTGTTACCGATCGAGAGTTTGCATGCATACATGCATTACGAAATGTATTCATGCATGCAAATTACATGTTATGAAGATATCATGTTGTAAGGAATGTGGAATGCCGCACGAGGAGAGAGATTATAAGCTATGATGTGTACAAAAATTTCATTCAAGATTGGGTCAATCTTGTCGAATCACCTGGTGAGTAAGATTTTAACAAATTATGGATGCTGGTGAATGTGGATTAGGATGCTGATCCAAATACCATCAGGTACATAAGTAAAATATGGGTTAGATTGAATGAGTGTTTTGTATAACCTTGGACCAATGAGATTAAGAACCACTGTAACGAAACCACCAATCATTGTGAAGGTGCTCATAGGAAGTCAAAGTAATACTTGTAACATTCGCAACTTATAACCTTTCTCTCGGTGTGGACGGGAATGGATAATATATTCGATTTACAAGCAATGGGGATTGAGAAATAATTTGAGACCTCATTGCATAAAACCAAGCATTCTCATAATATATTGATCTTGACTGAGCTAATGGGGTGAGTGATGCATTTTAGCATTGATTTGATAGTGGAGGAGATGAGAAAATGTGACGTTGGTGGTGTTGATGTCAATACATGTGACCACCTATTGTCGATAGCGTATGGCCTACCACGTGCTCACGAGTTGGCTATATATGTACTTAAGGGTCATCCATTACAGTGGGTCGAATTGGATGGTCAATGTTACAAGCTAACAATGATTCCGAACTTTATAAAATAGTTAGAAGTTAACTGCGAACCAGAGATGATATTGTTTAAATAGTGGTGGTCAAGATCCACCAAGGATGCACAAAAGTCTAAGTTACAAAAGCTTAAGGAGATTGTTTATCCCTCTAGCATGAAGCTATATGAACCTTCTTCAGTGAGGGTAGGTAAAGGAGGACCAAGGGGACTTAGAATATCTACTGAAGAACAAAAACATGAAATGTCAACCAAAAGAGATCGATCAGTTTTTGAATACATGAGGATCGAGGTAAATGTTGCATTAGTGTAGAGAAAAATTAAAGTCGACTATAAGAAATATATGTCCCTAGCACTGTGGCGATTGAAATACACACCCATATACCAACAGTATGTGAAGGAGATACTATAGTTCTTTCGTGGTTTTTTAGGAGATAATCAATGTCAACGCTGATGGGAATCATGAATTTAAGTGTGTTGCAGGCTCACTAAGGAAGGGTAGTTATATGGATGGTTGGAGGGATGTAAGGTATGATTTAATGAAAGAAGTGGTAAAACACATATTGCACTGTGAAGTTGTATTATGGCAAGAGTTTCGTGATACCATTTTTTCACTACTGAATAACTTTCATAGCCCGTGTCATCAAAAACATTGGTTGTTTATGCCTAAGATTCGCTATCTCATTGCACAAGTTTATAGATGTGTATATGCTTTTATATCACCAAAATAATGTTAACGTTATTGCCTTTGAGAAATAAGTCTGAAGACAACTGATGTTTATTGAAATGGATCTAGTTTGTAATAGTCATGCTGTCAAATTATAAAATAGTGCAAGTGCACGCACTACTATAGAATAACGAGTGTAAGTACGAGTCGAATCCACAGAGATTTGGTAATATTAATGTTTAAAATAATTACAAAATTCCAACTAGACTAAATTGATTAGAGATGTGAAATATTAAAGTAAGATAACACAAATAAGAAGTGTGACTATAAAGTATATAATCAAGTGTGTGAGAAAACTAGGATACAATATCCATTTATCATATTTAACTAATACTACAAATAATTTAAATTCGTCGTTCCCGATTTTATAACTCAAATTAAACTGACTCTCCAATAAAATTTAATGTCTCTAACTTTATACGGGTTATATCCCTATTCCCTTAAAAAGTTCACTTTTAAAATTTTAAATTGTAGTCTTAAAGCATGAAATATTAACTAATTTAATAAAAGTATAACCCATAAAAAATTACCCTAAATTAAAATAAAAATTGAATTTTCGAACAATGTTATAGGTTTAAAACACACTCTCAATGATGAAGGTTTAAAACACACTCTCTGTCATTTTAAATGAATACTGAACCTTTTTAGCATTTAAAACACTTTGGGAAATAGAGACGAATTTAAATTTCATATAATATTACTTAAACATCATAAATTGCACCTAGTCCTAGAAAAGAAATTAATCTAGAATAATTAAAGACAAAATAAAGGTGCAAAAATGAATACTAATTTTGGTTAATAAATGAACTTAGAAAAGAACAGTTATTGGCCCTCAATTTCTTCTCACAAAACAACAATTCTTGGTTCTTAAAATAAACTTTAAAACTATCAACAATTGTCTCTAAAATCAATTTAAAATTCCCTGTACATACTAATGATCCTAAGAGTCCTATTTATAGTTTGTGGGTGGGTTGGAGTGGAATTCCCTTTTTAATTGGTAGCAAGTTGAATTATAAAAATCCAAAATAAGACTAAATAAGACTTTAAAAGGAGAATGTACTCTTTTATTGGGTCCTTATGCGTTTATACCAATATGATCTATTAGGCCAATAAAAAATTCACAGAGTCTCCATTCCTTAGACGCAAGCAAATGGTGTTGACAATTCTCTTGGTACCATTTTTTATTATCCAACATAACACTATAATGGACAACTTTGGACACATCCCATCTTCCTCAACGCCCACTCTAGGTAGTAAGGTTCCCCCACGTCAAAGCAAATTAATATTCTATTATAATATGCGGCATTGTGGAATGGGTATGCATATCTTTCGTCCTAGTAAGGGTCCCAACAAACCTGAAGAAAGGTATAAATCATAAGTAAGGTCTCAATAATGCTAAATCAATAATAAATAACGCACTTACAATATTAGAGAAAATGTCATCAAATTGGTCCTGATATTTATACATGTGTGGAACTAAATTCTTTTGTGAAATAGGTTGAAATGTTCACAACGTGACCTTAGCACGGGGTTGTTAAATTATACATTCAAGCATGTCCCAATCCTGGTAAAATTTTCATAAACCCATGACTGCATGAACACTACATAATAACATTGTCATAAATCCAAGTAAATTTTTTTATATAATTAAATACAACCTCAAGCAATATAGTTATTTGTACATGTAAAAGATAAAAGAACCCATTCCTTTGATACTAATATAGGTGTTATAGGATTCAAATGCGCCATCAAACCCCACCAACTTTATCCAAATTTCTCAAGACTTGTAGAATATAGACATAAATTTTGTTCATCGTCTTGTCGGGAAATACGGTGGAACCTATGATTTACAACAAATTGGACCTAGAATAATAATCTAGATCTTCATTGGCTTTGTTCACTCTCGACTTCTCTTGAAATATATCAGCAATATAGTTAAGTTGCATAGCATATGATGGCTGATACTTTTCTTTGGCTACTTCACTGGCAAAGACAAGACAATAAACTAAAAGACATGTTGCCACCGATGGCTATAACTCCCTTCCCCTATCATCACCACACAAATAAGTTCCAATTACAGGGCATCGCAAAATCAAGACTACGTCATCTATCAAGATAGTCATATCTATGAATGTGATATGAATGTTGTTAGTCTTAGGATTCCACCTCTCGATAAATGTAGAAATCAAACGATAGTCCATTTAACAATCACTATACTACACCAACCCCACCAACCCGGACTTCTCAACCCTATCTCGTAAACCGAAAGAGATATTCTCTAATGGACATTCATTTATTTTAGTCTAGTGCTTTATGAATAGTAATGGTCCACGTTCGGGCTACATAAAAAATATTAAAGTATGTTAATGAATATGTCAATTTCATTCGTTGTACATCTATGAAATCATTTTGTACATGAGAAACAATCCATATTGCATACACACTATGGTTAGTGAAGTTTTTCAGTAATCAAAGATCACTTTAATGACTGTAATCTCGTGGGATAACTACTAACTCTCCCTTTTTGAATGGCCCTACCTCAGTTTAAGATCCTACATCGTCACTACTAGCATTGGAGACATTCGTAGGTTACGTACCCTCTTATATTTTGTTGACCTCCTGTATTGTGCTATCATCCTAAGCATTTTGAGTAACAACCTATTCCTGGACAATACTGGTTCCAGGTAGGCTTGTTACCTCAACTAAAACATTTAGTTGTGTCCTCTATTTTTTCTCATTTCTCATTGTATTCATCATTTTAGGTTCCAAGATTCAATGTGAATTGTGTTTAAAACATTATTAAGCATCCCTAATACAATAGGCTACTGCTTCATCTTATCTATATAAAAATAAATTACTAATCGGGATTCATATACTAAAATATCTTCAGATAATTGGGATTATAGTAACGAAAGTAAATATATACTCGGCATCGTAGTAATGAATGATAACTTTGCAAGATTAAGTCTTATTTCGGGATAAAGATAATGATATTTTTATAAGGAATTAGGTATGTAGACCACGATTGCAACCTTAGCAGCTCATTTTCAGTATACTAACTGAGCACTTGTGGAATATCTTACACCCTTAATTATAGATGTAAGAGAAAGATTTTATAATTTCTCATAGCTTAGGCGTTTTGCTATTTTTGGTGCTTTCCATTACAGGCCAACATTACACACCGAACACTACATTTGCATAGCATCGATCAAGCATCACTTCTGGATTTTCACCGACACTATATTCGGGTATAAAACTTGGGGTTTTCCTGTCTTATATAGAACATATTCTGTGATTTTTATTTTGAAATCGAGGCTTCTTATAAAAGGATTTTAAAAGAAAAAGTTTTTTATTCTCGTTAGAATGAGATAGAGTTCTTGTTTGAATGCACTTCAAACGGCCATCAAATGAGAGTTCATTGTTTGACAAAACACTCTCGTCAGAAGATCTTTAAAAGTTCATTTGAATGAAAGGTTGTTCTCGGTATAATAAGCTTCTAACAAACATCTAACTAGAGTCCACTATTTGATAGAATACTCTCATTGAAATGTTGTTAGAAGTCTATTTAAACGAAAATAAGATGTCATTAGAATGAGACCAAATCTCGTTAGAACAAAAATATTATTTTTGTTCGAATGAGATGCCATTTTCATTCGAATAATATCGCCACCTCAAAATTAACATTTTTTCTATAAAAACCTATTTTGTTTATAATTTCATACAACTTTTGGCAAAAATATTTTCCATTACCTGTTCCAAAACTGGTCATCTTTAGTTTTTCAAAACACCCTTTTGTTTTACAAATCATACATCCCTTTATATGATTTTTTAAGTTTATGGAACTCTAGTTTCCATAACTTGTATAAACCCTTGTAGAGTTCATCTCTACTGCTGACTTATGGAGCCGAGCCGCTACAGGCCAAGAAGAAGGTTAATTGGTGGATACCGAGGGAATACCTCTTCCTATGGACGATGATGGACTATGACGTATTATATAGAATATTTGAAGAACCAATGCATTTTACTTAGTCTTGATAATTAGCCTAAAAATCGACTGTGACTGTCAAACTCTTTACAATGCTGAATAATAGGTTCTTCTCGAAAGAAATTTTTCCTTACTTGTTCGCATGCTTGGTTTGATTATGTGATTGATAAGTATTTAATTTAGACTTCGTCATTTCACGTACAACGAATTGCTAATGAAAATAAAATTTGATTAAAATTTAAATTTTTGTGTGAGGACACTAATATATGGACTATTGATATGAACCCTCATTCTCAAATTTGTATCTAAGCAGGTTGCGCATAAATATCATGCAATGCTGATTTTTATGGATTTGTTTGGATATCAATTTTCTCAAATTGATATCAGAGATGGTTACACAAATATTTTTGTGATCTTGTAAAATTTTTGGTTTAGGTGGATAATTTGAATAACAGGGTACCTCTTTTTGATGGTTCAAATTAATGCTTACTGGAAATCTAGAATGAGGTCTATTTAAAATCTATTGATGAAAGGGTCTGGCTTATTTATGAAAGAGGGTGGACACCACCCATAGTGACAAATGGTGATGTCATAAGTCCAAAACCTTCCACTTCTTGGACAAAAGATGATTTTAAATGGAGTAATTTTAACTCACGTGGTTTAAGTTTCGTTTTTAGAGTCGTCACTCCTGATAAGTTTTGCCGCAGCATGAAGTGTACCACGTATAAGGAAGTGCGGGATATTCTCAAACTTACTCATAAAGGTACTAATGTTATGAAAGCTTTTAAACTTCAAAACCTCACCGCACAATTTAAGACTATTACAATGCTATAGTTTGAATCTTTTGATGAATTTTATGCACGATTGTCTAATATCATTAATTTTAGTTTTAATTTGGGTGAGAAAAATTCTGAGACGCGTTTAGTTACAAGTATTTTGAGATCACTTCCGACCTGTTTTATTCCCAAGGTTACTGTGCTTAATTCATTGGGCATTTTAAATACATGTAGGTTAGAAGATCTCGTAAGAGACCTTCAAACTTATGAGATCGATATGTTTTCCAAAACTATTAAACCTAAGACTAAAGAAATAAGGATTGCTTTAAAGGCTCAATCTAAAAAGAAGAAAGAAAAAGTTGGTGATTCTGAGCGTGAATTTAATTTTGAGCTTGATGATTTATCCCTTTTTGAGAAAAAAAATTTAAAATTTCTTAAATTTAATAAAGAAAATTCTTCCAAAGAAATTTTTTTTGAGAAAAAAAAATGGGAATGAGGGCAAGAATTTTTGTGAGAAAAATGAGGTGAGATGTTATGAGTGTGAGGTCAAGGGACATATAGTCAAAATGTGCCACTAGGCTAAAGAGGCAGGGTAAGAAATTTTCACATAAATCCACTTATAGAGATAATGACGTTAAGTCAGTGGATTGTGGAGGTCAACCACTGTATAAACCTAATTTATGTGAATTCATGGCAAGTAATATGAGTACTTCTTGTTTATCCCACCTCAATGGGGACATTTATAAATGTGAGACCTGATGATGTTTTGAATCATTCTAGAAAGAGTGAAATTGATGAAGAAAATTTGAGTGAGGGAGAACGTGGACTCCCTAAAGCCTTTCGTTAACTTACCGAGACTTTAAAAATGAAAAAGCTTGATAAAGATTTGTCCCTTAGGGTGTTTGATTTGGAGAATGAGGTAAATGTTTTGAGTGAGTGTGAGTCACTTCAACTCGTGAAGGTGAAAGTTTCTTTGTGTGAGCAGTTGATTGTTATTGTTAGGGAGAAGACCTATTTGACCAATACCATGGCTAGTTTTATAAGGGATTTTCAAGATTCATTGGAGACTCATGAGAAACTTGAACCTCATGTATCCTAAGTCAAGATTGATCTCGAACGTTCTAGGGAGGTCAATATCACTTGAGAGGACACATCTTGGAAGGTTGGAAAGATGCTCCTCGGTCCCACATTAGGTCATATTGAGAGGTAAGGTGTAACGCCCTTACCCGAATTTATGGGTTACCTATGGTAGACTCGGTCCAAACCGAGCATTAGGTGTAAAGTGCAATGAGACAACCTATGTAATGTTTCTAGTTCTGTTTTATTTAATTTAATGTTTCACTTGTTTAACATGTGATTCTAATTTAAATCAAACTACATCGGGGGCCCATGGGAAGTATCCCCCAGGTCCGAGCATACAAAGCTACTAACGTAATATAAAAAGGATACTTACCTGTACAACTCTTATAAAATACGAAACGACACCCAAACTATCATAACAAAGATGAGGGAATGAGACGAATTCCCAATGAAAAATTGCAGCAACGCAATATAGAATCGAATGGCAGAAGAGAGACTCTAACACGTTATATCTATGTGGACATGAAACTACCTTATATATATATATATATATATATATATATATATATATATATATATATATATATATATATATATATATATATATATATATATACTTTATTGCATGAAATCGCTTTTATTCTAAAAACGTTACTTAATCCGATTAATTTGCTTTAATCTCATTAAAGAACCTCTTTTACTTGTCTTGACATTTATTTCTTAATTTAACGCACCCGGTTAAATACTTTAAACAATTACCCTTTTTTTAAGGAAAGTCAGTTTCCTTGTTACTCATGCCAAATTTACCTTAATATTTTCGTTGAAAATTATCTTTCAACACATGTAAGTGTAACACCTCGTAATTTCTGGGTTATTAGTTTTAATTAATTAATTCGATAACCAGTGATTCATAATTAATGAGAACTAATTGATAGGAATATTTAAAAGGGAATATATTTAAATAAGTTAACGGGTGAGAGTTAATTTTAGAAATTTATTTCGAATGGTGATTTTAAGTGTGTGGTTGAGCTCGGCAGGGTCGAATTAGTCCAAAGTGAGTGGTTACATGTATATATTGGGTATTTGTGTTTAATTAGACATGTCTGAACTCCATATAGAGAGTATGTACCATTTTATTTAGGGCCCATAGGCCCAAAACGTGAATAGTGTTTTAACCCCAAATGTGTAAGGGTTAGACATCATAAAATCATATTAGAAGACGAACGGGAGAAAAGAAAAGGGAGAGCCAAAGAGAAAAGGAATTTGGGCATCTTGAAGAGTCAATTACAACTCAACATCCCCATTCAAAGTCCTAGATCTTCATTGTTGAGGCAAGTGGTTTAAATTTTGATTATTAAATTGCATCTATCTTTTCATATTAAAAGAGGTGGAATCCATTTGAATTCTAAGGTTTGTTCTTGAATAAATTGGAGTTTTCTTTTTAATGGGGGTTATAAATCTGTAAAAGATTTGATAATTGATGCAATTGATGATTAAATTAGTGAGATTGTTAGGGCAAGAATGGTTATAATGTAAGAAGGAACTTAGGATGAATTTTGGGACGTTTTACTGCAGAAACCTGCTCAGAACAGAGGTTTAAATTCGTTAATGGAGGACTGTTTTTTAGCAGAAGAAAGAGAGAGAGGAAATACCAGTGTTGTTAGAACAACATGTTATTTCGTTCGAATGATATGGATCTTCGTTCGAACCATCTCTGATGGTTGCTAGATTTTTGCAATTCCCCTTATTCAAACCTGTTGTGTTGGAAATTTGTAGCTCCTTCCCTAACTGAATTGTGAAATTGAATATTGAATTAGGGTTAATTTAGGAATACTTAAACTTGAAATATATTTGACTAAATTGAATAAAATTGGATATGTAAGTTCATGATTTAGCATATTGAAATTTTGTTGTTTAAGTGATTAAACTTGATTGTATGGAATTTAAGGGTGGATTGGAACAATTGAATTTTGGGCCGAGAGATAGGAAGTCCGAGTATACCTGAAAGGAGTTACACTAAGATAACGGGAATTAATGTGTAATTAATTGAAATGAAGGCGAAACGTAGACTTAATGTTTTAGGCTTGGGTATGGACATAATACTCCAATAGTCTGGATCTCTATATATATGTCGATGTGTAGTACATATATGATTTATATATATTTGTGTGAATAATATATATATAGTAAAGTCATGCGAATATTAATGCCATAATAAGAGGTTGCGCGATGTGGGTGAATCCCCTGACATGAGGAGCAGGGCGAGTATAGTCCCCAGACCATAGCATCTCTGACTTAGGGGTGGGATCATTATGGTATGGAGTGGACACTTTCGACGGGAACTATAGCCGCCTCCTATGCGTTCGGTGATAGCATTGTATATCCGAAATTTGTGTGAATGTTGAGATATGATACGTATATATACTGAAAAATCATATACAAGAATTTATATATATACATGGTGTGAAATGTATAGATAATATAACTTGTGGAAAATGTTATATGAATTAAAGTGAAAATTGATGCTCCGTGAAAGTTAATACGAATAATAACTCATAAAGAAATGTACGATACTCACTTGGGGGTAATAGTGGGGTAATTAGTGCGGTATCTGGGACAAGGCTAGTTAAGTGGCTAGGTATATTAGGTATAATCCGTTAGGCGTGCACATTAGTTGAGGGGTGAGGTAAACTCAAGGGAGTGTGCGACACTAATTTAAATATGGAGAGCATTTGCATATTTATTTCTTGCATTTAAATTCACTTGCTAAATATTTTTAAATGTTTTGGATTGTAACCCTTGCTATAAAATATTTTCAAAAACCTTTTAGGTGTCCTCCCACAGGGGTGACAGGCCTGATTCAATCCTACAGGGTACGTAGCTGTAGCTTATGTGGATTGATGCGGGTCCTTGATGTAGATGCTTATATCATTATATCATTAGATAAGGATCTTTTCCAGTTTTACTTTTGGGCTTTTAACTCTATATTCAGACTTGGCATGTATTAGTACTCTTTTGTACTTGCACTTTGTGGATGCTTGTAGTCGACATTGTACTTACTTTATGGCATGTGTTAGTTTCATTCTTGTTTATTGGATTAATTATTGTTCTAGTATGTTGAGTGGGTTAGATTAATAAAGGTAAAATTTGGCATCAGTTTAATGAGACACTAGGTGGTTAGTAATTAATGATTTAACGATAGTGATGCTAAGAATGATCCAGATGAGATTCCTGTTTAATTTGGTATAGGACTGATCACCCGATATTTTATTAGGCGGGGTGTCATAGAAAGTACCATGTTAGAAAATACTTATTTTCTTTGAAAACTTTCATAAACATACTCTTGTGTTAATTATGGGTTAAACCTCATTAGATTTCTTAACTACCCATTTAGTTACTTCGGTTTTCCATTTTTTACTTTATGGACATTAATAGATTTTCACATTTACTTGTCCACTTTATCCTTTATCGGAACATTTATTGACTCATTCCAGTTAGGTTGTTTTTCACATATTCACCACACAACTCATTTCTTGACATGTTTAAATTTTATTTATCTTTTTCTTGTAATCTTCTAATGTCCACATACTTTAACAAGCCCTACGTTGTCGGCTATGCTACCATATGCTCTCGCTAGTGATTTTGAGTCTTTCATCCTAAGATTTTGGGCCCTCCTTAATTATCTCAATGTCATCCGAGTCTATATTAATGTGTTTTAACATCTTTCAAATGCCCACATTACCATACTTTCCTTTACCGGCCGAAGCCAAAACTTGGGGGTTTACCCCAACTTGTGTTACACTTTAAAAATCAGCATTTTTTTCCTTTAAACACTTATATTGATTTTATCCCAAAAATTACATTCATTTATGACAATTTTGTGTAGCACCATTTTAACATTTTTATTTCATAGATTTGTTCAATTTACATAAAATTACCATTTACCTATTTGTTTCCAAACTTGTCCTTTCCTCCATTCTCACAAGTATTATTTCTCAAAATATTATTAAGTTAACCACACTAACTTCTTTAGTATTTTTAACCCATTAACACTTATTTAACACATAGGAGTAACATAATTATCAAGATGGAAATCTCTTTATTTAATTATTGTCTTTCGCTAAGAAATCATTGAATATTTAAAGACTACTTTATAAGAAAAATACTATTTTTCTTTCTTAACACATGTAGTCTTAAAAGCGTACACATATCATATTGTCAATTTTCACACACTTTAAGGGCTGAAATTTTCATTTTTTTTATTTCATGTTTAAACCCATTAAACCTACATTAAACTTATTCATATTCTCGTCATCAAAATACTACAAGTTTATATGCATGAGAAAATGGATTTTAAGTCCAAAAATCCATTTAAATGGGTTTAACATATGATTTATTCTAGAAATTTCATAATGTTTGCAAAAACATACTTTTCAAGGAAAAAGATATTTTTGTTTCTTCAAAACTTGAATTAATGTCCATTTCTATAAAAATCATAATTTTTCATAAGAAAACTTTAAAACATTTGTATATAAAATATTTTTGACAAGATGAACATTCCTTCAACATTTTTATTCCATGAAAATTTTTAAACACTAAGTTTTCTTGAAATGTATCATTTTTCTCAAAATCATTAAAACCTTTTGTAAACCCATTTTTACAAATCAGAAGAAATAATATTCCTAAATCATATATACATTCCAATCTTATAAACTCTAACTACATGACCAATGCTATAGGAAATAGAGATCTTAAACTAAATAGTAGAGTTTTTCACCTCAAATGAAGCTTCAACAATTGTGGGTGAAGTGTAGAGGAAGATGGAAACCTCTTGCCTAGATCCACAAAGATTTCCACCACGAAAGCTCTAAGCAAAACCCCGCTCAAACTCCATTATTCTTGTACACTTCTTCGTTAAAAACCCAAAAACAATTCGTAGCTTTGCTCAACAATGGTGGAAATGGGTTTATAAGGCTTATATATGGTGGAATATGAAGGAAATATGGTGGCATGTGGTGGAGGGGTGGTGGTGTAGGATTGTTTGTGGTGGTTGGAGGGTGGGGAAGCTGTCAAGACTAGAAAGAGAGGAGAAATCTTATGCAAAAATGCCCTAGAATGGGAAACTCACACCCATCCCTTTAATCCAAGGGAAATCAAGTCTTTTGCCCCACGTTTTGATCTGGGTCACTGAGGATTCGACACATCATCAAATTCGACAACCCACGTCATGACAACACATTAAAAAAAATAATATTTCAAAACTCAACTCCGATATTTCGAATGAACTTGAGCCTCGTTCGAACAACCCTTGCAACGAGGTGCTCTAACAAGATGTCTGCACGCACGATGAATAATATAAACGTAAGTCGTTGGAATTTTTGTTCGAATCTCATTCGAAAGAGATCAACCCCACATTCAAACGACCTTTAATTCCCTCGGTCCAAACTTTGTGCTTTAAAAATTCTGATTTGATGAGTATAAAGTCCATGAAGTTACCTATGGTCCAACTCAATAAGTCCAAAGTCCCATTCAGCCATATCGAGTCACCAAATCATATGAGCACGATCAAAGTCTTGGGGCGGCTGTTACACAAGGAATATGTTACGATGGTGGATCCACTTTTAAAGTCGCACCCAAACTGGTTACCAAGTTTGTTATGAATCCTTATGGGCTTCAACCTAACCCACTAAGGAGACCTAACTTACTAAGGAGAGCTCGTTCTAGGCATTTTGTAAAATGTAGACCCAATCCCATTTATGTTTGTTTCCATTGAAAATGAAGAGGTCACCTTAAAGGTAGACCCAATCACATACGTGTCCTTTAGTATGCCTCCACTCGAGTTCCTACACATGTTCCCATACACTATCTCACACACGTTGTTGCACATGCTCCCGCTCATCACCATAGAGATTTTGAGAGTTTTCGCGAGCAAGTAGAGTATTTAATCAAGACTTCACAATGTTTGAAGGGGGAATTTCATATGATCTCTTCTTCTTTTAAGAACTCCTCCAGGTCTAATAATTGAGGTCCAAACTTTCCCAATGTTGGGTGTTTATCATGTTCATATCTTTTATCCATATTTCTAGATTGTATTTATATTATATTCATAAATTATTCCTTTTATTATATTTGAAAAATTCTAAAAATATTTTTGATTTTTATAAAAAAGTTCAAAAAATCCAAAAAGATTTTTGTTTTTTAAGAAAAAGTTTTAAAAAATTAAAAAATATATTATTTGATAAAATTTATGAAAAATACAAAAATATTTTTGTATTTTCATCTTTTAGAAAACATGAATGAAGATTTAGGATATTCGAACCATCCCTACATTCCTTGCATTCATGTGACTTTGGTAGTGCTTTGAGACATGGATTTATTTCATTAGGGTGGTTAATAATATGTGGATAACATTATGTTGATCATTGATGATTACTTTAAAGATGTTTGGCTCTTTGACACCTTTATTGTACATGTGCACAATGTTTTTTAACATTGTATTTACTTATCATATGTCAAATATGATGTTCTCATCTCAATCCTTCTTAATAATAAACCAAATGTAAAAAGAGATAAGTTGTGCTTGTAATAACCATTGCTCGAATTTCGTTTCCTGAACAATATTTGTATATATTAAGCAATGGAAAGGGGATACAAAAGAGAAAAACACTCCTTGTGTTAAAAGACATAATTTTCTAAAAGTGACTAAAAAGATTAATGGCACACAAAAACAGAAGTGCCAATCCCAAATCTTTTATATTTATTAATGCTTCGCTACACATGCGCATTATGATATCTTCAGAATATTTTAGAGTGAATTCTTATCTATGTGAGATTTTGATGAAGTCATAAAGTAGAAGATCAATGGGTTTGCACAACAGACCTTCTTGAAAATCATTAAATAGCTTGGTATTATTATTTAGATAATGACAAAAATTCATGGCATATTGTATTAGTCGAGTCAATTTCATTTACGTTCAACATTTTACACCTAAGGTTGAAATTGAGCTCTTCTGTTAGAAATATCTCATGACTTCATGCACATGTGTTATGAATGTTTATGTTAATTTGCCTATGAAAAATGTTCAGGCAATTTCATTCCATTTTTATGATTCAGATAATTTAGTGTTATTCCATGGCATATTGTATTTGTGAATTTATATTTTTTTTGAAAAATTCAAAAATAGTTGTTTGATGGGAGAGAAGACATTATGCCTTTTGGATCATCATTATTATGCCTTATTGACTATCTTTGTGATGATATCTTTGATTCTCCAAGTGATGCTTTTTATTCATGCTTGGATTCTAACCCTTTGTCTATTAAAAATAAAAAGGGGAGAAAAAAATTGAGGGGAAGTTTTATTTTTATTTAAAACTTGTATGCATGACAATATTTCTTGTTTCATGTGTATAAGTATATTCCACTATGATGATAATTTCATGAACTACACAGGATGGAGACAAAGTTGGTAAAAGGGAAGAACAAGTTCAGTTGAAGATAAAGTTTCATATGTCGTTCCATTTCTCTGTTTGGGAGGATATTAGCGTACATTTTCTTAAGAAATTTTATTATAATTTTGTTTTCGGTTTTGTTCGTATAAGGAATAGACAAAGAGGGAGATTTGTAAGAGAAAAAGTTTATAATTTCTAATAGCTTAATCTTTTTGCAATTTTTGGGTGTATCCCATTACATAGAGACATTAAAAACCGAAACTACATTTGCATTACCTTTACTATCATTCGAAGATATGTTGGTGACCGAGCACCGACCGAGCATCCTTTCTAGATTTTTCACGAACATTATATGGAGGTATAAAACTTGTGATTTTTTATGTCTTATATAAATTATATTCTGGGATGTTAGACTTAATAATCAAGGCTTTTTATAAAGGAATTTTAAAAGAAAAAGTTCTTTACCTCTTTCAAACTAGATTAGGATCTCATTAGAATAAAATAGAGTTCTCATTTGAACGCACTTCAAATGACACCAAACGAGAGTTCATTGTTTAACTGAACACTCTTGGTGGAAGATTGTTTGAAGGTCATTTTAACGAAAGGCTATTCTCATTAGAACGAGCTTCTAACAAATATCTAACAAAAGTCCAATGTTTGACAAAATACTCTCGTTGGAAGGTCATTGGAAGGCTGTTAAAATAAAAATAAGGTGTCGTTAGAGCGATACTAATCTCCTTTGAACGAAAATATTATTTCCATTTGAATGAGATGTTATTTTCATTCGATCAACCCCGTCGCCTCGAAATTCACGTTTCTTTCTGTAAAAACCTGTTTTGTTCAGAATTTCATAAGATTTTTTGCGAAATCGATTTTTTCAATACCCGTTCCAAAATAGTTGATCTTTATTTTGTCAAAAGAATCTTTTGTTTTTCAAATCATACATCCCTCTATATGATTTGTTGAGTTTATGAAACCCTAGTTTCCTTATACTTGCATAAACCCTTTTAGAATTCATATATACTGTTGACTTGTGGCGTCGAGGCTTTATTGCTGAAGAAGAAAGCTGATTAGTGGATATCGAGGGAAGATCTCTTCCCGTGGACGATGATAGATTACATCATATTCTGTAGACAATTTGAAGACCCTATGCATTATACTTAGTCGTTCTAAGTATTCTATAAGTCGACTGTGTCTGTCAAATTCTTTATAATGCTGAATAATAGATTTTTCCCGAAAGAGACTTTTACTTACTTCTTCGCATGCTTGGTTTGATTGTGTGATTAATTAGTATTTAATTTGGACTTCATCATCGCATGTACAACTAATTGCTAATGAAGACAAAATTTGATTAAATTTATGTGTGAGGATACTAATATACGGACTATCCATACGAACCCACTTTCTTAGTAAGTATAATGATAACGATTAAACAACAATTATTTCATTATATATAACACAAGTGCTATGGAATCTAATCATTTATTGTACCTCGATTGATTCCTTCATTATAAGGTATGACTCGGGTGTGTATTCCAAGTCATACCCAGTAATCTCATTAACGGGACCCCAATATTGCAGACAAATCTTTCGATCTTTCCATGGCATGTATTGATGCTTATATAAAGTGATGGGCTTTATGTTTTCAGAACAATGATGCAAGTT
The DNA here is from genome assembly GCA_949130495.1 of Sambucus nigra. Classification (NCBI taxonomy): domain Eukaryota; kingdom Viridiplantae; phylum Streptophyta; class Magnoliopsida; order Dipsacales; family Adoxaceae; genus Sambucus; species Sambucus nigra. The sequence continues at coordinate 127,799,648 of OX422208.1, forward strand.
CTCATTTCGTTTAGGGTTGCAACTCATTTAATTTTGAAAATGTTCTTTTATTTCAAAGTGAGTTATGAAAAGTTTCAAATCCTAGTTGCATGCATTATATATACTAAAATGATATTAGTGTATATATTTAAGAGAGTGTTTGAGATGTTACCGAGTTGTTCTTGAGCTGAGTTTGAGTTGTTCTTGACAGAATTGGATTTTTATAGAGAATACATGAGCTAGATAGAGAAAGACGAAGGGAAAATGAAAAAAAATTAACTTTAAATAGGTGGGTGACCTTTGGTGGTATAAAATATTAATAATAGGTATAGCGTGGTGTCACAATGCGTGGGCGATACGCGCGCGCACGCGCACACACACACACACACACACTCACTCACACACACATACACACACACACACACACACACACATATATATATATATATATATGATGTTAACATATTTATTTAGTTCTTAACTTAAGTGATTACACAAGTTATAATATTTTAAAAAATGACAAAAAATATAAATAGAACGTTAAGTAAATAAAAATAAAAATGAACCCCAAAGATTCAATTTCATTTAATGAAATTAAGCACACCTATCTAATATACTCCCTCAATACTTATTAGTCTTTGACTAATTATCGTGAGCAGATTATGATAACGACAACTTTCTTGTAAAATGACTGTATTATTTAACTGATTATGATGAGCGGATTGTAATATACAACCATTTCGTGGTAAAAAAATTAAAATAAAAAGAACTCAAAATAAATTAAAAATAAAAAGAACTCAAAATCATGATTATATAACTTCAACCGCTATAACAACTACTTTCTTGCAAAATGACTGTATTATTTAATATATACTTGATAATTCGCAGAAATAGTCAATCTTAAATAGCGCCTTCGATTCTATGTGTAATCAAACATATATAGTACATATTATATATGTAACTTTGACAGCGTAAGAACTTTTTTTTTTTGTTTTTAAAACATGCATTGCACTAAGAAAAAAAATGGATTATTAATGCAAATAAAAGCGAACGATATTGACAATGTTCAAAACGATGAAAAGATACATAGGGTGTCAGTGAAAAGCATAGTAAACTATTAATTAAAAGGAGACCATAGACACTAACTAACATGGGCACAAACTTAAAATGAACCTCATATTTTTCCTTCTAAAACCATTCTATTGTCATCATTCGAACACCACTTTCAATTAACACATACCGTCCAACTCCATTAATTTTTGTCATAAAACATTTGGCACTGCATATTATCACATTTGAAGGTATTTTGGTGAAAATCAATATAAAATTTTAAAGAAATGAAAATTGCATAATAATTCTTATAAAAGTATTTAAAAATCTAGGAATTAAAAAGAACATGTAAAAAAATATTTCCAATTTAAAAAATATATTTTCAATAAAAAAACAAATTTCTAATAGATAAAAAAAACAAATTTCCAACAAAAGACAAGTTTTCAATTAAAAAATAGTTCATAATAAAAATAGGAAAATACTAAAAAATCTATCTAAAAATCTGTAAAATATTTTTAAAAAGTTTACAAAAAATAAAATGAATAAATACTTTAAAGAGTTTAAACAAATATTTCTAAAAAACCTGTTTCCAATAACAAAGTAGGTTTCCAATTTTAAACAAATTTTTAATAAAAAAAAAGAAAAAATATTCAATAATTACTGAAAAATACATAAAAAAACAAATAAATAAAAATATGGAAAATACATAAAAAAAAAAGTAGAAAAAATATTTTTAAAAAATTTGTAAAATGAATAAATAATCTAAAAGTTTGAAAAAAATACGTCAAAAAACGAATTTCCAATATTTGTAGCAAAAAAATGTTTTCATCCAAAAAAATTATTTTCAAGCAAAATAAAAATGATTTCAATGAAAAATTATTTTATCTCAAAAAATTGTTTTCAAATAGATAAAAAACTATCATCAAATCTCAGGGAAAAAAAACTTCATCCAACAAACTAAAAAAAACAGAAAAATTTGGATTAAAAAAACATCAATCATAAAAAACCAAATCTGACAAAACCAATAGAAAATATTTTCCACTTTTACATTACAAAAAATATATATATATTAAAAATATTATGTATCCATTACAATACATAGGCAGTGTTATAAAAATACAATTTACCTTTATTTTTAAATTTTTTATTATGTCATAACTCAAGAAGAAATATCTTTAAAGAATCAAAGTCAATTTTTTTTAAATTTGATTAAAATCAAAATGCTCAACGTTTAACCAACATTTCAACGCCTTCGAGCAAAATAAAGAGGAAATATTGAAGAGTCATCACACCAAAATTCTATATCGTTGGGGGTACAGGAAAAGATTGACTAAAACCCAATTAAAACCCATACCCATCTTCCCACTTTTGGATTTTTTCTCATAGGATGTATAATCCTCCGACGCACTCGATCCACCTGAGATTGACTGTCATTCCAAAAACGGCCTATGCGATGGCAGTGGCTGCGACGGTTGCGTATAATACCGCGGGTAGTAGCGAGGATGACGATTCGAAACGACCCATATGAGTATAAGTCTGGCTGGTAACATGGTGGATGAGGGAGAGAAAGAGAGGGCGAGTGGAGGTAATAATAGTTGGGCTAAGGAGTAATTTGCCAAGGGGTGATCACAGAGAGAGAGTTTGAGACGGATCTAACCGTGCAGGCGGCCGAAGGGTCTCCGGAGGTCGAACGTTTCGAGGCTAGTCGTGAGAGTCGATGAGTTGTTTGAGGGGGGAACAGAGGATGGTTGATAGAGATGAGCGGGATTCGTTGACGTTAACTTGATTACATGGATTAAGAATATGGAGCTAAAAAGTGAGAGTGAGGTTGATGGTTTTTATATGAATCGAGTCGAATGGACGATTGGAAATGAAGAAGTCTGAAGTTGAATGGTTTTAACTATAAAACGATGGATTTGAATTATGTGTGCAGTGCATGTGACGGGAATAGGTGTAAAATTATTTGTAATTTTACGTGGATAGTCCGAATGATCAGAGCTCTTAAATGTTTGTAAAGCATTTCAAAGTAATATAAAAACTATGGAGTATGAGTATTATGAAGTCATTAATTGTATGTTAACCCTCTTTTTAAAAAGAACACTTCTATTGTAACAGAAAAAGTGACTTAAATTTTGACTGAAATGACACGTTGAGCCGTGTTATTGGTTGGTTATTTGGATCTGCTGGCGCGAATCCCACAGACTAACCAATAAAAGCCGCCACCTAATTCAGTATCTCCATTTTCTATAATTTTTTCGATTAGAATATTATTTTCCTTTAAAAAAAAGCTATTTTGATTCTAAATTACAAATTAATCAAATTCCTCAATTCTGTCTTATCTTAATTAAGCCAATACGATTGGAGTACCAAATTTTATCTATTCAAACGTTTGAGTCGACTACCAAATATAGAATGAAACTATCATTATTTTATACCGAATTCTTGTTTTGGGCATATATATTTTTGTATTTAATGGTTTGTAGGTAACATAAATTCTTGTGGTGTCACCCCTACGTAAAAGAAATCTCAAGTACAAAAACTTAGTAAAACCCTCTTAAGTCACTTGTACGGCTCGAGGCTGCTGCAGCCGTTAGATGAACCTAGAAATTTGTGAGACTTGACTCCATCAGACGGCCACAAAATCTTTCCATAATTGGCCACAAAATCTACATAGCAACACTCAACACGTGTCCACTTTAATGACGAAAAAACCAGTGGCCATCAAATCGGAATTCACAGAATCATCTAATACGTAAGAGGTCACCTCAGTCAAAGTGTCAGTTTGGGGGTGTTTTAGTCTTTTCAGGAGTGTCAACGTGGCAGCAAGTTGATGGCCGTACTAAAGAAAGATCGTCATATGAGTGTACAGTGGGCACGTGAGTGGCAGAAGTTACGGTGCAGTGAGGTCACGTGATATCAACTACACATCCCCCGTGCGGTCCCCCGACGGATACCTGACCATCTATTCATCATCTTCGTACTATAATCCGCCAGTTTCTCAATTGTAGCAAGCAATTGGAGTATTGGAAAACCAAAATAATCGGGGAGACTTTTTATTGAAACTTAAAATTGAGATTTATATTGATACGGTGTGTTATTATTAGTTGGTTTTTTTATGAATTTGAGTTTATGTCAATAATATTAATTAATCGTGATATGTTATGTTAGCGAGTCGTAATTATGAGTAACTGTAAAAGCACTATTTGAAAAATTATATTATTTTTTACTTAGAGTTTGTACAAAATTATATGTACTTATGTGTCATATTTTTATTAAGTGAATTCAAGATATAAAATAATATGAATACAATGCGTCAATTTATATAAATAGAATTACTTAGAATTTTTTAATACTTTGTTCAAAGACTAATGTTTTACGCAAATTCATTCTTATTTATTAAAACAAAATGATACATATTTTATACAAATTGATGCAATTTGAATAAAATTGATGTTATGAGTAATTATTTTTATGATAAAATCAAATATCTTATTATTAAAAAGGAATATTGTCAAAAAAAATCTTAAAAATATTGTTCAATGCAATTTTGATATATGAGCGAGTCGCAAAAAAGTGACTCGAAATGTGATTCGTATGTTAAGTCCGATTCAAGTGATGTCATTTTGAATTCATGTCAAAGTATTAGTTTATTCTAATATGATATGTTTAATTAATCATCTTAAATGGCAACATTAACCGACATGATTTATTAATTGTGTCTCGAATGGACCAACATAAATTATAAATCACAACATAAAACAAGTATAATTTTCTCTGCTAACCAAAAACAATTCGTAGATACTCTGTAAACTAAAAGTTCAAGAGTTTTAAATAATAATAACAATAAGAAAAATATTATGTAATTGTATAATAAATTTGATACTGTGACACCAAGATAGAAAACAATATTCAATAAAATATTTATATAATATTAGTTAAAAGAATTTATTTGTGTCATTTAAGTTATTCGGGTTTGCATTAATTCAACGTGTGGGCAGATCATTTCATTTTCGTGTTCGCCTTAAAAAATGATCAACCTATATATATATATATACAGTCAGACTCTCTAACATACGACCTAGCAACATACTTATGAACATACCATTTTTTTAAAATAGTAAAAAAAAGATTTTTGAGATGATATTTTTTTTATATGAGTTCATGATATTTCAGTATGTCTTGTAAAAAAATCAACTGAAAATAATATTTTTTGTTATTTTTTTAAAAAAGTTTAAAACACTGACAGTTTTTACTCTTTAAAATTGTCAGTTTTTTTTTTACCTATTTTTAAAAATAATAAAACCATTATTTTGAGTTGAATATTTTTACAGGGACACACTGAAATACCATGAACCCATACAAAAAATATCAACTCAAAATTATTTTTTTTACTATTTTAAAATAATAGGTATGTTCATCGGTATGTTTAATGAGGTATGTTAGAGAGCCTCACTATATATATTTATGTGTGTGTGTGTAACATCCCGGCCCAGATTTATGGGTTACCCGAAGTCAACTCGGTACGATCCGAGCGTCAAGTGTAAAGTGTAATGAAACAACCTACATAATGTTGGTAGTCCATACTTATTTTAATTAATGTTCCATTTGTTTAGCATACGGTTTCAATTTCAAATTAAACTACGTGAGGGACCCATGGAGAGCATCCCGAAATTTAAGCATACATAACTACTAACATAATATAAAAGAGAATACTTACTTGTATAATGCTCTCAAAATATGAAACTGCACCCAACCTGTCGTAACAAAGCAAGGGAGTGAGCCAAATGCTCAGTTGAAAATATAAATATGCAGTATATAATCGAACGGCATAAAGAAGACTCTAATACGTTGTGAACATGCAACTACCTTGTATACATATATAATTATGCATATACATATACTTTATGCATGAAACAATTTACTTCAGAAAACCTTATTTTATCCAGATTAATTCACTTTAATCTTATAAAATACTAACCTTGATTTTATTCCAAAAATCATTTTGAAATTATCATTTCATGTCCTTTACACTTTAACCTTGATTTTATTCCAAAAATCATATTCATTTAGGACTATCACGTGTAACACATTTTTCAATTTTTTATTTTATAAAAATGTTCCACTTTATGTAAAATTTCCATTTTACCAATTTATTTTCAAACTCATCTTTTACTCCTTTTTCAAACTACACCAAAAATGTCCAATTGTCACCTTTGAGTCGGCTAGCCTTGTGACGGCCATTGACCGTGACAAAAAAATACGTATTTTTTATCACAGTCAATGACCGTGACAAGGCCGTGATAACTAGTTACCACGATCAATGATTGTGACAAGTCTGTGACACGGGCAGTTGTCACGGACTTATTACGGTCATTGACCATGACAACTTTAGAAAGTTGTCACAATCAAAGATTGTGACAGGTCCGTGATAACTTTGCCATTAAAAAATCCCCACCCTTTGTTTTCCCCACCGTTTTCATTCCCTCCTTTATTTCCCTCTCCCTCTCTCTCTCTCTCTCTCTCTCTCTCTCTCTCTCTCTCTCTCTAAGGTATGTTTTTATCTCCCTATCTCTTTCAATTATATATGTGTATATGTGTGTGTAGATGTGTATATATATATGTACATTTTTCTCTCCCTCTCCTTATTTTTCCCTCTCCTTATTTTTTTGTGTGTGTGCTGGTGTGCGTGTGTGTGTGTGCTGGTGGGGGGGGGGGGGGGGGAGTGGGGGGGGGGGAGTGTGTGTGTGTGTATGGGAGGAGGGAGGGGTGGGGCTGCAGGGGTAGGGGGCAGGAGGGGTTGGGGGGGACGAGTTCGCCTTGGACCCCTAATTGTTTGTGTATTCTTATTTAGGTTTGAAATTGGTTAGAAATTGTTCATGTTGATTAGGTGTTATTATTTAGGACTTGAAGCTAATTAATCATATGTATTTAATTTCTTATGTCGTTGGAAATGAAGTAATTGGGTAAATGAATTAGAAGGAGTACGGGATACACATTTGTTGGTTTGTTGTTGATGTTGTATTATATTGGACGGATGTGGTTGGAGATGGAAGTTGGTTATTTTTTTTTTTAAATTCTTAATTTAATACACACTAATAAATTCTTAAATAATTATATCGTCTTAATTTGTTGGGTTAGTTAATTTTGAAAGTGGCACGACCATTGGATTATTGTCTAAATGGGGGGAGGGGGGAGGAGAGTGCTTACAACTTTTTTCTAAAATTACTTTGTGTCACGACCAGTTCGAGAGTTGCACGACCACAGACTTATGATAATTAAATGAAACATACTTGAAATTACATATAGTGCGCATAGATACTAGCCTTCTAGTTCTTATGCGTACGCCTTCAATAGCCCTTAGATCCATTCGAGAGTCATTATCCCTGTAATGAGATCTCTTGAATTGTCCTGTTTGGACAGTTTGGGACTGCATAGTTTCTGTATAGTAATATTCTTAGTGGCTTAAACTTGTTACTTTTGGAGGAAGTTTTGTAGTCGTATCTTAATGTGCTCTGGGTACATACTAGAAATAACACTCACACTTGCGAATCTACGTCGTGTACTTGGATAACTATGGGGATATGCTACCGAATTTTCCTCAAATTGGAACAATGTGCATGAATTATTATGTATATTACAGAAATATGCAGTCTTGAATGGGATAGGACCACTCACCCTTTAGAGGAGATAGAGGAAATATGTATTGGTATGTATTCTTATTATCAAATTTGAGCATTAATTCAAATTTCATATACATCTTTGACCTACTAATAATAATATTTGCAGAAAATGACTTCATCAGGACGTGGTAGCGGAGGCGATGAGGACTTCTCGAACAGTAGGCCCCCCAAATGGGTCAAATTAGGGGCCGTCGTCGAGAATAATACAACATTATTAGCTAGAGAGCTAGAGTTGTTGAAGGCGATTGTCGACCCAGGGTACACTAATTGGAGGGTCGTGTCTATTGATCTCAAGATGAACATCTGAGGGGCGCTACAGGATGGTTTGTATTTATTTGATAGGAACAATTCTACCTGCTCACATATCTTCGCAACCTCACATTGGAGCAATTGAGGGATCAATATAAGACATGGAAGAAGAATTTATGGGCACGGTACTTTGGGAAGACCCGGGAGTCCATTCTAAGACTTCGTGATATCTTCCCCCAAGGAGCCAATCTCATTGTCACAGTGGCAGAAATTTATCGACAATGATACCAATGAGCGAAAATTGGCATCTCCCCAATCGGGGAGGGAGAACAGGGTGAAAAGTTAGATGTGCACTATTTCGGGTGGACATCTTACGCCGAGCTGGAGCACATGATGGTAAGTTTTTAATTTTCTTTAATTTCAGTTATTATAATTTAGCATTAATTTGCATTACTTACTAATTCTGTATTATTTTATTTCAGGAGATGGAGAGTGGCCCTGGGGGTAGGCTACATAGGCTCAATGCCTATGTGAAAATTCAGACGAAAAGGGGAAGGATAATGAGGTGGACCCCAGCATCGTATACACCATTGTATGTTATAAATGTTTAATTTTTTCAATTATGTTATAATTTTTTTATTTACTTAATTGACTAATCGTATACTTTTTGTTTTTTCAGGCAAAGCTTAAGGAAGTACGTGGGTCGCAGTCAGATGCCGACAAAGCATCTTTGGCTACGGACGCACTCAGCCAAGTGCTCAGTCTGGATCGCAAGGGGAGGACTAGGGGAGTGAGCTCGCGGGTGGGAAAGTCCAGGATCATCGATATGGAGATGAGAAACAACGAGTTGGCCCATAAGCTGGACTACGATGAAGATAAGCTATTAAGGTTAGAGGTGCCAGTCCTAGGTATGCACGCCTTCATGAAGCGTCAATTGGGAAACAACAAGGGCAAGGGCAGGGGGAAGGAAAAGGTGGTAGAGGAGGAGGAGGACATCGACGTTGAAGACATTGCTTCATCATCGATACGCACGGACTTGGTGCCATACGATGATCCATTTCCCATCGTGACCCCCGTTGAGTGGCCTATGTCAACACTCGGTCGGTCGAGCGTGCATCTACTCGACATATATTGTGGTCTGCCGATAGCGGGGGAGTTGAGGGATCCGAACTTATGCCCGGGTATGCCGATTCATGGACGTCCCCTCCAAGACATTGAGTCAAGAGTGAGGGATCCGAACTTATGTCACGCAGGTGGTGAAGGGAAAGGAGAACTCACGTGTGTGGTTATACGAACAATGCGGAGTTCAATATATTAGGGTGTGTGTGAATTCATATGTTGTGTGGCCTTCCTTCCTCCTCTGACCTGCTGAAGATTGACATTATTTCTATCTCTTTTGATTTTGAAAATTGGATTGTATTTATATTCTTTTGATTTTGGTACAATTTGGTTTGGATGTGATGGATATTTGAATTTCTATTTTATTTGGATATAGATTATAAATTCCATGATTTGGTATATGATTTATATTTTATTTGGATATATATGTTGTTTGATCAGGAACAATTTTGTTATAACAGGTACAAATTAACTGCTGGCAGTGGCAGTGGCCATACTGCCCAATATTTTTTTAAATTCTGCCTAGAATTGTCACGATTAAAAATCGTGACAAGTTCGTGACAAAAATATTTGTCACAGTCAAATTAACTCTTTTTTCACACTTTGAAGACAAGAACTTCTACTTTTCTTATTTTATGTTTAAACCCAACAAAATCTTCTTTAAACTTTTTTATACATTTACTACCAAAATACTACAAGTTTATACGTATGAGAAGATGGATTTTAAATTCTAAAATCCTATTAATGGGTTAAACATACATTTCCTTTTAGAAATTCATTATACTCATAAAAATATACTTTCAAAGTATTAAAGACATTTAATTTCTTTAAATTCAATAACTATTCATTTTCATAAACTTTACATTTTTGCAAGAAACTTCAAAACATTAATTCACCATTGTTTAGCGGAATTATCATTAATTTCAAATATTTTATTTCACAAAATGTTAAACACCAACCTTTCTAGAAAATATACAATTTTCATAAAATATCAACTTTTAATATTTCAAAAGTTTGAAATATTTATTCATTCTATATTTCCAACAAAATAGTATTTTACCAATACTTTTATTTCATAAAAATGTTTACCATTATTCTACTAAAAATCATCATTTAGTCAGGTGCATCCTACTTATGCAATCTAATTACAAGACTACTAAATGCAATTAGAGTCTTAAATTCCAAGGATAGATTTTCCCACCTCTAAAGACTCCAAATTGTGGCAAGAATGTTGGTGTAGGAGGATTAACCCCCACCTCTAAAGGTGGCCTCAAAGGGCTACCAAAAGCATCCTAAAAAATGCTCCATTTGAGCTTCTAAGCTAAGAATTCCTTCAAACTCCATGAAATATCCATCTTCCTCTTCTCCAAAAACTCCCAGCGATACCTCTAAAATTCATAGCTCCACTTCAACAATGGTGGAAATGGGTATATACGGTTCAAACATGCTGGAATATACTAAGGAAATGGAGGTTTATGGTTGAAGTGTGGTGGGTGGTGGTTTGTGGTGAAGAGGGGTGTACAATCGTGGAGAAAGACCACCCCGCCTCTCTCTCTCTCTCTCTCTCTCTCTCTCTCTCTCTCTCTCTCTCTCTCTCTCTCTCTCTCTCTCTCTCTTCTTCCACTTCTCATAACAAAATAAGCCCAAACACAACCTTATAAAACCTCCAAAAACCTTAAATTTCCATTTTTCCCAATCTAGGCTCATTTGAGATCGACAACTGAAAGATTTAAGGTCTAGAAATGTGACAACGCATAAGGGCAATCTGATTTAAATATTTTTGAGGCACGCGATTCGAAGTGTAATACCTGATATGTTTTAATATAATATGACTACGTTGGAGACGAGAGAGTTGCGAGAGCATATTCAGAAGTGTAATACCGAATATTTTTGGCAATAATTAATTAAGTGTTAAATTGATTACTTACTTGTGATGAGTTGTTATTTTGCATGTGACACGCCACTTATTATTCTTTGTTGTATTTTGTTATATGATTCATTATTGTGGTCATATAACTGTTACGTGAATTAGAAATTGGCATAATACACGGTAATTCAATGATTAAATATTTTAAGTAACTTAGTATTATGGGCGACTATGGAATGGTGAGGGATTAGGTATCCTGGGTTTCCTTGTTTGGATTATTCCCTCGGTATCGGGTTCCACTGATTGTGAATTTTAGTTTCTTATAATGGGAAGTCATGCGTTAATAGTTAATAATTAAGTTTTAATGTAATATGTTCGCACCTTCTTAATAAATTAACTTATTAAGGAACCTAATTGATTAAAAGTTAACCTATTCTTGGTTGACTTTAGGGATGCTTAGAAATTCCATTTTTGACTTAAAAGAGTGAAATTTAGGTCAATATAGGGCGTGGGTAGAGTTTCGGGCCATTTGGAGAATTATTTGGACTCTTTAGGTTGAGGCTTATATTGGGTCTAAGCCTAATTTCGTTAGAAGCACTATTATGAGGTTAATAAGACAAACATAAAACATAATTTAGACATGGGAGAACCTTTATTGGGCTTGAGAGAAGATGCACCAAGGGTTGAAAGAAAAATTTGAGGAGGGGGGGGGGGGGGGGACTTTGATTCGTCAATCGGTCCAAGAAAAGTTTACATCCATTAAGAATGTATTTTAAATTGTGTTATAATAGTAGTAGTCATTAGAATTTGGATTAAAACTCGTGTAATCTAATTTTTATCATCTAAACCTAATATTTGAAATTGTATTATTGGTTAACTTGTGTTTAATCCGCATGATAATGAATTAGGATAGTGTGATGTTAAATCCTATGTATTTTATCTTGTAAATGGATTATTATTGATATATTCTTGATCCTATTAATGATTTATGTAAAATCCATCTAGTTTAATCTTAAATTGAACCAAATTTGAGATGAATTGTGTAGAATTATGGACATGGGGTTCTTAAACTATAATCTAAAATAATGCATAAACCCTTGTTTAAATCGTTTAAAACATATAGTATAGATTAGGTTTTGATCTAAAGGTGTTTAAGGATCATAATAATTTGTTCTTGAGGTGTTAGGACCTTGTGTAGGGCCATACATGGAGGATTAGGGTTTCTGGGTTCATAACATGGGGTTTGGAGAAGATAAACCTGACTTTGTGTTGTTTGGATTTTCGGCTCCCATGTGCACTGTTAGGTAGCCCCGCGCACACGCAAAAATTAGCCCCTTGAACACAGTTTTGACAAGAATCTGGTTTATTTGTTTTATGGGGGTTATTTTGAAGGGGGATTTATGAAAAATCCTATAAAGATATTATGAGGACTTTTAGGACAAAAGTGTTGAGGTTTTGGTATGTAATGGATGTGAATGTAATATATTATTAAAAAAGTAAGAGATAATTAATACAATAATCGAATTCAATAATTTTAAAATGGAGACATTTCATTAAAATATGGAACTATAATATATGGTCCTCATTTGGGTTTGGGAGTATAACCACATGTTTTATTTAGGTTGTTTGGGATGAGTAAATTAAAAGAATTAAAATATGCTTAAAATGGAGGGAAAATGCATTATTATTATTATTATTATTATTATTATTATTATTATTATTATTATTATTATTATTATTATTATTATTATTATTATGTGCCAACTTAATTTAAATTATTACTCCTTGTATACTTGGAGACACCATTTATTTTTTCTTTAAATTTGTAATAATTAAAAAAAAAGCGTGATAGGGAAACCGGACAAGGTAAAGAGAGGGTGTCCAAAGGGGAGGAAAATAAGCCTCTCTACTTTGGGTCAGTAAGACTCCTTGGGCCGACTGAGATAGGTGAGCTCTCTCCCCGGTCAACTCAAATCGTTCATCACCCCATGCGTGTCAACACTGTGGGAGGTACATTTCTCAACACTTGCGAATCTCTTACTAGCGAGTCAATATCGTGTGGGCCTACGTGCTTTTATTTGATTTTTATTCTCATGTTTTTTTTAATGTTTGTGATGAATTAATCAATTAAGACCTACACCCAGTCATTCACGAGCAGGGATTTCATCACCCGACTCACTCACTTATCCTTTATGTGCTACCCTAGCTATCATTAAATTTAAAATCAATCAACTAGCTAAACCAATAGGAGAACATTTTTGCAAAGGCGATCACAAAGATAAATTTCGTATTTTTTGTCGCCCGCGTACTTAATTAAAATTTGGCTACCCTTTCACTAATTTTCAAGATAAAAATTGGCTATGTATTAGTTCAAATTTATCCTTGACTTGTGTGTATCCAATTCAATCTTTAGGTAGCCGATTTTTGTGAGTTCATCAAATTTGAGAGTCCACATAATTTTCTCCCATCTTTTCTTCCCAAAAAATCCAAAAACATTTTATTCCTTCACTTTAGAACAAAAATCCAAAAATATATATATTTTTATTTTTTTTCTTGCATTTTTAAAAAAAAATTCAAAAATATTATTCTTTTTCAACATATTTTTTAAAAAATCACAAAAATATATTTTTTTTTTCAAAATTCAAAAACCACAATTTTTTTTTTCTTATATCTTGATAAATAAAAAATAAAAATAACGTCGGTGACCGGTGTTTCTTCACCTTCACCCTTGTCAATTTTATCCAACAAGACTGATGCTTCAGTCTTGTTTGGGAGTGATTCTCATCAACCCATTTTCTGTCACCCGTGCTCTCATCATTTTTATCTTTAGGGTGAAAATAGTTTTGTATGGCTAAAGATATTAAACTTAGCGCTACCGGGAGGCAGCCCGCTGTTTCTGAGTACAAATCTCATCCTGTTTGGGGGTGGTATTTCATATCACCCAATGCTTTACCATATTTATAAACTTCTACAGATTTTTTATTTTATTACTTATTCGGGTTCTTCTTGGATTCATTTGTCCACTTCATTAGCGATTCATTATGATAATTTCTTTCCTCACCTTCTGCCCTAAATTTTAAAATTAATTTTCTTTAACATCGAGGACGATGTTCCTTTTTGTTTGGGGGGGAATTTTATCAAAATCATACCTCTTTTGAAAAAAAAATTCAAGACCTGATTTTTAAAATTTTTGTGCAGCTTCTTTTATCTCACTCATTGACGTGAATTTTCTATCATCCATCTTTTAAAGTCTAGGAATCGAGCTTGAAGATTTTTTTTAAATAGCTTATGTAATACATTTCAAGGCATTTTGCACCATGAATTTCTAGACTCAACAAAATTTGTGGACTTATCACGTCACTGCGGTTTAGAGTTCAAGAGTACTATAATTCCTAAGAAAACCTTAAGAATCATTTGTGGAGACTTTATCTTGTGAGATTTGTGCCTTTCACCATTTTAGAGAGTTTTACGCAATCTTCGAGTCACAAGTTAATTCGACTTCCTTTGGATCAGCACTTTAATCATCGTATGATCTCATTATTCTTCACTCAATTTTTGACTTGATCACTGAGAATGATATTAATTTCAAGTTCTAAGAAACACATGTCTTGAAGTTTGTCCCGATCACCAGACCTTCACCCATACACTAACCAAATTCTATTTTATCATACATTTATCCTCATCCATACACCTTCCATTTTCCATATCATCACCATATACCATACCACCCATTTCCATATCAACTCCATTTTCCACCCACCATGCTACAAAAGGGAAGAGTGTTGAAAGTAAAAGGAGAAAATCCATCATAGAGAGTGTTTGAATTTTTAGCAAAGATTTCTCCCAAAGTTCGATTCAAATGAAAAAAAAATGGAAACAAATTTATGTTGGGGTTATTTGTATTTTTAGAAGATTTATCTCAGACATTGATGCGCATTTGGAAAAAAGAGAAAGTAAATAGAAGAAAATCCATCATAAAGAATGTTTGCATTTTTAGCAAATATCTCTCCCAAAGTTCGATTCAGATGGAGAAAAAATTGGATACAAATCTATGTTGGGGTTATTTGTATTTTAGCAGATTTATCTCAGACATTGATGAGTATTTGGAAAAGAAAAAGAAAAAGAGAGTTTACAGTCAAGTTCTTGTGAAATAAAGACATTTGTTCCTCAAGTGTAATACACTCTTCTCAAACATCCATCATATCACCATCCTACCTCATCTCATCCCATCCTTCTAATTTCATTTACCCCTCAACCATAAGCATCCATGTTTTCCCCTAGGTGTTTGGGTAAATGAAGGTCAACGCGGTGAATAGCTCGACATTCTCACTATAGTGATTAGCATTCTTTGATGAGATAATTTTTCTTTCTAATATGTTTGTTCTTTCTTATATGCATGGGAGACGTTTGACCGTACTTACATTTACTCACCCCCTCACACACAAGAGCAACACACTTATCCAAATCTCGCGAGTTTGTTTGAGAGAGCTATATCCAGTGAGAATTGAAGTTCAAACAATGATTTCAAAAAGATGATCTAGGAATTACTTTTATGATGCTCGACCCGTTTTGACTGATTCACGCCACACGCGTTGAGTTCTAGGGAGGATGTTCCTTGAGTATTCAGTTAGCTAAAACTTTTTATACGCTTCTAGCTTGTATTATTCAAAATATTTATCTTATGATGGATTATGCGATTGTTCTATGTTTAATAAGAGATTTACTGTCATTTGCAAATAAAGAATTTTGTGGGTATATTTCCTACAAACCCTCACGAGACAAAACTTGTCATGTAGGGCAACCTATAGGTTTAAAAGCATATTGCACATGCTAAGTGCAATCGCTAGTGTCCACGAAAGTGGTACACTTTTGGTTTATTATCTTTCTTTTTCTCTATTTTTGCTCGAGGACTATCAATGTTTTGTTTGGGGGTGGGGTGATAAGAACCCAAAAGTGTATATTTTATACCCCAAATAGTCTCTTTTTGATCGCTAGTTCTCAATAAAATTGGACATATATTGATATTTGTTTGTTTTGTAGGTCAATAAGTATTTGTGGTGTCAAACAAGCTTAATTCAAGGCAATTGCTAGAGATAGGTGGTTAAGTACATCAAATGTGGGAATGATGCGGTGAAATAAGCCTAAACTCAGTCCCGTAGCCTAAACCTGTCCCGAACCAAGCCCAGTCCATCTCTTACCTATCGTTTACATGTTCACTGTGTGAGTGTGGTTTTATTATTTTTGTTATTTTAAATATAAATATATAGTTTATTTAGGCTGTGTCATTTTTATTATTATTATTATTATTATTATTATTATTATTATTATTATTATTATTATTATTATTATTATTATTATTATTATTATTATTATTATTATTATTATTATTATTATTATTATTATTTTATTATTATTATTATAGGATCTTTATTTTTAGTATTTTATTATTTTTATTTTTATTTTTTGTAAATATTATATCTTGTGTGTCGTTATGTCCGTGTCTGTATATATATTAGGTGTGCGTAGTTGTTAGATTTTTAGTTATTTTATTTCAATTATTTTCAGTTTTTATTTTATTAGTTTAGTTTTATTATTAATTTTATTTTTATATGAGTCTTTTAGTTATAGGTTAGTATTTTCATTTTTATTTTTAAAGATTTTATTTAGTTTTATTAATATTATATTTTAAAGTGTGTCTTTTAAGTGTTAGATAGTATTTATTAGGTACAATCTAAGCACAAACCAAACTACCATACTCCTCACCTACACCTAAACTAACCCCCATCATCTTCAACCTCTCACCCAAACAATTCTCTCTCTCCTCCATTAAAATAAAACACCCATTTTCTTCTCTCTTCTACCACCATTAAACCCACCTACATTCTAGACCCAAAACTCAACACCAACACTCATTTCACTCATACTCCTATACCCCGCTACCGTATTTTGACCCTACTACCTAGACCCATTAACCCACCTACCAAACCCATTAATCCCTTAAACCCGAATCCTAAACCTGAGCTTCGACCTCATATCTACAAACCCGACCTCCTGCTACTCATACCCGAACTTCCACCTCATCTTGAACCATTCCAAACCCGAACTCCTAACCTCCATATACTTCTACCCAATTCAATCTCCAGCCCGGAAACCCATTAACCCCTGATGTCTACTCAAATCCCCCATACAACCATTTCCTACCCCCTCCCGCCAGAAAACCCCACCTTCTCCTATCACAACCCAAACCGAAACCCGACTCAACCTCCGACATTGGGAGCGAAACCCGACTCAATTGCCAACCGGATAAACCTATTTCACTAATCCGACTTTAACCCACAAATCCCTCTTAAACCCGGAGCAGCCCACCCTCCTACCCACGAACCCAAATAGAACCATATCTAAGCTTCAGCCTTATAGCTCTGACCCTGCTCGATTCGACCAGCACCTCTACATCCCGCGGACAACTTTACCCAATTTCTACCATGCCCAACTTGAATCTGGGCACCCTTATACCTCCAAACCGGTTCGATTACCTTGCGACCGAGCCCAAACCTCAATCCCATCTTCTACTCCACCTTGACCCATGTACAAACCCACCAACCCAGTAACTTCACACGAAACCCATAATTCATTCACCATATAATCCCCAACTAAACAAAAGACTCACATGTTTTAAAGATTTTACCCCCACTTCCTATTATACCCCATTTCCTATTATACCATCAAAATTGCCCCTCACACTTACCCCCACGCTCTCACTACCTCACTACCCACACTCTTATCTCTCCCTAAATTAACCCCACTCACACCTTTCATCCTCATGCACCTTTATAATGTCCAAAATACCCCTTGCTCCATCCTACTATTTACGAGGAGAGAAACCCTAAGTAGAGAGGAGGCTCAAGAAGAGACTTAGAGAAACACATTTTTTTAGTTTAGTTTTTTTAGTGCAGTTTTTATTTTTCTTTTTTTTTAGATTAGTGAGAAATAAAATTGTTGAAATATTCAATTGAGTGTACATATTGAATTAACAATGTTTGGATGCTCAATTTGGATGGATATTACTCAAGTTCAATTTTTCAAATCAATGAGACTTGTTTGAAGATTTGTTCTCTTATCTCTACTATTTTATTTTAATGCCTTTGATTGATTGATTATTGTATTTTATCATCATGTTAGGCTAGAAACCTTTCAAGGGGTGGAGTGATCCGATTATTTGATGTTAATCCCACTTTAATTAGTTTATTTACTTTAAATATTCAGTTGATGATTAACTTTGCACTCTTACTTTTGATTTATGCCTCAAGAGAGGGTAAATGATTTTTGTGAGAAAATCGAGATTCTAGTCTTAACTTACATTTTAGAATCGAACTAGAGATAGATTTTTCTAAAATATGAAATTATTTCTTTGAATTTCAACTCTAAGCTTATTTCTATGATTTAAACTAATTTAGTAAATCGATCCTAGTGGGTGGTTTGTCAAATGATATTTGGATCTACTTTCCTAGAGTTGTAGGAATGTTACATTTAAGTTCCTAAAAGGTTATTATTAAAATTACATTTGCAACGAGAGTTGATTTGTAATTTTGATATAACTTGGGAGATATAATTTGAATGAATTAAATAATAAGATGAACTAGAATATATGGTTTAATCCCATCCCTTGTTAGATCTCACTTTGATTTCCTCATTCATCTCATATTTTACATTTTTATTTAGTTAGATTTCACTTATTTTTCATCACACTTTTTAGTTAGTATTTAGATCTTTGATTTAGTTTAGTCTTATTTCACCCTCATCACAAAATTGTTTAATATAAAAAAAGCTAAAAACAAAATTGAAAAAAGTAAAAAGTCTAAAAAGAAATTGAATAAAAAATGAATTGCATTACTTATCAATTGTTTCACTCCTTAGATTAGGATTGACACCCGTACTTACTGCAATTCTAGTTTTATCATGTTTTTAGGTATTGAAGGGTTCTTACTAACTTGTCTTCAACAGCGACACATACAGAAAAGTCAAGTTATCACTAGGTTTAATCCTCATTGCTGAAATATTTTTCTACAGGTCTTCATTACTGTGGCTACTATAAACTTGAGCCCCTAATTGGAGGAGTTTCTCTAGAACCTGTTTCATGTATGCATTCCTAGGATGTAGGCGTCAAGAATTGTAGCTCCATTATATCTTGTATTTATTTACATTTCAGTTCAATTGGTTGTATTTATTTCATACTTTTCCTAAGTCAAAGATTGTATGTGATGTACTTTTATTAAAGATAGATATTGTATATTCAAAAGTTTGACTTTACTTCTTATATTGGTAAATGGTATCAAAGATGGTTTTTTTGATTCAGCATTTTATACTCATTTATTATATTTACTTATTCGTTTTAAGTAATTCATTATGCTGATAATATTCCCAATTTTTTTTTATTCCCGTGATTTTTGTATGAGACCTGATCAATCTAATTTTGAATTTTATGGGGTGTCACAGTTGATATGAATGCATTTTAGGTTCTTATGTCCTAGGATCTTGAGTGCATTTGTCTCTTTTCCACGTTGTGCTCTTTGACAACTTTTAATCTTTACCGTTTAAGGGTTGTACTCATTATAACGATAATTAATTAGGGGCGTTCATGACATTGTTCTAGACTAAAGATTATAATAATACCAAAGTGTATCAGGAGTTCCTTGTTTGGATTTCTTTTGTGAGACATCCCATGCACGAGGTTGATTTATATGAGAAGTTAGGGACTATTGTCCATGAAACCTATAGTATGTGCTTAACATTTGGTTTGGGTGGAAGCTTTATAACTCACCATCCTTAATGGTATGAGGAGTAAGTTATCGATAAATCGTCAGTGCGACTGTGTGGTAGCCAGTATGATGGGGAGTTCAACTATCTTTCCCTTTCTTCACTGGAAAATATGGGTACAATAAAGAAGAAGGTTATTCGCGTTATCAACCATCCTACGAGATTACTTATCCTTAACCACTTGCGCCTAGGTGGGGGAAGTTCCCTTTCTACATAAGCAGAATCATCACATATATTTAAAGGATAGATTTCCTGAAATTAAGAAGATTGGATGCATAATAATCTCGAAAGACTAGTGATGGTGTAACATTGTCCCGAGTAGGGGAGGCCCTCACCAATAGTAGGAACTGGACAGGGGGAGCAGGCCCTAAGAAGTTTGAAGAAAAGACAATGTTAGTTATTTTGGGTGACTATAGCGACGGGAATTATGGCCAATGGGGCCATAACCAATGAGAAAAGGGACGATGAGGCCAGTTACCACCCTTAGAGATAGGGTGAGCAGGGCCACCGATAAAGCTGCCATTTTGAGAGTTCCTTTAGAAAAAATTGTTACATTTTTTGTGAGTGAGACCACTTAGTTAGATATGCCTTAGCGAACCCAATATTATTTTTGTAACACCGAGGGATGTTAACGATTATGTTTATGGCTCACTCATATGACAATGTTTTGGTTCTTTTACGATTATTTTACTAGAAAGAGTTTTAGTTCTTTTATTAGTAGTGTGTTTACAACGATTTTGAGACATATAGATTTTATCATTGAGCTTTCTTTATATGTGGGTAGTAGTTGTGTTTTCTCGTCTTAGTATTCAACCTCTTTATTAATTTAGACTTGTGGTCTTATGATTTCATTAACGTGCATTGGTTAGTAGCTATATATTGCTCTTATATCAACTATCACTGTTAGGATTTTATTTTTTCCATTTTTGGGTACGAGTTTTTTCTTAATGTTAGGGTTTTATTCTTAAAACCATGCATAACGTTTACTGTTAAGTAAAGGTGTGTTAGTTCATTTTGAAATAAGTATCATGGTCATGAGAATGCCGTATATTTGGTTTAAATATATTATAGGGATGTCCGTTAATAAATCTTAATAGTAATTCCAATGAGTTGACTTATGGTTGATCACAAAGAGATCATAATTCTAATTCTAGAACTATTGAAATGTTCACAAAAATAGTTGCAATGCAGTCCTAGTATTTTATCTCAAATTAAAGGAATTTGTATGATGGTTTAAGAAGGTGTACTCACTCATTATATTATCAGGGGAGAAGGTGTACCACTATGAACTATTGAGATAAAAGTTACTACTGGGATGTGGCCCACCTTTTGAACATAAATGATACATTTCTTTGTTATGGACACGAACGTAGGATCGATTTATTACATTATTTGAGGCAGAGGTTGTTTGGAGAAATTTGAAATGGTTTCTTCTATGGTGCACTAGGTCATAAAGTTCCCAATGCATTCTAGAGTGGGTCAGGTGAATGGAAGTTAAGTAGTATCTTTTGAATGCTAATAAACATCGATAAAAGTTGAGGAATATGATAAGATGACAAAAACTTTTCTAACCGAGACATTATATCCTCGAGATGAAGATATGTTGATTACATGAGAGGCCACTGACCAGATAGAACCAGTAATTTTGAACGACGAGCATCCATAATGCACAACCCAGATTGACTCGTCTCTCAACCACATTTTAAGAAAATACTTGCAGACTTACAGAGGTAAAGGAAAAATGTATATGCATGGATCCATGAAGACTTTTCCTAGATTTAATCTAGACGTTCTCTGCCATAATATCAGTAATGTGAAAGATGCGAAGCTTGTCAAACAAAAGCACAAAATATTTGCTAAAGAGAAGAATATGGACATTCAGGAAGAAGCGTATATATTGAAGAAAGAAAAATTCATTAAGGACGAAAAGTATATAACATGGGTCTCAAATGTGGTAATGTTCAAGAAGAAGGATGACAAATGGCGTATGTGTGTTGACCTTATAAATATAAACAAAGCCTGTCCAAAGGATGGATACCACTTACCTCAAATCAACCAGCTGTTCGATGCCAATCAGGCATAAGGTTCTAAGTTTCATATATACATACTCATGGTACAACTAAATAAGGATTAAGACAAAGGATTGGAAGAAAAATTCTTCCATCACCAATCGATGTAAATATAACTACAATGTTATGCCCGTTGGGCTAAAAAATATTGGGGAAACGTACCAGAGGTTAGTTAACCAAGTTTTTAAGGAACATGTTGGGAAGAGTATGGAGGTTTATATATATGCCATGTTGACCAAGAGTAAGAAGGCATCCGATCATATTCATGACGTTAGGAAAAAAATTGATGAGTTGAAGATCTATCAGGTGAAATTAAATCCTGCAATGTGTGTCCTTGGAGTAAGAGCACACAAATTTCTTAGTTTTATTGTGAACCAAAGGGGTATAGAGGCCAAATTTGATAAGATTAAAGCATTGACCAACATACACTCCCCTGAAAGAAAAAATGATAAATATAGATTGGTTAGCCATATTATTTCACTTAATAAATTTGTGTCAAGGGCCACCGACCGATGTCTTCCATTCTTTAAAGGTATCAAGGAAACATTTGAGTGGAATGAATAATGTGAGAAAAAATTCTAATAATTGAAGAAGTACCTTCTATTCCCTCCCCTACTGTTGAGGTGGATCCTAAGAGAGATTTCGTTCTTGTATCTAATTATGTTCGAGTTTGCTATGAGCTCGACTCTTATGAGATTTAAAGATGGGGTTCATAAGACAGTCTATTACATGAGAAAGGCTTATCACATACCAAAAATCTGGTACTTAAGACTAGAAAAGTTAGCACTGGCATTAATTGT
This sequence comes from Sambucus nigra, assembly GCA_949130495.1. Lineage (NCBI taxonomy): Eukaryota > Viridiplantae > Streptophyta > Magnoliopsida > Dipsacales > Adoxaceae > Sambucus > Sambucus nigra. The sequence goes on from OX422208.1 coordinate 127,822,275, forward strand.
GGCTTCCAAGATAATAAAGCCATATTTGCAGGCCAATAAGATCGTAGTGTACACCAATTTTCCTCCGACAAGCCATTCATAAACCTGAGAAATTTAGTAAGTTGATGGCTTGGGTCATGGATTTAGGGGAATATGAAGTCGTTAATGAGCCAAGAATAACCATGAAAGGAAAATTAGTTGAATATTTTATTATAGATTCACGTATAATGATGAGTCAGTGGAGAAACCATCCACAACCGAGAATGCTCCAATTTTGACTATTGATAGGCCAAAGTATTCTACAAGGCAAAAAGAAAGGAATCAGAATATGGAGCAACTGAAGAACATATTCAAGAATATTTCTCTAATTTAAGGTGGTTGGTAAAAAAGAGCCCCTTGTCCTATAGTTGTTTGTTAATGGCTCCTCGTATGCGAATGGAAGCGGAGTTGAACTGATTATCACCACACCAGAGGTAGTAGACATTGAGTATGCCCTTAGGTTCAGTTTTCAAGCCTCTCACAATGAGGGACAATATCAAGCATTGGTCGTATGATTAGGGCTTGCCTCATCACTAGGAGTTCAATAGTTATCGGCACATAGCGTCTCATAATTAGTCATTAATTAAGTATTGGGTGTATATGAAGCCTAGGAAGAAATGATGTCTAAGTATGTGGAGAGGGTGAAGAGGTTGATACCAAATTTTTTTTATTAATCAAGTGGTTAGGATTCTAAAGATTGAGAAATCTTGAGCTGATGCATTGGCTCGTCTAGTGTCAGTAACCATGACTAAACTAAGAAGAACTATGGCAATGGAGATATTGCTGTAATGCAGCATCGAAGGAGAAAATGCCCAGGTAATGGAACTGTTCATGGGGCTTTCCTAGATTGTCCCCATCAAGTCATACATGGTGACCAACGTATTTTTGAAAGACCCTAAAGAATGATGAATCTCTATTATAAGGAAAAAATATATGTGTTAGAAGATGGGGCCTTATTTGAAAGAGGCTTTGTCCTACCTCTTTTATGAAGTATACACCCAAAATAAGTCCTTGACCCGATCAAAGAGGTTCATGAAGGGTCCCATAAGGAACATTTATAAGATAGATCATTGGTGAAAAGGGTGGAAACCCGAGGACATTACTGGCTAATAATGAAGGAGGATTGTGCAGCCTATGCGTGAAAATGTGATAAGGGCTAGAGATATCTTATCATAAATCAAAGACCTTTTGTGACCCTAAGACTATAAGAGAGTAGTCTAATTTGGGGAAATATTGGATTTTAGCATGTGTTTGACTTGAGCAACTTCGGTTGCACCTACGTATCTGTTATGCTCGAAATCAAAGTCAGCATAGTTCATGGGTTCGTACTATTCGTCAGAAAACTCATTGTGGTGATTTTTTGAAGAGATGGGAGGTGTTAAAACTCTTCTCAAAGAACTCATCTCAAAACTCTTTTCTAAAACTCTCTCTAAAAACTCATAAGAAAAAATCACTCTTCTCTCCTAAGAAGATCTCTCCTTCAAATGTATAGGGATGAGGCATATTTATAGCTAAAACCAACATAAGTGGATCGCCACATGTCAAATAACCCGTGGTGACACATGTCCTATTTTAAGTGGCATGTTTCCCATAACATATGTCAAAACTCTCAGTACTAGAATATTGTCTAGTTAATACGTAAATAATACACAAATACGTGTGATATATTCGACGCGCATAATAATACTCCAGTCGCATAAACACATGGACTTTAATCAATATTAATCATCTCTAACCTCATTTAATAATTAAATGAGAGGCTTGTCATTAAGCCCCTCCTATATTTGCCCCCTCGTACATATAGTTGATATATTGATGCATGTTTAAAATATATCGACTGTATGTACGAAACACCTTTAATCGGTTTTGATATTTTGGCTCAACCTGTGAATCGTGGGTAATAATCTCGTACTTCATTTAATCTTGATGATGTACTTTTACCTCATATCTCACATTTTATGATATACTGTAATCTCATATTTCATATCTCAGTTACATGATATACATCAATCTCATATCTTAAATCTCAATTCTTTTTAGGCTTTGATCTCATAGGTTATTCCGAAGGACCTCGTTATCATTCTTTTCATACGAATGATATACTATGAGTGTTTCCCCCATTCCTTTAAATGAACATGCATCCACGATTTTATTGTGATTGTTCTTAACTTTGTTTTGGTAAAAAGTATAATCGTGGACACATAATAACTACTTCAGCATTCTCTTTTATCATTCTCAACCAAGCTTGGTGGAAGTATTATTATGGTTTACATAATAACTATTTTTTCATTCTTAAGTTTGGTGGAAGTATTATTATGGTTTACATAATAACTACTTCATTGTCCTCGATTAATCTTTTAGTGCATGCACATGTTTTAATCACGATGAGGTTTCTAGTGCACGTACGTATTATTGACTCGCTCAAATTACCACTTTTCAATATTTTTCGCAAACTCACACCTACAAGGTGACATAATGATGAAAATACACTTGTTAAAGTTTTTCGCAAACTCCACCGTTAGAGGTGACTTAATAATGAAAACCCACTTATTAAGTTTTTTTTCTTCCACCGTTAGAGGTGACTTAACAATGAAAACACACTTATTAAGTTTTTTCTTCCACCGTTAGAGGTGACTCAACAATGAAAAATGCACTTATTAAGTTTTTTTCGCAAACTCCACCGTTAGAGGTGACTTAACAATGAAAACACTTGTTAAGATTTTTCGAAAAACTCCACCTATAACGGTGATACCCATAACGGTGACTTAAAAATGAAAACACTTGTTAAGATTTTTTGCCAAACTCCATGAGTAACATTGACTTAACAATGAAAATACTTGTTAAGATTTTTGTAAGACTCCACCAATAACGGTGACTTAACAATGAAAATACTTGTTAAGATTTTTCGTAAACTCCACCTATAACGGTGACTTAACAATGAAAACACTTGTTAAGATTTTTATAAAACTCCACCAATAACGGTGACTAACAATGATAACACTTGTTAAGATTTTTCGTAAACTCCACCTATAACGGTGACTTAACAATGAAAACACCTGTTAAGATTTTTCATAAAACTCCACCTATAAGGGTGACACCCATAACGGTGACTTAACAATGAAAACAATTGTTAAGATTTTTTGTCAAACTCCACCAGTAATGGTGACTTAACAATGAAAACACTTGTTAAGATTTTTGTAAAACTCCACCAATAACGGTGACTTAATAATGAAAACACTTGTTAAGATTTTTATAAAACTTCACCAACACCCATAACGGTGACTTAACAATAATAACCACTTGTTAAGATTTTTTGTTTAAACTCCACCAGTAACGGTGACTTAACAATGAAAACACTTGTTAAGATTTAAAACTCCACCAATAACGGTGACTTAACAATGAAAACACTTGTTAAGATTTTTGTAAAACTCCACCAATAACGATGACACCCATAACAGTGACTTAACAATGAAAACACTTGTTAAGATTTTTCGTTAAACTCCACCAGTAACGGTGACTTAACAATGAAAACACTTGTTAAGAGTTTTGTTAAACTCCACCAATAACGATGACTTAATAATGAAAACACTTGTTAAGATTTTTATAAAACTCCACCAATAACGGTGACACCCATAACAGTGACTTAACAATAATAACCACTTGTTAAGATTTTTCATTTAAATTTTACCAGTAACGATGACTTAACAATAAAAAAGATTTTTCATTTAAATTCCACCAGTAACGATGACTTAACAATAAAAACACTTGTTAAGATTTTTGTAAAACTCCACCACAAACGGATACTTAATAATGAAAACACTTGTTAAGATTTTTGTAAGACTCCACCAATAACAGTGACACCCGTAACGGTGACTTAACAATAATAACCACTTGTTAAGATTTTTTGTTTAAACTCCACCAGTAACGGTGACTTAACAATGAAAACACTTGTTAAGATTTTTCGTAAACTCATTCTTCTGTATCACTTTTTCAGGACGGGAGCCCATACCTGCTGAATGACAAACCGAGCATGGTTCTTTATCTATTTGCATCGATAACCAACTTCTCCGGACGAGTCAAGTCACAACGAACCACTTACCAATTTCATCATTTTTTTGGAATATAATACACTTTTGAAGAAGACTTACCACAATACTCGCAAAGTTCTTGTAATATGATGTCATATCTGAAGGATGACTACGACTTTGTTAATCTCTGAGTGACAATTATTTAGTCCGTCTAAACTCTTTGTGAAAGAAGTTCAAGAAGCTTTTTGTAATGGTCTACTTGGACGTTACTATACTCTGAAGGTTCATCAATCTAACCTTGGTGTGGATAATGTCGAAGAAGCTTTAGACTATAAGATACGTTACATCATAATATCCATTTGGCCCTTTATTTTATTTTATTTCATGATAAAATAAATTACATATATCATTTACAATTCCCACTCGAAAAAATTAAATCATCCTAATCATTACATTTCATGGGGTATATCGCAAACTATGATATCTTTGAACAATGGCTTGATGTTTGCATCGCTCAATATCTGCTCATTCAGAAGCCTCTGCAAAATAATATCTTTCCAACCCAATTATATAATATTGCAAATGGTTGGTAGAACTCAGGAAATATCAAGTACAATTCTCATGATGCCTCCTTTATTTTATTTTATTTGATGTGATAAAATAAAAATAAATAAATAAAGTTCGGGGACTTTTGTGTAATGAATCATAATCACCCATACTCATAGGTGTATCGTGAAAAATTAAATGTTGTTTGGGTACACGACATATTAAATTCGAGAGTGTATAATCTCAATGTTAACCATGAGTTGTAACATACTCAACTTTCATAAATGATTCATAATTTGTGAAATAAACATAAAATAACATTTGCAAATTTTTTCTATGAAATATTAAATAATATTTCATCATGCTCCCTCTGAGTCGTTTTTACTTTTATGTAATAGCATTTAGAAATATCTTGCCATGAATCGTAATATTCTCATTATAGCACAAAATATTATGACACATTAACAGACTCTAGCCTACACCGCTTTAATGTTTCTCAAAAGCTCTCAATTTTTCATAAAATCTGTTATTTTATACTTAGCATCCACAAGAAAAGAAACTATCATAAAATCTATGTACAATTTCTTTTTATTATCGAGAATAAAAAAAATGTTTGATTATCTATTAACATGTACGATCAAATAATCTTGCACTTTATCAAGTCAAATAAAATATTTACCTTTGTCCTTTATAATAAATGGTCAGTCTCAACAAAATACAGTGAACAATCCACTCAATGTGTAGTCCCATTAATAGACATGCATTTGTACTATTAACCAACTTATATAAAAGCCGTAGTCACAAACAAATCTATATGGTACGCCGTAAGATCTTGATATCTATTGATTATCCCAAAAAAACATTAAATTCTCCTGACACTCATAAGCTCTGTACTCTTTTTCCAAAAGATATTTTTGGCTACATGATGTAGTTTTAAATATTACATATATTATTACCCATTAGTCAAATATACTCACTCCCTCACGTCATATTTATAATACCAGTAAACAAGGTATATTGGAGTTTTTTTTGTTGGTTTGTTAGATTCCTTATCTCATTTTAGGAATATTCGAAGAAACTACTCGTTCAATCTCTTAGCAGCAACCATTGGTCGATTTTGATGGTGTATCACCTCGAAATTTGGTGACGGGCCACTGGATATCTGATCGGAGCGATGATGCTTCATTTTTTTAAAAATAAAGTTTGTAGGTTTTGTAACCCGTAGAAACTTAAGATGTAACGGTTCAAGATCCATCAGCTTGAGGTTTCTTGAATCCAGCTCCGTTGATTTCCATTGATGGTGAATCGGTTCTGGTACCCAGCTTCATCGGCATAGAGGCTCCTCAGAACGACCTCCGTCGGTTTCTAACCGAGATCTGCCCAATTTTTCAAGCTCCCACGGTGGTTTTATCAAGGTTTTGTGGCATTTCAAGTTCCATCGGAGAAAGTTCTATCTGTTTTGAAAAAAAAACTCAGGTGAATCCGTTGATTTCTATGTCGAATCTACACACAAACGCGAAAATGGTCGCTGGATTTTGAGTTTCCTCGAATGAGTTTCCTCAAATATTTATTACGATTCACTCCGAGCTTCATCAGAGCAAAGCCCTGTCGGTTTCTGCTATGGTGAGATTCCTTGGAGAACGGATATTTTGGGGAGATAAAGTCATTTTGGTTGAGCGTGTATGGGACTCCAAATGTATAAAGGTTTAGAAAATAGCTCATCTCAAATTGTATTAATGCTGACGCACGTGTAATTGAACATCTATAAGATTTCAAAATATGTAAAAGTCTATTATGACAAAGGCTTTCGGCTATTGTACTAAAGTCATAAAGCGATGTCTTATCTTCTGACCAATTGATAAAAGTTACCCACAACCCACTAGGATTTGTCCATAAATGTACCATACACTTTGGTGGTATCTTTCAATATTAAATGACTTGCACGCAACAACCCGGTTTTGACCCGAATTATCGTGTTTTGTCCGATACCCACGATATTTATGTAGCCAAAATATTATTCTATTGATACTTTAATATTTGTTGTGCCACGAAACATTTTTTAAATATTGTAGACATAGTTTTTCTGTACTTAATCCGTAAATTAAAGTAGTTTTTCTACTAATCAGTAGATTTTTCTTTGAAAAAACATACATTTGAAACTATATACTTTTACAAGTCATATCAGAATAGATCTACATGAAAATTTCCATGAGAATTTTGTATTAAGCATTTTGAATCATTCACTATTCAGATAGTTTGATGCAAACACAAAACATATGATCTCAGTTAGTATATAAAATATCATGAAATTTTGATGCAAGGCAGGAGATATTGTAAGTATGAAATTATATACTTATCTCAGATGAAGTTGCTTATTTTTGTCCATAAATGTTTGGAAAGAAGTTCTGTTGTAACCTCTTTTCTCCATTTCCATCCACTTTTTCGAGTTCAAATGAGGCATTACACGATAAAAAATAGTGAATACCTCCCCAACAGAGTCGCTAAATGTAAGAGAGTAGTCTAATTTGGGGAAATATCGGATTTTAGCATGTGTTTGACTTGAACAACTTCGGTTGCGCCTACGTATCCGTTATGCTCAGAATTAAAGTTAGCGTAGTTCGTGGGTTCATACTATTCACCGAAAAACTCATTATGGTGATTTTTCGGAGAGATGGGAGGTGTTGAAACTCTTCTCAAAGAACTCATCTCAAAACTCTTTTCTAAAACTCTCTCTAAAAACTCATAAGACAAAATCACTCTTCTCTCCCAAGAAGATCTCTCCTTCAAATATATAGGGGTGAGGCATATTTATAGCTAAAAGCAACATAAGTGGATCACCAATGTCAAATAACCCGTGGTGACACATGTCATATTTTAAGTTGCATGTGTTCCATAACATATGTCAAAACTCTCAGTACTAGAATATTGTCTAGTTAATATGTAAATAATACACAAATACGCGTGATATGTTCAACGCGCATAATAATACTCGAGTTCCATAAACACATGGACTTTTATCAATATTAATCATATCTAACCTCATTTAATAATTAAATGAGAGGATTATCATTAAGCCCCTCCAACAAAGACCACTCAAATCCCCATGGTCTTTCTCCATATGGGGAATATATCTAGTTGACCCTCTACTGAATACTAATGGAAGGTTTAAGTATTTGGTCATCGCTATAGATTACTTTTTAAAGTGGGTAGAGGCTTAAATGTTGGTGGAGATGACTCGCTCGAAAGTCTTCCATTTCTCATGGAAGAATACTATTTGTTGTTATCTAATGCCCCTTGCTTTCATCACAGATCACAACACTTAGTTCAATAACACATGGTTCCTGATCACACCAAATGCAATGGGTATATAAAGATCATGAACAATACCCTACTCGAAGAGATGAAGAAGAGACTAGATGATGTCAAAGATGATAAAATAATCAAAATTCAGTGTGTGCTATAGGCATATAAGATGGCCCCGAGAATCACAATAGGAGACCCCTTTTATGCTGGAATTTTTGTACTGAAGCATTCGTATCGACATAAATTGGCTTGTTAAGCCATAGGGTGTTAAACTTTGACTCTTTAAGAAGTGACCTGATGCATCGGCGTAACTTCGCTTCAGTTAAAGAGGCCAAGGAGCAGGCAACCCTCGGAGTGGCAGCATACCAATAGAGAACGGTGAGATTATGCAATAAGAGAGTCAAGCCGAGCACACTGAAAAAGTGCTACTTAGTCTTAAAGAATGTGATCGAGAAAAGGAACATACTCGAGACAAACTGGCATGGTCCCTATAGGATCTCCGCAGTGGTATGACTAGGAACTTATAGAATTGAGACTCTATAGGGAGAACCTTTCGAGAACCCATGGAACATCAAGCATCTATGGAAATAATACCATTATGATGATCATAATCAGTTATGAAAGAAATCAATGTAAGGAAGGAAGTCATGTAAATTTTTTATGAATTATTAATAAAAATCAGTCTTCTCTGCATATTGTTGTTATTTAAAAATTTCCATTATTTATTTAAAAAATTATCAATTCAAGATATGCACAAGAATCCTAGGACTAAGACATCTCAAAGATGAACATAATAAATCAACTATGACCAGACAACACTTGGAAAAGTTGGTCGACTTATGGGAAATGGGTGTTCTAGGTCAGGTTATCCATGAGTCGACATAATTAACTAGGTTGGATAAAATATTGGTGAAACCCATAACAAACAAGCACGTCACTAGACACGACCAATAACTGCATTAATAAAGTTGGTAGGGGAACATTAAGTATGTACTTATAAAAACTCTACCTGGACAACACACATCATCCAATTGGTAGCTAGTAAGTCAGGTTGGGATGACCAAGAGCCGACCACAATATCGTGCATTGACTAAAATATTGGTAAAACAAGTTTAAATTAATGCATTGTTTTAAAAATTGCTAAATCTGACCATGTTTAAACTATTTTGCACGTTAAGGTATACACCAAAAACATATGTTATATATGGGGGATAATAAATGGGCTAAGAATAATAAGTTAACAGATAACCTATAGATGCCAAACAGGATACAAAACCACTTATGCATTTAATAGGGAATTGATTATTACAAATGAGACATATCTATTCAAAGAAATGAGAAGCCAATGACAAGTTGGTTTACTAAAAGAGAAAATTGGTTGGTATTGAGGGTTCTCTTAGAGAAAGATATCAGGTAGCTGGAGGACATTGTGTAGGGTTGTTAGCAACTGATTCAATCATTGGAATGTATTGAAGGTTCTCTTAGTCTGCCTCAAGAACAATGGGAAGGGTCGGCTCAATGGTTGCATCCTTCTTAGTCTATTCAGTAGTTTGGACCTCTAATACTGGATTGCCCACGTCCCTAGTAGCCTCAACATTTGTATTGGCCAAGACCGACTCCTCCTTGTCTCCCTCCCAAGCATTAACGAACTCAACAATATTTGGGTAATACTTCATTACCCTCTTTTTAACCTCTTCATAGTCTTTAGCGAATAAATACATTGTCACCACCGTAAATTCAGAGCATGCCTTATATTTGGCAATGGCATTCTCCTCGGCCTTAGCTAGTGCTTCATTCAAAATTTAAATTTTGGCTACATTAATGTTGACACGTTCCTTGAGTTTTTCAAGATCCTCCTTAATCATACTGAGAGCCTGATTCTTCTTAATCGACTGATCATACTTTTACTTCAACTCATCTTCCTTCTCCTTCAGCTCATCCTGGGTATAAGTAACTACCCTTTGTAAGGTGATCATCTACAAACCCAAACTATTGACCTAAACATGTATATCTTGGTTCATCTTTTTTTTAAAGTTCTGAATATTAACCTTAGTTTTGGTATCTCTCTCCTGAAGAACCCCAATCGTCATAACATCCTAAAAAGAATAAATAAGCTATGATTAGTGAGCAATAAAAATCTCAAAAAATAAATAAAGTATTAAAAGATCACCCAAAAACATCTTATAGTGGAAAAGAGTCCTCATACAGTTAGTCGGACACATCCAGAGCATTGGGCATGTGATGGATAATAGACCTTATGTCCTTTTTTAGCAATTCAAGAGTTATGGGGTTGTTGGGATCTCAATTATATTCCTCCACCACAGTATATAGGTAGGATGTTTTAGCTTCCCTTGATAATCGACGAGATGGTTGCCCACTAATCACTATAGGTGTCTTCCCTGGCCTCGTAGTCCTCAGGTCATCCAACCTCGATTGTTTTAGATAAGTCTGGGAAGTGCAGGACCCAATTGGCCTTTTGTTGCCAGCAGCAGAGGGCTCGACATTATTATTGGTATCTCCTAGAGTCTGTTTTGGATTAGTAGTGTCCCATCCAGTATTCTTCAAAGCTTTGACATCAACCTTCTTTTTGGCTTCACCTTAACTTTCTTTTTGGCTACCTCAGCTTTTTATTGGCGAACAAGATCAAGGGGTTGATGATTAGTTGGTTTTGGTTCCATTTCCAAAGTCTGGTCAATATGAAAGGATGACGTGGATGGAGTAAAAGTTGAATAAGTAAAGACAACAATTAGTAAAATTATAAAGAAAAGGCGAGCTTACACTTTTGAAAATGTCATTACCTTCTTCAAAATCTTGCTCGACCTCTGTTTCGATCTCAAATAAAACTTGTGCTTGGTCTTCCCCTTGATCTTCGACTGAATCTGGAGGAGTGTAATAGCCAAACTCTATAAATTTGTACAAATTGAAAATATCCTCAAAATAAAAGATCTTTTACACAGAATTTCTCCCCTGTCTTTGTAAGGGGACATAAAGTTTGGGATAAACCTTAAATAAAAAGGGACAAATGAAAGTTAAATGAAATCCAGTTAGTAAAAGAGAATAAAGAGTGCAAAGACATATACCAATTTTGTTCGGCCCACTACAGTCACAAGAAACCCTAACAATTTTCCTCTTTTAACTTAGGCAAAACTCCCAGAGTCCCATCAAATACATAAACTTTTGTTTGCAAAAAGTGGTTACTTATTTGTCTCACTTTCACTAACTTCAACTTGGACTTCCAAGGGGAATGGTAATTATACCCTAGGGGTTTGGCATTATCTCAACTCCATAGATATGTCAAAAAAATCCATAGTTATATCAAACCACGAACGATCCCTCTAGAAAACCATGGATCTGAGGATCGTCTTATACACATTAGGAGGAAATTTGGTGGGAACCACTCCATAACCCTTGAGGATTCCTCATATAATGGGTTGAAGAGGGAGATGAATACCTACCTGCATAGTAAAAATTGGAAATCAAATCTCATTGATTGAGTGCCGATCATAAACTCTCTCAATAGGGTCGGGCAGACTATAAGTAACGCCTATGAGGATCCTAAACAAATTATTTATGTTAAGAAACTCAAACTTAGATATGTCATAATAATATCCTTAATAGTCGAAGGGTCATATGAGATATATGAAGGATTTGAATTCTTGAAGGTACCCTCATTCGATGACCTAGAAGCTTCTATAGGAACCACAACTAGGGTGCTAGAGGGTTTTAAAGGAGATTTATATGCTATGGATTATTTGAAAAAATCCCCAAACTTAATTATTTACACCTTCGAGATCGTATCATCATAGTTGATATGCAAAATATAGACCAACGGGGTTATGAGAACATGACACGTGGCCTAGATTCCACATTGCAACAGACTATACAGAAGGGCCACAAAAGGACATACTACATGCCACTACTTGGGTCTCAAACAGGCCACGACATCCCTCACCATTTAGCATCTTAAGGGGACACACCCATGCCTCTACCAGTCTATGACCTCCTATCTCACTAGTAGTGCATCCTTGCCACAGACATTGGCACATCAACATAATAATTCCCAGATGTCCACCTTCAAAAAAGATTCCACCTCAACAACACTTATCTATATATAACGTGCACTATGCACGTGACACCTCCCCAGACTTCTATAAATAGAAGTGTCACCTCCTTATATAACATGTCATCTTGGGCAGCGAAGGTATTCCAAAATCTCCACTCAATCTCTCTTGACTTGAGAGAACACTTAGGTCTACTTTGGTCACCTGAGCTACATATGTCCACGGCCCCTCTACAACCGATGCTATTAGGCTGTATCCCTTTCAACATAAAACTCTCATGTTTATACATTAGGCCTTACATCTCTCTGATAGGCCTCTAAAGGCCAATATATCTTATAGTATTATATGTGAATAATGAGAATAAGGTACTAAAGTGGATGTAGGCTCATTTTATAGCTGAACCACTCTAAATCTTGTGTTTTATCTCGCTATATTTACTTTATTATGCTTTATATAATTTATGTTGGTCGGGTACAACTTTGATGTCACGGTTCATTATTATTGACCTAATTTCTGACATCATCATTTTGGCGCCATCTATGGGAATTAAGGTGTTCTACCAATTTCCTCTTAAATTGGGTCTGTTATACCTTATTTCATCCATGGAGATATCCAGACAATTATCCCATAGGTAAAATTTTAGTTATTAGACACACATTTGCATATAAACCCTTTATGGGGATTCTTATTTCCAGATATATCCTTCAATCCTATTTTGTGGTTGTTTGGGCACATCTACTTACTCCGATGATACTACCATACTTAGCTCATGATGAAAAGCGTGACGGGCCATAGACTTACAAATTTGGTGATGGGGGATGGTCTATGTTCAACTTTCTCTACACTTTTAGGCATCATATGTCACTTTGTTTCCTATATGGTTGAGATTTTTCTTCCAAACTTACGTTTTTTTTTGCAAATTAGGACTTTTTCGCCTTAGATTAACAATCTAAAGACCTTCTTGGTCCTATTGTTAGGGGTAAAATCACAATTTTAGGCTAATTTTTAGGAAAGTCCCACTTCTGCAACATGCTGGATAGAACATGGCATGTTGTGTTCCAGCAGGCCATAACCTTTATTCAACAACTTATCTAATCTTTTATATTTTTTGCATATTATCATATATTGATTAAAAATTTCTTTATCTTAGAACGAAGATCCTGTAAAATGCTTAAAAACCCTGACGAAAAATTTTAGGGCTTGTGGGCGAGGTTAAATTGCAAAGGCTAGGTCACGTGATTGAAAAATTGATGATTCAACGGACAAAATCCAACTAAGCAATTTTTTTAAGGATCGATAAATTATCGAAGATAGGTTACAATACTTTTACTAACTTTTTGGTTACTTTTCCATCCGAAGGAGAGTGCTCAAAAAATTGTCCACCTGATGGAACCATCTAGAGAGAGAAATGGTGTTTGCTCATATCACTTCTAGTGGACAAAACTCCTTATAAAGATAGGTCATGACTGCATCCTTGTTGACTCAACAGACCACAACCCTGTCCCCTATTGCCTAGATAAGGCGAAACCTTTGTTCAAAGTTTTCATCCCTTATTAATACTGGACCTCTTTTGGCGCTACATACTCTATAAGTCTTGGTTTTCTCACCTGAATTCAGTTCATGTCGGAGAATATTTTTCTAAAGACTAACAATTCAAAAGAGACATGGAGGGCTATTTAGTATCACATCTCCACCAAAATGAAGATATAGCAACTTGCTGAGGTTCAACCACCTATAAAAGGCCAAACCTCCCTCTAGGGCCACTTTAACCTCATTTTATAAAGAATTATGATGCTTGTGTCTGCAGCCTTCACCAACATGTAGAAGGATGTGGACAGGCACATGTCCGAAACCATAGATGAGAAGGATTCACCCATGGAAATAGGAGTATCAAGTATCGAAAAATCCCTATAGAGACTTCACACCATTGATTTTCAACTTGGAGGATATTTTTGAAAGCATCAAGGATAAGAACCTCCTCAAGTGGTCAGAGAAATTGAAATCCCCAACTCATAAGAGGGATAGGAACAAATGGTGTGGATTCCATGGAGATCATGGCCACACAACCAAAGAATGATTCTTGTTGAAGAATGAGGTTGAAAGGATCATCAGGTAGGAAATACTACAAATGATTTAAAGGGGATACAGCCTCAAACTAAAATACCCACATGCTTATCTATATGTCTTAAAAAAATTATGGTTTTGTATCTTTGCAAAAATAAACCTCAAGTTTATATATTTACTTTATATTTCATGAGAACACATATATATTTCAATATCGATTTCTCATTTTATTCCTAAGTCTTTTCAAGAATTCTTATTCTAACAGGATTGAAGAGAATCTGATAACTGGTCATCCCAAAGATTGACATGAAAAGGAGAAATGCCTTTAGAAGGAAGCCCATGGTAGCCTCGGATGGCTTAGAATACCCCTTCATAGTCCGAGGTGGCATATAATACCCCACGCTATCCTTGGGTGTCTTCTAATACCCCAATAAATCCTGGGGTGTCTTTATAATAACCTTAAAAATCTAGGAATGGCTTCAAAATATCCCAGGACAACCAGGGGTGGCCTAAAAATGCCTAGCCATGGGTGGTGTAAAAATTCCCCACAATCATGGGTGGCTTGAAAATACCCAGCCATAGGTGGTGTAAAAATATCTCACAACCGTGGGTGGCTTGAAAATACCTTGCAATCATGGGTGGCTAGAAAATACCTAGACAGGGGAGACTTGAAATTACCCCAAAGCCATGGGTGGATTGAAAATATCCAGCATGGGGGGGCTTGAAAATACCCCAAAGCAGAGAATCGAAGTGCAAAGAAAAATGAAAACTCTAGCTTATTGGCTGTAGCCTAATAAATAAACCTGAAGGGTGGGCAGTGGACTTAGAGTCTCTGATAGGGGCGTTCAGTTCCCCAAAACCACTGTTGATGTAAAAAATTAGATCGCTCTAATTATTCAATCACAGATAAATAAAATGAGACAAAGGTTTTTAAAGTGGTTCAGCCTTATATGAATGGCCTACGCCCACTGTTATGTTATTGATGAGTGTTTGGGAATTCTCGATTACAAGTTCTATCAAGAAATTTCGGTCCCCTTGAATGAGGGTAATACAATGTATTTATAGCCTTGAGGCTATAATCTGGAAGGGTGATACATTAAATGATATACATACGAAAGGGTAATTCATTTAATGTTCTTCAAACGTGTGTGTCAAGATGATAAGCATTCAATGAATAGTTGAACTATTGATTATCTGGCAATCAATGCTGTGGTCGAGATGCAGCTCGGACCGTCTTAGTTGCTCGTCGTTCAAGAGTTCCTCGGAGAACTGGAGTTCCTCGGAGTATCCTTATTGCTCGGAGCGAACATGACTTGGTCGGTGAAATGAACTTCCTCGTTGCTATTGTGCCACGTAGATTGACACGTGTCTTCTTATTATTCGTCCACATCAGCATACTAATTTTGGTATCAACAGAAGCCCCCAATGTTTCATATTTCGAACTTTGAGGAATATAGAACATTCTTTCTTGGTATATGGAAATATTAAATGACCTTCCTAGGTTTTAGGAGCATTTTCTTCGTATTTGAATTTCCTTCCAAATTCGCAGAATCCGCCTTTTTGAATTTTTATAAGCGCTTCGATCTTCGTGCACCTTATGTCCTTTTAGCCACCGGTGGCGTAATAGTTTCTTTTTTGTAATCATTTCTTTCTCCGTTTCCCAAGGCAAAGTATTTAAGCTTCTTAGGCAATCATATCGTCTTCTACCTTTTCTAATTTTCTGCTTTCGAGTTTTCCATAGCCTTTCTTTCTCTTGTGCGTTCATCCTTATTTTCGTTCGTTGTCAACAGATCTCCTTTTTTTCCTGTAAGATCTTCTTCCTTATTCTTTTATTCATCATGGTTTATATTATTGAATCTCTTGAGAAATTCCGTTCTGATTTCTCTATTCCTTCTTGGGTAACTTTGGAGGAACTTTCTGAGCCTTCAAATTACTTTCGTTTGGCTGAGGGACATTGGTTCCCCAGCCTCTTTATTGCTGAATGTGGATTTTCTTTTCCACCAAACCCTTTGTGCTTAGAGTTCTGTCATCATTTTGATGTTGTTCCTGCAAAAATAGCCCCCAATACATGGAGAATAGTTAATGTTGATGTAAAAAATTAGATCGCTCTAATTATTCAATCACAGATAAATAAAATGAGACAAAGGTTTTTAAAGTGGTTGAGCCTTATATGAATGGCCTACGTCCAATGTTATGTTATTGATGAGTGTTTGGGAATTCTTGATTACAAGTTCTATCAAGAAATTTCGGTCCCCTTGAATGAGGGTAATACAATGTATTTATAGCCTTGAGGCTATAATCTGAAAGGGTGATACATTAAATGATATACATACGAAAGGGTAATTCATTTAATGTTCTTCAAACGTGTGTGTCAAGATGATAAGCATTCAATGAATAGTTGAACTGTTGATTATCTGGCAATCAATGCTGTGGTCGAGATGCAACTCGGACTGTCTTAGTTGCTCGTCGTTCAAGAGTTCCTCGGAGAACTGGAGTTCCTCGGAGTATCCTTGTTGCTCGGAGCGAACATGAATTGGTCGGTGAAATGAACTTCCTCGTTGCTATTGTGCCACGTAGATTGACACGTGTCTTCTTATTATTCGTCCACATCAGCATACTAATTTTGGTATCAACAGAAGCCCCCAATGTTTCATATTTCGAACTTTGAGGAATATAGAACATTCTTTCTTGGTATATGGAAATATTAAATGACCTTCCTAGGTTTTAGGAGAATTTTCTTCGTATTTGAATTTCCTTCCAAATTCACAGAATCCGCTTTTTTGAATTTTTATAAGCGCTTCGATCTTCGTGCACCTTTTATCCTTTTAGCCGTCGGTGGCGTAATAGTTTCTTTTTTGTAATCATTTCTTTCGCCGTTTCCCAAGGCAAAGTATTTAAGTTTCTTAGGCAATCATACCGTCTTCTACCTTTTCCAATTTTCTCCTTTCGAGTTTTCCATAGCCTTTCTTTCTCTTGTGCGTTCATCCTTGTTTTCGTTCGTTGTCAACAAATCTCCTTTTTTCCCTGTAAGCTCTTCTTCCTTCTTCTTTTATTCATCATGGTTTATATTATTGAATCTCTTAAGAAATTCCATTCTGATTTCTCTATTGCTTCTTGGGTAACTTTGGAGGATCTTTCTGAGCCTTCAAATCACTTTCGTTTGGCTGAGGGACATTGGTTCCCCAGCCTCTTTATTGCTAAATGTGGATTTTCTTTTCCACCAAACCCTTTGTGCTTAGAGTTCTGTCATCATTTTGATGTTGTTCCTGCAAAAATAGCCCCCAATACATGGAGAATAGTTAATGGGGTGCATAGGTTAAATCAAACTCATGGAACTCGTATAGGAATTCCTGAGATTATGTACTGTTATAGATGGGCTATTCTAGACAATGTTTATTATTTAAAAACTAGATTTTTGAATAGGGCTTTAGTAGTCAATCTCCCTGATGCTAACAGGGATTATTTTGAACATGGGGTAGTTATAAAAAATTGGCAACATGCCCCTTTGGTTGGAGAAGAAGTGTATGAAGGTCCCAAATGCCCTCCATATGGCAATGGGATAGGTTATTTTCATTTTATTTTATTTCTGAAACTATGCTTTCATTATATTTGAATAAATGCATGATTGACATTTCAATATGTTTTTGTTTGCAGTTGACAACAAGAGAAAAACTCCCAAAGAATCAGAAGTTAATATAAAGCACTTGAAACATATCTGGAGTTTGCATCAGAAGGTTGCAGACGAGCACGTCAGGTCTGTTTCATATTTGTTGCAGTACAGGAGCTATACATCCTCCTTTACTGCTCGTACTGTGGTTAGCATTAGTGAACC
Organism: Sambucus nigra; assembly: GCA_949130495.1. Taxonomy (NCBI): domain Eukaryota; kingdom Viridiplantae; phylum Streptophyta; class Magnoliopsida; order Dipsacales; family Adoxaceae; genus Sambucus; species Sambucus nigra. The sequence continues at coordinate 127,840,127 of OX422208.1, forward strand.
ATTGCCAGCTTCTGAAGATTCTTCACCAGACTCTCACATTCCTCTGAGTCAGAAGATGGGCAAAAGAAGAGTTCCTGCTATCTTCGAGGAGGCTTCCTCTGCTGGAGATGGAAAAAGAAACAAGGCTGATGTCCCAAAGGGGACAAAGAAAGTGGATGCTGCCCCTTCTGTTGCTCCTCAGAAGGCTGCCGAGAAGCCCCCAATGGCTCCTGTGCAGAAGGATGCACCTGTGGAAGTAATCACCATCTCTCCAACCAAAAGTTCTTCTTTGGTTGAGGTTGTTGAAAAGACACCGAGGAGACTGAAGAAATCCTCCTCGGTCAGTTTTTCTGAAGCCATTCCCCATCTCCAAGCTAGTGGAGCTGGTGTTCCAACCATTATTCCCCCGAGTTCTGCAATGAGCTCGGTAAAGACTTGGACCATTCCTGAAGTACAAGGAATTAAAGAAAACATGTCTAGGGATATGCTGACATCCTTAGCTACTCGTCACATTGCTTCAGTAAGTTTCCCTTATTCGGAATTTTTCTTTCTTTCAGTCAATATATGTATCTCGGTACTGACTTATCATTACCTTCTTTTTCAGCTGGTGAGTTGCTTTAACACCATAGTGAAGAAAGATGAAGCACTCAAGGCTTCTAGCTCCTCCTTTGGAGTGGAGGATGCCTTTCTGGGTTTGGCCCAGTCTTTGAAGGATTCCCGTCAAAAATATGATGAGGATAAAGGTGAATGGGAAAAGAAGTTGGCTGCATCTGAGGCAGAGAAGGTGCAGTTGGGAAAGAAAGTAAAGGACTTGGAGAGAGAGAATAAAAAATATGCCGAGAAGCTCACAAGTTTTGGGGAGTGTTGATGTAAAAAACTAGATCGCTCTAATTATTTAATCACAGATAAATAAATAAGACAACGATTTTTAAAGTGGTTCGCCTAGGAATAAAGCCTACGTCCACTATTATGTTATTGCTGAGTGTTTGTGGAATTCTTGATTACAAGTTCTCTCAAGAAATTCCGGTCCCCTTGAATGAGGATGATACAAGGTATTTATAGCCCTTAGGCTGTACATGAAAGGTCCGATACATTAAATGAAATACATATGAAAGGGTAATACGTTTAATGCAGCGTGTGCGTCAAGAATATAAACATTCAATGAACAGTTGAACAGTTGTCCGTTTAATGATACGGCCGAGATGCAGCTCGGACCGCCTTAGTTGCTCGTCGTTCAGGAGTTCATCGGAGCGCTGGAGTTCCTCGGAGTGTTGTAGTTCCTCGGAGTGTTGTAGTTCCTCGGGGTATCCTTGTTGCTCGGGGCGAACATGACTTGGTCGGGGGAAATAAACGTTCCTCGTTGTTATTGTGCCATGTAGATTGACACGTGTCTTCTTATTATTGGTCCACGTCAGTAGATTAAATTTGGTATCAACAGAAGCCCCCAATGCTTCATGCTTGATGGGTTACTTGAAAGGATGGAGTATTTATTCTGCAATGTTGCTCGGTGTTCGTGAAATTCTTGATCTACCTTCTTGATTTGTTCAACATAAAGTTCATTATCTCCTGGACGAAGTATGATACAAGCTGATCGATGGTTGCTAATCTTTCTTTAGAGGAACTCTGTGTGCTATGTATCACCCCTGGGAATTTGGATGCAGCCATGCCATAGTATGAAACTTGTAGCTTGTCATAATCTTCAAGTATGTTGATTGGTTTGCCATCCGACCAACTGCTTCCTGTGTCGAGCAACTGAGTGCTAACTTCACGTGCTTGATTTTTCTGATTTAAGCTTATTTGAATACTTTGCCGAGTAACATATAGCTTTTGAACCCAACTCTTCAATCTGATTAGTACCAATCTAGTGGTGGACTTCGAAACATTTTCTCATAAATTTTTCTTCATTATTGGTCGAGACAGTATTAGCAAAGATCTCAGTGCTATAGATGCTGATTTTGACTTCTACCTCTGCTCGGGGACGAACAAGAGGTTCTTGGGGACTAACAAGTGATTCTTAGGGACGAGCAAGTGCTTCTCGGGAATGAGCTAATGCTTCTCGGATAGATCATCTGTGATGAATATCAGAATGTTGAAAGGTCTTAACTGCATACACTCCCCTTATGCTTTAAATGATCCTCCTGCTGGTGAGGAACCTGTTTTAAAAGTAGAAGGAGAAGAAACCAATAGAATAGGAATCTCAATGTAATAGTTAGTATACATTTTCATTCTCAATGTATTTTGTTTTTTGAATTTAATGAAAGACTTTCATTTTTATTCTCAATCTTAATTGCTATTATCTTGTAAAATACTTTACATGTGTGCATATCTATAACAATATTGTGTTGTTCATCGACCAACTTAGTAATAAAGAAGTTACAAGTATTAGTAACGTTGCTCGATCACTTAATAATAAAGTAATGAGTATAAAAATGTTTAAAATTTTTCCAACCAACCAAGGTTGTTAAATAATGTTTGTCGACCAATTATAGTTAGTGAGAGTTTATCCCCGACTAACCATACTTGGTAAATTTTTGTCTTTATAAAATGTATCCGACCAACTAAGGTCAATAAATTCTTCTTGTCGACCAACTACAGTTAGTGGGTTTTTATCCCCGACCAACCATACTTGGTTCAGTTTGAAATATTTTGTTCTTCGAGGAACTTTTTGCAATAATCTTACCTCCCGACCAACATAAGTTGTAATATGGGAGTATATTTTTATCTTACCAACCGTAATTGATCATGCTGGTGTACACCTCTTAACCAAAGGAGTAGTAGTTTTTTGGCTCCTTAGAGCTTTTGGCTTCTTAGAGCGCCTCCTAACCAAAGGAGTATTTTTTGGCTCCTTAGAGCACTTTTGGCTCCTTAGAGCACTTTTGGCTCCTTAGAGCACTTTTTGGCTCCTTAGAGCACTTTTTGCTCCTTAGAGCACTTTTTGTCTCCTTAGAGCACTTTTGGCTCCTTAGAGCTTTTGGTCCATTAGCTCTGAGGATATCCTGGCGCTGAATGAACCTTCAAAATGTTTGACTGATGATAATAGGAAGCAAACTCCTCATTTTTAAATTGTGTTCCATGGTCTGTGATGAAGGCATGAGGGAGACCATATCGGCAGATGATGTTCTTCCAAACAAATTGGTACACCTTCCTTCTCGTATGTCACGTCAATAAGTGGCTCAGCTTCTATCCACTAAGTAAAATAATCTACTGCGATGACGAGGTATTTGAATCTTCCTCGAGTCGTCGGCAATGGTCCAACCAAATCAATCCCCACATGGAAAATGGCCAAGGATAAATGATGGGTGTCAACAATGTTTGTGAAGTTCTTCGGATGGAGGAAAAGCGTTGGTACTTGTCACATTTCTTGGCATAAGCTATACAATCAGCTCTCATCGTCGGCCAGTAGTATCCCTGCGTCATCACCTTTTGCAAAAGTGTTCGTCCTGCTACATGGGCTCCACAGGACCCTTCATGGATCTCTTTAATCAATTTACCTCGGAGGGATGTACACATCTTTGCAAACCTGCCATAATTCCTCGTCGAGCAGCTTTAAACTTCCATTTCTTGGCGGTGAACTTATCCTCCGAATACCATTATACCGAGCAGCTTTAAACTTCCATTTCTTGGCAGCGAGCTTATCTTCCGGTAATTGTTCCTCCTTAATATATTCTCTGATAGGATCCATTCAAGATGTTCCTAAATCAAGGGTAATAATATTCATCGTCAGGTCTTCATCTATGCTCCGACTTTCTAATGCTTCAATTGGTATCGTTCTTCGCAGCTCGGTACGAGTAGCTGATGCTAATCGGGCCAAGGCGTATGCTCTCACATTCTCCATTCTTGATATTCTTACCAGTTTGAACAGCAACAAACTCTGATACCAACTCCATCACCTTTGCTTGATACTTGATCATCAATTCTCCTTCGGCTCATTATTTTCCCAACATTTGGTTTACGATCAATTGAGAATTACTGAAGACAATAACCTGCTGTGCCTCCATAGTATTTGACAAATTAAGACCTGCAATCATGGCCTCATACTCAACCTCATTATTAGAAGCTTTGAATTAGAAACGTAGGGCGTATTCCCTGTCGACCTCATCTGGGCTGTTCAAAACGATCCCTGCCCCACAGCCTGTAATGAAAGATGATCCATCTACATATAGCCTCCATATAGGCAACTTGTCTTCTAATTTTTGGTCTGACAGAGTTCCTCGGTGGAATACTTTTCGCTTTCTTTCATCATGTCCTGATACTTCTGAATACACCTCTTGAATTTCGATATACCTCCTGAACTTCAATATTCCTCCTGAACTTCAATATACCTCCTGAACTTCAATATACCTCCTCAACTTCAATATTCCTCCTGAACTTCAATATACCTCGTGAACTTCAATATTCCTCCTGAACTTCAATATTCCTCCTGAACTTCAATATTCCTCCTGAGAAAGTGATTAGTCGGGGTTGAATTTGATGCTCGACTGCATGATGATATAAAAATGTGCCACCAAATGAACAAATATATCTGTAATAGAAGCCCCCAACTGTGGAATGTGAACTTTGAATGAGATTTATCGACCAATACCAACCGGAGTTGGATTTTATCTACCAACCGGAGTTGGATTTTGTCTACCAACCGGAGTTGGATTTTATCTACCAATCGGAGTTGGTGGTAATTGATAATAAATGATGAAGACTTCCTCGGAGCTGACCAACAGATTGTTGGGAATAAGATAATATAAATGCTGGAGACCTCCTCGGCGCTGACCAACATATTTGTTGGGAATAAGATAGTATAAATGCTAGAGACCTCCTCAGCGCTGACCAACAGATTTGTTGGGAATAAGATAATATAAATGCAGGATACCTCCTCGGCGATGACCAACAGATTGTTGGGAATAAGATATAATAATAATGCAGGATACCTCCTCGGCGATGACCAACAGATTGTTGGGAATAAGATATAATAAATGCTGGAGACATCCTTGGAGCTGAATAAGATATAATAAATGCTGGAGACATCCTTGGAGCTGAATAAGATATAATAAATATTTGTCGAGCTCCATGCTAAAATGAGAATAGAATATGCATCCAAATAGATATAAAGAATAATTAAAAATAATAAAGTGCCTCGTTGATCTGTCGAGGTAGAATTATATAATGCCGAACAAGAATAAGATCTTCCAGAACATAAGAATATGGCCGAGAACGTTGTCAGGCCTGAATATAAATAAGAATTATCCGACCAACTATCCGTTGGGGGTGAAATACAACGAATGTTGTAATTCTCCTCAAAGCTGAATAAGTATCTTGTCGAGGCACAATTGCATAATGCCGAATAAGAATAATATTTTCCAGAACATAAGAATATGGCCGAGAACTTTGCTGGGCCTGCATATAAATAAGAATTACCCCAACCAACTATCCGTTGGGGGTGACATATAATAAATGTTATAGTTCTCCTCGGAGCTGAATATGATAATAAGTATCTCGCCGTGCTCCTTGTTGAGATGAATATAGAATATGAATCCCAATGGATATATAGAATCATTTGTGCTGGAGCAGATATCATAGCAATAATAAAATCAATAGTTCCTCGCTGAGGTGAAATTTCATACTGCCGAGCTATGGTAATATTTTTCAGAAGAGTAAGATTATTTCCGAGCATTCGTCGGAGTTGAATCTTGTACCTGTAAAAATTAATATCTTACTCTACCATTTGTGTAGGCTGAATTGATTAGTCATGAGAATAATTTACTCATCCAATCAATATATGATATGTATCAGCATAAAAATTTCAAAATATGAAATAATATTTTTGTGCCACACGTGTGTGATATGGACAAATTTTTATTAAATATGCATCATAAATAAGACATAAAGTTTTTTGTAAATTTATTTAATCTCCAACAACTAATCAGGTATAAGTTGCTGTTTGAAAATTATTCATCACTTGGTTTTAAAAATATTTTTTGGATGATCATAAGTTAAGAAGACTTAAGCCCCCTGCTTGTCCCCAAGCCGAACTCGTGTTTAAAGAAATATCAGGGGTGCTTCGCATTTTTTAATACCCCAAGATTCTATTGCTGCCGACAAACGACATGGATGTTGCCGACCAACATTTAAGGATATCTCAAGTTATAGAATATATGGTTGGATGACCAGAATATCTCGAATCTTGAGATCAAAAAATAACATTCAATGTAAAATTTAAGCCTTAAGAATGTTAATTAAATGAATAAATATATAACCCACTAGATCGTGTGATTTCGACAAAGAAACCTTGTGATGTGATGAACGAGGGGCCAACATATCAAATTTGTGCCCAGAGTCTTGATATGGTCATGATTATTTTACTGATCCTCTTTTACAAGAGGTGGGTAATGATTTTTCAGGTGAGAGAAAATTATTTTTTATATTGATCCCTTCCTATTCCCAATTTGGAGAGATAAAAATATGGTGAATGATAGAAGTTATTACCAAATTTATATCAAAAATCAATCAATTTGATTTTATTGACATAGATGGAAAATGAACCAAATTAAGTATATAGTTCATAAAAGTGAATGCAAAGAGACTCAAACTTGAAGAGATAGAGAATATATATGGGTCATGATTTCCATGAGAAGACTTTTCATTGTCTTTAACCTTTTCCCATTCTTTTATTAAAAATATGATGGGAATTTGAATAGACATCAAATATCTTACAAAATTTATTTCAAAATCAACAATGAAAATGATCAAATCTTATCATCGTCGTATATATTGGCATATGTAATCATTTAAAATATTTATTTCATGATATTAAATTAAAACTTGAGAATCAAGCAAAGAATTATGATTTATGAAATCCATTATTTTTCAGATTTCTAAATAAGAATGAATCTAACAGTTATGATTTAAAAATCATGATATGCAATATTTTGCAGATAAAAATTGGACAATTAATTTATGTATATAAACATAAAAATCACGATTCAATCAAAAGATGTATGTATAATTGATTATATGTAGAGAAAATAAAAACTTAGCTTTTGGTGGAGAACAACGCTTGTAACACGTTCCCACAGACGGCGCCAATTTGTTGATGTAAAAAACTAGATCGCTCTAATTATTTAATCACAGATAAATAAATAAGACAAAGATTTCTAAAGTGGTTCGCCTAGGAATAAAGCCTACGTCCACTGTTATGTTATTGCCGAGTGTTTGTGGAATTCTTGATTACAAGTTCTCTCAAGAAATTCCGGTCCCCTTGAATGAGGATGATACAAGGTATTTATAGCCCTTAGGCTGTACATGAAAGGTCCGATACATTAAATGAAATACATATGAAAGGGTAATACGTTTAATACAGCGTGTGCGTCAAGAATATAAACATTCAATGAACAGTTGAACAGTTGTCCGTTTAATGATACGGCCGAGATGCAGCTCGGACCGCCTTAGTTGCTCGTCGTTCAGGAGTTCATCGGAGCGCTGGAGTTCCTCGGAGTGTTGTAGTTCCTCGGAGTGTTGTAGTTCCTCGGGGTATCCTTGTTGCTCGGGGCGAACATGACTTGGTCGGGGGAAATAAACTTTCCTCGTTGTTATTGTGCCATGTAGATTGACACGTGTCTTCTTATTATTGGTCCACGTCAGTAGATTAAATTTGGTATCAACAGGGAGCTTGAAAATAAGTTGAAATCGGTTGAGGAAGAGTTGTCCCTTCTGCGAGAAGTAAATCGCCAGAAGGAGGAGGTGGAGGCCAAGTTGAAAGCCACCGAGGATCTTCTATCCGAGAAGCTCTCCTCGGAGAAAATGAAGAGAAAAGTGGCTGTGAAAAAATCCTTTCTAACTGGTTGGGACAAAGGATGGGATAGGGGGGTGGCAGTAATGATGACCCAGGTGCAGTATGGGAGTTTGAAATACTTCCGAGATGGTTGGGTTGCTGCCTTGCAAGAATTGAAGATGAGCGAGGACTCTAAGTTATTTCAATAACATCTTCCTGGCCCTCCTCCTGTAATTGAAGATGAGGATGAAGACGAAGCTGCATCCGAGGAGTCTTCAATGATAGTGGGTGATCAAGTCCTTGCTCCTCAACCTAATCAGACAGCCACCGAGGAGATTTCTTCTTTGCATGCTCCTCCTGAACAAGCCCCAACTTCTGCCAACCAAATCGTTGTTCCCACCGAGCAACCAAGCTCCTCGTCCCAGCCTCCCGAGAAAGTCTTGGGAGATAAGGAAAAGGTGTGAAGTTATTCGGTATTCTCTTTTATTTTCTTTTACTTGTACTCTGTATTCTGAACGTTGTACTCTCTTTGATGATGTAATAAAAATCACCTTTTTTGTTCCTCTACATTGTTGATGCTCTGTCTGCTTTTTTTATTAACTCTTGCCTTCTCTTATTTATTAGTTTATGGCTAGAATGGACTTACTATCTGCCAATGATACAAAGCTGATGCAGCAATGCCATGAATATTATAAGGCTGGTCACACAGAATTAAATGCATCAGAAGTTGCTAATATCCTTGGCCATGATGCTTCTGAGCAGGCAGTTGAGGCTTATCAGTACCTGAAGGGTTTACTTGACCGAGCTGTAGGCAACAATGTGGCGTACTATGAAATGATCGAGGATCTTCAATGTACTTTAGAAGATCTTCAGACTCAGTACAAAGAATCAACTGCCCTTTTGCATGAGGGGTATGAAAAGAGGTATCAACAGCTTTCTGCCAAGACAGGCCACAAAAAGATCCTTGCTGGGTACGATGTCAGGGAGAGAACCCTTAGGGGTGAAGTTGAAGCTTGTAGACAGATTGCCGAGCTGCTAGAGCAAGAAAATAACAATTTGCAGAAAGAGCTGGCACAATATAAGTCTGCAGCATCTTCTTCAACAGCTGTAATCCCAGTGACTGACGAGGGATTTTCCTTTCTAGAGGTTGAGAATGCAAAATTAAGGCAAGAGTTGGATACCTTGAGAAGGTCGAGTACTTCTACTGCTACTCGGGGATGAGGAAGAGGTTCTCGTGGACGAGGAAGAGTCGCTCACGATGTTGTTGAGGAACAAAGTACTCCACCTACTCGGGGTCGATCAAGATCTCTTTGTCGTAATGTTGAAGAAGCTCGTACTCAGTCAACATTGTAAACTCAAGCGTACTAATTGAATGCAAAAGATCGGGCTTTGTCTGAAATGTCCAAGAAATCCCAAACTTTGGAGGATCAACTTACTGCGACGAAGTCTGCTTTAGATAATAAGGACATTTTTGTCAAAAACCTTCACGAGCAGTTGGAGAGACTAACTTTCCAATTCCATAAACAGCCCAAGGAATTTTGGATGGCTGGGTACAACGAGGCACTATTCCATTTAGATGCTCGTATCTAGAATGCCAATAATGAGGGCTATAAACAAGGCTGGCTGAATGCCTTATGCGTGTTGAAACTCGAACAGGGACATTATTTGTGGGACTATTATGATCCTGGTGTACTTGACTTGCCTGTGACACCGTTCAATTTGGACATGGAATGGATCCCAGCTCGTGCCATTCCTCAAAGCTTAATTTCACAATACCTCGGTGACTACAGTCTTCATTCTCAAATCGAGGTATCTCGTTCCGAGCATCTATTGGACACACCTTCAATAATGAATGTCAGAATGCTGAAGGACTTGAACTTCATTAACTCTCCTCAGACTTTAAATGATCCGCCTGCTGGCGAGGAACCTGTATCGAAGGCTGAGGGGAAAAAACCAATAGAATAGGCATTTTTGATATAACAGTTAGTACACATATGTAACTTGTAATTTATTTTGAGTTTTAATGAAAGACTTTCATTTTCTGTTTGCAAATCTGTATTGCTATTGTCTTGTGCTTGTCAAACACTTTATATTTATGCGTATGTATCTGTTAAAAAGATAACAATATTGTGCTGTTTATCGACCAACTTAATAATAAAAAGTTATAAGTATCAGTAATGTTGCTCGATCACTTAATAATAAAGTAATGAGTATAAAAATGTTTAAAAATTTTTCCAACCAACTAAGGTTGTTAAATTGTGTTTGTCGACCAACTATGGTTAGTGAGAGTTTATCCCCGACTAACCATACTTGGTAAATTTTTTTCTTTTTCATAAAATATGTCCGACCAACTAAGGTCAATAAATTTTCCTCGTCGACCAACTACAATTAGTGGGTTTTTATCCCCGACCAACCATACTTGGTTCAGTTTGGAATATTTTGTTCTTCGAGGAACTTTTGTATTTTCTGTAATAATCTTACCTCCCGACCAACACAAGTTGGCATTTGAGAGCATATCTTGTTTCCTAACCAACCGAGATTGGCCTTTTTAGGAGTCTCGTGTTCTCACTCTTTTACCAACCGGAGTTGGTCTGAGTTCGAACTATCATGTCCACTAGCTCTTTTATCAACCTGAGTTGGTCACGCTAGTGTACGCCTCCTAACCAAAGGAGTATAGTTCGTTCTCGCCCTTTTACCAACCGGAGTTGGTCGTGGGTTTGAACTTATCATGTCCACTAGCTCTTTTACCAACCTGAGTTGGTCACGCTAGTGTACGCCTCCTAACAAAAGGAGTATAGTTTGTTCTCGCCCTTTTACCAACCGAAGTTGGTCGTGGGTTTGAAATTATCATGTCCACTAGCTCTTTTACCAACCTGAGTTGGTCACGCTAGTGTACGCCTCCTAACCAAAGGAGTATAGTTTGTTCTCGCCCTTTTACCAACCGAAGTTGGTCGTGGGTTTGAACTTATCATGTCCACTAGCTCTTTTACCAACCTGAGTTGGTCACGCTAGTGTACGCCTCCTAACCAAAGGAGTATAGTTTGTTCTCGCCCTTTTACCAACTGGAGTTGGTCGTGGGTTTGAACTATCAGTGTTGCTTTTATTGCTGAACCGCGTAGTGTTATACACTAGTATTCCCCGAAAAACTTTCGATAAAAAGAAAGAAGGTGGAGAAACATCATCGTTTTATTCATATTGATGAAATTGCTTTACATTTTACATCACTGATAATACTTGCGTAGGTGTTCAGCATTCCATGCATTCTTAAATTCTTCTCCTTCTAGAGTTGCTATTCGGTAAGTTCCTGGTCGCACAACTTCTGTAACTCGATAAGGTCCATGCCAGTTTGCTTCCAATTTATTGTGCTTCTGAATGACCTTCTTTAGCACGTAATCTCCTTCTTATAAGTCGCATTTCTTCACCGTCTTGTTGTAGAACAGAGTTGTTCGTTGTTGGTAAGCAGCATTCCTAATGGCTGCCTCTTCTCTAACCTGCTCTAGCATATCCAAATCCAATCTTCTCATTAAGTCACTGACTGGGGAATTGAAATTCAGCACTCTATGTGTTGGAAGACCCAACTCGGTAGGTATTACAGCTTCACTTCCAAATGCCAGCATATATGGTGATTCTCCAGTTGCTTCTCGGGGAGTTGTTCGGTAAGCCCACAATACTGACTGTAGCTCATTAATCCAATTAGCTTTAGCTTCACTTAGCCTCTTCTTCAAACCATTTAGTAATGTTCTGTTCATCACTTAAGTATGTCCATTGCTTTGAGGATGGCCTGGTGCTGAATGAGTCTTCAAAATATTTGATTGTCGACAATAGGGAGCAAACTCCTCGTTATCGAATTGTGTTCCATGGTCTGTGATGAAGGCATGAGGGAGACCATATCGGCAGATGATATTCTTCCAAATAAACTGGTACACCTTCTCGTATGTCATATCAATAAGTGGCTCAGCTTCTACCCACTTAGTAAAATAATCCACTGCAACAACGAGGTACTTGAATCTTCCTCGGGTCGTTGGAAGTGGTCCAACCAAATCAATTCCCCACATGGAAAATGTCCAAGGAGAAGTTATGGGTGTCAACAATGCTTGTGGAGTACGTCGGATGGAAGAAAAACGTTGGTATTTATCACATTTCTTGGCATAGGCTATACAATCAGCCCTCATCGTTGGCCAGTAGTATCCCTGCGTCATCACCCTTTGTAAAAGTGTCCGACCTGCTACATGGGCTCCACAGGACCCTTCATGGATCTCTTCAATTAATTCTTTAACCTCGGAGGGGTGTACACATCTCTGCAAACCTACCATAATTCCTCGTCTATACAAAACACCATTAGTTAGTACATACCGAGCAGCTTTAAACTTCAATTTCTTTGCAGCGAGCTTATCCTCCGGCAATTCTCCCTCTTTAATATATGCCCTGATGGGATCCATCCAAGATGGTCCTAAATCAAGGGTAATAACATTCATCGTCAGGTCTTCATCTATACTCTGACTTTCCAGTACTTCAATTGGTATCGTTCTTCGCAGCTCGGTACGAGTAGCTGATGCTAGTCGGGCCAGTGCGTTTGCTTGTTTATTTTCTATTCTGGGTATTCTGATCAACTGAATGGCATCAAATTCTGCCAACAACTCCATTACCTTTGCATGATACTTGACCATTAATTCTCCTTTAACTGCATATGTTCCCATCATCTGATTCACAATTAATTGAGAATCACTGAATACCATCACTTGTTGTGCTTCCATAATCTTTGCTAAATTAAGACCTGCTATCATGGCCTCATACTCAACCTCATTATTGGAGGCTTTAAATTGGAATCGCAGGGCATATTCCATATCAATTTCGTCTAGGGTTTTCAAAACAATCCCTACTCCACAGCCTGTTGTGCAAGATGATCCATCTACATATAATCTCCATGTAGGTAACTCGTCTTCAAATTTCTTATCTGACAGTGTTCCTCGGTGAAATATCTGCTGTTTTCTTTCATCCTCCCCTGGTAATTTTTGCTCCACGTCGACCATCTCTTCTCGCCCTTTTACCAACTGGAGTTGTTCTGGGTTTGAATTTGATGATCTTTCTACATCCACAAGTCCTTTTACCAACCGGGGTTGGTCTGGACTTATGTCTGTTGATCCTGTAACATCCACAGGTTGGTCAGCGAGCATCTTTTTTTCCTCGGGGTATCAAGATAAGTAAACTCTGCTATAAAATCTGCTACAGCTTGCCCTTTCAATGATGATCTGGGTTTATACATAATATCATATTCACCGAGCTCTATTGCCCAGTACATCAGTCTCCCTGATTTTTCTGGCTTATGAAGGGCTTGTCTCAATGGCATGTCGGTATACACGACGATGGTATGGGCCTGAAAATATGGCCTCATTCTTCTACTTGCTTCAATTAATGCCAATGCCAATTTTTCCAGCTTTGGGTACCTGATCTCTGCACCTCGAAAAGCCTTACTTGTGTAATAAATTGGTTTCTGGATTCCATTCTCCAATCTGATCAATGCCGAGCTGACTGCATTCTCTGATACTGCCAGGTACAAGTATAACTTTTCTCCCGTTATTGGCCTGGACAATAGTGGAGGTGCTCCCAAATATTTCTTCAAGTCTTGAAAGGCTTTTTCACATTCATCATTCCACTCGAAAGTTTTTCGAAGTGTTTTGAAGAATGGAAGGCATCTATCCGTTGCTCGAGATACAAATCTGTTTAGCGCTGCAACTCGTCCTGTAAGACTCTATACTTCTTTCTTCGTTGTTGGAGATCGCAACCCTAAAAGAGCTTTGATCTTTTTTGGATTCGCCTCAATGCCTCGCTGGTTGACAATGTACCCGAGGAACATTCCTTCTCGTACTCCAAATGTGCACTTCGTCGGGTTGAGCTTCATTTGGTATTTATCCAGTTGATCAAAGGTCTGACTCAAATTAACTAGATAATCAGCAGCTTTCTTGCTCTTTGTCAGCATATCATCGACATAGACTTCCATATTGCAACTGATTTGTTCGGCAAAAACCTTGTTCATCAGCCGCTGGTACGTCGCTCCTGCATTTTTCAAACCAAAAGGCATAACATTATAACAATAAGTACCCCTGGGGGTAATAAAAGAAGTACTTTCCCTGTCTTCAAGTTTCATTTTGATCAGGTTGTAGCCAGAGTAAGCATCCATGAAGCTGAGCAGCTCGTGCCCCGAGGTAGCATCCACTAGCTGGTCAATCCTGGGCAATGGAAAGTGATCCTTTGGGCATGCCTTGTTGAGATCAGTGAAATCAACACACATTCTCCATTTGTTGTTTTTCTTTTTTACCATCACCACGTTTGCTAACCAGTCTGGATATTTCACATCTTCAATGAATTGGGCTTTCTGGAGCTTCTCGACCTCCTCTTGTATAGCTTGATTCTTCTTGGGGCTAAATACCCTTCTTCTCTGCTTTACAGGCTTGATCTCCTTATTCACATTGAGCTCATGACATAAGAAGTTTGGATCTATTCCTGGCATGTCTTCATGACTCCATGCAAAAGTTTTCTTCCTGTTTCTCAAGAAAGTTATCAACTCCTGTTTTATTGAAGCATCTAACGTTGAACCTATCTGGGTTACTCGTTCAGGGTGTTCGTCGTCCAGAATAACATTTTCTGTAGATTCCACCACCTTTCCTTTTACAAGTTGGGATTCATCTCTGGGATCAAGTGTTTCAATTTCTGTACCTTCCTCCACCTGGTAGGTAGTAGTCTTTTTCCTTGACTCTTCCAGCTCCTCTTGCTATGCAGATGAATAATAGCATTCCCGAGCTACTTTTTGATCACCTTTCACAACTCCTACTCCGAAATTTGTTGGGAATTTTAAACACTGATGTACTGTAGATGGAACTGCTTCGAACTTCTTCAAACCAACTCTTTCCATGATGATGTTGTAAGCTGACTGCACATTCTTATCCATCACAAAGAAGCGTATTCTCTCTGTTCGACAAGCAGGACAAGTTCCAATGAATTTATCCAACTTGATCGTCCCAAGTGGAAAAACTTTCTCACCAGCAAAACCCAGGAGGGGTCTATGATAAGGTTCCAATTGAGATAATTTCAAATTTAAACTGTCAAAGCATGAATAGTACATGATGTCTGCCGAGCTACCATTATCTACCAGAACCCTTGAAATCACTACATCTTTCATCCTCATTTTGATCACCAAAGGGTCGTCGTGAGGGTAAAGAACACCTGCCAGGTCATTTTTTGAAAAGCCAATGACCAACTTATCTTTGTTTACCTTCCTCGGGCGATCCTCCTCAGCCAAATTTATTCGCTGAATGTACGAGAAAGCTTAAGCCTCTCCGAGGTAAGACTTTCTTTCTGTAGTAAGGTCTCCTCCTCCTGCATCTCCTCCTGTAATAACATTACAATCAAATGACCCAAAACGTATGGAAAATACCTCTCGTTCTGGCTGCCTTGGTTTCTTGGGAAGATCAGGGTCATCATCTGGATCATCTTCATGATTTCTCTTCTTTTTCTCCTCTGCTCGACGAGGAGATCTAGACCTCTCTCTAGTTCGATCATTATTTCTTCTTTCACCTCCCCGATCAACATACTTTGATAACTTTCCTCTTCGGATGAGTGTTTCAATCTCGTTCTGAAGAGCTATGCAATTTTTGATCATATGACCATGATCCTTATGGAACTCGCAATATTTATCCTTGTTCCTCTTATCAGGGTCTGACCTCAGTTTCTTCGGCCATTTTACCTCCTCGCTATTCTTGATTTCTTCCAAGACATGATTAATATCCATTTTCAAAGGAGTATAATTATCGAATTTCTTCAGGACTTCCCATGACGTCTTATTATTCTTGGAATTCCTGTCACCGCCATTGCCCTTATGCTCTTTCTTCTTAGATTTGTCGACTTCCACCTTCGTCTCTTTATCCATATTCTTCTTCGAAGCCATAGCCTCCTCGGCATTCATGATTTTGGCTGCTTTTGCCATCACCTCTGACATAGTTGTAGGTGGATCTTTGGCCAAAGTGTAGTACAACTTGTTAGGCAACAACCCACTCATCAAGGCGGTGATTGCTGTGTTTTCTTCATAATCTATGACTTCTAGCTTCTCGTTATTGAAACGAGTTATGTAATCTCTAGTACTCTCACCAGATTTTTGTCTAACACTTAACAAGTGTGCTACTCGTTTTACTGGCTTTGCTCCAAAACAGAAATTATCGATAAACAACTCGGCCAATTGAAAGAAAGTTAAAATCTTACCCCGAGGAAGATTGTTGTACCATATCTGGGCAGATCCAGTAAGAGTTCCTGAGAATGCTCTGCATCTCATCTCGTCGGGGACAACATAGATGTCGACAGAAGCTTGATATTGCTTTATGTGAAGAACAGGATCTGTCTTTCCATCATACTTGGGGGTCACCACAGGTGCTTTAAATTTCGACGGTGTAGGAAAATCCACAATGGCCTGTACAAAAGGTGTCCCTCGAACAAAAGTTCGTTGTAGGGGGTTCTTCGCCTTAGCCATTTATCCCAATCTATCCTCTAACCGCTGAATGGACCCTTTCCACGCATCATTTCCTTCCTTGGGCTTATTAGTTCGAGCAATTGATTGTTCTGAAGTAGCTTCCTGAGATCTATCTTGATGAGCAACTGGTCGTGACTGTGCTGATCCTTCTCTTAGATCTGATGGTTGTCGAAAACTCCTCGACATGGCTTTAGGTGGGCTCCTATTCCTCCTAGGGCCTAATCGACTGAAAGGAGACACCCTGCTCAGTCTTTCCAAGGCACTGGTCCTCTCTGGAGAGAGAGTAATACGTTACTCAGTATCTGTGGCCCTTATTGATGAAGTTCGTCCAGGTTGATAAGAGAAATCATCAGATTCCTCATTACGATATGCATCTGTACGCCTGGATCGTGAAGAATGTAAACAGGTTTGCCTCTGACCACTTCGCTGTCCCGAATGTGTAGATGTACCGCCATGAAGGGTTTGTATGAGTTGCCACATTGTTTCTTGCATGACGTTTTGTCCTTGAGCCAGATTCGTCATAATTCCAGCCAGATCTGGAGGTGCAGAGGGATTTGGAGGATTTCCAGCATTTCCAGCATTTCGATTGTTGGATTCTGGATTATCTGCCATTGATGATGAATGATTTTTGGTGAAAAACGATAATAACAATCGTTCCCACAGACGGCGCCAATCTGTTGATGTAAAAAAATAGATCGCTCTAATTATTCAATCACAGATAAATAAAATGAGACAAAGGTTTTTAAAGTGGTTGAGCCTTATATGAATGACCTACGTCCACTGTTATGTTATTGATGAGTGTTTGGGAATTCTCGATTACAAGTTCTATCAAGAAATTTCGGTCCCCTTGAATGAGGGTAATACAATGTATATATAGCCTTGAGGCTATAATCTGAAAGGCTGATACATTAAATGATATACATACGAAAGGGTAATTAATTTAATGTTCTTCAAACGTGTGTGTCAAGATGATAAGCATTCAATGAATAGTTGAACTGTTGATTATATGGCAATCAATGCTGTGGTCGAGATGCATCTCGGACCGTCTTAGTTGCTCGTCATTCAAGAGTTCCTCGGAGAACTGGAGTTACTCGGAGTATCCTTGTTGCTCGGAGCGAACATGACTTGGTCGGTGAAATGAACTTCCTCGTTGCTATTGTGCCACGTACATTGACACGTGTCTTCTTATTATTTGTCCACATCAGCATACTAATTTTGGTATCAACAACCACAATAGTTTTTTACTACCATATAAGGCGTCCTAAAGTAGAAGAAAATTTAAGATATCACAATGGATTCGTAAAGTTTGCAGAATAGAATCCTAGAGTTGCTATGTTAGTAAACTCCGTGACCTAAAGCTAAACAGACCAAAAACAAAGCAAACATACAAATCATATAACTAAAGGAAGTACAAAAAGATGAAAAATTATATTAAAAAGGAAATGGAAATGTGTAATAATAAACAAAAAGTCGCGAAGGGCCAATCTTGTTCAACAAGAAGATACAAATTGTTCAAACGATTACAGCGATTAAAGGAAAGGGAGGAGAAATTAAAAAAGCTCAAGATTGAGCATCTTCTTCTTAGTCATCTACATCTCTATTCGCGGTGGTCTCCATTTTTTCAGCCTCAACTGCCGCATCCACTTCTCTCTACTTCTTGTCCAGTTCGTCCGTGATGTGGAGTTCCTCCATACACAGTGCATGCTCTGCATGAGAAAACCTCTAGCTATATATGTTTTCTCTGGTAGCAGGGTTATTTGTTTTATAACCCTATTCCTTATTTCTTTATCACCGTGGATATAAGCCTTCTTTTGGAGGAGGTAGAGGTCTTGTGAAGCCCTAAATTGGTCCACGACATCCTACGTTACTTTCTTCAGTGTTGTAGCATAGTCACCATTTGATTTCTATACAGTTACAGTATGCTCAATAGTTAAACTCTTTAACTCCTAAGAATGGTTTCAGACCAAGCCTTAGTTTTTTTGGGCAAGTTAGTTATATTTTTCTCAACTGTCATAGCCTGCCTGGAAGCCTCTAAGCATTTAGCTTCAGCAACCTTTAGGGTTTCTTTGGCCTCCTTAAAATTTTTCTCAGCTTCATTTTTAGCATGCTCCGCAGCTGAAGAGTGCCCAATATGTGTGTTTTAAACAAAACCAATTTTTCTCCGAAAAGGATCCAACTTTTAATTATGCACCAAACCAAGTTGTGAAAACCCCAATTCTTACTTTAAACCAATTTTATCTTGATAAATCCTAAACATACATCTAGTGATTAAAGCAAGTAAAGTAAAGAATACTCTCAACGTCGGATGTACGAAGAAAAAACTCAAAATGGGAAAACAACCTCAGACGGCCCAAGCCAGACAATCACTATGAACAATGGTTTTATAAAGACTGATTAGCCTTACACTAAGACTCGATCCCCACGGGTCTTGATGCTCTTTCTGATCTTCAACCGTTATGCAATAGTGCCCACGTAGAAATTTCAACTTCCATGATACCTGTCCACAACACACGCATCCATGTATGTCTCGGTGTCCACCGATATGGCTTTGATTCATCTACGATGTCGAACAAGAAGTCCTTCTCTTTTCTTCACCGCAAAACCCTTTGTGTTCAATGTGTAGAACAAACAACTTTGGTGCAGAAAGATCACATAAACATATAAGAATGATAACTCGGATCTTTGCAAACTCTAAGGATGTGTTAAAGACTTTTAAACCTTAGAAAAAATGTGCAAACAATGTTATGGTTCGTAAAACTATTTTCTAGAAAGCACACTTAGAAATTATGATGCACACACTGTTTAAATAGGATTTAAATGTCGCCTCAAAAAACGTGTCGTTCGAACAACTTGAGGAACTCGTTCGAGCGACATCCCATCTCGTTCGAACGAGATTGGATGTCGTTTGAACGACAGCGCAAAAGTTTGACTTTTTGTTTAAAACGTCTTTTCTAATGAGAGATCCAAAAATGTCAAACTCTTTTACGAGATTATCATCATAAAACGTAGTGTAAACCTTTAAAACACTTTTAAAACATTTAAAAACATTTTTCTTTATAAAAATTATATCCTTATCTTTTAAAAAATTATTCCGAGCACCATTAATTATACACATTCATACCTGAGTGATCTCGGAATGAAATTAACTCTGAAGACGATTAAACTTGCACCAATTAAAATTCAGCATGATTTAATTCTGTGAAGCATTGCCGCAACGCCTTCAATTTCTTCAATACGTCATAGACCAAGTGGGATCGTGACAAAATAAAATTCTCCCTATGACATATTACAAACACAGTTTTGTTCACGGAATTAAGTCAAAACAATACATGGACTGAATTGGAAATTTATGTCCTTACAAATCTCCCCCTTTGACTATTCCGGGACAAAACTAAACCAGTGAAATGCCTAATCGGGCGGTCAAGCCGTATGACGCTTAAATCCCATCCCATAAGCCCAAAATAAAAAATACAGGACACGAACTAGAATATGTAGCACCGGCAAGCATGAACTGTCTGAATGTGATGTAGACTTGAAATCTCGTCAAACTGTTGAAAGCATACCTACACACGTGAAACAGACAAACAAATACCCAGTGAAGTATGGAGGAACAAATGTTACAAATTTATATTTCTAATAAGAACAATTCATTTGAAACATGTGAGCAATTATTTGATACCTTTGAAACAAATATAATCAAATGATAATATGTAAATCCAGATATCAATAGTAGCAATGTCCCCCTACATCACATACATCTCTCTCCCTTTTTGTCTCGAATAGACAATCCGGTGAAAAGATAAACTAATTTGAAATGTCTAGCATGAGAATATGAAACCAAATTGAATCAAGTTGATACCAATTTGAGAAATGATAAACGCTAGATAACCATGAACCAACCAGCTAAATAAGATCATGTATTGACAAATCAGTAGCTAGTAAACTAGGGAATCACACAAAGAATATCGCAAATTAATCAGGTGTGATAAACGGACTCATATGCAAAATACCAATTTGGAACATAAAAGAACCTGCATATAAACTAGACAGACTAAAAAATCCTTCAGCAGTACCAAAAAATATACCAATTTGAACCAGAGGACTGCAAACCAATTAGAAGCCATTTTCAGCCTGTCATTTGAACAAGCCATGGACTTCGCTCAAAAGAGATGAGGAAGTCGCTCGAATGAAGTACAAAAGTCGTTCGCGTGAGATGAGATGTCGTTTGAACGACTTTGCGCGACCTGCCAAAATTTCCCAATTTCCCAGAAAGACTATAAAGTATTTCCCAGTGAAAACATTTCCACAAAAACATTCCAGGAAGGGCCTAATAGATGTAAAGAAGTCCTAAAATAGTAGGCTTTTCGCACAAAACGCAAAAACTCATAAAAGCTAAAAATGTGAGTTACATGGAAACATAGTACCAATGTGCTCAAACATGGACATGGAATGAATGGGCGTGAAACTACAATAAATGAGTCACAATTCCATCACATCGAAACGATCAAGAAGCTCTAATTGATAGCGATAAATCAACAAACTTTATCATATCCATATGACAATTAAAGAGTGAGCTTAATGAACTAAACATACTACATGCACACAAATAAAAAAATTTGACGATTCTACAAACAATAGCTTCAAATTGCAATGTTTTAGTATTAGGATTAGATGTGCAATCCCGTTTCAATTTTTTAATCCATCCAAACTCCCTCAATAATATCATATTTTCTTTGGAATGAACTAAACAGATTTGGCCCTTTTCTTAGCATATTGCATTTTCTTTTGGGGCTCTTTTAAACGGTGGCTTTCACGATGAGTTAATTTTGAACTCTCACAGCCCCTTCCCGGGAATCACTCATCATTTTTTAGTTAGATCAATTCAAATCCTCATGGTAAACGGTTATTACATGCACACTTCTCCTTAAGTCTACTTATTCATAGATGACAAGATTGAGATAAGAACGCTTCACCAAATTCAAATATGCAAGAGAAGTCAAACATTCATATAAACTCGTGCGTGTGTGCAATGTTGGCATATATACAAAGTCGAATCAAAATGCATATCAGCTTCGAAACAACCCCATATAAACAATGGTTAAGATCATTCTAAGCATCGATAATAATGACCAAATGTCCTAGCCACATGGATAATGAGACGATGGGGGGGTCCATGCACACCAATATGCCACATCAAACATGTAAAATCAAAATCAAAAATTGAAAATCTTTTTGGCTTTTCAAACATATTTTGACTCAAAGAAAAGAAAAATCTTTTTGGGTTTTCAAAAGTTTTCTCAAAAATATTTTTTTTTTGTATTTTTCAAATAAGATTGAAACAAATGAAAAACATAATAAAAAGAGATAAACATGTCATAACACTAGCAAATTATAAACATGATGCAAGGGCTAGCGTATGACAAAACATATAAGCTACTATCCATAAGAAATAGCAAGATATGAATCATGTGCATGCATGTGAGAATCAACCAACGAAGCATTTAGCATCTCCAAAATGGATTTCCTAACCCAAACAGGTGTATACCTAACACAACGGGTTTTGGGAACCAATGGGATACTACGTTTAATCTTCCTAGGGTATTTTCTAAGATCAAAACAAAAACTCCTAAGGTGACCTTTCCTACCACAATGCGAACATGTGAAAACACGACGAGGAACGGGACCTTTAGGTTGACCTTTTCAAATAACCTCGGTTGTGGTTGTTGCTATAAAACAAACTATGGTTTTGACCTTTACATTCGAACCACTAGAATAAGATAAGCCGCTACCATCACTACTCGAGTCATTTAAATCAATTTTTAACTTCAAAACTTTTGACTCAAGAAAACGATTAGACTGCTTAAACTTTCGGGACTCCTTCTTTAAATTTTCAATTACCCCTAGAAGGTTATCT
Source organism: Sambucus nigra (assembly GCA_949130495.1). NCBI lineage: Eukaryota > Viridiplantae > Streptophyta > Magnoliopsida > Dipsacales > Adoxaceae > Sambucus > Sambucus nigra. Next base: position 127,862,300 of record OX422208.1, read on the forward strand.
CACTCCCCCTCAATGTGAGCAAACTTATCCCTAAGAGCCTTTTCTCGTGCCATAAAATCATTAATCGAAATATTTTCCTCAACGGCACAAACACTAGAATTTCCCAAATCCTCTAACTCTTTTTCTAAAATGAGGACTCCATCATCACTCTCATTTTTGCCCAATTTTAATATATTAAAATCTTTAAACAAGGAACTAAAGTGCTCACGACAAATATCTCTTTGAATTTGAAAGCTTTGCAAATATTCAATCCTATTTTTGAGACCATAATTTTCTTTGTCCAAAGCTTCAATATGATTTGAAAACTTTAAATTCAAACGATGTAGATCGTCAATGCTTAGAGAATCCATCGAGAGAAAACAAACAAATGAGATATAAACAAACACACAGGATCATACAACAAATAAAAATATTTTCTACTCTTATACCAATTTGAAGAGTACCCAATATGTGTGTTTTAAACAAAACCAATTTTTCTCCGAAAAAGATCCAACTTTTAATTATGCACCAAACCAAGTTGTGAAAAACCCAATTCTTACTTTAAACAAATTTTATCTTGATTAATCCTAAACATGCATCTAGTGATTAAATCAAGTAAAGTAAAGTAAAGAATACTCACAACGCCGGATGTACGAGGAAAAAACCCCAAACAGGAAAACAACCTCGGATGGCCGAAGCCAGACAATCACTATGAACAATGGTTTTACAAAGACAGATTAGCCTTACACTAAGACTCGATCCCCACGGGTCTTGACGCTCCTTCTGATCTTCAAACGTTCTTCAATAGTGCCCACGCAGAAATTCCATCTTCCACGATACCTATCCACAACACATTCATCCACGTATGTCTCAGTGTCCACCGATATAGCTTTGATTCGTCTATGATGTCGAATAAGAAGTCCTTCTCTTTTCTTCACCATAAAACCCTTTGTGTTCAATGTGTAGAACAAACAACTTTGGTGCAGCAAGATCACATAAACATATAAGAATGATAAATCGGATCTTTGCAAACTCTAAGGATGTGCTTAAGACTTTTAAACCTTAGAAATTATGAGCAAACAATGTTCTGGTTCGTAAAACTGTTTTCCAGAAAGCACACTTAGAAATTATGATGCACACACTGTTTAAATAGGATTTAAATGCCGCCTCAAAAAATGTGTCATTCGAATGAGTTGAGGAACTCGTTCGAGCGACATCCCATCTCGTTCGAACGAGATTGGATGTCGTTTGAACGACAGCGCGAAAGTTTAACTTTTTAACTATTTGTTTAAAACGTCTCTTCTAATGAGAGATCCAAAAATGTCAAACTCTTTTACGAGCTTATCATCATAAAACATAGTGTAAACCTTTAAAACACTTTTAAAACATTTAAAAACATTTTTCTTTATAAAAATTACATCCTTATCTTTTACAAAATAATTCCGAGCACCATTAATTATACGCATTCATACCTGAGTGATCTCGGAATGAAATTAACTTTGAAGACGATTAAACTTCGGCATGATTTAATTCTGTGAAGCATTGCCGCAACGCCTTCAATTTCTTCAATACGTCATAGACCAAGTGGGATTGTGACAAAATAAAATTCTCCCTATGAAATATTACAAACACAGTTTTGTTCATGGAATTAAGTCAAAACAATACAGGGACTCAATTGGAAATTTATGTCCTTACAACAGCCTTAACTCTGGCCTGAGTATCAAGTTTTTAGGCTTGAAGAGTAGCCACCGTGGAATTCTACTAAGATTTAAATAAGGAAGATCCAGTACTTTCCAATTAGGATTGGTGATCACCCTACGTAGCCCTAGACAATTTCTAAAGGCCTTCATACTTGGCCCTTTCAGCCACTGTGATCTCTATGGCCCGGAGAAAGGAAAAGACAAGTGTTAAAAGGAAAATATAAAAAGTCTATGGCAAGTAAAAATAAAATCGTGGAAACTTACCCTTAGAAGGTTGTGAAAAGTTTATTCTTCCATATCTTCCGTGTCCTCATCAATCAGACACTATAAGTCAGTAGAACCCGCATCTTTCCCTATAAGTGGGACAACGATGGAAGTTGTTCCTACGGAAATTTTGTGTCAGACTAACTCAAACGTGGCTGTGGATTCCCATCTACAACCCTTTCTTCTCTTTTTTGGGTGGTCACATTGACATTAACTGCCACGGATAACCGTGTAGGGGTAGCAAAAATAAAAATGTTGATTGGGCTCGCAGACCCTTGGTTATCCCACCCAGTGATGGAAGAAAGACTAGTCGCAATTATATTGGTGGCATCATCATCAATCAATGGAGGATCTATAAAAATTACCTCCACTTGGCCAACATAGGATGCTGCAACCTCAGGAGAAGCTTCCTTTTCAACTTAAAGGGAAACAACCTTGGTTTCCCTCTTCCTCTTCTTTCACTTGACCCTTTGTGGATCATGGTTAAGAGCTTGAATTATATATTCCACCTCATCTAATAGGGAAAGGAGCAGGTCTCTATCAATTCCAATAGATGGCTAGCCGTCCACAATACTACCTGAAAAAAAGCATCAGTTGTAAAGAACAAAATATTTCAAAGAAAAAGTGGTTGTAGAGTCAATGAAGAGTTTAGTACCTTCTACAACCCTCATTGGTGGTTGGTGGGAAGTGTATTATCAAAGATCAAATAGTGAACACATAGTCACTATTTCAGGAAATTGCTTTTTTCTTGTCAGATATTAAGATTACGATCTCAATTCTCTTCTTCTTCCTCTCCGAGGGGGTTAAGACTGCACAAACTGCATGGAAGTTAAAAAAGACTGCAGTGAGGAAAATAAATAAAGGTTGTGACAAATGATAAGTAAGGCTACAACAAGATATTTAAAATATATAAAGTTTGGGAGAAGGAAGATATTAAGTGAAAAATTCAAAAAGTTAAAGATTGTGAGCCATAAATATACCTTCTTTTTAAGGATGGCCCGAAGTCCGTGACACCTTATGTGATTTCTCCCTCTAAAACCCATCTAGATCCACCTTACAGTTGTCCCCATAGATGTAAAATCACTTTCCCTTCTAGTTCTTGACACTGAAAGGCCTCCCCCTCATCAGGTACCTATCACCACTTCGCATACCCAAGTAATAATACCATGGGTTTTCTGCAGAGTTCTTGTTTGGCCTGTAGAAATCAAAGAACTCCATAGAAGTTATATCTCTCTCAAACTTCGTATTCCACACCGATAGGGAAGAAAGAATGACCCTTAAACCATTAGGATCAACTTGGACTGGGGCTAATTTCATAACATTAAAAATCTTCCTCACAGGCACTAGGACTGTAAGCTATAGCCCTAAAAGAAATGCATGGAGGGGGAAGAAAACTCCGTCATTGGGGACTACGAAACATGACCTCTGTTTTGCAAAGGGGATAGTGAAGGTGGTTCCCTCAGGAAAATAAGAGGCATCATCAAGCTGGGATAACTATTCTTCGCTCATTATGCAATGACGGTGGAGGGACGTGGGCTCCCTCGCTGGCTCATTGCCACGATAAAATAGCACAGCCTCAACATTCTTAATTTCTATAACATGAACATAAATAGTAGCCATGACATCTCGCTCAATGGGGACTTGGCTGTTAATTGAACATGTATCCTCCTCCATTTTATGCACTTTTTCATTAGCCTCCCTTAGATTCTTACAGTCAGAGGATCCTACGTAGTCAGAGTCTATTTGAATGTATTTTGGGTAGTCCTTCAACTTATAGGGCCCATTTGTTTTCAACGGTTTGATATAAAACATCACGGGAGGAGGAACACCAAAGTGTCTCTTCCAGAATTCTCCCAAGTACTCCCAAGTATTCCAATGCATAAGTACATGTCAAGGACTCGTAAAAGAAGAGGTGGCTCCTTAGTTAGAGGGCCATAACCAGTATGATCAAAATACATAAAGTGAAATCACAGAGGCAACTGCCTCATAAATAGAGGATATGACATTATACAAAATGGTTAATATAAAAAGAAGTCGAAAAGTAAAAGTTCACAAAGGATAAAACCAAGGCCGTAACCATGGGAAAAAGAGGAGATGGAAAAAGGCCGCAACCAACTATTTAATGTACACAACTTTCCACGATCTAGGGGAAAAACATGAGTGGTTTTATGGCCTTGATCTTCGATGATCAAAGCCCCCAAAACCTAAGGTTTACGGCCAAGAACAACCACGAACAATAACTTCATGTTCTTATCCATTTATAAGCATAAATGGGTCCCAAGCACAAACCTATCCAAATGTTAATCCAAAAGACCCCATTTACACAAACTAATACCCCTTTCGAATTCCCAGAAATATCTAAATATGTGCCAAACAAGCCCAACCTAAAATAAAAAAAAACAGGAATCATTCCCACTGAAAAACTCATAGAAATAATATGATCAATTATTCAATTGATATTGAAAACAAGGTATGGAAGTGCAATGTTAACTAAATAGAAAAGAAATCGAGGAAAAGTATAACAGTTTAAATTTACTTTGGGTTAATCAAAACACTAACTAAAGCCTTAAATATGCATTTACACATATTCAAGGCAACAAAATCAAGAAATAAATCATGAACAAGTATGGGAAATAGAAAAAAGAGTTCATAGTCCAAATCTATGCAAGAATCGAAGAAGAAAATAAGGAAGACAAACCTAGATCGATGAAGGTTTGACTAAGATTAGATGAACTCGCTGAAGAAAGCAGGAAACTTGAAATCGCCTAAAATGCCTTAATTAACTGCTCTCAATGCTTGGTATAAAGTAATTAGCCTATAACCTCCCCCCATTTATATAAGAGGGTGATAAAAGTTGAAACATCATAGCAGAAGGCCGCAGTAAATTGCCACGTCCCCATCATAAGAATTATTTATCGACTTATACATAGCCATGACATCAGGGCATAAATAAATCCATATCACTAATTCTCTAAATCTCTTGGCATTGAGGCTTGGGGGTTTTAATGATATGACTAATGTACGTCAGCCTATGAGCACATGACACGTGACCTAGATTCCACACCACAACAAATTACACAGAAGGGCCACAAAAGTCCATACTGGATGTTACTGCCTGGGTCTCAAATAAGCCGCAACACCACTCACCATTAAGTATCTTAAGGGGCCATGACCATGCCTCTAATATCCCATGGCCTCTTACATCACTTTTAATGCATCCCTGCCATAAACATTGGCAAGTCAACATAACACTTACTAGCTGTACACCTTCTAGAAATATTCCACCTCAACAACACTTATCCACATATCAGGTGTACTGTGCTCATGACCACTCCCCAAACTTTTATGAATATAAGTGTCACCTCCACATTTAGCATGACATCTTTAGCAACGAAGATCTGCCAAACTCCCACTCACTCTCTCTCTATATCTTCACCTGAGAGCACACTTAGGTCTATCCTGTTCACCTGAGCTACATACGTCCGCAAGCCTTTTACAACCGATGATATCAAGTCACATCCCTCTTTGCACAGAACCCGTATGTTCATACATTAATCCTTACTTATCTCTTATACGCCTCTAAGGGCCACTAAATCTTGTACTATTAAATGTGAATAATGAGAATGAGGTACCGAAGTGGACGTAGGTTCATTTCATAGCTGAACCACTCTATATTGTGTCTTCTAGCTCTCTCTATATACTTTATTATGCTTTATGTACTTTATGATTGTCAAGTATTGCTTTGATGACTTAGTTCATTCTTATCAACCCAATTTCCGACATCATGGATAGTTTATACCTCCTAGATAACGATTGGCACCGTTAAAGCTTGTGGATGATAAAAACTCATACCTATGATATTTGATACTTTAAGGTTGAGGATCCAACCCAATAGAAAGATGTAACACAAGGAATGAAGTTAGAATTGTTATGATCTTCCTTGACATGACGAACGATCATTAGAGGAACATGTCTTATGGCTTCAAGAAATCGAGGGTTACAATCATTACACTCAAGAATACCCATCAACACTATCTGAACCCACAAATCCTACTCATAAAGGGTAGGTATATATAAAAGAAATGAATTTATGGATTTTTAATCCCGAAATTAAAGTATTTGAGTAATAAAACCCAGGAAAACCCTAAACAGTGGGAATTCATAGGCCATCCAATTCAATGGACACCTAAACCATTGGAATCCACCACAACAATAATCTAACAAAAATAACAACAATATTCAGAAATATCGCTAACTAAGTGGCAAAGAAACTGAACAAAACCCTAAGAACTAGTAAAAGTGGTTAAAGGAATATATAGCCTCACAAATAGATGAAGGAAACCTATAAAACGACCCAAAGAGAATACCAAATTCCAAAAAATGAAGGCTTTTACCAAATTCTAAAAAATGAAGGCTTTCACCGGAAGGGATGAGCCCAAGAAGAATCATGATCAGGAACGATAGAAACTAGTGAGAAACTTGTCAGGATAAGAGAAAGTTTAAAATTTAAGAAGAATTTTTCTCTCTCTAAACTTATGTGTAGGAGGTTGATATTATGAAGGGTTGAAATGATTTAGAGGCTTCCTTTTATATTTTTATGAAATAATCATTCCCTTTTTGAAAAAAGGCATGAGATAGTACCTCGAAAAAGGAAATTGATGTTTTAAAACTGCATGTGCACTTCCAAATGCACATTTACAGTAATTATTATCGCTTCCTATAGTCGACGTTTGACACGTGGCAACTTCAAGCCCATAAAATTTTCAAAAATTCATAAGTAATTGTTCTTGGTAAGTGATGAGCCAATGAGATACCGAGCTGATGAGATAATGAGAAGATGACACCTCATAATTAAAACTTCACTGACTTAGTTCGCCTAACACCTCCCGAGAAGATAAAACACTTCAGGGAATCTGCTATGAACTACAATCGTGTGACAAATCTTGGTGGTTATTATTATACCATAAATATGATATGACTCATAGACCAGTTCGTAAAGGACATTTTGAATAACATTTCGACCGCGAATGTGGTCGTGCACACCTAGAGATATTAGTTAAATCATATTGAGGTCGGCTTAGGAGTACATAATAGGAAAGATAACTCCGTTAGTTTACATTGTTAACTAACACCATTATAATAGGCATGCACTTTGTGAATAGATGACGTCAGCAACCTTTATGCATGTGCACATGAATAATATATGCAAATACTCTCCCTCATATGTGAATAACTAATTTGTGATTATTCTCTCACCATATATGTAAAGTGTATACTCACTTGACCTATAAAGGAGAGGCACATGTCCCTCTCTTTTCTCCTTATTCTAATATCCTATAAATAGTAAACATTACCCACATATTAGTAATTTATGTGATTATCTTTACTATTATGCTGACACACCATTCTTGTACTTGTTACTGGCTTTTGCTCAATAATCAATACAATCAACCTTTCACTTGTGGACATAGGCACTAATTTGGTTCAAATCACGTAAATTTAGTTTTAATTAACTTTCTCTCATGTATGTTAGTATTTTAGTAAATTGATCTCTTATATGTTATTTGTTGGTAATTTTTATACAACAAATAAAATTATTATACCGATATCAAGCGATAACATTTATCTTGGGTCCCAACTATAGTCCATTGCCTAAGTAGTAGGACCGAAGCTCTATAGAATTCGAGTTTGACTAAATCCCCTAGCCCATACCTATATATATTGGTGTAATCTAGGTTTTGGGCTAAGACTTCATTGTGGAGGGTTAGAGATGGAGAAAAAAATTACTATTCATGTTTTCATAAAGGGGTGAGGGGGTAAAAGGTCAATTCTCTCATATTTCAACATGGAGTCATCTCCAAAAGTGCTCACATACAAGGCTTACTTTGGGTGGATCATATGGTAGAATATTATTATTGTAAGATTTTTGGAGACCTTACAAGAAAGTAAGGATTTCATTATCTCCAACCTTTGTCTTCTCATATGGATAACAACATTATTCTCTCTAGTATTGTGTTCTTGAACCCTAGTTGTGAGTGCAAAAATTATCACAATGAAAAATATTGAAAGAAATATCGAGCATAAAATAAATAATCACGCACACAACACCAAAGGTAAGTGGTTTGACAACATGCCTACGTCCATGGATAGGTTCCTATTTTCTATTTGTGTTTCTAAAAAATATCGAAGTTACATCCCTTTTTTGGCCCCGGGTCAGAGTTTACATTTATAGTTGGGATTCTAAGTGATTGAATTGTATAAGTAACTCAACCATCTTGTGGATAGCTCGTAAGTATCCCTGAATTTGTCCTCGAGATTGTTGATAACCAACTCGAATCTATCTCCATGTATTTAAGCACATATTAAATATATGAGTCTAAATTAAATATATGAGTTGGTATGGGCAATCCACTTTGCATGCGGGGATGATTGACTGTATTAATGGGCTTGAAGAATAAGCAAGACCTCACGATTTCACTAAAATCTTTGGGCAGAAATGATCGGTCAATAGATTTTAAGTGAGTTTAAGGTCTAGAACTGTTTTAAAACGGGCATGGAATATTAGGAATATTTGTGAACTCGCAGAGGACATGCTTGTCCGAGTACAATTATCCTTGCAAAATTATTATATTCCTGAATAAGTGAGGGTGCGATAGTCCGAGCAGATCTATTTAGCTTCAAGATGATAATTGGGAATCATCCTTTCATCATTGGTGCAAAGTTAAAGCCGAGTTCAGCAGTATCAACCGTCATTTTTCATAGTTTCTTCTTTGCGTACTTGATACTGAATCTTCTCTCTTACCCTTTATATTTCAAGAGTTTTCTCTCACCATTTTTACCTGTAAGTTCCTCTAACCTGCTACTCTTATTCGTCATTTTGGTTGGTCTTCTTTGTAGTTTAAAACCTTTTCTTTATGGATCCTTTCAATGGAAAAACTATTACGGAGTTCAAAAAATCATATTGTATTCCTGAGTGGGAATAAATTGACTGTGTCCCTATATGCCTAGAAATGTGTGGGATATAGAAGATGGATACTGGATTCACACCCTTCTTGCCATTCAAGGTTTTTGACTTCCCCCCAAACCTATTATTTTTTAAAATCTTTAGTTATTTCATAGTTATCCCTTCTCAGTGTGCCCTAAACACTTGAAAATTAGTGAATAATGCACACATAATCAATGAATTATATGGGCCAACTTAGGGCTCATAGAAATTTTCTATCGATACGTTTGATCGCGCACCAGTGATGGTATTCTGTAAGTATAGGCAAGAATAGCCGATAAGGTTCGGGTCGTTAATCTGCCAGACTTTTATAAAGGGTATTGGGAGTAGGGTTTCTTGCCAGGAATTGGAAACATCCTCCCCTACCTGGGAGAGAGAGGTACTGGGGTCCCTGGTGCCCTGACCAGGGGGAGGATCACATAAGTTATTGATTTTTCTTCGATCAAATTACTGAATAATTGTTTGTTATTTCTTTTTCTGTCTTCTGATTTGCATTTCTTCCTCTATTGTTTAGCTCGTGATAAGAACTAAAAGTCTGCTCTCTCAGATCTAAGGGTTGTTGATTTACTAAAGACCTGAAAAGTTAGAGATAGGTTTCCAGACGGCGATCACCCTTGTTCAGTAGCTTATCTTCTGGAATACACCAATACCACTTCTAGTTTTATTGCTTGGCCAGTAGACAAGATTTCAGTCTCAGATCTTCCAAAAGAGGAATCCTCTAGTTCATCTAAGCCAGTTGAGATATAATGAGAGGAAAAAGAAGAGGAAGAAGAAGAAAAAGGACATGGGTTTAATGAAGAGGAAATTGTCAATTTTAAACCAGTAAGACCAGTCCTTACTGTCCGATAGGGTCAAGCTTTTGAAAAAATCTGAGGGGAAGTCCCTTAAAGTTGTGATTCCATATCAGGAACCAAGGAAAATGATATGGAGGTGGAGAAGAATAAGAATGAAGAGAAAAAGAGAAGAGAACGAGAGAGGATAATGGACGAGGATAGAAAGAGATAGGAGGAGATGAAAAAGAAACAACCCCTCATGGCCCTAATTCAGTCCTCCATCTCCCCTTCTGTTGCTGTAAAGGGGGCCAACATGTCCAACACTCCATCCCTTTCCCCTGGCTTGTTGAAGAGGGCAGTGCTCATGGACAATCGTGAGTGCTCATCACGGTTGAGGCAGGCCATCTTGCACTCAAATCTATACAGGAACTTTCCTTGGTAAGTAATCTCTCTTCTTCTAGTCATTTCCCTCTATTCGGATTTCATGTAATTATTCTTCTCTCTCGTTCTTTACAATTTTTGTCAGACTTCATAACACTCTTGGATGGTTGTGTTAACTGGTTTAAGAAAAACCAAGAGTTGAGTGAGGCCTTGAAGAAGTCCTAAAAGGACTTAGCTAATTCTCATGCTAACTTCAAGCAGGAAAGGGAAAAGGCAAAGAAATCTTTAATCAAACTAAGGGTGGCCAATATCCTTATAATCACGTAGAAGTAAAATTGGCGGGGAACCTGGATCTATCTGGGAAGGTCGAGAAGATGGAGGGAGAGGTCCCAATCATCAAGGAGATTAAATATGCGAATGGCTAGAATACAGGATATGACGACGCTGAGATTCATACTGATTACTGTACTTCAAGAAGGGATGAGACCAAGCCTTAAGGGTGAAAGGACTCCCCCAAAAGTCTGACCTATACAATCTTCATCTCCCAGGACCTTATCCTAATTACTGCTAAGGAGCTTCCTGTTGGTCAACCTGCTAACCAGGCTAAAAAAGAGCCAAATGAGGTCAAGATGGCTACTGACCAACTACGTAAAGATGCTAAGAAGGGGAAAGATCCAGAGACCTCTATGCAGGTGAAGAAGTGAAGTCCTATAGTCTTCGAACCTTTTCTTTATTTTATTCACACATTGTAGTTTTTTCCTTTCTCTAATTGTAATGGCTCTAGCCTCCCCTTTTGAATTATCAATGAAAAATAACTTTCCTCTTTACTGTTGTTCTTATTTTTTCTCCGCTGATGTTCTCTGCACTTGTTATTTATTTTGATATTGGTAGCTTATTATTGAAGAGGAATCCACCTCTCTTTCCTTATATATTGGGAAGATTCTAGACCCAGATGTGAGTGTGCAAGCTCATAAGAACATTTTAAAGGTTTGAAAATAGCTGAAGGCAAGAACGATAGCATATAAGGACCAGCCCGAGCTGGTGGCTAGGTTAAAGGATGTCCTCTAAGTCATGGAGGAAATAAGTTCCTCCGTATAGGAGGAAATTAATAGTCTGATGGCCTAGCTTGTAGCGATCATGGATGTGGGGTAGGTCAGTGACTTGGTTCAGGCTCAAAATGATGCCTTGAAGAAAGAAGTCACCGAACTGAAGGAGGATTTTTAGCAAAAATACACCACTATAGTAAATCATCAGAGCGACATCAAAAGGCTCACATTCCCGTTTAGGATGGTCCATTGAGATGTATGGTTAGTAGGATTCGATGAGGGTTGGTACGATGCTTCTGTGAGGATGAAATAAGCCCAGGTTGTCATATATAAGCATGTGTGGATGAATAATCGAACAGTGACGAAAGAGCCTAGAGAGTCCCAGCTATGTTATATATATCAAACGAATTTTCTAACGTATCGTCGACCTCCCTTTAGGAAGGATGAGAAGTGGGTTCCTATAGGTTATATTCCCCACTAGCTGCTGAATGACTTCGAGGAGGATCTAGTCATTGAGGAGGAGTTCACCCCCAATCCTGTTGATGGCCGAAGAAGGAAAATAACAGACGTTTTATCTCTCCACCAATAATTTTTTTATATATTTGTATAGCTCTTGTAACATTTTGTATCCATGTACTCTTTCGGCTTTTACCGAATGAATAAATTTTGTTTATTAATTGAAGTGTATTTTGGGATCTCGCCGACTAAATAGAGTTAATAATTATTTTTATATTCTGGGCATTTGCCGACTAGGAAGAGTTGATATCTATTAATCATTTAGGGATTTTGTCGGTTAAATGAGTTATTAATACTATTAATCAATTAGGGCTTTTGGCCGACTAAATGAGTTAATAACAAATGTTAGTCATTTTGAGCTTCTGTTGACTAAATTAGTTAATATTGGTTGGATAAGCATTCTTTAAGTCCAATATGCCTTATCAATATCATTCCACTCACCTTACTTTTTAGGTCGTGCCATCAAACTTCCTTAGGCCTAGGAGAATGATGGAAAGAATGCACCTAGTCAATGGTCCATCCACTCGATTAGGCTTTTAACGACCCATATAATTGGCCACCATCCTCAGTTGGATTTTTTTTAAGGATCCCCTGTTGGGCTTTTATTATTGTAGGAGCAACTTGTGAGGTTCTTTATGTTTGATATAACAAAGACTTGGGGATTCCAGTAATTGAAACAAACTTAATAGTTTATTGTAATTAGTATGAACCCTGCTTATCGTAAGGAGATTCTTTGATTAGAATATGTTGAATAGTCCATTATAATCTAAACTAATTTTGTTCTTCATGAGGAACTTCCTTGGTTGAAGTATGCTGGGCAGCTTAATGTAACTGGGTGTAATTCTGCTTAGTATCTCGAGGGTGGAGCTGTTGCTTCCAATGCTGCATAATTTCATGATATTTTATATAAAATTGAGGCAATCAAGATGTAAGAGCAAATGGGCCTTTATTCATTAAGTAATACTCAAGAGCAACATAAGTCTGAAATGAAGATTTTCATAAACTAGATGAGATAAGAAGACAAAAAATAAAGCTTCTTGAGGTGGTATTAGTATCTTTCTTCCTTGCAACATTTCCAAGTGATAAGCGCCTTGAAGGTCGTCACTGATTAACTTGGAAGTTCCTTCCCAATTTGGTCCCAGTTTGCCATCTGACGGTCCTACTGCGCTACTGAGGATTTTCCTTAGGACATAATCTCCTACCTAGAATTTCCACAAATGGACATTCTTATTCTACTGCCTCACTAGTTGTTGCTGATATGAAGATAACTTCACCATAACATGCTCTTTTCGTTCATTATCTAAGTCAAGTTCAGTGCGCAAGGCATCGTTATATAGCCCTTGGTCTAGCAGGTTGGTTCTCATGGTAAGGATATCTACTTTAAGCGGCATGATGGTTTACATTCCGTATGTGAGTGAAAAGTGTGTTTCCCTAGTAGGTCTTCTAGGCATAGTATGATAGGCCCAAAGCCTGTGAAGGAGTTTGTCCACCCCAGAACCTTTTTCTCTTTCTATCCTCTTCTTCGAATCATCGAGCATCGTCTTGTTGGAAGCTTCTGCTTGACCATTTCTCTAGGGGTTCGATACTGAGCATAAGTGGTGCTTAATGTCGTGCTTGTCAAAGAAGTTTTGGAAGAAATAACTCTCAAACTGTGTGCTATTTTCGGTAATGATAGATCTTGGTACCCCTAAGCGTGTTATGATGATTTTCCCGATAAACCTTGTCATATCGGCATCTCTGATGTTGGCTATTGGTTATGCCTCTACCCACTTGGTGATTTAATCTATGTTGACCAACAGATACGTACGATTCCTAGGTGTGATTGGTAATGACCCCACAATATCCAACTCCTATTGTGCGAATGGCCAAGGACTGGTAAGGACTTTAGGTTACTAAATGGTTGATGAACCAGAGGGGGAGAACTTTTGGCATTTTTCACATCTCCGAATATAAATACTTGCATATTTTTGCATGTGTGGACACCAAAGGCCCTCTTTGATTGCTCGAAATACCAATGATCCTCCTTCTTCATGGATCCCACAAATACCATCATGAAGCTTGTTGAGAACTTGGATAGTGTCTTGTGGGTTAATGCATTAGAGGTAAGGTCTTGTAAAGGATCTCTTGTGGATATTACCTCCTGGATCGAGATAAAAATGGGTTGCCCTCAACCTTATTTGGTGACCCAATTTCTTATCTTCTGGAAGTGTCTCATTCTGTAAGTAAGAAGTGTTTGGGTACAGCCAACTAGGACCTATTTCCGTAAAAATGATCTTCTCGGTGACCACTATCCTGTTAATGCTAGGCTGGGTAAGGAACTCCACTTGGATAGTTCTTTTGAGGTCATAGTCCACTATTGAGCTTAGGAATTCTAAGGCATTAGTATGACCTTTTTTCCCCTGAAGGAACTGCTGAATGTGGATCTCCTCAAGTCCTTCCATAATATCTCATACCGTAGCAAGTAGCATTGTTCTGCATCCAAAACATGTGGATTGGTGAGGTAAGAGTTGATTTCCTCTAAAGATGTTGAGCTATCATCATTCCAGGCGAGGCCTTTATACTTTTTTTAGACCTGAAAGAATGGTTGTGAACGTTTTGAGGACTTAGAGATGTGATGATCATTCCAATAAGCTTTTTAATGTCTCACAACGTCCTCTGTGGCTGACCCTATTGATGACATTGATCTAATATTTATTGGCATCAATCCCTCTCTTACTGACTTGGTAACCTAGAAATTTTCCTACGTGTATACCGAATGAGCACTTTCTTGCATTGAGTTTGATACAGTATTTTTTAAGGATTTCGAAGGTTCTGGAGAGGTCTTTGAGGTGGTTGTCTTTGTCCTTGATTTTTACTAACATGTCATCAATGTAGACCTCCATGGTGTCTCCCATCTATTGCTTGAACATATTCGTGACTAACCTCTAATAATTTGTCCCTGCATTCTTTAGGCCGAATGACATGACCTTGTAATAATATAGACCTATTGGAGTTATGAAGGATTTCTTATCCTGGTTAGGGCCGAATACCATGATCTGATGGTACCTTCAATAGGAATCCAAAAAACTCATTCTCTCATGAGCTATCATGGCATCAACTAGCTGATCAATCTTCGAGAGAAAGAAACTATCTTTGGGGAAGGCTCTATTCTGATTTGTGAAATTGATGCAGACTCTCTACGAGCCATTTATCATCCATACTACCATTGGTTTGGACAATCATTAGGGGTACTGAACTTCCCTAATGGAGCCTACATCCAGAAGCTTTATAACTTCATTATCCACCGCTTTAGACTTTTTCGGGTCTGTTTGATGGGCCTTCTGAGTGATCAAATCGAAGGTTGGGTCAATATGGAGATAGTAGCAGGATACGTCGAGATCAATCCTAGGCAGATCATATGACTCCTAAGAAAAAACATCCACATTACTTCTAAAAAAGGGAATCAATTATTTTTTTCTTGATTGGCAAGAGTTTTACCGATAAAAAAATTTCAATCTGATAAGTTGTCATCAGCACTAACCTCTTCCATGCTTTAAACGCCCTATTAGCAGGGTGGATCCTGGTTTCTTCCACCCCAATTCAGCCGGGATATAATTTCTATTTAGAGGTTGTAACCCCATCTCGGGCTTCCTCTAGAGTAACCTTTAGCTCCTTTTTCTTCTCCTTACGGGGATGAATGGCGACGATAAAGCATTTCCTTACAGTGGCTTGGTCACCACGAATCTTGACTATGCCCCAATCAGTGACACACTTGAGCTTCTGGTGGTATGTATATGGTATGACTTTCATGCCGTGCAATCAACCTCTGCGTAAAATGACATGATATTTTGTTTCTATATCCACACCAAGAATTCAATTAACTTTGAAATATTACTTGCTATAACCGGCAAGACTATCTTTCCCAACGACATCGTGATTTTCCTCACAAAGACAACTAAAGGAACTGTGGCCTCTTTGAGGTCAACTAAGTTAAGCTTTCCCTTGTTGAACAAATCTAGGTGCTTCACCTTCGATGAGATTCCCTAGTCTACCAGTAATTTATCGACATCCCAGTTTACGATCCCGAGAGTGATCACGAGTGTATTGTGGTGCGGAGTCCTTACTCTAATAAAATATTCCTCCGTGAAGATAATGTATTTGATGTAGTCGATATCATCTGGTCTTCGGTGCTTACTAGCTTAGATTTTTATAAGATCAATCTGGAATGCCTTCATGACAGTTGTAACCTTTTCCATCTCCATCCAAACAGCATTCACTTGGATATTCTTTAAGTCGAATGCTCCATAAATCACCATGAACTCCTATCGCATGTCGTCATCACGGACTTTATCTGGTTTCTAGTTTCCATTGGCTGCGACCTTATCAGATTTATTTTCTATGTACCCATTCAAATGTCCAACAAACACTTACTAGTAGGGACTCTATAGCACAGTGTTAATAACAATATAAACTTCCAAGATATATATAAGGTATGTTTGCAAAGAATGACTAATATGGTTCTTGCCTATGATGAACCAGGTGGTAAAGATAACGAGTATGCTTTCCAAGTAGAGTAATATCAGGTGAATCCAAGCCTGGAGTATTAAGACGTACTAAAATCTCTAAAAAAAATTATGGTTCTTCGATTAAGTTAGCATGCCTCTAAAAAATAGGTTGGAAATACTCAAGCCATTTCGTACATCGTGACGAAGAATGTTGTTACATCATTGAGGTGGAAAGGAACTATGGCCAGATTAGTTAGAAAGTTTATGTATGATATAACTTTCTCAAATACAGACAAATCAATAAAGTTCCCTCACAATAGACCCTTGCACGTGACATTAGGCATCAATACAACAAGATTTTTTTTATAGCTTTGTTAGATAGAGGTGTTTAAATGAACATCATTACTATTAACTCATTTTATGAAGCTAATATATCAGAGACAAGGTTGGTTTCAATACCACTTTCAATCTAGGTTATGACAACAAAACTTCCAAGTCTATTGGCTATGTGAACATTGGAATAACAATGGGTAATCTCACATCACATATTTAATTCCAAGTGATTGAGTTAACTACCTCATACCATCTATTGATTGGGAGAGTTTGGATGCACAACCATGGTTTGGTTCCTTCAACATACCATTAATGTGTAAACGCCAAAGTAAAGGGAACGGAGATTGTGATATGAGCTATGGAAAAGCCTTTTAAAAAGTCAAAGGAACATTTGGTGGATGCTTTCTTCTACAGTAAGTTAAATGAGGAAGAATGTATCCTCACAAGGCATATCAAAGGGGTGTAAGTGCCCTCTATCAAAGACAAATTGGGACCTTTGGAATATTAAGAGGAATAATTCGAAGAAGCTCTTCAAGTTTGAGCATAAGGGCAAGTTAATCTTATATTTCATTCTATCTCTCAATAACTTAGTGTTAGAATGATGCTAAGGAGATATCTAATAGAATAAGAGGTGATGGAGAAGAGTGCACTGAGTAAATATAATAAACAAATGATGGAGAATCTAGAAAAGTATAAGAAAAGAAAGTCACAACCAACTTCTTTATAGCAATGCAAGAAGGGGGTACTCTATGATGGAATTGTGATATATTGCTTACGAAGGTGTGACTGCACAACTGAAGATTCTAAGGAAGATGACTCGAAGTATGAGAATTTTTATTAAAAATCAAGGATAATATCTTATCATTAATAATTCGAACATTTAAGAATATATAGGAGAGGTTCCCTGAATGAATGTAAGATCATCCAAAACCACAAGTTCAATAGCTCGAGAAGGTGGGTTTAACTGAGGATGTCGATGAACTAAGGTCAATCTTCATTTTGAAAGACTTGGAAGACGCGAAGTATATATAACTGATCAAGCTCATTTTTTAATTCCAAGATTTTTTTGCATTGAAGTACAGTTGGATGCCTGGGTTGGATCAATCAGTGAGTTGCCACATGTTAAATATTTTATCTTTATTAATATTGATCAAATAGTCAACCAAAATGTATAAGCCTAAACTAGACCCCAAAATTAAGGCTGCGATCGAACAGTTGCTGGCATCTAGATTTATTAATCCAATTTAACATCCAATTTGGTTTTCTAGAATTATGCCAGTTGGGAAGAAAGATAAAATAAAAATTTGCATTTGTGTTGAATTTAGAGATACTAGATGAGTTCTTTCAATGTTCAATTGATAACTTGATTGATTCAAAAACTGGTCATGAGATGTATAGCTTTATTGATGGCTATATGGATAAGAACCAGACAAAGACGAACCTAAATGATGCGGATAAGAGGACTTTCAGAACTTCTTTAGGAAATTTCTTGTAAAGTGTAATATCCTTTGGTCTAAAAAATGCGGGGGCAACTTATGAGAGGAATTTTCACAACCTATTCTATTACATTGTGGAATTTAATGTGAACGATTTAGTCATCAAACCAAAGAAGGAGGATTATCATCTAGCATATTTGAGAAGAGTTTTCAACAGGTTTAGAAAGTAAATGCTAAAGATGAAACTACTAATGTATGCCTTTGGTATAACTAGTGGGAAATTCTTGGGTTCTGTAATTGATAAATGAGTACAAATAGACCAAAGAAAGAAAAAAGCCATTATTGATTTGGCTTTTTGAAAGACATAGAAATTGTTGAAAAGTTTCCAAGGAACGATTTTTTACTTGAGAAGATTTGTTCCAGGTTTTTTTGAGATAGCCCATCTGCTGATGGAGCTATTGTGAATGAGCACAAAGTTCGAATTGGAAGACCCATAGTAGTAAGATTTTGAAAAGAATGAGAAATTTCTCACCTCTCCTCAAACGATGATTCCACCTAAGGAAAGAGAGCCTTTCTTTCTTTATATAACCTCCACTACAAAGTTTATCGGTACTTTGTTAGCAAAGGATGTCAATGAACATGAGAGATCTGTCTACTACCTAAGTAGGAATATTCATGGCCCTAAGGAAAGATATATAATCATGGAGAGAAATTATTTAACTTTTTTCTTTGTGGCTCAAAAACTTAGGAACTATATATTATCTTTCACAATTAACATAGTGATAAGATGTGATCCAATTATATTTTTGTTCGCACTAATTATCTTGGTTAGGAGAACAACAAAGTGGTTTTTCATTCTGTCAAAATATAATCTGAAGTTCATGGTTTCTCGTGCAATCAAAAGCCAAGGTTTTACATATTTACTGGCTATTTTTCCTTCTTGTTTCTTAGAATCACCTCATGAAGATATACCTGGTGATGATTATCAAGCTAACATTTATGAGGCAGGCTTGGAAGAATGTTCCATGAAGTTTGATGGTTCATTACCTAAAGGCAAGGGATGAGATGGGGTAATTTTTTCTAGAGGAAAGGGAGGGATATCTTTATCTTAAAAGTTAGATTTCCCTTGTTCTGATAATGAAGCAGAGTATGAAACTTTGATTCCAGGGATGCTTAAAACCTTTCAAAGGGGCATTCACTCACATTACATCAAAGGAGATTCCAATTTGGTGGTCAAATAAGTGAATGGTGTATATATGTTGAAGAACCTTAACCTAGCTTCCTATAGAACAATCATACATAGGTTGATCGATCAGTTTTATGAATTCAAAGTAGAGAGACATCCAGGAATGATGAACAAACATGTTGATTCCTATGCGACGATTGCACGAAGATATCCATGCAAGGTGAGTTAATAAATGTGGTGATCCATTATAGGACTGCTCCATGTTTTGTGCTTCAAGTCTTTCCCACGGATGCTGCCTTATATTATAGATGAGCAATAAAGAAGCAACAAGAAATGAGAGATGTTTCGATGAAGTACATCAAACTAGAACAATTCTTTCTTTTTTAAGGAATCCTATATTATAAAAATTATGGCGATTGGTTGGCCATATGCTTTGGCCATGAAGAAGTTCAAAGACAATTAAAGGAAACTTATGAGAAACATTATAATACCATTGGGATTTATCTCTATATAAGAATTCAAAAAGAGGGGTATTATTATCCTACGATGAAGAAATATATAGTAGTAGAGCAACGAGATTTTGCTAAGTGTAAAATATTCTTTCAACCACTAAATATAATTTACTAGAAGATCAAACGAACAATAGAGAGCCCTATATTTATTTTTTTATAAAAAATGAAGTTATTCCAACAAAAAAAAAAAAACATGCCATAGAACTTAGAAGAGGTTCTACTTGCAAGAGGATAAGACAAATTAGCGAGGATATTTCAACTGGCCTTTACGATGCATCACAACATAGGAAGAAAAAGCGGTTCTCAAACAAGATCACAATCCTTATCACATTGGAAGAGCCAAATTATATGACCAACTTATGAAATTTAACTATTATTGGCCAATAATGGAGTAGGATTCAAACGATTGTGTTCGAATGTTCAAAACTTGCTAACTACATGGAAATCTAATCCATGCTCCATTAGTCAATTTACAATCATTGGAAATACCTTATTCATACCATACATGGGAATTTAACCTTGTGGGGATAATTAAACCTCCATCTAGGGGAAAGATATGAATTCTCTTGGCCATTGAGTGCTTTATAAAGTGGGCAGAAGTAGTTACTTTAAAGAGGGAAATAACTGGAGTGGTGGCACAATTAATTATAGAATACATAATTTGTCGTCTTGGCATTACCAAGGTCATTCTTTCATATAATGTCACTCCATCATTAATAAATAAATGATAATGATGACAAATAAATATTCAATTATACACCACAATTCAACGGTCACTTATCCCAAAGGTAGTGGTCAAGTAGAAGCTACAAACAAAACTTTGGTCAATATTTTAGCCAAAATGATGGAGGATTTTCCTGGGTCATGGGATGATAAACTGCATATGGTGCTTTGGTCATATTGAACAACTAAGAGGAAGCCAATAGGTCACACACCTTTCTCGTTGGTTTATGGAGCTGAAGCAATTCTTCTAGTGGAGTTAGAAGTACCATCTACCAGATATGCCTTACAAAGAAACATGTTACCTCAAAGTAGGCATGATCAACTGGAGTCATTATAAGAACAAAAAAATAATGCGAGGAAACACTTTCAAGTTTACACGAAGAAACTCTCCGAAGCTTATGATAACCTCGTGAAAGAAATGAAGTTTGTGGATGGAAATTTGGTGTTGAAGGCTGATTTTAATCATATTATATGAATTCCTTTGCCCAAATTTGCGACAAATTAGGAAGGACCGTATGTAGTTAGAGAAGCACATGATTTATTGTCTGATCTCAAGAATTAATGTTGATATCCCTTTCAATGTTAACAACAGTTGGTTGAAAATTTATCATGTTTGAGAATGAAACTTGTAATTTTTATTTATTACCTAGTACTTGAAGAAAAGTGAAGAAGCGAATTAGTTTGTAACATTTGTGAACTATGTGGTGAAGCAAGGAATGAAGTGCTCGCATGATATTTAAGAACAAATACTTTCTTTCTATTCCATTTTAAAATAATTACATTTAAAAAATAGGACGACTACCCATAGATACAAAGTAATGAATTCATCATAACAAAAATCCTAAGCTAGAAGCAATGAAGAAATACTCCCCATGGAAGTATATGTTGAGAAACCTTCTATTGATGCTCAAACATAGTAGGAATATTAACTTCAACCTCTGCCTTAATTTGAACACGATTTCACGCTCTCTTTTGTCATTAGTTAAAACCTCCTTCACTGCAACTACTCTTTGATCACACTTCTCAAGATTAAGGATGAGTTCTCTTAAATTTCCTTCTTTGATTTTAAGACCCTCCATAACTTTGATGTAGTTAGAAGGGAAGGCTTCTAAATAAGGGTCTTTCAGATCCCTCAACTTATTAATCTACTAAGAAAAATCATATCCATCCTTCCATAAAGATTTGAGGTTACCTATAAAGAGATTTAGCATAGATCTATATAATGAATATGGTAATATATTCTCAATATCATCTACAATGGCAGCAGTTCCTTGGAGGTCACAAGCCATTACCAATTTGTGATGTCTCGCGCAGTCAATAGTAAAATCTTTGGGCGAGAAGTCACAAGCCGATTAAATATAAAATAAACTAATAATTGAATGATATTGCTATTCTCAAACACCTATCGATAGTACTAGGCTAGCGACATGCTTGGCAAAGGAGGTTTAAAACCAGACTCACTCTTCCCAGTTTGCACATCGGTTATGGAACCATGGTCATTGTTGACGCCAAAAATTACCCATCTATGTGGACCAATAAGAAATGGACACATGTCATCCTATATGGCAATATTCATACTTTCTCGGCATAGAAGACACTTAGTTGGCTCCCGAGGAGAGTTGGTCGGCGTACCGATCGATCAATCCTAAAGAAGACGAACCATGTAGAAGATCAAAAGTCATTAGAGAAAAGTAACCAATAATCATTGAAACCTAAAAGGCCAACAGTCATATTTATTATAAATAGATGTAAATGTCTGAATATATAAAGACATTCTATCTCTTGAACTCCCATCACTATAAATACAGCCCCTCCCTTAGCTAAAGGGGAAACTAACTAATTCATCCTTATCAAATAATTCATTTTATCTCTCTACACATCTCTCTCTCTCTCTCTCTCTCTCTCTCTCTCTCTCTCTCTCTCTCTATCAAGACATGAGGATAATTCAATCATTCTCATCACATTGGATTGTGCTATTATAAACCCCTGGGAATAAAATAACAGTGGACGTAGGCTTTCTTCATTTGTCGAACCACTTTAAAAACCTTTGTCTCTTATGTGTTTGATATGATCACCACTTCATCTTCAATCAACATCTTAATACCTTCATTTTATATGTTGTTGATGCCTATAAGATAAAATGGATGCTATTTCTAGTCATTAACAGATTTGCACCGTCTCTGGGAAGAGACTTAAAAAATCTTTCCATTCTTATTAGAAAATATGAAGATCATCATCATAAGCTAAGTTTTCTCTATCCCTTCTCATAATCAATTATATGTTATATATACATCTTTTGATTTAATCATCTGCAGTAGATAGGCCTTGCGATTCAATCATGATTTTATAATCACAAAACACTTGGATCAATTTTTATTTCGTAATATGCAAAATAGTGGATTTTAGAATCATAGTTTTTAATTTGATTCCCAATTCTAAACTTATAGCAAAGAATAAACATTCAGAACGATTACATATTTTTCATAGACACATCCTTTCATTTTCTTGTGTTGATAAAGTATACGTCTTCAGTGACACTTAAAATTTTCATGATAATTTTTCATCATACCTTTCTATCTATAGTCTGAGATGGATGAGATAAACATCAAATAATTTTTCTATCACTATAAACATCTTTTTGTATGATCATATATGTTTTTGATTCACTTGGAGATCCGATCTTGATTTGAAGCCTTCATCAAAATATATATATGGGTAAAGATAAATCCATTCAGAAATCCAAACAGATATATTTACTAGATTAGATCAGAAATTTTAATTCCCATATATAAGATTTTTGACAGAAAATAAAACATCTAAAACGGTTCTCTATTTGAAGAGATGAGAACCACACCGTTTCTTTCATTATAAAACACTATATAAATTTTACTCATTCATCAATCTGCTGTGTCAATTATATATAATTTTTGTTGTTGATTTTGCGATGGATTTTGTAATAAAAAGTCTTAAGTGATTCCTTGAATGTTAGAGGGAACCGCCTATGAAAAGTAAAAAGTGATATAAGTCAAGATAACTTTCTCTCTCGTGATTTAGATTTGCCACAATGGGAAATTAAGAAGTCAGAAAGACATTTTCTCTCTCCTGCTTATCAGAAGAAACCACCTCAAATTGAGCCTTTGGGTACAAAATTGAGATCGAAATTTCTCCATAATCAGTCAGACCCATCTTGATATCAAGTAACACCAGGTTCACATAAAATGGAGGCATCTAACAACCTGATGGTGATTGTTGGTGATTGTTCCCCAGTAGACCTACGAATATCATCCATTTGATGGACAGTACTCATAAACCCAGGAAGAACAAACTGTATTCGGTTGGTAGATGAAAAGAACGAGAATTATAAGAAAAATATTTCTGATAAAAAATCCGACAAACATGGTCACTACAAGTCTTTCTACACAAGTCGACGGAACCTACCATAGGTCTTCTATCGCTTAGGTGGTCGGTACCATTGTATTACAACATTCAGAGTTTTGCTTGCACTTGGTCGTCGGCGTGTTTAAGATATTAGAGTTCTCTTAACATTTGTGTAGATTGGGTGATGCCCGACTATTTATTACTGATCTATTACTATTCGGCTGTAACCCCGACCATCTATTAATTGTCAACATCAACTATTATTCCTCTATTTTGGTCAAATTCAAGCAAGACGAATAGGATAATAGGTCGGGACTTCCTATAACTGGTCGGCAATTTCACCAGACCATTGTTGTTGGTCGGTGGTAAGCTGTGAAGATCCATTAGCAACATTTGAGTAGATCGACAACACCTATTCATGTTCGGAAGATCCTATATGATTGGTCGGTGGCTTTTGCAAAATAAGAACATCTGGTCAACATTCACTTTTGACAACACATAAATAGTTGGTCGACGACATAAAAGGCCACAGTTGGATGGTGACAAGTTTTAGACAAAATAAAAGCTTCCCGTTGATATTTACTTGGTCGACGACATGTATAGAATCTAAACTAAGGCTTTCCAACATCCCAACACTAACACGATGTTGGTCTGCTATATCTTCAGGTCAGCGGTGGTTATCACCTTTTGACGACAAATAATGGAACGGAGGAGTGGCAAGTTTGTTTGCCAATTATTAATTTTGACAAAGTCAAAATCATTACCGCGGCTCCCTACTATTTCTTAATTCACACTTCTCAAATAAAATAATTTTTTTAAAGCTAAATAAAATATACCCCAAAGTATCTTAGAATAAATTTTTTGAACCAACTTATATTTGGTCTTTTGCTTAAGATTAAAATGTCTAGCATATTTGATAAGAATTTTCTCACATGACACACGAAGTCGGCATAACATATTATTTCATGTTTTGATATTTTTATTGCCCGAGCAAATACATATCATATATTATTTGGCTGAATAATTATGCTAATGATAATCTCTATGTGATTCAGCCTCAATAGGTGTTTGGGAAATTTATTGAATTCCATAGGTACAAGATTTAGTGCCGACGAATGCTCGGAAACAATCTTAAGCTCTTGGAAAATATTACTATTACTCGACATTACGAAATTTTGCCTCAGAGAGGCACTATTGATTTTATTATTGCTTTGATATATGCTCAAGCACGAATCATTCTCTATATTCATTCTATATTCATCTCAGCATGGATCTCGACAAAATATTTATTATCATATAATTAGATCTAGGAGATCTGCATCAATCATTATATTTTATCACCAACAAACTGTTGGTCGGCATCAACAACCACCAACAAACTGTTGGTCGACATCACCAATCACCAACAAAATGTTGGTTGACATCAACAACCACCAACAAAATGTTGGTCGGTATCAATAAATACACCAACAAAGTTGGTCGTGGACATATAAGAAGACAAGAAATGCAAAATTATAAGTCCAAAATGCCTGGTTAATGAAGACTCGAATGAATAATTTTCATCTAAACCTGGATAAAAGATGGACAAATGTTCCACTCATGCCTGGGAACCAAGGTAACTAATGCAATTACCTAAAAGTTTAGGTACATTAGTAGAACCATGGTAATGCATTGGTAATGGGTACGATATTTAGGATAATCCTAAGGGTATCAATAGAACCGGTGAAAAACTACATATTGACAAATCTTCGATCCAAAATTAGGGGTTGACAAATCGTCAATCCATTAATATTCAGATATTGACAGAAGGTGATCCATCCACATACAAGGATTGACAAGATAAGTTGATCAAATTTCATTCATTCATTTAAATAATTACATATTGAATCATGCTTGTTACTAACAATGCAGGATCAATCGATTCCCTCACTTATTATATATTATTATCTAGATTTCTCATTAAGCCCGGCAGATGGTTGTCACTCTTATTATTTATTATCTGGACTTCTCATTAAGCCCGGCAGATGGTTGGCACTCTAATTATTTATCTGTATTTCTCATTAAGCCCCGATAAATGATCGGTGCTCTTATTGTCTATATGGATTTCTCACTAGCATGGATATTCGATGCAAATTATATATTATGCTCAATCATGCTCATTATTAGATCATTCAATTTTTTTGCAACTAAGTCCGAACGAATGCTCGGGCATCATTATTATTACTGGGGGCTCCACATGCCAAAACAGTTCAATAACAACCTGAAATTAGGTTGAATCAAGTGCAAAATGCATTAACAGCTCAAAATCGAGTTGAATGCAGAAGACATTCCAAATGGATTAACTAAATTACCTCATCGGTAAGATCATCAACTAAAAACTTCTATGGTTACATCAAGACCGTATGGAAACACAAACATGCAAATCTCTTGGGAAGTCATTTCAGGGTACATTTCCTCGACCTTATCTTTTCTAGAAAGACCAACATACTTTAAGGCCAAGAAAGTATTCAGAGCTCATATTCCACACTTGGGAGCTTTTACTACATAATTAATTATTCATTCAGTATGATAACATCACGCAGTATCAGCCGAGCATCTGATTCCACTCCAAATCATAATAGAATAAGAAAGATCATTAGCCAATCATCATCCAGGAGTTATTGTTCACATGTTATTGAGGATCAAGAGTTACATTCTTCGTATACATCATTGGGATCTTTACTACTACTGTCCCGACCAACGCTAAAGAAGAAGTTGTACTTATATGTAAATGTTTCAGAGTCCGTTACTAGCTTGGCAGTAATCAGATTGAAGAATTGGGTTCAAAAGCTAACATGTTACATCAGCAAAGCCTTCAGAGGAAAAGAAATCAAAAAAATCAAAGACATCGACCAACCCACTTGAAGATTATGATAAGTCACATGCTGCAAACTATGACATTGCTGCATCCAAATTCCCAGGGGTGATACATAGCACACGTTTGCCTATCGAGAAGAGTTCCTCAAAAGAAAGATTAGCTCTAACGCAACCATCGATCAACCTTCATCATCCATTATCCAGGAGATAGCCCACTAATATGTTGAACAAATAAAAAAGGTAGATCAATAATCTCATTATGCAAAAGCACCGAGCAACATTTCAGAATAAATACTCTATTCTCTCAGTACACCATCAAGCATGGAGCATTGGGGTTTCTGTTGACGCTAAAATTACCCATATTCGTAGACCAATAAGAAATGGAGACATGTCATACTACATGGAAATATTCATACTTGATCGACATAGAACACACTTGGTCAGCTCCCGAGGAGAGTTGGTCGGTACCTGAGGAGAGTTAGTCGGCGTACCGATCGACCAAACCTAAATAAGACGAACCATGAAGAAGGTCAAAAGTCATTAGAGAAGAGCAACCAACAATCATTGAACCCTAGAAGGCCAACAGTCATATTTATTGTAAATAGATGTAAATGTCTAAATATATAAATACATTCTATCTCTTGGACTCCCATCATTAGAAATATAGCCCCTCCATTATCTAAAAGGGAAACTAACTAAGTCATCCTTAGCAAAAAATTCATTCTATCTCTCTACACATCTCTCCATCTCTCTCTCAAGACATGAGGATAATTCCATCATTGTCATCACATTGTATTGTGCTATTGTAAACCCCTGGGAATAAAATAATCATGGACGTAGGCTTTTTTCAACATTTGAACCACTTTAAAAACCTTTGTATCTTATGTGTTTGATATGATCACTTCTTCATTTCAATCATCATATTCATACCTTCATTTTATCTTCATCATGGGAGGAAGAGTGAAATTGAGTTGGAATAACGAGATTCATCTCAACGAAAGGCACATTGAGAGAAGGTGGCTCGAGAGGCCTACTCTCTATAAAAAACTACAAGAATAGTTGAAACATAAGGATTAACAAAAACCTTAGCACAATTGGTGCTGAGTCACCAAGAAGGTGTACCTAGACTTTTGAGAAAAAACCTTAGTAGTAAGCTACTAAATTGACTTACAAAGTGTAAATTGTTTTGGAGAAAGCTTAGGAGTAAGCTACTAAGTTGAATTGCAAAGTGTAAATTTTGAGAAAAACATTTTTTGTAAGATATTAAGTTTAGTTACATAGTGTAAATTACTTTAGAGAAAAGTTAGTAGTAATCTATAATGTTGACTTACAAAGTGTAAGTTGTTTTAGAGAAACCTTATTAGTAAGCTACTAAGTTGACTTACAAAGTGTAAATTTTGAGAGAAATAGTAGTAGTAATATACTAAGTTGAGTTAGAAAGTATAGATTTTGATAAAACCCTTAGTAGTAAGCTACTAAGTTGACTGATAAAGTGTAAATTATTTTAGACAAACCATAGTAGTAAGCTACTAAGTTGGCTTACAAAGTGTAAATTTTTGACAAGTAACCTTAGTAGTAAGCTACTAAGTTGACTTACATAGTATAAATTTTGAGAAAAAATTTAGAAATAATTGAGCTAAGTCATGAACATGTTTATAAAGAGTTACCTCATCTAAAGAAGGAGGACAAACAACTTCCCTTGAAGATTGAACTGGTGTATTACCAGAAAAACTTGAGGTTCCACTACTACACCAAGGGGAACTAAAGATGGATTAACCTTAACTGAGGGAGCTGGTGAGTCTCTTTCTTTACTCCTGACAGGCTGAAAAACCACAAACTGAAGGATGTAATAAAAGCTTTGCTACAAAAAACTGCAAAGAATAACATTGTGTTCTAAAAAGGCAATTACCTTAACAATGGTCTCATAAAAAAGAGGAAGCTTATAAAGAGAAAGCGCTACTGTGGCTAGCACACTCACCTATCATTACAACATTGAGATAAGTATTGATAATGCAACATATTAGATGATGTGATAATAGCAATAATGATGACCTATTCCAAACCTACCTCGATTGAATAAACTTGAGGAGACATACTAAGAGGAAACTCCACAAAAGTTAAAGGTATTTAAGGAATGGAAGGATTAAAGTTGTACTTAGATTTACCACTGGACCTTAAGTTAGAGGTATTTTTTGATCTTCCGCAGTGACACACTCAGAAAGAGACCTCCTAGAGTATGTACGCACATCCATTAGAGAATGGGGCATTGAAGGCGCAGCGGAAGTGTCTTAAGTGATTGTATAATTTTTCTTTGGAGGGTGGGATGTCATCAATATCTACAATTATCATGGAAGATAAAGGAGGATCTTGAAAAATAAGAACCAATAAAATATTGTACAATATACTTCTTCTTTAAAATAAACCAGTCCAACAGTTAATAGACTTACTGATTCGGCTGGAAAAGATTGCTCAGGAAATACATCACATGTGGAAAGAGATTCCATGACATCATATGGTTTATCATCTATAGGATGATTATAGGAACCATGGGGAGAAGGGTTCAATTTAAGGAGGCACAACAATTTGGGAACCTTCCTCCATTGAAACTTCTTAGAAACTTGTTTTAGATAGACCTAAGAAACAATGAAATGATCATCAGGGTTATATCTTTCTAAACAAGCTAAAATGTCATCCACACTTACTGGAGTGGGATTTATACTAGACAATGGAGAAAAGATAGCTCCCGTTACATGCACCTTTTTAATAAGATCTAGATTTTTTTTCTGGGGGGGGGGGGGGGGGGGGAGGGGGGGCAACAACGTATAAGGGTATGCCAACCACTTAAGAGGAATATCTAGTTACTTTAGATTTCTTAGAAGATTTGTACTTCATGAAACCTACAACTATTTGAACATTTATCTTTAAAACAATTCCCCCTTTCTAGGCTTTATTTCCTTTCTTTGCCACCTTACAAATCTCTTTAATTGGGGGCAAAGGGGAAAACTCAATAGTTAGGTTGAGGTTGGTGGTTTACAGTTAAAAATCGAAAGAAATAATATATTTATTCCTGAGACCAAGCTCATTAGGCCCAAAACATTACATAATGGGATAAATGGGCTAAGTACTTTCAAAAGTATCAAATCGTCTGATCTAGAAAAACCCAAAATGGCAAAGACATCTCATGAAAAATTCACCATACCTTTGACTAGAAGGAGCAACCATCTTTCCATTAATCTCTGCGCACAGAGAAAGTATATTTCGATGTGAGAAGTAAAGTCATCTGGTAGATACGGAATCATAAACTCTGTTATTTTGACAAAGGAAATAGGAACTCCTTGGTCAAAGATAAATTGCATCCCATAATAGTGGGGATGACGGTTGGGTGTAAGTAAAAGAACCATAACAAACGAAGGATCATCACTTGTAAATGCTTAAAAGTGATTGAATGGAACATATAATATTTATTCTTAAAGAATGAATATGTTTTGGCATGCATTTCCTCGGTGTAAGGCACGACGATAAAATCACTACGGATATCTATCAAGGGAAGAAAATCCTTCTTGCTGTACTTGTGATTTCAACACAATAATTAAGGGAATCTGACTGGGAACTTACTCATTAGGATTTCCCCTAAGAAATCTTAAGGAACATACTATAAAGGAACCCCATAAGAATAATTATGTTTCTAAAGTTGGAGATATCATATCTTACAACAAAACGGTCCATGTCAAAACAAGTTCAATCCAACCAAGTGTATAAAGAGACAAACTTTATAGTATCTAGAGGAATGTTAAATCAATAAGCCAATATTACTGTAAAATTGGTTAATTACCTATGTGGTTGATCACTAGGTTTACCAGGAAGGATGAAATGAGAGAGAATGCATAAAAGATGGGCATATAACTCAAAGGGGTGATCTTTTTCGGACCAAATGACATGTTAGGTATCACTCCCTTCACCTTATGCTCCTTCATCAATTTCAGTGGAGCTATCTAAAAATACTCGATAAATTGAGTTAAAGATTCCTTAGAGAAATCACCTATGCACTCACGATGAAGTTTTTTTAGCTTCGTTTGAGCTTTAGCTTCATCGTTATCTATAGGTTGACCATCGTGTGGAAGGGAATAAAAGGGCTCTATCGCCATCATCTCACACACCTCCTCTAAAGTGATTATGAACTCACTCAAGCTTCTATGAAAGTGTGAAACAAAAAATTTCATCAAGAAATCACCAGGTGGAGCGCAGAATTATTTTTGTAAAGGGTAAGATCCCCAAACCAATAAGAAGCATTTAAAAGGCCTACTTTGAGAAGGTCATCCTCACACTTCTAGTAAATGTAAGTTTTCCATGTAGCGAAACCTTCAGGTGAATGACCTTATACTTCGAACTCAATGTTGGAGTAGGGAAAATCCTCCCCATCTAAAAGAAACCTCAAAATAACATAATCGATTAGATTACCTCCCTCGGACTGACTCATTGGTTTGATGGCTATAAGAAAAAGTCTATTTAACCCTTTCAAATTTAGAGGGAAATCCCAAACTTCCTCCAAAAATTTATCTCCTTCTCAAAATAATGGAGTGCGATGATGTCGATTAAAAATATCCCCCCCTTGATAACTCAAACGACGGAACCCTCATCAAAAAGCTCAGCAGCTTTGTTCGATGACACCATTATCGTAAAAAGGAGACCATACATAGAGTAAAGGATGTGAAAATTTTGGAGAAGGTGATGAAAACATGTTACGATTGCTAAATAGTGAATAAACCAATGAAGATTTGTTCCAAAAGTAATTTTTACGAAGTGATAATGGAAGTAAAGAGTCAGAAAATTTTAAAGAGAAGAAAGGGAAAATATTTTATAGGGTTTTTAAATTGACTAGCCACTAATTTTCTTTTAATGGTTTATAAAAGTAGGAGACCAATGGAATATGGGTGGAAAGATAATGGTTACACAAACCGATGTCTCAGAGATCATATTAAGGCTATACATTGTAATAGGTGATGAAAATGTCAGGATTAGTGATCTTGGAATTTAATGCAAAGATATACCAACGATTATATTTGCATGTGTGAAGTACATGTAGAAAGAAATGGTCACATGTACAAACACGATTCTTTGGTTTGAAATGATTCGGCAAAAGGTTCTTAAGTTTGAGTTTAATCGCATAAAGGATTCAAGATGGAGAGGTTGTGAATAATGTATAGTTAAGATATGAGTCAATTCGATTTGCCTAGCCGAAGTTTCTCGAAGTCACCTATTATTTGTATGAGGTGTTTCGTACAAAAACTTATTATTTACATACCAATTTTCTCTACGAGGGGGCAAATGTAGGAGGGGATTCTTCGTATAACTTCTTTCTCAGAGATAAGTTACATAAAAAAGGAAAAAAGGAGTTCTTTTAAGGTTAACCAGAGCGCTTGAAAGATCTTCTTCCATTTCAAAGAAGCTCAAGGAAGAACCAAAGAAGCTGAAATTTAAGGTTCCTAAAGAAACTTCTCTTTAGGACATAGAGACTAAAACAACTCCACATGATCCAGCAGACTCTAAAATAGCTCATTCAAGGGAGCATGTTGCGAAAAGACACAAGCTTGCATGACCAACGATGCTTAAAAGCTGTGAAAATACACTGATGCAAAAAGAATTATCTGACATAAAGGAATATTCCTTTTACACATGATCCCTTACTAATAGAATTTATTTAATGTATTAGGCAGTAGGTTCTTTTTCAGAATAATAACTTTCTCTATGTTTTAAGATAACTTTATACCCCACTTAATGGTTTTGTCCCCCATTACATAGTTGATGGTGGTTTACGAGTAAAAGCATCCAAAAAGGAGGAAAAAGGGGTTCATGGTTGCACAAAATGGAGACAAACTATATATAGGTTACTTCATTTTATTGAATAGAGAAAACTGAGGTTAGATAAGAAAGACAACAATGTTCAAATCGAAATCATACACACAGAGAAGCGATATTTCAGAATAGACTTTAAGAGACATAAAGAGATTCCATGAGAATTTCAAACATCTTAAGCACTTAAAGAGGTGAATTTTTATTGAGATTTTAGCATTTGTAAACATTCATTTCCATTCTAAGTGAAATAAAACTCTAGTTCCCGTGGACGTAGCCCAAGTTAGGAAAACCAAGTTATTTATTGTGTTCCTTATAAGTTGATAACCTCTCCTAAGTATATTTTCACCTAATTATTGAGTTTGTTTATCATCACTCTTGCAAAGCATATTTTCACATTACCATCTGCAAGGGTTATACCTCGGTTTTATTATAAACACCCATGTAGCAAGAATAATTACCGCTTACTCTTCTTACCCAAAGAGTAGTACTCTTTTATAAGTAGTGTCCACCTTCACCCAGTCACAATAGAGGACGATTTCTTTGAAATTTAAGTAAGCTTGTTACAATATTTGTTAGAGAATCCCATAATGGGTTAGGAACTTTTCCTTCGGATTTTTATTTCTTTTGCTATTCACATAAGATGTGAAAGCATACATTGAAATTTTGTTATTTTTCGTCAATATTTTTTCCTCTCATGGGTATGTGACGAAATCAAAATCGTTGGAACATAATTTTTAAACTCTTTCACATGAATATTGGAACATTTGGCTAGGCGTCAAGTCTCCAAGAGACATCACATCTATTTAAAAGTTGCATTTATTAGTGGATTTATATCAGGGCATGTTTTACAACACATACATAAGCAACCGCAATAAAAGAGGTGAAAAATACCTCTTTTGATTCTCATGCCCTGGAATCATTCATTGAATCCATTGAACCTTTTCACTTATGATTTCTGGAAATTTTGCTCTCATATTTCCTATACATGTTCATGAAATTATAGAATTTGTGTGGTAGTATAGATAATAAAAATAATAAAGAAAAACTATGTTATATATGTAGGTACTTACTCTCTCCAATCTTTATCTTCATTTTATGATTTGAAGACATAATGAGCTAATTGCTCTTATTACAGATGGGTGGGTTTCAACTCTTAAGGGTTTTGAAAAGGAAATTCATACTTTAATTCATTAGGTCATTTGACCATTTGTTCACCATGAGGATTAAACCTCCTAACCTCTTGTTTCAACATATGTTCTCGAGCGTATAGCAATGATTCTTCTGTTATGTATTATTTCGTAATTGATCCTACAATATACCATCTATTCTTGATGTAATATTTGAAGGTTTTCGTTAAGCGCTCAAAAGGAGGCATCCAACGATGCCCGACAGATCAACAAAAGAAATACTCAACATATAAATGGCCAAGGAGGTGGATGTTTATATAAAAGAATGATGGAAGACAATATTTTTTTAAGACACGAGTTTCCTCGAGTAAATTTACATTCGGATCTGTATTGTGATTCATGTTTACTACTTTTGCAGACAATAAGGTGAAGCACAAACTAATCTGCATAATTTCCATGTGTAAATCTTTGTTCTTAGAAAATCAATGCCTAAACAACAGAGGGATAAATTGAATGAGGACGTGCTAGTCGTGAGACTTGCACTGTTTTAGGTAATTTGTTTGGTAGTTTACAACCCTATGAAAATTACCAAAATAACTAGTCAGAGTCTTCAAATTGAAAAATGTGGTTAGGAATATCTTTTTATCACTAGTAGTCAAAGTGAAAGAACACACGTGAATTGAATTTTTACCTATTGTAAGATCATTTTAACCACATTTAAAAAAAAATCATCTCCTATAGATTACGACACGCTTTCTCCCCATCTTTTGAACTTACTCCCCAAAGTCACAGACTTAACATTTCCTTAATTTGATAATAGAAAGTTGAACATGTTGCATCATATGATCGTTATAAATAGATAAAAAAGTTAGACTTGTCATTCCTAAAAGGGTAATTATTCAACTGAAATCTATGATGACCCACATAATTTATCTTACCACTATGATATAGAAAAGTGTAATCAGTTTCTTTCCCATTGATGAGACATCAGTAATAATCATGAACTTGCAAAGAAAA
Source organism: Sambucus nigra (assembly GCA_949130495.1). Taxonomy (NCBI): domain Eukaryota; kingdom Viridiplantae; phylum Streptophyta; class Magnoliopsida; order Dipsacales; family Adoxaceae; genus Sambucus; species Sambucus nigra. The sequence goes on from OX422208.1 coordinate 127,896,867, forward strand.
GAAATCATGGATCACCCATAACACCATTGCTTTGAGGTTGAACTCTTCACCTGTATGAGCATCAAACTCTCTCATGCCTTCATCACATAATGCTTTACTTTCTTCAATTAAAGGGTTTAAGAAAATATCATTGTCATCCCCAGGAGCCTTTGGCCTAGGTATAGAAATGACAATGATCTGAAGTCTTATCTCATGCGCAGTGTTGGAGGGAGACCTAAAGGCGTCAAGAGAAGTTGACAATAACTCTCATTAGTGCTAAAATTACTGAATCGATCAAACCTGATAATTAATAAAGCAAGATGAACATTGAGCAGTTCCTTGCACATTTAGGGCATCATGCATTTGAATGTAGCCTTATGATTGGATCAACGGGATGACGACTGAGATTCTCACCCACCTTGGCTCGAGCGTGTCATCTCATAGACTCCTCTATCCATAGTACAATGAAAAATATTTTCAACCGTGGATCAAGTGGAGTATACTTCAATACTTTTTATAGAACTTATGAGCACTTGATAAAATTTTAGGTTTTATCTTTTCCACTCTCATAAATCGTATATCTTGGCTCATTGCATAAAAAAAGTTGTCCTAAAGTTTGGGTTCTTTACGATACAATATGCAATTATGCCTTAATGCATTTGGCCTTCCTCGGGGCTTTTCAACCGTCGTCAATTGGGGTGATGTATATAAATAGAGATGCTAACCTAATTTTCAAAAAACATGCAAAATAAATGTTGCCGCCTCGAGAGAATGACATTAAAGACAAACAGATGCTGCAAAACCAATTAGTTCAAGGATTCTCAGATTTTACCAGAAAGGCCTACATAGACTTAAAAAGGTATCAAAGTCCACGTAGTTCACATGGAACACATGGGTGGGGTTTATCCCATAAATCCAACCGGGGACTTTATTATGTGTGTGTGTGGAAAAATGATGTTTTAATGTGAGAAAATATTGTGGGAAATCCCCGTTTGGAGTTTACAAGCAAACCCTATTTTTCTTATTTTTGTTTTTTTATAGAAATATAGTATGTGCAATACTACTAATCAAAAGTTGGATGTTCATATGTGTGATCTAATAAAGATGAAATGCTAAATTAAGAATTAAATAACTAATGCAAAAATAAGAGAATTTAAAGGGAGTTTGAAAGGTTTGGACCTTCTTTGGAATCTTTAAGACTGATCTTGATTATTGAAGGGTTACTCTTGCAAGTGGATGAATGTGGTTGGAGGAGAGGGAATGGAATTTGATAAATTGGGTAAGGAAAGGATGGAAATGTAATGTGGGGGAGATGTTTCAATATGAAACCCACACTGACTTTGAGAGAATGTTGCTGAGATCACTGAGATGGATGTTTCTCGGGTTTCTTTCGAAGTGAGCTCATGCTCCATTTATATAGTGTCAAGGGGGTTCTAATTGACATTGTCCTCAACATACCTATCGGTACGCAACCCCAGACACAACTGATTGGTGGGAAAATAGGTTTTTCATTCGACAGTCTTAAGCAGATTTATCAAACAAATGATCATAAAATTCAATATGTAAGTCCGAATTGCACAAGGGATGAATCGTTGGAAAGCGTGTTTAGATCCATTTAAGAATCCAGTGGGCTGCACCTGGGTTAGGGATTTAATTGTGATCAAATGCGGCTCGAAAGTTCTCGATGATCTTTCAAATAAGAGGAAAATGAATCATTCATTCGAATTGTAAAACTAATTCGTTCATGAGGAAGACCGTTACAAAGTTTATTCAGGGCTCTTCGATATTCCAAAGAGGTTATTTCAGCTCAGGGAGTTGACCTGGTTCAAACAGGACCCAAAATTGCCCGATGACCTTTATGAGTAAAATGGGTTATTCATCCGTACCATAAGGCTAATTCGATAGTAAAATGAATCATTCATCTGAATCGTAAGGCCGATTCATGCTTGGGGTGGACCGATAAAAAGTCTATTCAGATCTCTTTGAATATTCATTGAGCTTATACTCAGGTGAGAGAGTTGACCAGTAGTCAAACGGGGCTTAGGAGAACCCGGTGGCCTTTAGATATGTACTCGAAGTATAACCTATGGTTTATAGTGAGGGAAGAAGTTTTAAGGACCTAAAGAGATGCTTAGGAGGGTAGAATGCGGTGTCTATAGAGCACCTCAATGGTTGATCTTTATACAAGTGAAGGTTGTCGAATAGACACCACATGGTTGTTGGGAAATAGATTAATTTTGTAGACCAAAGGGACGAGGATGACCAGTTTAGAGGGTTGAGATCGATTATGAGGACTTATGGTTATGGTAGGGATGATAAATTTTGTGAGTCGAAGTCAATTTTGAGGACCTAAAATTATAGAGACCGTTTCTGCGAATCGAGGCCAATTCTGAGAGCCAAGGACAATTCTGAGTACCTAAATTTATGATGACCGATTCTGAGGGCAGAGGTCATTTTTGAGGATGTAAATTGGTGATGACCGATTCTACATCTCGAGGTTAATTGTGAGGGACCTAAAGTTATAGAGATCAATTCTACAGGTCGAGGTCAATTTTGATGGCCTAAAGTTAAAGAGATCGATTCTGTGTGCCGAGGTCATTTTTGAGGACCTAAAGTTGTAGGGACCAATTATGCGGGCCGAAGTTAATTCTGAGGACCTAAAGTGGTGACAACTAATTCTGCTGGTAGAGGTATATTATGAGGACTTAAAGTGGTGACAACTAATTTTGAGGTTCGAGGTCAAATATGGGGACCTAAAGTTATAGAGACCGATTATGCTGCTTGAGGTCAATTTTGAGGACCTAAAGTTGTAGGTACCAAGTTTGTGAGTCGAGATCAATTCTGAGGACCTAAACTTGTGACGACCAATTTTGAGGCCCGAGGTTAATTCTGAGGACCTAAAGTTGTAATGACCGATTCTACGGGTCTAGGTCAATTTTTAGGACCTAAGGTGGTAACGATCAATTTTGACAGTCGAGGCCAAATCTAAGGACCTAAAGGGGTGATAACCAATTCTGTGGGTCGATGTCAATTCCGAGGACGTAAAGTGGTGACGATCGATTCTGTGGGTCGAGGTTATTTCTACAGACCAAAATTGGTGACGACTAATTCTATGGGTCGAGATCAATTCTGCATACCTAAAGTGGTGATGACAAATTCTATGGGTTGATGTCATTTCTAATCAACTGTAACACCCCGCCTAATTAAATACGGGGTGGCCAGTCCCATACCAAATTAAAACAGAATATATAGTTGGGTCATTCTTAGCATCACTGTCGAAAACATTTACAACTCACCCAAAACTCAATTAAGCTGGTGTTAAAAACTTTCCAAATTTTAATTTAACAAAATCCATTTCCAGTTTAAGAATAACACAACACATTTATTCTACAACACAGATAACACAATAAATAACTTAAAAGAATTTAAGTTCAACTGGAATAAACATTCCCAAATAATATAAATCCTTTACAATAATCCCAACAATGTTAAATGTATTAAAAAGACACCAATACAATAGTTTTTAACTCCGACAGAAAATGATAACTGAAATCCTTTGGGCGACATGCCCTATGTAAGAATACTGTGAATCAAAAAGATGACAAGCGTCTAAGTAAAACCTCCATAGCTCCATAGCTCGTCAAAATCAACATGGTTGGCGTCCCTGTTGCTGGACACATGATATAGAGATACAATAGAAGAGAAAATATGCAAGGAAACGGGTCAGAGCCCGAATGTGTAGATTATTTTTAAAACAACAAGTATTTAACAAGTGCAATAAAGCATTTATTATGTACATGTTAGATCCAACTCTCACTTGCAATTCTCACCTCTCAACTAGAGTGCACTTAACGTTTCCTATTAACCTCCTAGTTAATGGTTCCTCTTTCTAATCTCCATATTCTAATTCCATTCCCATATCATAATGCCCGTATGTCCCATACCATACGCCACATTATTATTCATTTACATTTCTCCTTTATATGATTAGTTTCTCATTAACATGAATCATTACTCATTAATATCAATCGTTTCTCATTAACATGAGTGAAGCTTTTCAATTCTATAAGCATAAACATTCATTCACTTAGTTCCATTATCTTTCTCTATTCACCGTTATCTACAATTATCACCGTAGATAGATTTAACCATAATATATTCATGTAACCATTTAATCCATTATATATATATTCATATATAATACGGCACCACGAGTCACAGCCGTGGTGCAATGCATTACTCTGCTATCATGTCCCATCATCGCAGATCGCCGAATAGGGGACTAAAGGTTCGGTAAGATTCCACGAACCACAAACAACAACAAATTGGAGGCGAACATAGTTCTCGTATCCATGGGTCACGCACATACCTACGTACACACAGTCAGCGGACTTATCAACTCCCCGATAAGTCTTTCATAGACCTATGTTCTCGAGCGACAAATCAAAGATCCCATGGATTCATCAGGATATGATTGCCCTCACGCGCAAACCTCCCACCGATAGCAAGTAAGCTAGGTATGTCATACACATAAATCATCAATCAATCAAATAGGTATTATCATACCTATAATATAATATCAATAAGGTAATTATCACAACCCTAAGATATTTCCCATACGTAGCATTATATCTCTTTTAAATTCCACGTATTAAAATATCATATCTTTATTTAATTATCCTCGCATCATATAACATCTCTCCACTACCGACGTCGTTAAGGTTCATGCGCGGAGCGTCTCGCAAAGCGAAATCCAAACAAGGAACCCCTCCAATACACTACTACTTAACTTTGTCGATCGAGGAGGTCCGAAAACATCAACTATGCGATTGAGATAACCTCATACCCTCTTTCAATCAAATGTGTTCTAAACTCCCATCTCACAAGATTCAAATAGGATTTTCCTCATCTTATATTCAGTAAGAAATCAATAATATCCTACTGGTCCATAACATTATTTCTCCCGAACTACTACAAGTTTAGTTCTCCTTTTAATTAAAGTTTAAATCGATAGTTTCAAGTCTCTTATAAACACATCTTCTTTCACTTTGGATTAAACCCTCTTGTAAGCTTAAGGATACCCAGGTGTTATATTCAATCACCCCTACTGGTCCTATCTTTAATCCTCATACATCTCCATTTAGAATTTAACAAATGAATCTATCAACCGAAATTCCGTTCGATATAATTTTCATCATTTTAATCACTTGAATCCAAATCACAATTTATTCAAATCTTATCAAGGGTTTACTGATATTTTCTAAGTCCCATAATCTCCAAATAATAATCACCAAAGATCCACAAAAGTTTTGGGATAAGAATCAACGTTTAAAAAGAAACAACTTTACATAATCTGGGGAGGTCGATCGATCGAAGGTAGGGGTCGATCGATCGATCACTCAGGTCACAGCCTGGTTTTTCTGCATTTCAGCAACTACGGGTTTCACCATTTTTACTCATTCAAACCTTCATATTAACCTCCAAAATAACTTATAATCCTTACTACATGATATATTAACATATATGAACGATTTCAAATACTCTAAACATCCTAGAATCATCAAGGGATTGGATTAAAAAGCATGTTTATCTCCTTATTTCCAGAAATTATTAACATATCATCTTCAAGAACACATCAATGGTTTTCATAATTTCTTCAACAGATTCATGACTATTTCGTGGATTAATATCATCCTAAAACATGAGTTAAATTCCTATATCATTTCAGTTTTCCAGAAATCCATTTAATACTCCATTATTTCTTCGAAACAATAATAATCTTCTCTTTTCATATTATTCTAACATGGACAATATACAAACTTAAATTGCCATTAACAAACACTTGCCTTTCTTGTAGGTCTGATCCTTTGGTGTAGTATATCTCAGTTGGTTGTCCCTTCTCCGGTCAAACTCCGGTGGTGGTTGGTGGTGGTGAACCTTGGTTCTTGTTCTTCTCCTTACCAAGTTGGCTTTTCCCTTCCCAAGCACTCTTACACTCTCTCTAGGAAGATGGCTGCTCTAATTTGTGAAGAGGAGATGAATAACCCCATACACTTAATCTACCAATACTTATAATAGTACCAAATCCGAAATCACTATTCATCCCCCCTAGAAAAATGACCAAAATGCCCTTTCGAGTTGTCTATTCATTTCCAAATGACCCGAGACTCAAAATAAACATCCAAATAGTCTTTTCTGACTATTTCGAACCTTTCGGACGCAACGACGCAGTCAAAATGACTGTTAGATCGATAGAAAGTAAATTTCCCTTTTAATTTAATAAACTAGTCCCGACACGTCCCATACCGCGTCTGACTAAAAATATAAATTACCGAATTTATATCGTACAGTCATATCAATGACATCACATTCATATATTACCTAAATATCTTTAAGTAATATTCAGAATCATCCATTTTAATATCCACCGTCCGGATAAACCCGAATGAATTAATTAATAATAAAATCTAATTAATCCATTAATTTAAGATATAACCCATTTTAAAAGTCATTTAAAATTACGGGGTATTACATCAACTTAATTTGTGATGACAATTCTGCGGGTCGTGGTGATGACCAATTTTGAGGGCCGAGGTCAATTCTGAGGACCTAAAGTTATGAGACCAATTCTACGGGTTGAGGTAATTACTGAGGACCTAAAGTTCTAGGGACCAATTCTGTGGATCGAGGTCAATTTTGAGAACCTAATGTGGTGACGACCAATTTTGAGGGTCGAGGCCAATTATTAGGACCTAAAGTAGTAGAGATTTTGTAGGTCGAGGTCAATTTGAGGACCTAAATTTCTAGGGATCAATTATGCGGGTCGAGGTCAATTCTGAAGACCTAAAGTTATGACGACCGATTTTGAGGGCCGAGGTCATTTTCACGGACCTAAATTTGTAGAGACCGATTATATGGGCCCAAGTAAATTATGAGGACCTAAAGTTGTAGGGATCAATTTTGTCGGTCGAGGTCTATTCTGAGGACCTAAAGTAGTGACGACTGATTCTGTAGATTGAGGTTATTTATGAGGACTTAAAGTTTTAAGGACCGATTCTATGGATCCATCTCAATTATGAGGAAATAAAGTGGCAACGATTAATTTTACGGGTCAAGGTCAATTCTGAGGACCTAAAGTGGTAGCGACCAATTTTGAGGGTCGGGGTCAATTCTGAGGACCTAAAGTTGTAACGGGGGGGGGGGGGGGGGGTCATTTTCTTGAGAAATTTTTACCTTATCTTAGGGACGAAAATGCACCTATTGTTCCATGAGGATTGTGCCATGTTAATAATCTATCAAGAAACGATTTATCCTCGAGATATCTAACTAAGGATTATGTTATTTTGAGAGGAAATAATGTTGCTTAGGAAACTATGTAGGATTTTATTTGAAGGCGTATCTAGAATTTCTGATGGTGGAATGGATTGGGAGAAAGTTCAGCCTATAAATTCTATTGGGGGATTAGGAAGGTGTTACTTTAAGATTCCACTGAAGAAGAAATTTTGTTTGAGTTTTGGATTTCACTGGGGAAAGATTTGAGATTTGAGATTCTGTTGGGGAATTGTAATAGACTTTGGGATGCAGGCCCAAAATGTATTGAGGGTAGGTTAGGGTGTATGATGGGGATAAGAGCATAATATTAGTCCCACAGGGTATTTTAGGAGTTTATATGGGATTTAGTGTTCTAAATATGGTTTTCTTAATGAAGAAATTTTCCAATAGTTGTTTGGAATTTTTAGGAAATTTTCGGGGAAATTTTTGGATTTTTCTTGTATTTTTTGTACAAAATTTTCTGGGGCCTTCCAATCGGTATGCTGTAGGGGTTTCCCTTTGGCAATGTCATGGACTCTTGGGCTTCCTGGATAAGAGGAAGAGGCAAATGTTTATCAGTATATGCAGGGGCTGCCGATCAACATGCCGTTTATTCCCTATAAAAAGTGGCGATCCCTCCTCACTTTTTACATCTTCAAACCTTTGAATATTTTGATTCCTCTCTCTAAAAATTGTTTCGAAGTCCTTTCTTCTTCAAGATTTCAAATAGTGGGTTCTTTCAATAAGGAATACAACTTGGTGTAGCTGAATGTTGACGACTGGGCTGGCCTGGAGTGGTAGTCTAAGGTACCCTTGCCTTGGGTAGCAAGAATGCTTTTAATATCTTTAAGCTGGTTGTTGATGAGCATACAATTCTATACAATTCTGCATACCACCGTTCGTCTAGGGTGAGGAACCCTAATGTCTATATAACTATGGTGACCTTTGCTATTCCATTTTTAATTTTTCTTTATTTTCTAGTGTTGATGGAAGTTCTTTCCTTCTCGTTGGCTTTGGTAGACAGACATAGCTCCTTTGAGCATGCGTTCTAGGGGATGATAGGGTTGAAGGATATTTGGGACCATCTTTTGGCCGTGGTGCGCTAGATGGTTACATCTGTTGGTTTTGGCCGTTTGGCGCAGGACTTGGACGAGACGTCGAGTTCTACTGTGGTGTTGTTCGCTTTGGGAGAGAGGTGGTAGGACACTACCCAAACCCTCCATTTGGGTTTTGGGGAGATAACCGTTCCTCCCATAGATGGTCAGCAACTTTTGTTGTTAGATTTCAAGGGTGCACAAATAGAGGTGGATCATACGGTGAGGGTATCGTCGGTGGTGGTTCAGGCAGCGCTGGGGGATGTTGGTAGGGTCATTTCTGGGGATTTCATTTGCATCTCTTCTCTTCACAAGGTGCTTTTGAGAAGGAGGATTCATGAGACTGACGAGAGATAGGTGACACAGATGGACCGGTTGTTTATTTTTTTCTATTGGGTGGTTTTCTGGTGTCAACGATGGTGGTGTCATTCATCTCTAGTTTTTGCCATTTTTGAGGGAATTTTCTAACGTCCCGTCCTATGATTGAGGGATTTTGACTTTGGCGACCCTTTACTCTTCTTTGGATGCATTCAGTAATTTTGGTCGGTAGACTTTTATATGGGCCACATACCTTTTGGAGGTAACATTGGACTTCTTTTTATTCTTATGTATTTCCTTACATTTTTCTTTACTTTTCTTTGATGATTCTTGTCTTTTTACATATGTGGTTCTATGAAATGATTGGGATCAATGGGAGGTTGATATCCCTGAAGGATGAAGATTTGGAGGACTTTTGTTAGATGTACCTGCGGTGGAAGTCCAATAGGTGATCGAATCAGTCCTTGTCCCTAGCGGTGGTGCGGCAGGCCTTGATCACACGGATGAGTGATCAGGTTATTTCATCTTTTATTTGAATCCTCTTTTGGCATTTTCTTTCTTTGCATAAATATTTATATTTTAATGGGGATTGCATGTGACCTTTTACCCTTGGGGGATGACTCCTCAGCATACGGGAGTAATAGGTATGCATGCGCAGATTCGACAGTTAATGGCGCATGAGTTTGGGTATTCCTGGTACCTGGGGGAGGTTGGTGTGACAGATTATGGAGTATGAGGTGTAGGTCCCACTATCGGTTCTCATGATGTATATGAGGTGGGTGAGAGAGATGTTTGCCGAGGCTAGGGGAGATGATGGTTGGCGAGGCCTACACGGACACAACGACGAACTATGATTACATGGATTTCATGACTAGCTGGTTGATGCCCTCTTGCATTTATGATGTGGTGAACATGCCTCTGGATCCTACAACTTTGGGTAAGGTACTAGCAGGTCGGTGGGATCTTCCCAAAGCATGGGTGTTGTCACGTCATTAGCGAAGGTAGATGAAGAAGAGGCTTCACTTATTCAGGTCACTTATCCTTCTTATAATTTTTGACTGAACAGTGTGGGGATGCTGCACCATCCCAATGTAGCGGCGCCAGGGTTGAAGGGTCTTACGGATGATGTCCTTTAGCTTAAGGTATAATTTTCTCTTTTCTTGTCGTATCTTTTTGTTCTTTATTTGATTTTTACTGACTAATTGGTCCTTTGTTTCTTTGCTTCCAGTATGTGCGAATTCTGACCACCTGGAGAAAGGATATCAAGGACAGGGTGGCACCTGCGACTGCTTACATTAAGCATTTCATTCGTTCCTTATTAGTTCCCTATCGGGTTCTAGAAGTTGGGGGTACTACTTCTCATTATTGGGGGAAGCATGTCCGTTGCGGGGATGAGGGTTTGAGAGAGAGATTATGGGTTCAGGTTGAGTCCTATTATTCTTTTTTGTTTTTCTACTTTCATGTAGCAATATAATCGTGCAATAACATCATATATATATATGAAGGAGATTTTTTAATTTTTTTTCTCGTTTTATGACTTATCCTTGATGCACTTTTACTTTGCTATTGAGACTGTTTATTTAGAACAAGAGAGCTTAATAACCTGGAGACTATATTTTCCATTCCGATTTAGATGAGGTCTACTCGACATACAAAGAGTTCTGATCCATGTTGGTAATCAATCCTAATGTAGTGGCGGCTATGCCCGAATTTTCTAATTCTCCCTGGGCATTATTAGCGAAGTTTCTCCATATTATCCATTCGGTGGCTCGACCGTTGGTTACTGGGGGGATGATTTCCTTTTGGGTTGATATGAATTATGTGCTATTTATGAAGTTCGATGATGCGGGCTACACCAGAGCTGTTGCCTTGGGCCTTACTTCGAGGCTCTTGCTGGTGATGAGGGACTTAATGGTGGATCCTCAATTGGATGTGATAATAGCGTTTATGTCCTACCGTCACAGTCCTACGGCAGTGATACTAGCGGAGACTCTGAATGGTCTTGATGCTTGAAGGAAAGGTCGCTCTGATTTTTTTAGAGGGATCCCTGTGATGCTATTCATGTGGCTGGCTGAGAGGTTCCCTCTAACGATTCCTCCTGAGTATCCCTTGGCAGGCAAGCCAAATTTTAGCTTAATACATTATCATTTTTGTCCTATCTATGGATAACTAGGTTAATTGGTTTGTAAATCACAGAGATCGGTGCGTTCATTGGTCGGTGCCATGGTGGGGGGAACTATAACCTATTTGGAAACTGCGATAGTATTGGTGCGCTCGATTATTGGGCCTGCAACAAACTTTTTTTATTTCCCCTGGAAGATTTTGCTTCAAGTTGGATGGGAGCAAATAGTGCCTCCTCGGACCTTGACTTCTTTCCTATGGAAGATTTGACTGAATCAATGCACATGAGGTTAGGTTCTTAGTGGGAGAGTCAACGATCATCTACCTATCCATCTCAATTTGTAAGAAGGGTCTTACATTTGTCCGAGGACTATCTGAAATGGTTATGGAAGTGAGTAGTGGAGAATATCCTGGTAGAAGAGATCGGCCAGAGGTTGTTTATTATTATTTACACCATGGAAGGAGAGGCAGTGGTTTTTTAGGCTGGTCAGGGCGTGCCGCTCTATGGAGCGTATTCGAGACATCAAACAGGCAGGGGAAATCCGGGAACCTCTGGGGACTGATGATGATGAGGCATGGTTTTTTGGTAGTTACAGATGGGATTTTATGAATCTGGGTTTATTTTGTTCGAAGATTTTGGCTAACTTTTTGGATGTTTTTGTATTTTAGATTTTTGGGAATAATTTTGTGAAGTTTGGTTAGGTTTGTTTACAAACGGTTTGGTCAGCGAAGAAGGGTGGTTGGTTTGACTCTCTTCACTTAGACTTCATGTAATCATACCGAACTTCCTTGTTCAAAGTAAAAAAAAATTAATCTTGTTGTTGTGCTTCTTGATGAGTTTTACATTTGAGTTATCTATACCAATCACTAAGGCATACATAATCCTTTTGTATATGTAAATGATAAAATGAAACATTGTTCTAGGAGAATAGAAAAGAATAACATTTTGAGAAAAAGAAGGAGACCGTTCCCATGTAAGTTATATGGTCTTCCTACTTACCTCTGGGGGTTTTCAAAATTTTCTAAGTTCCATTTTGAAAGAAAATGGGTTTTTAGAGGATTATGCCCCACGTAGTTCTAGGGTGAGAGAAATGAAGACAAATAGTTTTTTTAGAACAGAAGGGAGATGAGAAGAGTCGTAGTGCGCCGAGATTTAGAACTAAGGGTAAAAATTTATTAGATGGTACAGGTTTACTGGACATGCCATATCTTCTCCATGAAGGCCTACGAGCATAGCGATACCTCCCGAGAGAATCCTCTTCACTATGTAGGGGCCACTCCAGTTCGACTTGAATTTTCCTCTTGGATCCTGGACCGGTTCTTTGATATCATTAAGGACAAGGTCTCCTTCCTCGACACAACGTTCCTTGACTCTTCGATTGAATACTGGCGCTATCTGACGATGGTACGCTGATATGTGGTATAGAGCCTTCAATCTATTTTCATCCATGAGTGACATTTTATCAAAGCATCTCTGATGCCGATCTTCCTCGCTGACTCTTCTCTCAAGCATAACGCATATGGCAGCTATTTATAGCTCAATGGGAGGGACTTCTTCCATATCGTATAGAGACAGTAAGAAGTATCCCTAGAAAATCTCTTGACTGAAGTGACGTAGCACCAGAGGGCGTATGGGATCTGATTGTCCCATTCTCAGTAACTCTCAGTCATTTTACAAATGATGTCCTTCAGGTTTTACTTGGCGGCTTTAACTGTACCATTAGTTTGTGACCGGTAGGGAGAATATTTTTTTCTCTAAATCCTATACTCGTCGACCAATTTTGTGACCTCATCTTCAAAATGCAACCCTTTAACTGATACTATCTCGTGAGGACCCCGTATCGAAAGATGATGTTCTTTAAAATAAACTTGTCTACCTTCTTGGCATTCAACATTGCTTATGACTCAGCTTCGATTTATTTAGTGAAGTAATCAATGGCGACTAGGATGAACTCATGCCTATTTGAATCTTTGGGAGTGACTTTCCCTATGATGTTAATGCCCTAACTGGAGAATGGCTAAAGATAAGTCATATTGTATAACTCCTGGGGAGGTAAGTGCTAGAAATTAGAAAATTGCTGGAATTTGAGGCATGTTCATACATTGGCGGTGCAATCCTGGTCCATGGTGGTTCTAATAATACCCTTGATGGATTATCTTTTTAGCAAGCATATGATCATTCATATGGGGTCTGCATTCCCCATTTTGGATCTTCTAAACCATTTTCTCAATGTCAGCCCCTGTAATGCAGTGCAAATGGGTTCCGTCGAAGTTTCTCTTTAATAATTATTTGTCGCAGATGATGTACTGGGCAGCTAGTTTGTGGAGGGCTGCGTGGTATTTTTTATTGGTGTCTTGGGGATACCTAACGTGCTTTAAGAGGTGCCAAATTTAGTAGTACCAGAACTCGACCATATCAGAATCTTCCTTTTTGATAAGCTCAACGTGGCAGTAGTGGATTAGAATAGCTTATTTTTAGACTAGGAAATGGGCCATCATTGTTTCCTCGAGCATGTCAACCATGGAGGCCAGGGCAGTAAGGGCATTAGCTATGTTGTTCTTTATGCAGGGCACGTATTATAATGTGACATTGTAGATCTGGGAGGCCATCTCTTCTAGGTGGGCATGGAAGGGTAAGATCTCTTTGTCCTTTACTTTACATCTTCTAAAGACTTGGTTTAGTATGAGGGAAGAGTCTCTGTATACATCTAGGTGTTTGATACATTTCTTGAGAGTAACTCTCAGGACTACAGTGCATGTCTCATATTTGATCATATTGTTGGTGTAAGGAAAATATAGTTTGACGGCAATGGGAGTGTAAAAGTCATCAGGGGCGATCAAGAGTATCCCAATGCCATAACCTTTCTTATTGGCAGCGCTGTCAAAGAACATTTCCCATCGGAGGTCTTCCTAAGTGGTGTAGAGGATATCTTCATCCGAGAATTTGAGACCTAAACGCCGGTTCCTTCCAGAGGGTAGTCAGTAAGGTTATCTAAGATGGCTCTACTTTTCATGGCTTTCCGCGTGACATACACAATATCAAACTCAGCTAACAACATCAACCATCAGGCCATTCGAATTGATAGAACGAGATTTTCTAGTAAGTAATTGATGGAATCCATACGAGATATTAGTCTGATAGGGACGACAAGCATGTAATGGCATAAATTATGTGTGACCCAGACTAGGGAGACACATGCTTTCTCTAAGGCAGTGTAGATGACTTCATACCCACCTAATTTTCAATTGGCATAGTAGATGCTCCCCGCTTTATGAGAATATTTAATGTATTCGGTTAGAAAATCCCCTGCTACAGTAATTGTTATGGTCAAGTACAAGAGTAGTGGGAGTACTAGTTGCGGAGGAATAAGTACCGGAGGTCGGGTTCCAGACTTTGGTAAACCCTTCCAAAGGGTTTTGTGTATGGGTTCGCAAATAGAAGTCGACTAGACGATGAACCGACTGATGTATTATAATATTCCCAAGTCCATAAACTTTCGTCTCCGTTAGGGGTGGCACATTTCGAGTATAACTTTCTTCGTGGGGTTTTCCTCGATTACCTTTTTACTAACCACGAATCCCAAAAGTTTTCCTTTTGTGACACCAAAAACACATTTTTGTGGATTTAGGCGCATTTAGTATTGCCACAGTCATTCGAAGAACTTTCGAAGGGCTGGAATGTGACCTTCTCGAGTTTTAGACTTAATGATCATGTTGTCTACATAGACTTCGACCTACTTATGTATCAAATCATGTAAGATGGTTATGGCGACCCTTTGGTAGGTAGACCCAAAGTTCTCGAGTTCGAATGGCATGACAATGTAGCAAAAGGTTCCTCAGGGGTTGATGAATGCAGTTTTCTCCTAATGGTCAGGGTGCATCTTGATCTGATTGTGTCTGACTAATCCATTAATGAATGACTAAAGGGCATGATTTCACGTATTGTCCATAATCACGTCGATGTTAGGAAATGGATAATCATCGTTCGGAGATGCTTTGTTCAAATCTCAGTATTCGATGAACATGCAGACTATTCCTCCTGATTTTAGCACAGGGAAAATGTTAACGAGACATGTGGGATATTTAATCACCCGGATGAAGCCTATGTTCAACTTCTTGATTACCTCTTCCTTAACTTTGAGATACCATTCAGTGCGAAGCTTTCACAGCTTTTGTTTGACCGTCTTACATTTTGGGAGAGTTGGGATCTCATGCTAAGCTATTTTGGGATCGATGTCAGGCATGTCATAGTATGACCATGTAAATACATCCACAAATTCCTTCAGTAGGTCATCGAATTACCTGTGCTCATGATCGTTCAGGGTGGAGCCTATCCTAATCTCATGTTGTTTCCTACTAGAACCGAGATTGGTAACAACATTTTTATCACCATTAATTTGAATGCGATTATGTTATTTTTTATTAAACTTATTAAGACAAGTTAAGAATTGTTCATTTGCAAAATCATCATCATCAAGAGTTTGATTAGAATCAAGGAAATTAATGTAAGGAACAATAAGATACTCAAAATCTTAATTTATTTCAACTTTCGAGAAAAAATAGCATTCCGAACCTCATCAAAAGAGGCCTCAATTACATTGTTATCAGAAAAAGGAGGAACAAAAATAAATTAAAAGATAGGGTAAACAACAAGGCTGGGTTGCATCTTAGCAGGTGGGACTGGTAGAACATTCCAGTTGATAAGAGGCTCACTAGAGGCCTTGATCAGAGTGGATGGGTCCAATGGTTTAGCATCTGAATGGATCATATAGAGAGTCAGTCATAATGTCTACAGGTTGAACGAGTCTTCAGAATGACCTTCCTCGAAGACCTTGATGATGGCTATGGCTTTGTCGACGGGAGATTATAGTTTATGCTGGCAGTATTCTCCCCAAGAGTATTTGTCCTGAAAGAATATTTCCATCCCCGACTTCATCTTCTTGTCCTCATGGTCATACCATGATTTAGGATTGCCATAAAAGGGGAAGTTTTCACCCTCCTTGATGAATCTTTCATTTAAAGAATCCCTCAAAATATTCTTAGAATCTTCTAAACTCCTTTTCAGACGTGGTTGGCAAAGTGTTCTGAGTTCTTTTGATGAAGGCTAATAACCCAAGACACATGGGGGAAATGCCTTTTTCAGTATTATGGGCTCAAGGATCCCTTGTTTACATCGCCCTAGCCCCCCCCCCCCCCCCCCCCGTCTTGGCATGAAATACATATTCTTGAAAATTTGTATCACATTGACATTACCATGAGGGCTGTGTTATAGACATACTCGGTCTTTGAAATTATCCCCTACTGGAAGGGTAAGTGAATCAACTATGAAGCCGAAAAGGAGCGTGTCATTTGTCCCATGCTATATTTTTAAGATCGAATTGATGGTTCTAGCATTTTTTGTACCATAACCATCCTCTAAAATGGTGATGACCTGTCCTTTGGTGAAGAATGTCAACTTCTAATAAAGGGAGGAAGAGACTCCTTGAATGCTATGAAGCCACGATCGACCAAGTAGTAGGTTGAAGAATGTGAGTATGTCAAGAACTTGGAACTCAATAATAGGATTGATAGGTCCATCCCCTATTGTTAGTGTTATGGATCTCATTATCACTCGCTGGGTATTATTTTAAGCACACACTAAGATGGAAGTAGAAGTAATATCACTTACTTTTAACCCCGAGTAATTGAAGGTTATTAGCGAACAAACATTTATTATTGATTCATTATCATAGAGTTAGAGTGGGACTGCCGTTTCTATCACTTTAATAAAGATATTAAGTTCATAGTTATGGTCAGGGTCGACCTTCAGAATTTCCTCTTCGAAGAAGGAAAGGAGTATAGTGGTTGTCAATGACACAACTAGGTTTACAGCTTCTTCTGGAGTGGTGGAATGAGGGATTGTTAGCCCGATGTGATTATTTATCAGAGCATTTTGGTGTATTTAGAAATACATGAATAGTCCTCATAAGGTGATGTTGACTTGAGTCTTCTTGAGTTAGTCGAGGAACTTTCTCTCTTTAACAGTCCTATCTGTCGTGGAAAGTTTTTCGGCAACTCCCTTTCCTTTATCAGTTCTTAATGACCGAGGATTTTGATCCTAGTAATGTCTTTCTGATCTGTTTATGTGGTTTATAGAGGCGGGAAAAAAATAAGAACCTTATGTATTCATCTATTTCTTGATGAATGGCTACCTTACTGATTTTCCCTAATAGGTCTGCGAAAGATATCATTTCACACATGCTAATTATTAGACTGACTTTATCCTGACTCAGTTCAGCATCAGAGCTATCAAATTTGTCTCCCCATTTAGTGGCAATGATGTCTTATTTCTAAGATAAATCGATGCATTCCATGACCTCAATGATTTCCTCATATAAATCTTCCCACTGAATGAGAAGGTGTAGGAATTAAGGGACCAATCGCCCTTGTATCTTCAAAACAGTGAGAAGTTCAAAGATATAGTAGATCTCGCTGGTATGTAGATACATATTCTGTCATTATCTATACCATGTCATCTAAGTTGACTTCAATAATCGGTACCACCTAATCATCCGACCCCCGAGCCCATTTTTGGGCTTCCATGAACAAGCCACTGAATTTCTGACAGTCTATGGTCATCTTGTGGTCAATTTTAGCTCGAACTCCAAGAGTTGGTTCAGAACAACCGATAACTTCAAATCTCTTACTTTAGATCGGGTGTGAACGATACTGCAAGCCTTTATGAGGAGTGACAAAGCTTGGTCGGTGAAAAAAGAAGGGTGTAGAAGAAAATACAGGCAAACTTTGAGTGATTTGTGTGAGATTACGGGTATTATGGGTGCTTTTGGGCACAAATTGGGTAAATGGATCAAAATTCGGGTCATTATCTCGAAAGATGGCATTTGTGTTGGCTAGAAGTGGGTTATTAGTGGTGTTGCATTTAGGATTCGATGGTGGGTTGAAGATACCCCTATTAATTAAACCTTGGACCGCATTTCAAATATGGAAGCAGTGGTCAGTAGTATGGCCGACAGACTGGTGGAAAAAACATTGGGCATCAGTTTTGAAATTCTTGGGAAGTGGGTTTGGTAATGGGCGGGGGTCTAAGGGTTTGATGAGGTTTTGGCCTAACAAAACTTGATAGAATTTGGATTAGGGATCATGAATCTCGATGTATTCCTTTCTGACAATATTTGGGCGGCTTTCTAGTGCCCAAGAGGTAGAAGACTGGGAGATATTGCTCATGGTTAAGACTATAGTACTGGAAGGCTTATAACACTTTTTGGGAATGAACTATCCGATCACCTTCTTCGGTAAGACTTCTCCCTTGGTAGATATTTCTGTAATTTCTTCACCCGCTTCTTGGAGAGCTCAAAAGTGTGGATGATATTGACCTCCCATAGTTACTCGAATATGGGGCAGGAAATTCTTCTTCAAGATGATAAGTTTTTCTTCTTCAAAGGGCTGGTTGGTCATGGTGGCAACTTTCTCTCTCCATCTTTCTATGAAACTCTGTTGGTTTCTCTAAGGTTCTTCTCCAGACGCTATAGATCCTGGCGTGTAACCTCTAGCTCCTCATTGTACTCGTACTGTGACATAAATTCTTGGGAGACATATTCCTAACTACGGATTCTAGATTCTTCGAGGGATAGGAACCATCAGAGCGCACTTTATTTCAAAGAATGTTGAAACATCGGGCCATTATCTCTTCAGAGGATCCAAGAAGGGTCATGGCTTGGTGATAACTGTGAAGGTGCACAATCAAGGGCTTGCTTCCCTCAAACTTCTTGATGAATGGCATCTTGAACTTATTTTGCAATCTTTATTTGGGATTGGGATACATATGGGTGTAGTCCATGTTGTTTTTAGATATGTTGATTTGGTCAAATTTCTTGGATAGCAGTTTGAGGTCTTTCTTGACCTTGTTTAGTTTTTCCTGCTGGGAATGAATGGGTACTAGTAATATAGCCCCTGGCTGGGCAAGGTTTGGCATAGGGAGATAAGTTGGCTACGGGCCATTAGCAAGTGGGGCACGTGGAGCGTGCTAATATTCTTCTAAGACCAGAATAGGCTTGGGAAAAGGTGGACCCATGGCACAAGAAAAGAGGACATTGGGTTCTTCAGGAACTTGGACCCGATTTTTTTGCATCTCATGGTCCTCGATTTCAAGGCTGTCACTTTTGGCACTAAGTTGGACTAAGACTACCATCAGATCAGGCTGCATGTTTGGTGTTTGGTCGACATTTTTTGATGAAGAACTGATGAAGGTAGACTCCGAACTCGGATGAAGTAGCATAGGAACTGGTGGAGCTTGAGGGAGATTTGACGGAAGGCCATATCTAGGAGGGTGCCAAGCTAAGAATCGGGTATGCGATCTACCTAAGAAGGAAAAATGGTTTGAGTCTATTTTAAAAAAAAGGAAGAAAGGATTGTTTTTTGGTATTTTTAAAAAAGAGGAAAAATGTTTTTGACAATGTTTGTAAAAATAAGGAAAAATATTTTTAGTATCTCAGTTTTTTGAGAAAAAGGAGGAGAAACAAAAGAAGAGTCTCATGCTGATTACTATTATTATTCTATTTTCACTTGTATTAGGTTTTCCAAAATGCAAAAAGTAAATGTTGAACGGGACATGCGCCTAGTAAAATTGGCTTTGAAAGATATGGAAGATATTGTTTTACTTGTTTCCAAGCTCATGGATAGGGTCTAATTTTGAAAAATGACGAAGTAGTGCAGAAATTTGGGCGGCATGTCGACCCAATATTTTGGTAGTGTTTCATTAGCAACCGACAAACTAAGTATTAGTGACCTAGGTTTGATGCCTATATGAGGTTTACACAGTTGTTAGGTTGGTGTAAGGGTTCACCCCTTTGGCATGACTTCCAGGATATACTTTTTGCGTTTGAGGGAAATTAATACGAGTGGACAAGTTATTTGATATACTTACGTGTACGCAAATACCTCACTATATACCTCATGGGGACAGTACGTGTGAGAGCATATTCGATATACTCGATGCATATGAATGAGTTCTCGGCTATATACCTCCTATCGTGAGTTCATCCAAGCGGTATGATGTGGGGTAACCATTCGATATATGTTAAAGGTACTAGTACTATGGAAGGTGAGAGTCATATTACTTAGGCTAATTATGACTTGCTAGACTAGCGCCCATCATAAAGTGACACCCAGTAAGGGACAAAACTTTGGTCAATAACCAATGTCTTGGTGATGTAATGTGCAAAAATGCATGATTCTTGCTTAGTATTTTATAGAGGGAGTTTTTATAATGAGTGAAGAAAGTAATATACTAATTCAGAAGAATGTACATGTATCATGAAAAGTAAATCTAGAATGGAGCATAAAGATAATACTATGAATGCATACATGTGAGGAAGTGATATGCGAATATCTACAAGTGAGTGTGTAGTAGTGAGCCTAAGCATGGATATTTTATGTGGTGTGTGAAACATGTGGGATTAAGTGCTCATATATACAAGTGTAAGTAGTGTGAGGTGTACATGGAGGGTATTTATAAGTGCGTGAAGTGAAAAGTGAGTAATAAGGGATATATACATGAAGTAAATATATACAAGAAGTAATAGAGGGAAAATGGAACATACAGGTAGGTGCATATGTGCACATATTAACAATAATAACACCCATATAAAAATAGAATCTAGTCCTCTTATATAATTATCCCCAGGGGTGTCACCACTATGTCCATCCCATCCCGACCGGTGCGTGCGTGTGGGGGTCTTGATCCCTTCCTCGAGGCGCTTTGGTCGTTGTTAATTGGGGTGATGTATAGAAATAGAGTTGCCGGCCTATTTTACACAAAACATGCAAAATAAATGTTTTCTCCTCGAGAGAACCGCATAAAATGCACACTGATGCTTGCGAAACCAATTAGTTCAAGGATTCAAAGGATATATTACGAAACGGGAAGGTGTTAGGAACCCATCCCGACCTTTCGGTCTCTCATGGCCATATGTTATTCTTCTCCTTAATAAATATACGAAGTATGTGCGTGTATATATAAATTGGGAGCAGAATCACTCGAGTCGTGTCATGGATAAAGACGGAGTGAGGCCATCTATGGAAGTATTCCCAAAATAGTAATTAAAAATATAATGTGTGCGTTTGTCGGATAACCGATCGTTTATAGATAGAAGAGTGTATAAGTTGGACAAAATATGAGTATGAATCACAAAGATAATATATGGAAATAATATATTAACAAAAATAGTAAAGGAGGAATCAAATCTCATATTTTACCCGAGACGCCGACATAGCCTAAAAAGGAATCCAAATTCACATAGTTCGCATGCGACACAGGGGTGGGGTTTATCCCATAAAATCAACCGGGGACTTTATTATATGTGTGTGTGTGTGTGTGGAAAAATGATGCTTTAGTGAGAGAAAATATATTGAGAAATCCCCGTTTGGAGTTTATAAGCAATCCCTATTTTTCCTTTTTTGAATTTATTTTATTTAAAATATGGTATGTGAAATACTACTAATAAAAAGTTAGATGTTAACATGTGTGATCTAATAAAGATGTAATGCTAAAGTAAGAATTAAATAACTAATGCAAAAATAAGAGAATTTGAAGAGAGAGTGAAAGGTTTTGGCCTTCTTTGGAAGATTTATGGTTGATCTTGATTGTTAAAGGGCTTCCCTTGAAAGTGGATGAAGGCGACAGGAGGAGAGGGAACATAATTTGCTAAATTGGGTAAGAAAATGATGGAAATGGAATGTGGGAGAGAGGTTTCAATATGAAAACCACGCTAACTTCGAGAGAATGTTACTGAGATCACTGAGATGGATGTTTTTGGGGTACCTTTCAAAGTGAGATCATGCTTCGTTTATGTAGGTTCAAGGGTGTGCCGATCTACATTATCCTTGATATGCGTATCGGTAGGCAAACCCAGACACACTGCCAATAGGCAAGGAAATGGGTTTTCCATTCGATAGTCTCAGGTAGATTTTTTTTAAAAATGATCGTAAAACGCAATCCGTAAGTCCAAATTTCTCATTGGACAAACCGTTGGAAAGAGGATTCAGATCTCTTTAAGAATCCAATGGGATGCTCCTGAGTTAAGGGATTGGCTTTGGTTAATCAGGTCTAAAAAATGCCTAACGTTCTTTTAGATAAGGGAAAATAGATCATTCCTCCGAACCATAAGACAAATCCACGCACGGGGCGTACCGTTAGAAAGGTTATGCATCTCTTCAATATTCCAAAGAGCTTATCTTGGCTCAAAGTGTTGACCTTGGTCAAATGGGGCCCGAAAGCCCCCAATCACCTTTCATAGTAAAATAGGTCGTTCGTTCATACAATAAGGATGTTTCATGCATGGGGTGGACCGATGGAAAGGCTATTCAGAGCCCTTCCATGATTCAATTAGTCTCGTTCGAGCTGAAGAGTTAATGGGAGTCAAATGGAGCCCAAGAGTTCTCGGGGGCCTTTGTATCAATTTTTGGGGTAAAATGGTTGTTCATCTGAACCATAAGGTCGATTGGTGTATGGGGTGAACCATTAAAAAGGGGATTCAGGTCCCTCTAAAGATTTATTGAGCTTTCACTCAGGCGAGGAAGTTGTTTGGGGTCAAAATGATGCTCGGTAGTGCCGGTGGCCTCCAGATCGGTCTTTGATAATAAAATTGATGATTTGTCTGAACTATAAGGACGATTTGTACACGAGTGGTCCGTAAAAAAGGGGATTCAAATCCCTTTGAAGATTCAGTGAACTTTCACTTAGGTGAGAGAGTTTATCGGTAGTCAAACGGGCCTTTAGAGCCCCCGGTGGCCTCTCAGTAAGTACTCGGAGTATGATCTAGGGTATATGGTGAGGGAAGAAGTGATAGGGACCTAAGGAGATGCTTAGGAGGGTCCTATAATGTGTTTTATACAATGCATGAATATATTTATACTTTAAACCCAAACCGTTTAAGATCTTCTTCATGCTTGTATAACTATGGTGTAACATGTTCTCTTTTAGCAAAATGTCTTTAGTCCAATTAAGAATTTTGATTACGTTATTACTCAAAAAATATAAATAATTCTTTAAATTTTGCAAACCGATCATCTTATACATTAATGATGTATCTTCATCATATTTTTTTATGTAAAGGTCTTGGCACATCGGCTTTTAACCTTATGTATTCCTGATATTTGGGTAATTCAACATCAATACTTCATTGACTTGGTTAAAATGCTCATTATCCGAATCCATATGCTATTTTTCATGGAGGTGGACTCTATAATATCATCAATTAGTTTCATAAAAGGACAATGGGTTGACGAATCATTCCCCACTTCAAACTTGTCGAGTTTCGTTACGTGGTCAGGTCCCGATAATTATTTTAGAACATATGGTACATTCATTTCCCCATGGAACGTCCATATCTTATAGTCTTGGTACTCATCCACCTTGGAAAATGAAACTCAATGTGTTACAAATATTTTCCATTCATAAAATGGGTTTATGGAGACGGGATCTTGTCACTGTTAAGATTTCAATCGGCATATTTAACAAGTCTACGAACACTCTTTACATGATTACTAGATACTCTATCACTCTCTTCCATCCACATTTGTATTATGGGAAACCCATGAATGAGTCTTCAAAATTCAATTCATCTCTATAAATAGGTGAAAGAAAAGGTCATGTTTCATACAAGCACTTTAAGTTGATAATTCAAGAAAATTAATTTCAACTAGGCGTTGAATCGATCCGTAATAAAATTGAACAAATTAATTTTTCATTAAACCTCGAAAAATTATAATAAAATGAAATTAAGATATCATCACATATACCACCAAATTAAAATAATTACAAACATGTTCACAAATATGAAAGAACATTACAAACTTGTCCCAAAATAAAACATTATTTATCGCCTAATCTTCACTAGTAATAAAACTGGGCAGGAAATATTTGCACTATTATAATCTTATAATGTTGCCCCTCACCATGGATAAAATGCACAGGATCCTATATGCAACCCTTGTATATGGTATCAAATAATATCTTAGAATCACCTACTTGCAAATAATGATCGTGTACAAGTGTTCCCCAAGTCATAGAAACTAGCATTTCACGCACCAGTTTCACCGTAAATGGAAGATGATAATGCTCGAAAAAAAGGTGCACCATGTGGATAAGAGTATAATGTTAGAGGAGACATTTTTGTGGGGAAGCCTTAAGGCATAAGAGATGTGAGGGTGTGAGGAGGCATTGGGAGATCTTAAGGTGCAATTGAGGGGAAATGCTGAGGCTTTAATCGAGATTTACCATATTATTAACTAACCAATTGGCACAATCTCTTGATCTCATTTGTTAGTTGTCCCAATGTATGGGTAACAAATCTCATGTTCTTCTTAAGACCTGACACTACCCCTTTTATAATTGCATTTTCTTCAACCTATCTCGACTTGTGACTCCTCATTGAAGTGATCTCGTCCAATATAAATGAGATGTGCTATAATTTGGTAATTGGCATCCTAGAGACCAAACCTATTTCCCTCCCCCTTTTTTCCTTCCCATGTACCTTAAATAGTTCATCTAAGTCAATGTCAGGGGGTATGCACTTAGACTAATTGCTCATCATGCCTTCTATCATTTCCTGTAGTATATTATTATATTTAGGACTATAATTTCAACATTATTTTATATAGCATGTATATATATGATCACTAAATTTAAACTCATCGGAGTCCAATCCTATTTTTCAAATAATTTTTTGGTTTGTTTCTCCCATTAGGAATGAGAGTACGTGTTGAAAAACTGTTACTAAAGCCGTTTAATAAAAAAATAAACTATTTAAGTGACTCCGAACTGTTTTTTGAAGAAACTCTTTTCTTTAAATAAAATAAGGTTAATCACAAGATGTGTCTAAAAAATATGTACGAGATCAGTTCAAGATTTGTTAACAAGTTTTGAAAATCAAAACTAAAACAGTTTTAAATCAGCACACCAGCAAGAATGAGATGAGGAGATGTAGAAAGATAAATGACAAGAGATTTTTAATGTGGTAAAACCTCACCCAACTAAGGAAACATCCACGACTCCCTCTATGGAGTAAAAATAAAAATCCACTAAAATAAAATATAACAGTTACAAACTATATAACACACATGCACACAAATCAGTCCTATACAAGTTTTGGAATTTACAAAATGGTGTCCTTCTAACTTTTCTGCAATTCTGATTGTTGATGTTGTTCTTCCAGTTTGCTAACTTTCACTTTGTTCCAGTCTTTATGTCGACTCTTGTTTCAAGATCTTATTACCAACAGTTTCAGTGTTGTAGTGTGTAAGTGATTGTGATGGTGCTCTAGCACATGCATGCACACACTTACGCTTATATTCACAAACAATCCTATCAAATTACAAATCAGATCTATATGCTGTGATTTTCAGTTTCACCCTTCTTATGAAACTTGAACCTTATTTGACCTTTAAAATAAACCCAAAATTCATGGCTATCTTGTTCAGAAGACGTTTCAAGATCTTAATCAAATTCAAGGCTTTGAAAATAATTTTTGAAATTGAAAACCGCTAAGTGTGATTCCAACTAGGTCAAAGGTTTTTTTTCAAAAGAACTAGAAACAAAAAATGATTTTGTTGATTTTGAAGAGGAAAACATTTACAGAATATAATCAACAAAGGATTTATCAAGGCGAGAAACAAAGAATGCAGATCTAGGTGTTATATGATATGAAAAGACTAAATCTTTGATTTCTATGAAACAAAAATACAGATCCAGCCTAATGTTTAAGTTGGACAAAAGATCTTAAAATGAAGAGTTTACAGCACGAATCAGCTATCAAACCAATACTTAAAAACTCTCAAACACTCAGGGTTTGTGTTTGGTATAAACTGGTTTTTGATAAAAGGATTAGGGTTTGAAGAACTGTTTAGAACGATTTAGGGTTAGGGTTTCTAACTCTGTGGTTTCTCTCTCTTCTCACTCTTCTCTCTCTAAATGATGAAGTGGTAAAAGCTTCTGAAAGGCTGATGGTTAGCCTCCTTATATACAGGGTTGAGAAGGATCGAGAAGGGGGTTCGAAATCAAGGGCTAAGATTAAGTCTTGCCACATTGACTTCCATCCAATGGTTAAAGGTGAGCGGTTGGTTATGAGGCTTCTGATTGGAGGATAGATGTACACAAGGATTGGAACAAGGAGCATGCAGAACATTGATAAGCATAATCCAAGGGCTGATAATAAATGATGGTATTGTCTGTTGAAAGAAACACATATTCGGCCAATAGGAAGGCAATAGGTGTAAGGCAAACAATGGCTAACAAACGCGCGCCCCAAACTTAATTACACAAGCACCCTGTTGTCTCTAGCGCTTTCGGATCCTACCCAAGAGAACATTTCAGGTATAAAACCAACAATCCAAAATTAGAGAGTGACCCCAAAACTTCTTAATTCCATTTTTAATTAAGAAAAAAATTGTTTTAAAATCATTAGAAATTCCTAAAAAAATATTAAAAAATATTTTAAGGGAAATTAACACACACAACACACATACAAACAAATTATGCATCATATGAACAATGTATACAATCCTAATGTGTGTGAGTGTTAGTGAATATACCTTGATCAATCAAACAAGAGGAATGAATTGTATAGAGGGTCTGAGGCTCTTTGGTATCTAGGATGGGGACTCAATTTTATCTCTATTTCCAAACTAGATGAGCACTTATACAATGTAGACTCAAATGAGTCAAGAGTATAAGGTGCTTCACATGTTATCCTGTTTAGCATCTTTCCATTCTTTCGATGTCCCCTTGGTCCTTTCCACCCATTAAACCTTCAAATCATCATATGATTTGGCCCCAAGTTTGTGGACATAAGACTTTTTCCCCTGTTTTGTCTGTATTTCTACCTCAATTAAAGTATTTCCACCCCGAACTCTTTATCCACGAAGTCATTTCATTGGTGGATATGAATTTTAATAGTTTACAGAACTTTGCCTTTTAACCATAAAATCTAAAAACTTCATGTTCTCATTGGGAAGTGAACTTTTCGGAGGTTTTTTTTATAGGTTTTCAATTATTAACCTACTCGATAAAGAATAGTTTCCTTTGAATAGCGTGGGAAGGTATAAATTTTACAAAGTTGATCTCACACATCATCCTTTATGGAAAGATCAATGTTCTTCCCATTTTCCATGCCCTCTATGCCCACAATCATCTTTCTAAGATACCAAAAATAGGCATTAAAAATTTGGACATCATATTTGTTAGCAGTATAATTCCTGGTAGAGGAGAACGCAATATGCTTATTATCTAAGGATTGGGATTCCTCGATAATGGGAGTTGGTAGAGTTAGATTAATAAGGGTTTGTGGAGTCTGATGACTTAGAGAAAGTGTAGATGGAGTGGTAGAATGAAAATTTAGCATTTATTACCCAATTTTTTTTTGGCATCTATTTAATGGATATTAATTGTGAGAATAAATTAACAATTTTGAATTAATTATTACTCTAGAGAAATAGTAATAATGTAATGCGTATTTAGACGACGATTAAATTTTCATGTCGCGTGATTTATTGGTGCATAATGTTATATTTCACCAATGAGTGTAATTAAATAAATTGGATTCTATTTGGTTATGCATGAAATACATATATATGTGTGTTATTTTACATTGTGAGGTATTTCTATGAGTTATGAGGTACTTCCATTTAGAGCATACTTTAGAGTAATAGAATGTCTCGGTTATGTGTATTTTTATTATAAATTTGGCTCAGGTGGATAGGTATACCCTTAGGGTATGTTTTGAACCATCATGGATAGTATTTTGGGTTCTTTTGGAAGCCCAAAAATAGGCCTAACAGAGACTTGCAGGATTAATTTCTATTTAAGGGAACTGGACTTCATTATTCACACACTTTACATCAAAGATTTAAACCTTAACAACTTTGGAACTTTGGAAGAGTCTATGGAACTTTGGAAGAAGAAGGAATGAGAATCAAATGCATAGGGATTCACCGTTCATACTTTCAGGAAATAAATCTATTATTATATCGTAATATTTATCTTTTACTTGTTTATAATTCCACGTTATGTAATTAATTTTGGGATTTAAAGTGAATTCTTAGGAATTCAATTGGATATATTAATGATGTTAATTAATGGGTTAATACAGATTAGCGGTTATTAATTCTAATTTAAAAGACTTCAGCTTTTGAGGAGAATCCTTTAAATTTAATTTTATCAAAATAGAATTCTTTGATTAGAACTCATGTTTAGGATTTACTTTCAAATGATAATTGAATCCCTTCATTAATTTAAGTTCTAAATCTCAAATCATCTGTTATTATGATCGTAGTGCATGTTAGAAATTGAACCTTTGTTTAATTTGGAGATTTATAGAATTGAACCTGTGATTCTACTTAACTGTTCTTAAATCCATTAGAAGCAAATTTGGAGTATGATTTATTACTTAGGTTAAAGGATTAGATTTGGGGTTGTCTTGAATCTTGTTTTGAGCGTTAATGGAATTTAAGGAAGACAACATCATTTTTGGGGAATAACAACCTGGGCCTCTACCCCGAACTGATTTGATTCGTCCAGGGGGAAAAATCGATTCGTCCCATGTGACATGATGAGGTCGGTCCATAGGGATGTTGGATGGGTCATTTTGTGTTGATTCGAGTGTGTAGATTTTTGTTAACTTAAAATATGATTGGTAAAATCACAAAAGTTTGGTTTACAAGGGTATAAACTAAGAGAATTAATAGGTTAACTTTAATTATGTTAAGAGAATGGTTAATGCTTTAATTAATTGCAAAATCTAGCTACGGGGATTGGTAGGATTAGGGGCATATGCGAGTGTGATGCGATACCACACACACACACACACATACACACACAAACACACACACAAACACACACACACACACACACATATATATATATATATATATATATATATATATATATATATATATATATATATATATATATTATGTGTTATATATATGCGTACTATGATTTGTGTGAACATACCATTACTTATGGAGAATCTTTTTGTCAAGGTTGGTTTCAAGGTTATGACCGTGTACCACACACCTTGCTATTAATGTAGGCTGATGTTGTGGTCATTACATTTGATCATACGTTTATGATGGTCACTTCTTTGAGATGAGAGAACACGAATAAACTCGATCCAACTAGAGGGTTTGTGTATAAGACTTGATGACGGTGTTACTATGTAGTGACCTCCCCATTCTTATATGTGTGTTTGCTTAAATTCGTTAGGTGAGGGACTCTTACGGGTTTACCAATAGAAGGAAAATATGTTCCCCAAAGGTATTGGCCTTCATGTGATGTAATTGACAAATATAAAAGAGTTGTACAGGTATAGTGATGGAGGTTTAATTAAAAAGTAACCTTGTGTCACATTATGTAGTGAGATTAAAAGATTGTGTATGTCGTACTTGTGGGTGACATTATGGGGATTGTTGTATTAGGTTGTATTCTTTTTCATGTAGTTAGTTACATCCCTATTGTATTTCAGTATTAGTTGCATTATAAATTGGTTTAGAGATAAAATTGTTAGTTTAATTATGCCTTAGGTTTGGAAATGATTGTAGTATTTCACTTACATTAGGGGTGACCTATTTATTTCATGTGAGAATTGTTGGGATGATATGCTTATTATAAATGAGTCTCATGATTTAGACTCCTGATATTAAAGATATTTCTTGCAACTTTAGGTTCATGAACCCAATTATATAAAACTATTTTTCAGGCATTCATAGAAACGGTCCGTAAACCCGAGGATATTCACACTTGCATCTCCATTTAATTATCATATTTGAGTGCCTTGATTCTAGAATAGGTTGATACACTATTTAATTCAGGTTAGTTACTAATTTCTAATTTTTTTTACAGAACTTGAGTTCCAACTATTTATTTCAGTTAGTTGTTTTTTAACATAGAGATTTCTTATGACTATTTATTCTTTGATATTTTGAGACTTTATTTATTTAGAGCGGTTATCATTTTTGTTATCGCATGATTTTGGATGGTTTTAAATTTGGCTGAAGTAGTTTTATTTTTGGTTTTGATACTATGAATGATATAAATTATAAAGTACCATATCTTCGACTTATTGGAATGGCCAACTAATATGTTGAACATAAGGGGTTGTTATCGTTGGTATTATAGCACCTGGGTTCTAGTGTCCTAGGTGCCTTGGGATTCCCATTAGATTATGCGTTGGGTTCATTAATATTTAGATCCCTATGAATAATATTCATTGTATTCCTATATGAATAGCTAGCTAATATGAACCATGTTTACTTTTAGAGGAAAACACCCGAAGTAGTAAAGCAAGACAAACTCCAAAGATAGATGATCAATATAAGGAACAACCACAGTCGCAATAGGCACCACTGCAAGAGTATTCACACATTCGTTTTACCCTCATAGGTTTTTGCCTTATTCTGATTTTTCCAAAACCCTAGGTTCTTGATTTATCTCTCCAAAAAGCTTCTTCAGCATTTAAGATCTTGCAGGCAATTTTGATCATCTTCGTTATGTCATGTATCATATTATTAGATGAAAGGTGTATTGTAAAATTTTCACACCTATGTCACATGATTTTACAAATCAATTTCAAAACTTCTTGGTAAAAAACAATTAGTTAGCAGAATTTGTGGTTTTGTTATCTTGATCTTACTTATGTACAAATGTGTGAAAAAAAACTATCACAATTCAACGGAACTTACCAGTTCAATGATGTCTTCCTTCGCTGGGGCAAAAATACGAGTATTTTATGGAAAAATCTCTCAAAATTTATTCTAGCAACTTTATCCTAAAGCACGTCTGCAACGAAGTTTTTCATTGTAGCGATACTTCCCTCATTGGCCACTAAGTTCTTTGAAGCCTTCGTAAAAAATCCATGATTTTCTCCGTGACTTTGTATCATTGCTGTATCGCCACAATAAGGATTTAAATCGCTTTAATGATGCTACGACGATGCGTACATGTCCACAAATATGTCATTAAGACCGTTTGGGGTCTTTTAGAATTTTGTATGAAAACACCTTTTTGGCTTTTGATTGGACTTGTTATCCCCCAGCCACCCTCTCACACATGATTTGTGTAAGAGATGTGTCATTTTTGTTTTGATGGAAATGGGTAAACCCATTTGTGTTATTTTCCTTATTTAATCCTTCAATGCTCTTCTTTCCAAAATAACTCACTCTAATGTTTCATGAGAAAAATACCTAGAGAGCCTTTTGTTTTTCCCGTGTGAATTATTTTCTTCTTACTTTTCTAAGGAGTTAAGAGCAAATTTGTGAAAAAGAGTGAACACATTTTCAAAATTTAGTTCATCTTTTTCTCCTTTTCTTTTTTGCATATAAGCACCTATCTTTATAAAGGTTTATTAATATCAAAGAAGATGAAGTTTTTCACCAAGAACTCATTTAAAAAAAACTTTCTATACACTTGGGTTCTTTCTCTGAATAAGAAGTATTGTCATATTTGAGGTTTTTTCTAGGTTCATATCATTTAGGATCTCAAAAGTTCGAAGACAAGGGCTTGTGCAGCATTGTTAAAACCTGTCAAGAAATTGAGATGTCGAAATCTTCCATCGACAGATGGAAATCTCGCGTTTGGTATAAAATTGGTGGAAAAAATGCGAGATGTGGGTTTGTGTTGAAGGATTGTTAATCGTTATTCCCCTCCCCTCTACAAGTCGTTACCATGTTTTTAGTGAAGTTGCTTCATTGGCCTGTGGTTTTCCCATTATTGGGGTTTTGTCCTCGTACATCTGTTATTGTGCTCTTATTTTTTTTTATTTCGCATGTTTTATCATTTATCTGTTGTTGTGCTTTTATTAAGTTCAGTTTATTTATTTATAAATTTTTTTATGGACCTTAAGCCTCTTATTTATTTTATTCTATTGGTTTTGAGTATTGATACTTGTTCAAACTATTTATGGTTGGATGTTTTGAGACTTTATTATTCATAGTTGTTACTGTTTTAGTTATCGCATGTTGTCTACAGTTTTAAATTCATTTCAAGTATTTTTTTGTGATGATGAGTGTTATTGCCTAAAACTAGTACACGGTTTTGTCTTATCTTTAGAACAAGAATTAGAAGCAAAATAACATATAAATGATCTCAATGACTAAAATACTAACTTGGAGAAAATAGTAGACAAATGAGCGAAAGAGCATAAGAATCAGATTTACTAAGTTTGGCCCAAATTAGGTGCCTACATCCACACGAGCAGTGTTTGTTATATTGAATTACTGGGTAAAATCCATGAACGAATTCAATGGCGAAGCTCTCAAATTCTCTGTATAATTATGTAAAGAAAATATATCGGACCCCCCAAATGAGAGTGGTGTCTTCTATTTATATAATGTTAGAGGAGATAGAATATAGAGTGCCATATGGCTTGCCTATATAGGTTAGGAAAATACATGCCTTTCATGTGAGGTAAGAGAATAATCATAAAACTATTTAAGGAAAATGAGGAATATTTACATATTTATCCCATATATGTGCACTACTGATGTCATCCAATCATATAGTGCATGCTTGCTATAACGGAGTCAACTAATAGTGTTAGCTGACTCACAACCATTAGGATTAGATGACCTGTCAAAATTGATGGGTCCGACAAGATTTATAGCTTGGTCGATCTAATTTCTATAGGTGCGAGTCCATGTGTCTTCTTCTAATTGGTTTATGAGTCATCCCGTATTTATGGTATAACAATATCCCCAAGACTTTTCTCAAGATTGTAGGTTGTAAAATACCCTCTAAAGTATCATGTTTTTTGGGTAGGTGTTGAGAAAATTGAGTGAGTGAAGTTTTAAGTTTTGAAGAGCCATCGGCCCATGTTATGGCCTTATTAGGAGGATCTTGTCATCTCGGGATTTCCTCATCTCATTTCGGTACGAATATATTGACTTGTGAGATTTTCCAAAAAATTCTTGGTCTTGAGATTACAATGTGTCAGATGTGGACAATGGGGACATACACACTTAATAAGCACATGCCAGTGGAAGTGTGAGAACTATTCCAAAGTGCCAATTATACTCCCAAGGAGTTTTTTAAATGTAATAATTATCTCCTTAAAAGTATCAAATCCCCTTTTCAAGTCATTTCACCTTTTTCAAACTTATTTCCTTTGGACTCAAACTTTTAGAGAGAGTGTTTCTTCCATGTCAAAGCATTTCATCTTCAGCCATTCATTTCCTTCATTTTTAATTGCTCTCCCGTCTTTAAAGCTTCCTTCCAGTGAGAATTACTTCTTCGAACACTTTTAGTCGACTTGTCAATTATTTCTCTAGTCGTTCCTTTCCTTTTTGGGGGTCCCAGGTACTTCCTTACCCACTTCTTTAGTCTTTTATGATTTTTCTTTAATTTCCTCTTTTTTTGTTGTGATTAGTTTCCCTTGACTCGTGTTGTTGTTGTCTTAACTATGGATTGGTGTTTGCCTTTTTGATTTAGTGATTTGAGGTGGCCATTCAGTTTTATTGGCCTAGGGTTTCATAATTGTTAGGGATTTCTAAGTATTATATGTTTTTCTCGCCCTAATCCTCTATTTTGAAATCAAACACCCCCAATCTGAAACCTAAACTTTATGACCGAACCATCTTGGATTGATAAGTGGTTATCTCACATTAAAGATTAAGACAAGTTTTTTACTAATGTTCTTTAGGAGAGTTTCCCAACCCCTTTCAGACTATTAGTCATGAGAACGACCCATATCACCCTAGGTTTAGCCCAAAAATTCCATCATATATTAGGTTAGCTCCTTAGCACCCAAATGTAGAATAGATCAAGTCTGTGTTCTTAGGATATAATAGCTCTAATGTTTCCAATCATTAATATGGTTGTAGAAATTTAGCAGAAACGAACTTAAAAATATCTATAAATTATTATGGGACATCAACTGAGGAAGCTATTTCTTAAACCTTCATCTAAGCCTTTTACATCTTCTGTAATCGTTCCTAAAAAGGAGGAGAGCACCTCTAGTAGTTCATATAACTCTTCCAACATAGCGGTCAAATATCATGCCTGTGATGTTATTGAGGATGAGATGGAAGAGATGAGGCATTTGTACACTATCCATATTAGCATCACATTAAGACTTCCTGATTTTGATGAAAGGGTTTATGATTGGCACGATGCCGACGATATTTTCTTCCTCCTTTGCGCTCAATATGTTAAAGTTTGTCTACCTCTCCACCCCATTATAAGTTATATGTTATGAGGTTATTGAGTATATCCAACCCAACTTCCCCCAAATGCCTATAGGATAATTTTAGGGTCAATGGTGTACCAAAAACATCACACTATCCTTGATATCACTAGGGAGTTTTTAGGTTCATCCATTGGTTAAAATACAATTCCAATCCCTATGGATACTATTACTTCTCCCTCTAAAAATCACATTTTAAGCTAGTGATGGTTGCTAAGTCAATAAGTCACCATTGGAAAAATAAGTTTGTGTTATAAAAAAATAACCGGGAATTTGGCCCAAATGAGATGGACTAACTTTCTAGTATTCCTCATGAATGGTGTAGGTCAAACCACATTGGTATATACTTTTCCTTTATTTTCTTTTCAATTTCTTTTGATTGAATATTTTATAACACTTTTTCTTGACTTTTCTTTAGTAAATAAGGCTCCGAAGTTGATCCTGTATTAAAAATCTTGACGGAGAGAAATTGTGTGGCTGACCCCATTACTTTTGGGATTCTCATCACCTTAATCAAGTTTACTATGCTTGCATACTACACCCCAACAAGAGGTGTTCAATCCAAGTAAGTATCCCAACTACAAATTATTACTGAGGCTGAGGTTGAGTCTGATTACAAGCTCAACGAAGGTCAGAAAAATTTGTTAACTATATAATATTTTCCAACTGTATTAGGTCATGCTTAGTAAAGTGTTAGGTCATTTTAGATTTCCTATTGTATTTTTGCTAACCGTCAAGTTTATGTACAACATCTACGCCATCAGTTTTGGGATTTCGTATTAAACCTTCAATTGGGATGTCCCCAAGAAAATCACCTACAATGATTTTAACCTAGCCCTCAGGAGGAAAGTTGCTGAAGAGGCTAAAAAGAAGGCTGACAAAGAAGTGAAGAATAAATCCTAAATTGAGGTTGAATCTAAGCAAAGGTTCGATGTTGAGGCTTAGAAAAATTCGTTTCCTTCTAAGGCCAAGGGAAAGGGACTAACTATTGCTATCATTGATCCCCTAGATGTTGGAGATAAGAGATCGTTAGAGGGGACCTCTACCTGGGGTGATACTAACGACCAAAGGATGGATAAGTTGAGGAAAACAAATCCTACTCTAGAGTGCATATTGATTCATACAAAACCTCCTCTTAGATTAATCCCAAGAATACATGTTGTTAACTCACTACCCCTTACTAAAGGAATTCAAGTTTTATCCCGAGAATTTCATAACCTTTGACTAAATTAAGAAGTAGAAATAAGCTATCTTCCACCATATTGGTAACGTCTTGGATGTGGTTGGCTACCATTGGAAAAATCCAAAATTTGAATCCTTCAAGATATTGGATGATAACACTCTGTGGAGGTTTGCTCACCATAGGTCTTCATGTTAAGCTCTTAGTATAGTTATATTTGTTAGGTTTGTCAACCTATTTTTCTACTTACTAACTTTATTCTCTACTCTTTCAGGGTGTGATGGCCAATACTATTATTTTTTAGAAGGCTATAACGAATCACCATGCCTACGAGTTGAATAAAAAGGCCAAGGATGAGCTTCACACATAGTGCAGTAGTTGGAGGTTGCTTTAGGAGGCATATAATAAGGCTTAATATGAGAAAAAATTAACATGTGGGTAGCTTAGTGATAAGGATAATCATCTCGTAGAGATGACCTCGACTGTTAATTTGTGTGAAGAAGAGAACTGTAAACACAAGGAGTAGGCTATCACTGATGTTGCACAACTCCTAAGTTATGAGGAAGATTCCATAAATGAATGTAATTCCTCCATTAAATTCACCGTTGAGAGGATGATATACTTGTCAGATGGTTATAGTGAACTGAGGAAGACGGTTAGAAAACATTTCCTTCATATTTCTGAAGATTTCGTCTAGTGGGAAGTTGACAATGATGAGGCAAGGTACATGGTTGCCAAAAAGGTTGAGATAGACATTAAGGAGCCAATTTCGGAGGATTATTCTAGTGGGCAGGTCGAATAAGTTTCCACTAATGAGATCATTCCACTTATTTCCTGTGACACCCCGACTAATTAAATACTGGGTAGCTACTCCTTTATTAAATCAATACAAAATGCCAAGTTGGTTCAGTTAATAGCATCACTGTCGAAAACATTTTTTTATAATTACTAACCACCTAGTATTTAAAAAGTAAGTTGCCAAATTTTAAGTTAAGTCTGATTAATCATGCAGTAAAAGAATAATATAGAAATGTAACACAACCATTCACGATAAAGTCCAATTATAATGAATCAACAAGTAAAGATGAGTCTCGAGGAAATACTCCTCACAACAATCCCAATATGAAATTAAATGAAACAAGTCTGCATCCCGAATTAATTACAACCCAAAGTCTGAATAACTAAAATATATAAAGAAATGTATCTAAAAGAAATGGGCGACATGCCCTACAACTGATAAATGCTGAATATAGAGTCAAGATATATGAAGCGTCTACAAGCAAGGTCCTGTAACTTCCACAAACAGCTACAGCTCGTCACCTGAATGAGAATCCTAAGCATGGTGTCCTTGTGGCTGGGCACCTAAAATGGTTTTTACAAAAAGATAGATTTAAAAGCAAATGGGTCAGAGCCCGAATGTGGAGAGTATTTTAAAACAGCAAGTGCTTTAATAACAATTAAAACAATGAATGCAAGATACATGTTAGGACGTGCTCTCACATGAAATACTCACCTCTCGTCTAACAGTGCACTCCTAACGTTCCTGTACCCATACATGTGTTATTTATCTAACTAAACCATCATAAGTTCTAACCCAACTACTCGATTCAAAATATGAATTCCCGTTGTTATTATTTAAAATAGATAGCTTTACTTGAACTCGGATTCTCAATTGTAATACAATTCACTCTCGGTTAACCCGTTATGTTTTCTCAAAACATTACCATAATTATATTCACAATAACAACATGAAAGTTCCCATTATCTACTTGTATATTATTCATGTCATAAATATACAATACAAGCACCCCGAGACTAAGCTGCGGTGCACACATACTCCGCTATCCATCCCAGTAAATCACGTACATAAGGATCACGTATTTCGAATCTCTCAGGAATCGTTCTCAGATAACAACATCACAAATAATGGAGGCGAACACAGTCACATCACATGGGTCACGCACATACCTGCGCTCCCACGATCAGCAGACTTATTAACATCCCAATAAGTCCTTCTCTGACCTATGTTCATCGAGGTACCAGTCTAAATCCGAGCAACACAAGGATTAGAGGGCCCTAAGAGAACGTAAACCTCCCGTGATAGCAAGTATGGTAGGTATGTCATACACATAAAATCATATGCTAAGCATTCACACATCTTAGATATCCCAATATTATTAAAGGTATACTCTACATCCTTATACCATTATTCCAATTATATATATATATATTAAGTCTCTCTATAATATAGAGTTTAAACTGTCGACACGTCACACGTCATAGTTCTTATACTTAAAACCTATCTTAAATAGATTATTAAGTTTCTATTATTCCCACATATAACATCGTCATTCCTAAGGTCCTTACTTCTGTCCCGAACCTCATTTCATCAACTATTCAAATTTACACTTTTAACCCAAATATTATCTCACTTATCGAATTCCATTAGATTTAGAATAATTCCTCAATTTGAATTCTATTAAGGTCCAAGTTTCATAGCCATGCCTACTGGTCTTCCTTAAGTTTAAGGGTATGCATAAGGTCTCCAATAATATTTTCCAAGGGTTAACATCATTAAAATTAAATAGGGGAAAAACTTTACTCATTCTTGGAGGGTCGATCGATCGACCTTTTCCTTCGATCGATCGATGGTGGTCGATCGATCGACTGATGAACATCGATCGATCGAACGCACCAGGTATGGCTGCGGACTGCTTCGTTTCGCAATTTTCAAATCATCCCAAAACACCATTAACAAGCATGAAACTCTAAGATAACGTTATAATATCATCATACAATCATCCTACAACAGTATTAACGTTCTAAAACCAATAATTCATCATTCAAGGGCTTTGTTTAGATCATATCTTCATCAAGAATTCCAGATTTCTATTTCTTTCAAGAACATTAATAAACTTCTTCTAAAATCCGTTTTTAGATCATTAATGGTTCTATTTTGAATACATAATTCGTCCAGAAAGTTTCTACATGCAATTCCTAACATAGTTCATAGTTATAAATCCTCAAATTCATGGGTCTAATCAATCTTCCAAGATAAATTTGATGATAATCCTAAACATGGAAAAGCATAGCATTTAATCAATTATAATTAAACCACTTGCCTTAATCTTTCTCTGAAATTGGAGGTTGAATCTGTCCTCTCTCTCTCTCTGCAGAATTCTCCTCTTTCTCTCTCTCTCTCTATAAGTTCTTCTCAAGGATGATGACAATGGAGGTGTGGTTGGTTTTTGGCAAGTTGGAACTAATTCTTAACTTCTCCCGTGGCCCATTAAGTCCCTTAGTGTAGTTAGTGGGTTTAGTGGATAAAGAATAAGTCAGATTTTTGTTTCTAATTTTCGTGGGTTTTAATTACCCAATTTTTGAAATTACCAAAATGCCCTTATAAGTTACCGGTATGGCCCAATAATGCCCCGGGACCCAAACTTAACCCCCGGCTAGTGTTTTCTGACTATTTCGACCCTTCCGGACACGTTGGCGCACTCAAAATGACCATACGTTTAATAGAAATAAAATTCACTTTTTAATTGAAAAATATATTCTTGACGCGACTGTCACGTGCGTCCCAACAAAATTTCCCAAATTGTCGTATTTTAATCTCGCGACAATTTCAATAGTTCCAATATTCATATATTGCCATATATACACATTATAATCAAATACTAACTCACATCTCATTAATATTTTATCCGGATTAATTCTCAATTAATTCACATTTTAATTTAATTAATCCCATAAATAAATATCATAAAAATACGGGGTATTACATACTTCCCCCCTAATAACAGAATTTCGTCCCGAAATTCGGAACTAGAAAGTACCTGGTAAGAACAACTCTGGATAACGTTCGCGCATCTCATCCTCGCGCTCCCATGTGGACTCCTCGACATTATGATGTCGCCACTGAACACGCACTAACGGAACTATCTTTGACCGAAGTCTCCGCTCACTTCGGTCCAAAATAGCAATCGGCCCCTCCTCGTAGGAGCTATCAGGCTGGAGATCTATGTCCTCCAAAGCAATGTGATAATGAGCCAAATCATCTCTAAGATATTTCCTTAGCGAGGAAATATGAAACACATCGTGAATCCTATATAAATGCTCCGGTAATCCAAGCCTATACGCAACCGGTCCAATCCGCTCAATAATAGGAAATGGTCCCACATATCTCGGTGCCAACTTCCCTTTCTTCCCGAAACGCATAATCCCCTTCATAGGAGATACTCTGAGCAATACTTGGTCCCCCACTTGGAACTCTCTGAAGAACCTCTTCGCATCAGCATAGCTTTTCTACCGATCTTTAGCTACCAGAATGCGACTCCGAATCAACTCTATCCTTGCCGAAGTATCCTGAATCACTTCCGGCCCAAGTAGTTTGTTGTCCCCCACCTCCAACCAGCATGCTGGGGAATGACAAGGTCTATCGTACAATCATATGCTAAGCATTCACACATCTTAGATATCCCAATATTATTAAAGGTATACTCTACATCCTTATACCATTATTCCAATTTTATATATATATATTAAGTCTCTCGATAATATAGAGTTTAAACTGCCGACACGTCACACGTCATAGTTCTTATACTTAAAACCTATCTTAAATAGATTATTAAGTTCCTATTATTCCCACATATAACATCGTCATTCCTAAGGTCCTTACTTCTGTCCCGAACCTCATTTCATCAACAATTTAAATTTACACTTTTAACCCAAATATTATCTCACTTATCGAATTCCATTAGATTTAGAATAATTGCTCAATTTGAATTCTATTAAGGTCCAAGTTTCATAGCCATGCCTAGTGGTCTTCCTTAAGTTTAAGGGTATGCATAAGGTCTCCAATAATATTTCCCAAGGGTTAACATCATTAAAATTAAATAGGGGAAAAAATTTACTCATTCTGGGAGGGTTGATCGATCGACCTTTTCCTTCGATCGATCGATGGTGGTCGATCGATCGACTGATGAACATCGATCGATCGAACGCACCAGGTATGGCTACGAACTGCTTCGTTTTGCAGTTTTCAAATCATCCCAAAACACCATTAACAAGCATGAAACTCTAAGATAACGTTATAATATCATCATACAATCATCCTATAACAGTAT
Organism: Sambucus nigra; assembly: GCA_949130495.1. NCBI lineage: Eukaryota > Viridiplantae > Streptophyta > Magnoliopsida > Dipsacales > Adoxaceae > Sambucus > Sambucus nigra. The sequence continues at coordinate 127,937,230 of OX422208.1, forward strand.
TAACGTTCTAAAACCAATAATTCGTCATTCAAGGGCTTTGTTTAGATCATATCTTCATCAAGAATTCCAGATTTCTATTTCTTTCAAGAACATTAATAAACTTCTTCTAAAATCCATTTTTAGATCATTAATGGTTCTATTTTGAATACATAATTCGTCCAGAAAGTTTCTACATGCAATTCCTAACATAGTTCATAGTTATAAATCCTCAAATTCATGGGTCTAATCAATCTTCCAAGATAAATTTGATGATAATCCTAAACATGGAAAAGCATAGCATTTAATCAATTATAATTAAACCACTTGCCTTAATCTTTCTCTGAAATTGGAGGTTGAATCTGTTCTCTCTCTCTCTCTGCAGAATTCTCCTCTTTCTCTCTCTCTCTCTCTACAAGTTCTTCTCAAGGATGATGACAATGGAGGTGTGGTTGGTTTTTGGCAAGTTGGAACTATTTCTTAACTTCTCCCGTAGCCCATTAAGTCCCTTAGTGTAGTTATTGGGTTTAGTGGATAAAGAATAAGTCAGATTTTTGTTTCTAATTTTTGTGGGTTTTAATTACCCAATTTCCGAAATTACCAAAATGCCCTTATAAGTTACCGGTATGGCCCAATAATGCCCCGGGACCCAAACTTAACCCCCGGCTAGTGTTTTCTGACTATTTCGACCCTTCCGGACACATTGGCGCACTCAAAATGACCATACGGTTAATATAAATAAAATTCACTTTTTAATTGAAAAATATATTCTTGACGCGGCTGTCACGTGCGTCCCAACAAAATTTCCCAAATTGTCGTATTTTAATCTCGCGACAATTTCAATAGTTCCAATATTCATATATTGCCATATATACACATTATAATCAAATACTAACTCACATCTCATTAATATTTTATCCTGATTAATTCTCAATTAATTCACATTTTAATTTAATTAATCCCATAAATAAATATCATAAAAATACGGGGTATTACATTTCCCTTGAGAATGAAAACACTCCTATAGATGAAGCTATTGATTCCATTCCTTCTCAAATTCCTCCAGCTAATGAAAAACCCCCGGCAACTTGAAATCTTTAATTTGTATTCTTATGAAGCTCTATTTTGAACAATTTTGTAATAGTTATGTATTATCTTTGCTTGTTGATAGTATGCAATAAATGGATTTTTTTTTAAGTCAAATACTATCCAACTATTTTTCTTGTACGCATGCATTTGTAGTTTATTGCGTTTTTAATTCTTCTCAAGTAATTTTTCTTAGATGAAATAAAATTTGGTCATGCCTTGCCAATCCGACCTGACCTGACTTACTAACTTTTGAATTCAGATAGGCCTTCTAGTAGTTTATTCCTATGGTCTTGCAATCGAATCTTGTTGACCTGACCTGAATTGTCAGTTACTAGTTAAACGAACTTGAGTTGTCCTGATAGGGTTGTTATAAGAGAAACCTTTAGTTTCCCCTTTGGGACATACTATTGCTTTAGCCATCTTACTAGTCATATGGACTAATCTTTTCGTTCTGACAATGTTATGACATTGGTTTCATAGGACGACTAACTTTATTGGGATCTAACCTTGCTTTAGTCAACTTATTGGTCATATGTGGTTGGATCGATGTGACCATGTGGCATCACTAGTTTCCCATATTTGACTAACTTCTTCATCTTGGCCTATATAAAATGAGGGCATTCATGATGTGTGGTATGATCATAATTATATTAGTATGCTCGGCTTTGAGGTGTCATCGGCTTGGGATTCTTGCACATCTCTTAAACCGATGAATTATGCATTGAATAATGAAAAAATCAAATAAATGATATGACGTAGAGGGAAAATTGTGAATTCTCATTGATATTTCAAAAAAATGATGAATATCATTTTAAACTAAATACATAGACATTTCACTCTCAAATAATAGTCCACTCATACCTACAGGTAGTACCTCCTCAAGTGTTCAGAGTTTTTCCACAGGTTTTTGAACTGCTCACCCTCCAAGGTCTTAATCCAAAAAGTCCCCAGTCTTACAACTTCTCAAATCATATAGGGTTTGCTCCAATTTTGTCCTTGGTTGTTTCCCCTAGATATTAGCTTTTTCAATATGTAATCCCCTTATTTCAAAATACTTGTCTTCACCCTTTTGTTGTAATGTCGTGCAGTGCTTTGTTTTTCAACTTTCATTCACATAGCTTTATTATCCCTAACTTTTTCCACTAAATCAAAATTAAATCTTCACATGAGATTTATCTTAGGTGAATAAAAGTTAAAAACTCTTTGAGTTGACAAGCCGATCTATGTGGGTACTATCACCTCGATGCAAAATGCCATCATGAAATGCGTTTACCCAATAGTTGTTCTTAATATAGTTCTATAAGCCCAAATCACACTCTAAATCTATCTGATCAAATTATTTTTAAAATCATCCAAACTTATCTTCATTCCATCAAGCAGGGTTCTGTTTAAAATCTCAGTCTTCTCATTGCACTAGGGATGGGAAGGTGAAGAATGGAATTTCTTAATCTTCGATCTAATATAATAGTCTTCGAACTAGTCATTATCAAAGTGGGTGCCATTTTCAGTAATGAATGTATATGATATCCCGTACCAAAAAATAATGTTCTTCCGTATAAAATGGATGACCTTCTCGTATGTCCTCTCTACCAAAGGCTCAACTTACACCCATTTTGTAAAGTACTCTACTGCAATAACCAAATATTTAAATTTTCCCTTTATCTTCAATAATGGTCCGACCAGATCAATACACCATATGGAAAAAAATCGATGGGGAGGTGATTGGGGCCAAATCTTCCCCGAGCCTTTTATCGATAATGACCTATTGTTGGCATTTGTCACATTTTTGTCATAATCAATGCAATTTTCATTCATGTTATGCCAATAATACACCTAAGTGGTAGCCCATTTTACAAGTGACCTTCCTTCTAAATGAGATCCACATGAGCCTTCATGAAATTTCTCGATTAGGTTGGGTACCTCGCTAGGATGAACTCACCTTAGGGACATAACAAATCCCCATTTAAATAAATATCAATTTTCTAGTTCTTATGTTGTCGCTTTGTAGTGAAATCTTCATGCTTCCTTAGAATGTTCTGATGCTATGCCCATCTCAAAATATGCTATGATGGGTTCCATACAAGGTGGACTAATGTTAAGCTTCATTAAAAGAAAACATTCCTCTTGGATGATGCGTTTCAATAAGATATCAACATGAATTGTTCTCCAGATTTCATATCTTGTAGCTGACGCCACATGAGATAATGCATTAGCTTGGGCATTTTCAAGTCTTGGAATTCTGACCATCTAAATGGTCAATAACCTTATTAGTAACACTTTCACCTTTGCTACGTATTTTCCATAGTATCCTATTTTGGTTCGTAGTCCCTAAGCACCTAGTTTTTAGCCAATTGAGAATCACCGTGCACTAACAGTTGCTGACCCCCAGTGATGATGTTGATCCCAGTCCTGCTAATGGGGATTCATATTCTTCCTTTTTATTGGAGGGTTAAAAGTTGAACCTGAAAGATTCTTTCTCAAAGTTGCCTTCAACCAAGGACCCATTGATTAACAAAATTTTCATTTCCTCCAAGCCCCAATTTTTTTCTTCCTTTAGGGTCAATGATTATTGTCTCTCACTATTATGATCGGCTTGGTTCTCTAATTTATACTCGGTTGGCTTCTCCTTGTAGGTGAATTCAACTATAAAATAGCCACATTTTGAACCTTAATTGCGTTCCCCGAATGATACAAAATGTCATACTCCCCTTGTTCTATAGTCCAATACATCATCCTGCTAGACTTTTCAGGCTTATGAATAGCTTGTTGAAGAGGTATGCCTATATACAAGATGATTGTATGGGCCTAGAAGTATGGCTTCCTACCGTGGGAAGCTTTAATCAAAGTTAGTTCTAACTTCTTTAGCCTATGATATCGAATTTTAAATCCATGGTACGCTTGCTAGTCTAGTACACCAGCTTCTGAAATCCATATTTTAAATGCACCAGGGCCGAGCTCACTGCAAACTTGGACACTGTTAGCTATAAATATAACTTTTCACCAAGGATTGGCCTTTCCAAAAAAATGCATAGATCTGAGGTATTTCTTTAAACTCCAGAAAGGATTTATATCACTCGTCATTCCACTTTAAGGTCTTTCTGAGCAACTTGAAGAATGGATGACACTAATTAGTTGCCCTTGAAATAAACATGTTTAGAACCACTACTCAACTAATCAGACTTTTGATTTCCCTCTTGCTATTGGGAGGTTGCATACTGATTAATCTTGGGATCTTATCAGGGTTAACTTCTATGCTCCTCTGTTGACAATGAAGTTAAGGAACTGTCCTTATCTTAAACTAAATATGCAATTTATCGAGTTTAACTTAATGACTCATCTTTAACTGGTAAAATATTCAGCCGAGGTCATGAATGTGATGAATGAGGTCTTCTCCATATCTTTAGGTTTCATCCTAATTTAATTGTACCTCAAATTTGCATCCATGATGATGAGTAGCTTGTGCCCAGCGGTGGCGTCATCCAGTTGGTCAATTTAGGGTAAAGGATAGTGATCCTTCGGACAAGCTCCATTGAGGTAAGTGAAATCGATAAACATGTGACATTTATCGTTCTTCTTTCTGACCGTAACAATGCTGGACAGAAAATTTAAATACTTCACATTCTCGATGAAGTTTGCTTTTTTTTTTTGCTCCTCACAAAACACACGACATATATGCTTGATGGCCTTTACGTCTTTCACAATGCAGAGTTTGTGGTAGAGGAGATCTTGAACTATTCCTAGCATGTTCTCGTGACTCCTTGCGAATACATTCTTCCTATATGTTAGAAAATATGCCTATTGTATCCTAAATTTATTATGCCAACTAGACCAACACTTTAGTGACATCTGTCAATATTGCCACTAGACCCTCAACAGCGAGTAAACCTAGTTGGCTTAGATATACTTTGGTTGGATGCTTGACTGACCACAACAAGCAAGATAAAGCATTAGTAAGGTGAACATATGCATCTGGGATATTAATGAGTCACAATGAACATGCACATGAACAATATCCAAGTGCATATTACCATGTAAAGATGTAAATGCTGAGTGTATAAAAGCATATCATCTCTTTAACTTCCAGCTAATATATATATAAACTACTACCTCTCTTAGCTGAGTGAAACTTTTTCAGTCAAGTCCTACAAATGGATAATAAAAGTCTTGTACTAAACCCTACACTGATAGTGACAATACCCCGTGGACATAGGCACCATTTTTCGGCTGATATAAGTAAAAATCTTGTCTCTTTCCATTTTGTCAATTTTTTTTTATCTTTGATTATATGTTTGGGTTAACTAAATCTTAGATCATTCATAATTAATATATATATATATATAATAAAAATTTAAACATTAATAGATTCACACTGTCTGTGGAAAATCGACAAGCCATTGTTGTTTCCCATATATTTTCTTTCAAAACCTAATCACACTCTTGAGATATGACTAACGTCCCAGGGGCAGTCTTGCTGGAGGCAATGACTTTAATCTCTTTTACCCTCTCAGCATAAGATATCTTTAAGGGATTCTTGTTAATAGAACTAAGGGGCAAGAAGAAATGCAAGAAACTATAAGTTAACTAATTCAAAATCTCTAGTCCAAGCCCACTGCTTCCCCATCTTCTAGGAGGGAAATGTATCCTCCACCTCCCAAAAATGTGAGAAAAAGATCCAAATATTCCAGATCCTCCTAAGGCAAGACTTATCGAGTTGGAGTGACCTCCTACGTGATATCTACTGATTACTATGATGGATAATCTATTTCCCAAGAACGGTCGAGCGCCCTAGAGAGATTGAGTAAGGCATATGCTTAGATCGGCTAGGTCAATAAGTGAATATGGGCCATAATCACAAGGAACGATCCCTATCGCGAGACATCATAAAAGGATTTGTTAGAGCCTGCGTACGATGATCTGCATGAGCTGGGCAAACTTTCCAAGAAAATAACTCAACACAAATGCATGGTAGAGTTGCCAGGACTGCCTCCATTAAAGCTAGTCCAGAATACCACCCATTAAAGAGTTTGATCCAACGTTTACAAGATCTCCTGGGAGAGATAGCCAAATCGAAAAATCCATTACAAAGGAGTTTTGTGAATGGATCACACTTTCTCCCAACCATCATGGATTTTCCCATGCTTGCTAAATTTAAGCCACATGTGGTTACTCCAAAATATGATGAGAAAATGACCATGTCCTTCACGTAGAATAGTACGAAGCTGCAACGGACATTTATTCAGCCCCGAATGAAATGTATTGCTGAGAATTTTCAAAAATCATCGCTAGATTTGTGCATATTTTGTACAACAATTTGCACCGAGGATAAATCTTTAACTTCCAACATCTCGCTAAGATCTTTATCAACAACTTTTGATTTGGATCTAATCCCATCAAAAGGGTAACTCATTAACTAAGTGTTTGTCAATGACCAGGGGAAAGAACTCACGAATATATTACTTGTTTTATTTGAGAGAACCTAGAGGTGGTATATTATGAAGAAAAGACTGCTATTACCACTTTAATGAGTGATCTGCTTCCCATGAAGTTGTATTATGATCTGGCCAAAGACCCCCCTAAAACCATGAATAAGTTGATGGCTAGAGTTGGAAAAATATCAAATGCTGAGGAGGTTACGGTAGCAAATCAAGTCCTAAGTGTTAAAGTCGACAGTTATAAAATCTTTGACAAGAAGGATCAGAAGGATAAAAAAGCTGAGAAGCATAAGAAGTATGACGACTATACTCCTCTCACTATTAGGGTCCATCTTATTCTAGAGGAAATTAGATGAAGCAGGGATCTCAAATGGACCAGAAAGTTAAAATCCCCTCCTAACAGGAGAGACAAGTCCAAGTACTACGAATTTCACAAAGATCATGAGCACATTCGGACAACTGCATTACATTAAAAGATGAACTTGAAAATTTGATCCGATGTGCCAAGCTGTCTAAGTTCATCGACATGTTAGAGGAATGAGGCTCAGGAGGCGATATCCATGCAAAGGAAAGGATGACAAGAAAAGAGGCAGAGATAATGACTCAAAAGATGACCCAAATCTTATGAAGAAAACCGAATACCCTGAAATTGAGGTAAAGATTATATCTTTTGGCTATGATTTTATTGTAGGGGGAGATGTTGGTGGTGCTAATGAAATAGCTAAAAGAAAATCATATTTAAACAAAGCCAAAACATGTTCCTATATTTGACAGATTAACCTATCTCATGATCTTAATGGTATTCCATGAAAAGTAAATAAAGATAAGCTGGTGATCGGCTTCTCTAAGAACAATCTATCAGGGTGTTCCATCCTCGTGATGATCTTTTGATCATCATAGTGTGAGTATACGAAGCAAGGGTGGCCAGAATTCTGGTAGACAATAGTAGTTTAGATAACATCATGTTCTACACATATTTTTAAGGGTAAGGATTACACGATAAGAAATTAAAACCCTATTATAGGCCCCTAACAGGCTTCTCGAGAGAAAAGGTAAACGCTTTAGGAACTGGAAAACTGGAGGTTCTTATCGGTACTTGGCGTGCCAACAAGACTGTAGGATTCGTTCCTTTATTCTGGACAAGAATGTCCAATGAACTTATAATATGATCCTTAGTAGAGATGTTTTGAAAAAAATTAGTTCCATATATTGTCCACAGGTAATTAAAGTTCCCCACTCATTATGGGGTCGATGTCATCACAAGAAATAAGATTGAAGCAAGGGAATGCTACCATACTTTAGCGACCCAGGAGGAAGTAAAGAAACTCATCTCCACCTACCAAATAGAGACCCTAAATCCACACGAGGAGGCTGATTTAGTTGAAGGACAAGTTGTAGAAACTACAAAAAGATTATCCCAGATGACGATCACCCAAAAAAACTATGCAAATTGGTCCATCTCTAGAACCAACCCTCAAACAGGAATTAATAAAATTCCTTAAAGAGAGAGAGTGTGTTTTTTCTTGGAGTCATGAAGACATTCTAGGCATTGACCCAAAATTCATATGCTATGAATGGAATATCACCAAAGAGGCCAAGTCAATCAAGCAAAAGCGGTGTGTGCTAGGTCGCGAGAAGTATATGGCCATCCAACAAATGGTAGATAGGCTTCAGAAAGCGAAGTTAATCAAAGATCTCAAATACCTCGACCGGTTGGAAAATGTAGTTATGGTGAAAAGGAAAAATGATAAGTGGCATATGTGTGTATATGTTACAGATCCCAATAACTCCTGTCCAAAAGACCACTTCCCTCTGCCCAAACTAGAGCAGGTTGTTAGTGCTATAACCAGGAATGCACTTTTCAGCTTTATGGATGCCTATTCAAGATACAAACAAATCTAGACGAGGCCAGAAGATAAGGATAAGACCTCATTCATCACCATTCAAGGTATCAATTACTGAAATGTAATGCCCTTTGGGATCAAAATGCTAGAGCAACATACCAAAGGTTGGTGAATAAGGTTTTTCAAGAACAAATTGGCAAGAACATGGAAGTGTACATAAACAACATGCTTTCTAAGAGAAATAAAGAATCCGACCACATTGGGGACCTCGGTCAAACATTTAATCGGTTATAAAAACACCAAATGAAACTCAATCTGACCAAATGTGTGTTCGTCATACAAGAAGGAATGTTTTTAGGGTTCATAGTAATTCAGAAAGGAATTGAGGCCAATCTAGGAAATATCAAAGCACCGATTAACATATAGTCTCTCTCCCTAATGTAATAAGAATGTGCAGAATCTAAGAAGAAGAGAGGCTTCCCTTTACAAGTTTATCTCCCGTCCTACTGATAAATTCTTACCCTAATTTAAAGTACTGAGAAAAACTTTTAAGTGTAATGAAGAACGTGAGAACGCTTTGAATTAAGGAGGTACTTGGGATGTAATACCCCGTATTTTCATGGCTTTTAAATTTAAGGATTTATTAAATTTAATTGAGATAAATTAATTTAATTTTAATCCGAAATGTTGTTTTAAATATTTACTAGCGTGACAAGAGTTAGTAATTATTGGGAATATATTATTTGTTGCATACTGGATGAGTATAGTAATATATGAGATTTATTTTTATAATATTGTCACGTGTGAATAAAATGACAATTGTGGAAATTTAAGTCGGGACGCGCCTGTGTTGTGTCGGGACTAAATGTGGATTAATAAAAGTGAATATTTTATAATTTGTTCGTATTGTCATTTTGAGTGAGCCAACGCGTCCGGAAGGGTCGAGATAGTCAGAAAAGTATACCCGGGGGTTTGATTTGGATCTCGGGGCGTTTTTAGGCCTAATTAGTACCCCGGGAGGGCATTTTAGTCATTTTGTATTTTTGGGTAATTAAACCCACGAAAATTAAAGGGGTTATATCAGATGTTTAGGTTATCTCCTAGGGTTAGATAACTCAAAACACTAGAACGGCCATTGGAGAGGAGAGGAGAGAGCTCTCAAGGCATTCCAAGGCTCAAAACTCATCCGTTTACACCGCCGCCACCGCCAACGCGTAGATCGCGAGACGGGGAACACAACCACACCAAATTCAACACCAAAATAGATTTTTGAAAATCTCAGGCAATTGTTTATCTTGCTTATTTCGTTGATTCATCTTTCATATTGGTTTAGGAATGATTAGGATGAATTGTATGGAAGAAAAACCCAATTTGAGATAGGAAATTTTCATGTAGTGATGATTTATATGATATTCTGGAAACCCTTTTTCATGTAAAGGATTAAGGGTTTGATTAAGAAAAGAGTTCTAATCAGATACAAACACTAAAAAAATTATTTCGGATGATCGAACCATTGGAATAGCTTGAAATCTTAGTATGTTGTAGCGAACGGCGAGACAGGACTGCTGACAAAAATTCAGCTTGATCGGACGGTCGGATTTCTAAAACTATTATTTTTACTAGAAAGTTTTATGTTTTGAGGACTCTTAGAGAGTTTTATATTTTGAGGACTCTTCTAAGTAATAAAAAAAAAATTCAATTAAAACTCCATTTTAATTCCGATTTCGAAACCATTTGAAATTCTCATCTTTGAAAATAAAATTCAAAATCCTTTAATGTAAGGCGAAATCTATATTTTTGGGATATTTTGCATAAGGGGTGATGTAAGTATATATTAAAGGGGAGAGACGCGTAAGAGAGAGTTACGTTGGAACATAAATGGATATTTACTGAATTGTACATTTGGAAGAATAGAGTCTATAAGGGTTACGTAGTAAGTTGGAAAAAACCATTCGAATTAAAGTTAGAAACGAACCATTATACTTGTTATATAATAATGGGAAAATAAGGATAAATGTTGTGAATGTGGGTTACGGGATAAACCTAAATTGATATAATAAAAGTGGTATATTTATATGATTGTGTATGCATATATTATATACTTGTGAAAAACATACCCACGCTACTTGCTATCCCCGAGGTTGCCGCGCTGGGACGATCTAATCCTGTGTTGTCTTATGGGGGATATTGACTCGTACCCTAGGAGATAGATATCCTTGGTACAGGCTATCGATTTGATAGTTCAGACGGTCCTAAGAGACGCGGGTATGTGCCATCCTCTTAGAGACTTAGAATCTATGCTTCGCCTCAATAATGTTGTGTATGTGTTAATACAATTCGAGAGTGATTATGAATTTGTATTTCCCCTTAATACGAGTGATATGCGGTTTGGATAGTAGAGTATGCCCGCACCATAGTTTTTATGTGTGGTGCTGTTATGATATATATATTTTACGAGTAGTATATATATATATATATATATATATATATATATATATATGAAATTCTGAAATCTAGAACTGCCTACTGTGATTTGATATGTAGGACATGATTGATGACTCAAATTGTAATACTTGTGTTGAGAAAGTATAATATGACACTGGAAAACTTTATAAATTAATAAAGTTAAAACGAGAATTTTGGATACTAATTGAAATCTTCTTTTCAAACAATTGTATTGTTCAATTTTAAATCCTACGCATAACCTAAGATAAGTTAAATCATTGGGGAAAGATAGTGTGTTATATGGCGAGATAGACCATTGAGAAGGTTAGTGCGATAGGTGTGCACATTAGAAGAGATGTGAGACTTTCTCAAGAGAGTGTCGCACTAATATATTGTTGCATTGGTCTGTATCAATTTAAATACTTGCTAAACGAATTTTTAAATCATATACACTATCGGGCTCTGACCCGTTTCTATTTCCTTTTCTCTCTTGTATATATATGTATGTATTACAGGTGCCAAGCCACAGGGGCGTCTTACTTAGGATCCTTTGGAAGGAACGTGCTGCAGCTTAGGTGGGAGTTGCAGGCCTGTTGTTTAGACGACTTCATCCATTTGATTCTACTCATAGTTCAGTTTTATCCAGCAGGGGCATGTGTTGCCCTCTTTCTATTATTTAGTTGGTATAGTCAGAGATTGAAATTTTTACTTTCAGTGCCTTTATTTCGGGATTTATTACTGTCATGATGTTTTCCTTTAGTGTTGTAAATGTTGGGATTTATTATTGATGATTAAATTTGTGTATGTTCAATCCTATTTTTATTCTTAATGTGTGACTCTTTAGATGTTAATGGTTTAAGGTTTTATAACCGGATTTAATAAAATGAGAATAAGGTTTTAAATGGTTTTGACACTTAGCTTAATTATTTAGGGTGTTTAAATTGGAAAAGTATTTTTACGACAGTGATGCTAAGAATGAACCAACTGTCCACCTTGATTTTAATTTAATAAAGGAGTGATCGCCCGATATTTAATTAGGCGGGGTGTCACAGGTGGTATCAGAGCATCAGGTTCTAGTGTCCTTAGGTTCTGTACGGCTTATTATGCTTTCAGCGTTGCTTTGTTTGTTATGGAGCCCTATGTTTAGGATTGTCGATTCCTTTGACGAGATTTCGTTCTCTTGCTATAATGTGTATACACTAGTGAATTCTAATTTCGTTCGGATGTGTGCGTGTGCCGAACGATGACGGATGTCAGAAGAGGGCCATTAAGCGTACATCAGGAGGCAGGGCTCAGTTGAGATTATGAAATATATCCGAGGATGATGACCGTAGTCGAGGTCACCTCCATTATGGAACGAGAAGCCACGACTAGAAAGGCGACTAAGGTGCAGGAATGATTTTCAAATGCTTTTATAGTCAAATGAGGTGCGAGGGTAAACTTACCCAATGTATTACAAAAACGTGTAGAGACTGTCAGTGGGAAATTTTAGAAACGCAAAAATCGTACGTGTTTACCAAAGGAGGTAGAGTATCCAAAGGCTTAAATATAGGACGGAGTGTGGCAAACTGAAAGTGAAATTTTAGAGAAAATTTTCTTGGCTTTCGGGACGAAATTATAATGGTTGGAGTCAACCACCAATTTTAGAAGTGGAATGTTATGCCTATAGGAGAACATTAGGTACAGTGTTGACCGTATGTTCCTTCCTCAACTGTTCAGGATGAGAAGCAAACGTGGTTCTGAACTCATCGCAGTAGGGCATGACAGAAGTCCAACTGTGAATATGAATCCTAATCGTTAGCAAATTTTGTATCGAAAGAGGTAGATACTAGTGGAGGAAACGACTCCAAGTGGGAGACCAACTTTTAATAATAGTTGATAATACTCGAGGAGGAAATTCCGATGGACGACCGATTCAGAGGTTGACAATGTCATATTTTGTCAATATAGATGATAACGCTTCTTTGTGGGCGAAGTTAAAGGAATCGAAGAATTTAGTCGAGAATAAGACTGAATACAACGGTGGTGGTATAGCACCACAAAAGGATGTGGATACACATCAAGAAAACCATTTAAATGCTTCAGATAGTTAAATTCTTACCAAGTGATGGTAAATTCAGTAAGTACTATTATAGATAGTAACATGATCTTTATGGCCTAAAAAGCTAAGGGAACAACAGGGATGGCTAACAGGAATCGAGTCTACTAAAGTCCGAGAGAAGGACAATCCTAACCTAGTTAGTAGGATAGGTGGTAAGTGGATTATGTGTTGAGGTATTTTGTGCAGAGTGAGATCGCTCACGATAATATGTTCCAAAATGAGAAAAAGGACAAGAATACGGTGCCTAGTAAAAGGCAATGATTAAAATAATTTTGTTTTGGTTTGGGGCGACGTGTTACGTTCGAAAACCATTTGTGCAGTCAAGACGATTGCCAAGATGGAAGTATAAATTGTATCCTTAGAGGATGCGGCGTGTTTATGTGACACGAGCGAGTCACCCTATTTTGTTCATTGCTAGATTAGCATGTGAGACGAGTTTAATGCATATCATTATAAATGTTACCATTATGTGAATATTTTTCCTTAGTATAATGGGATTTTTCTTTGGTGCTATCCGCGGGGGATAAATGAGTATATTAACAGTGTTTTATACTTTATTGAGGCTACTCGTTGTACTGATGCGATACACGAGTATGGTATTATCTTTGTTAAAATTTTATAGAAATGAGTAGTATGATAGTGGGCATTTATTGCAAGGCTATCGGAGTAGTTACATTAGTGCAACACGTTTTGTTTTGGCGAAGCTTTACCTGTGAGAAGGTTGGACTCGCACTTATATTATCTATCCTAGAGACTTCGGAGGAGATAGTGGGCTCGAGATATTCGATACCAATGTATGTATAGACTTTGTCAGTATGATTCAGTATGTACCGAGATTTACCATTGAGCGAAAAGACTTGACTCGGTATTATGTTTTGCACTCCGGACTTAGTGATAGGAAGAGTGCAGTGTTATATTTATCCTTAAGAGATGTGGGAGTTAAGAGTTATACCCCTAATGTTAGAAAAAGGAAATTTAAAGAATTTCGATCGTATGTATCCGAGGTTTATAGAATGTAATTACCATCAACCAATACGGGACGATAGTGAAATTAGTGAAACGTCCTTTGTTAAGCATAATTACGGGAGAAATTGTAACTTTTCTGTCAAGGGACGGGATAAAGGGGTATATACTATGGACGGAGGACCTAACGGATTTAGATAACCGACAATGCTAGGTAGTAGTGTATCGGGGGGTTCCTTGTTTGGATTTCGCTTTGCGAGACATCCCACGCATGAAACTTAGCGTAAGGTTGGAAATAGGGAGACGTTTGGTCACTATTCCATGAGTTCGGTACCCTGGTCGAAATGGGATCAAGTAATTATGTATGTAAGTTGGAAGTTGAATTTTGTTTTAAGGTCATTGGAGCCGGATTTTTGTGGTAGGAAAGCATTGAAAGTTATCCCCACGAGTTGAGGGGTGGAACGATGATAAGGAGAATTTAAGAATTTTGATTTCTAGGGTGATTGAGAGTACCCAAATGTCATAACCGCGTACAGAACTCAAGGTGAATAAAGAGTTGGAATGATTTTTAGCATGGATTATCTGGAAAGAACTTTATATTATACAAAAGAGATGACCTATAATTATTTTGATGAATAGAGCGTTAGTAATTTATTTTGGTTGTTGTACCTATTTGGGAAAATTATTGTACTTATATGAGGAAGGTTGAGAATTATTATTCCTCTTTTATTGTCATGGAATTTGAATGCCCTATTCCTTCTATTCCGTTGAATTTAGTTATTCCTACAGATGAGTATCACACCGTTCGCTCTCCCAGGGCGGTCGGAGTGTTGCAAAAATGTGGGCATCTTGGTTAACTACAGTTAAAATAGTCCGAGTCGAAGGGACTTGGTAATAGACGTGTGAAATATATGTTTGTGGGACTAGTATGACGAAGTGGAAGTGATAGAGTGGATTAAACGTCACATGAGGGGTGATAATCCATACATAAGTGTGCAATTAGAATAGCACTCCCTAACTTGATTGGAAGGCTGTGGGAAGCCATTCAAGAATTGGTATTCCTTGAATAGAGTAGAATTTAATTGTTATGAAGCACACCTGGAGCGGAATTGTTATTAGTCAAGTGTGAGAGCGACTTGCGCATACAAAGAGTAATGATGTTAGTATAGTATAAGAGATCCAGAAGTGCGCTTCGTGGAGAGAAGAGCACGGGTCGGAACTTTCGGCATACTCCAAGGAAGGAAGGGGAGTATTACGTGTCACTTAATGTGAGACATTTCAAGGGAAGAATCGATGTTTAGCGAGACGTAGTGAGTAGTCTCTACATGCACTGCCCATAGGTAAGGTTTGGTTGAAAAAGGAGAATCAACCAAAGAATTTTGTGTTTATCGAAAATTCCTGAAATAGGAAGAGGTTGGTAAAGTCGGTAAAGTTCTTGGATGGGTTGCCATCCTCAAAACAAGATCAAAGGTTTATCCCGAACATGTGAATTAAGTCACCGAGAAGGAAGTGATTGATATTCCTTTGGGCTGGCTTACAATATTAACTAGTATGCCCCAGACTTCCTTTGAAAGGAAGGATCGCGCCAGTGCATGGTCCGGTGCAGTATAAATTTTTGAATCAGGATGAGATTGGTGAATCCCACCTTTGATATGGGATTTTAGGAACCAGCGGAGATAAGATTTCGTTTCGAGTAGGATGTATCACCCTTAGCCAGGGAATAAGCGCATGGTGATTAAAGATTAGTGGAGCCACGTGAAGGAGATTTTGGAATATTGGTACGATGATTTCAAGAATGCTCTGTAGAAGCACTCGTACCTGTTTGTCGCGTACGAGGTACTTATTAAGGTTTTGTTATGGAAGAACCTCGACTATTCTCCTTCCGTATGTTTAGAGGAGAGTACATAATCAGAATTTTTGGATCGGTCGAGAAAATATCCGATAACTATGGTGGAATTCCACGGCTCTCTTAAGCAGTCAAGAGTGGTCAAATGTTCGTATGATCTTCTCAGAATGGGAATTTTGTGTATGAATAAATCCGAGTAGTTGTCATGTAGTGAGGTGTGGCCTCCTAATGATAGTGAGATAATGGAATTTATAACGTATAGACATAACCTATTCACATGTTGTTAGTTGGGAGTGCAATGTGAAGTGCCTCCAATGAGAATGTAAAACAATGTTGCTGTGAGGAAAAAGCTATAGTGATTGAGCGCGGTACTATGTAGATAATTTGCGTACTAACAAGGATATCCAGAATTGTGCTACCTGGTAGGTCTTATTTTCTGAATTTCGGGACGAAATTCCATTATTAGGGGGGGAAAGTATGTAATACCCCGTATTTTCATGGCTTTTAAATTTAAGGATTTATTAAATTTAATTGAGATAAATTAATTTAATTTTAATTCGAAATGTTGTTTTAAATATTTACTAGCGTGACAAGAGTTAGTAATTATTGGGAATATATTATTTGTTGCATATTACTGGATGAGTATAGTAATATATGAGATTTATTTTTATAATATTGTCACGTGTGAATAAAATGACAATTGTGGAAATTTAAGTCGGGACGCGCCTGTGTCGTGTCGGGACTAAATGTGGATTAATAAAAGTGAATATTTAATAATTTGTTCGTATGGTCATTTTGAGTGCACCAACGCGTGCGAAAGGGTCGAGAAAGTCAGAAAATTATACCCGGGGGTTTGATTTGGGTCTCGGGGCGTTTTTAGGCCTAATTAGTACCCCGGGAGGGCATTTTAGTCATTTTGTATTTTTGGGTAATTAAACCCGCGAAAGTTAAGGGGTTATATCAGATGTTTAGGTTATCTCCTAGGGTTAGATAACTCAAAACACTAGAACGGCCATTGGAGAGGAGAGGAGAGAGCTCTCAAGGCATTCCAAGGCTCAAAACTCATCCGTTTACACCGCCGCCACCGCCAACGCGTAGATCGCGAGACGGGGAACGCAATCACACCAAATTCAACACCAAAACAGATTTCTAAAAATCCCAGGCAAGTGTTTATCTTGCTTATTTCGTTGATGCATCTTTCATATTGGTTTAAGAATGATTAGGATGAATTGTATGGAAGAATAACCCAATTTGAGATAGGAAATTTTCATGTAGTGATGATTTATATGATATTCTGGAACTCTTTGTCATGTAAAGGATTAAGAGTTTGATTAAGAAAAGAGTTCTAATCAGATACAAACACTAAAAAAATTATTTCGGATGATCGGACCATTGGAATCGCTTGAAATTTTAGTATGCTGTAGCGAACGGCGAGACGGGACTGCTAACAAAAATTCAGCTTGATCGGACGGTCGGATTTCTAAAACTATTATTTTTACTAGAAAGTTTTATGTTTTGAGGACTCTTAGAGAGTTTTATGTTTTGAGGACTCTTAGAGAGTTTTATATTTTGAAGACTCTTCTAAGTAATAAAAAAAAATCAATTAAAACTCCATTTTAATTCCGATTTCGAAACCATTTGAAATTCTCATCTTTGAAAATAAAATTCAAAATCCTTTAATGTAAGGCGAAATATATATTTTTGGGATATTTTGCATAAGGGGTGATGTAAGTATATATTAAAGGGGAGAGACGCGTAAGAGAGAGTTACGTTGGAACATAAATGGATATTTACTGAATTGTACATTTGGAAGAATAGAGTCCATGAGGGTTACGTAGTAAGTTGGAAAAAACCCTTCGAATTAAAGTTAGAAACGAACCATTATACTTGTTATATAATAATGGGAAAATAAGGATAAATGTTGTGAATGTGGGTTATGGGATAAACCTCAATTGATATAATAAAAATGGTATATTTATATGATTGTGTATGCATATATTATATACTTGTGAAAAACATACCCACGCTACTTGCTATCCCCGAGGTTGCCGCGCTGGGACGATCTAATCCTGTGTTGCCTTATGGGGGATATTGACTCGTACCCCAGGAGATTGATATCCTTGGTACAGGCTATCGATTTGATAGTTCAGACGGTACTAAGAGACGCGGATATGTGCCATCCTCTTAGAGACTTGGAATCTATGCTTCGCCTCAATAATATTGTGTATGTGTTAATACAATTCGAGAGTGATTCCGAATTTGTATTTCCCCTTAATACGAGTGATATGGGGTTCGGATAGTAGAGTATGCCCACACCATAGTTTTTATGTGGGGTGCTGTTATGATATATATATTTTACGAGTAGTATATATATATATATATATATATATATATATATATATATATGAAATTCTGAAATCTAGAACTGCCTACTGTGATTTGATATGTAGGACATGATTGATGACTCGAATTGTAATACTTGTGTTGAGAAAGTATAATATGACACTGGAAAACTTTATAAATTAATAAAGTTAAAACGAGAATTTTGGATACTAATTGAAATCTTCTTTTCAAACAATTGTATTGTTCAGTTTTAAATCCTGCACATAACCTAAGATAAGTTAAATCATTGGGGAAAGATAGTGTGTTATATGGAGATATAGACCATTGAGAAGGTTAGTGCGATAGGTGTTCACATTAGAAGAGAGGTGAGACTTTCTCAAGAGAGTGTCGCACTAATATATTGTTGCATTGGTCTGTATCAATTTAAATACTTGCTAAACGAATTTTTAAATCATATACACTATCGGGCTCTGACCCGTTTCTATTTCCTTTTCTCTCTTGTATATATATGTATGTATTACAGGTGCCAAGCCATAGGGGCGTCTTACTTAGGATCCTTTGGAAGGAACGTGCTGCAGCTTAGGTGGGAGTTGCAGGCCTGTTGTTTAGACGACTTCATCCATTTGATTCTACTCCTAGTTCAGTTTTATCCAGCAGGGGCATGTGTTGCCCTCTTTCTATTATTTAGTTGGTATAGTTAGAGATTGAAATTTTTACTTTCAGTGCCTTTATTTCAGGATTTATTACTGTCATGATGTTTTCCTTTAGTGTTGTAAATGTTAGGATTTATTATTGATGATTAAATTTGTGTATGTTCAATCCTATTTTTATTCTTAATGTGTGACTATTTAGATGTTAATGGTTTAAGGTTTTATAACCGGATTTAATAAAATGAGAATAAGGTTTTAAATGGTTTTGACACTTAGCTTAATTATTTAGGGTGTTTAAATTGGAAAAGTATTTTTACGACAGTGATGCTAAGAATGAACCAACTATCCACCTTGATTTTAATTTAATAAAGGAGTGATCGCCCGGTATTTAATTAGGCGGGGTGTCACAGGATCTCCACCATAGCTCTCTTAATAACTCATGGGAGATAAATTATACTTGTACCTAGAAATTTTTGAATTTTCGACTAGCTTGGCACTCATCCGACTAGAAAATGGGGTACATAAAAAAGTTTACTACACCCCAATGCCTTATGAGGAGAGGAAATCTAGTACCCACACTTAGGAAAACTTTATTTGGCTCTTATAAAGGCTTCGTGAAAAAGGAAACCATATTTCCAAGCACATACTATTTTGGTATTTACAAACCTACCCTTGTGTTGGCCATCCATGAGCAAAAAAAGTCAACAAGATTGATGGCGCGGGTTATGGAACTTGGAGAATATAATATACACTATGATACCAAGAGAGTGCTAAAAAACTAGGCAGTGGAATATTTCATAGCTGTGTTCATCTATGAAGACAAGTCCGTCGATCAGGATATGACTAAAGAGAAACCAAGCGAGTAGACTTCCTCAAAAGAGAGCTCAATACCAAACCCATTAGAGGAGACTTCTACAGAAAATAGCTCCAAAACAGACAAAATAAAAACATCCACTCAACGAGAGGTATCTAATCGGTACATGGAATAGAGCCCAAAGGTGTTTAAATAGGGATACTTGAGTGAAGGAAACTTTGATGATGAGATACCTATATGGAAGATGCATGTAGATGGATCTTCATGTGCAATTGGTAGTGGTACATGATTAATAATTAATACTTCTAATGATATAGATATGGAATATGCACTAAGTTTTTAATTCCAAGCCTCCAATAACAAAGTAGAGTATGAAGCATTGATTATAGGTTTTGAATTAGCTCTATTATTGGTGCTGAACAAATTATAGCTCACAGTGATTCCCAACTTATCTTCAATCAGGGATTTATGGGGTGAAAAGAGAGTTAATAATAAGACATCTAGCCAAAACTCAAACTACTATCTCAAAATTTTTGGTAGTCAGAATGATCAGAATTCCAAGAATTGAGAACGCCTCGAGTAAATTTACTGGCTCGACTGGCTTCGGTGATCAGGACAAAACTAAAGAGAGTAATTCCTATGGAAATCATGAAAAGAAAAAGGATTGATGAAGAAAGCTGTAAGTTGATTGCAATTAATTTAGGTCACACATGGATGGACGCCATCAAGGGATATATCGCAAAAGGTAAACTTCTAGAAGACCCAAAAGATGCTAGGAAATTAATATATAAAACAACCAGTTATGTTTTGGATGGAGGAGTCGTATATAAAAAGGGGTTCATTTTCTCCTTAATAAGATGTGTTAACCCTTCAAAAGTGAAAGACCTAATCAAAGAGGTTCATGAAAGTTCATGTAGAGCACATTTGGCAGGACGATCATTGGTAAGATGAGTGGGTATGCAAGGATATTACTCGATAATGATGAATACAGACTGCAGTTTATATGCAAAGAAATGTGGAAAGTGACAAACATCTGCCACCATCTATAAAAGACTGGGGGATTCTTTGACACCAATCGTATCTCGACGGCCTTTTTCCATATAGTAGATTGACTTGGTCAGTCCTTTGACGAAGATAAGAGGTTAATTTAAATATCTGGTCATTGATATAGACTACTTAACTAAATGGGTGGAAGTTGAGGCACTGGTTGAAATGCCTTGTGAAAGGGTATTCTAGTTCATATGGAAGAACATCATACGCTCGTATGGTATGCCGTATGCCTTTTTCATAGATCATGGAACTCAATTTGACAACCAGGAATTTGAGGACTACCATATCTGTTCCAAGATCCAAAAGCTACATTCTTCACTCGGGCATCCTCAATGCAATGGAAAAACATAAGTAACCAATAAAACATTGCTTGATGATTTGAAGAAGAGGATAGGTTAGACTACAAGGAAGTGGATCAATGAGTTACACAACATGCTTTGGGCCTATAAGACCACGCCGAGGACAACTACCGACAAAATTCTTTATATGTTAGAATTTGAAATAAAAGTTGTGGTTCGTATGGAGATAGGCTTACCCAGTCACAGAGTTCTCAACTTTTACTCTTCTAAAAGTGATCTCATGAGAAGACTATACATAAACTTAGTGGAAAAAAGTGAGGGAAAATAGAACACTTCGGGTAGCGACCTACCAATAACATGTTACCCGGTTCTACAACAAAACTATAAAGGTGGAATATGTTCTAAATAAAGTTCCCTAGAAAGGAAACAAGTTGGAAGCTAACTGGTATGGTCCATAGTATATTTCCATTGTTGTCTAACCAGGTTCCTATCGACTAGAAACACTTTAAGGAGAAAATTTTAAGAATACCTGGAATGCCCAACACCTTTAAAAATATTACCAGTTATTATGAATTAAAGTTTTTGACAAATGTGTAGCAACTCTTTTTAGTATTAATGCGAAATTATTAGTTTATCATCAAGTGAATTCCTTTTTATGTTTTTTTGGGAGTGGGAGATGTATCAAATCTCAAATCTCAAACCAAATAATTATTCATCTTATAACTGGAAAGATCGATCAATCTTCATCAAACTTCATGTTCGACTTCATCTTTGACAAGCCGTGAAGAAGAATTTCCTAATTTTAAAAATAAAAGATCCATTTATACAATTACAAGTGGGTTAATAGAACCAATGTATAGACAACTTAGGTTCCTCCAAATTTGTAACTAGATAAGAATATTAGTCGGCTAATTGTCGATCACATAATCTTAATACAAAGCTCCTGGTAGGCTACAACCATACAAACAAATCATAAACAACTACTTATATTAAATTTGAAACGAATAGAATATAACACCATTGTAAGTTGTAGTTTATCAATTACAATATCAAACGAATTAACACTTTTCCTTGAGCTGAACGCTTTCCAAGGGCTTTATCCATCCCCATAGGAGGAACATCCAGAGAAGATGGAAGAATAGTAGATCCCAATTCCCTGTGTCTCTCTTATTTGCTGGAGCTTGGATTATCCACTAAGTGCATAGGTCGAACAAAGTGTCTTCCCCCCATAAAGGCCATAATCACCAATGTATATTATGATAAGTCTTGTGGGTATAGAATCGGTCAGAATCCAGTTAATATCCAACTTGAATAGAGGAGAAGGATAATCTAGATAGCTCGAGTCATTCCAATACCATAAAGTATTCACCTTCGGCACCTTCAGAACTGTCAAAGATTTTTTCCAACCCCATTTATAGCCTTCTTGATTGGCTTGCTTTGGCTCGTCGCCCATGTGTGCTAGAGCTTCATCATAGGCATTCATCCAAATAGTATAAGAATGCTTATGGAAATGGAACGCAATGCAGTTAACATTCTTGTTTAGATTTTTAATACTAGTAAACTGATTCTTTATCAAATTAGCCTAGTCGGCCATAGTTTTCTTTATTCTTTCCTCCTTTATTGTAGGTCGAGCAACCACAACCTATTTGGATGACAAACAACCTTTGGATTTCCTTAGATTTTCAATTTCACCCTCACTTCGGTCAGTCCTACTGATTTCTTCAAACCTTTTAATTTATTCCCCAAAAATTTATTTCTTGCTCTAGAACACCAATAACCTCTCGAGCACTGGTCAACTCACATTTAATTATAAATTCCTTCATCTTGAAATCTGAAGATACATCCAACATCTTTTTATCAAAACTTTTTTTACTATTTTGTCTAGTGAATTTTGCCTCATAATCATCATGTAGGCTAGCAAGTGATGCCTTGTGATCCTTCTTCATCTTAAGAATCATGTCGTAGTATGAGGTATTGGTCACCCCAACTTTGCTGAACAAACTATGCAGATGAATTTAAGTCTCTTTGATTTGGTTAGATTCATCCAATTGGAGCATCTCTTCCTTCTCTTATTCCTCCAAATCATCATGCCCCGCCCCTAAAAGTTGAACACTTCTTATATATAGATCTCTCTCAGTAGCTGCTATAACCTGCCTCCTAGATTTAAACTAAAAAAGAAGAGTATATGAGTATCAAAATTCAAAGGAAAAATACAACGAACATTGATATCCCGAAGGGCAGAGAAAGGGTAATTTTATTTAAATCTATAGAAAGAAGTACATCAAAGGAAACAGGTCCAAAATATAAGAAGATCGGGCATTACAAAAAAGAAAAAAAGAAATAGGAAGAATTCCTAAGGTGGATACACTTTCTACTTATCATAAGCCACCTCCTCCCTAGGACGAGTTGTCACTACTACTGATTTAGAAACCATAGAAGACGTAGTTATTCCCTTCTCATCTTTCCTTTCTTTACCAATGATCAGAGGAGTACCAGGGTTAAATTCTTGAAAAAGATTAGAGTCTGCAGTAGTTTCGAACTTCTTGAGAGAATCTTGGAATATGAATACCCCATCTTTTGCTATCCCATCAAGTACGAAGTATTGTGTGCTTTTGTTGTAGCATAAAATTATTAGGCCAGGTGGACTAACACTAGAGGGGAACCTGTCAACATTGCCATTGAACCATCAACAACGAGTAAACCCGATCAGCTCAGGTATCCTTTGGTCGACCTCCCAACTGATCACAACTAGTAATATGAACCATCACTACGGTGGACAGACACAAGTGGGATATCCATCAGTCACCTTGATCACGCACATGAACAATATACAACTGTATATTATCATGCAAAGATGTAAATGCCTAGTGTATAAAGGCATTGCATCTTGTTAACATCTAGGTAATATAAATACACTACTACCTCTCTTAGCTAAGGGGGACTTCTTTGTTGGAAACACTATATATTGACACTAAGTACCCCGTGGACGTAGGTACTACTTCTGGGATGAACAACGTAAAAATCTTATGTCTCTTTCCCTTTTCTCTATTTTCATTATCTAGGATTATAAGTTTGGGTCAACTAAATATAAGATCCTTCCCTGTATATATATATATATATATATATATATATATATATATATATATATAAAGAAGGAGGAACTTTTGGCCTTTTTCAACGGACAACTGAGATTGAAAGTTGGCGAGTTTGGTCTTTATGAACTGACGGTTGGGATGAAATATTTAAAGGGTTTTGGCCTCTCCGAACTTACGACTGAGATAAAATGCTGACAAGCGCTGAAAATAATATTAAAAGGGTAGATTATCTTATCTAAATACATAGCATGAGGCTCAATGAGTGTTAGATGAGTACTCAGCGGCATGCAACATTACTGAAGCAAGGCTCAAGAAAACTGTCCAGTTTTATAATTTATAAGTCTCTCCCATCCTCTCTCAAGTCCCATAACCCATTTCAAAGCCAACCCTCATTTTTTACATAACTCATAACCCATCCGTTGAAAGAGAGGTAAAAGTTTTACTCAAGTCTTATAACCCATTTGTTTGTTCTGGTATAATTTTTTCTACCATGTAATTCAAGTTTGTACAGTTTCAATTCGGATTCATGGAGGATGATTCTATAACTGGGTTTTATCTCTCTATCTCTGGAAACCTTAGGTTTGTATTCTTTTCATTTCTTATATTATGTTTTATTTTTGTTTTCCAAACACACAACCTTAGCCTTTCTAACTTTAGAAAAAACTTCTTTGAAGTTAGTTTGAGATTGGTGTTGTGAGATCTAGGTCATTCGTAATCGATCGAAAATACATGTTTGCCAAACACCGTCATTTCTAGTAGTCTTAAGTAGAGTGAGAAATGAGAGATTCAGTTTGGATGTTTTGAATTTTTATCATCCGTGTTAAGCAGTGTGAGAAATGAGAAGTTCTTGTTGTAAACCAACAAGTAATTAATGGCTTTTCATTAGTGGATTGTATGTGCATTATGTATTTATTCTTCATAGCTATTATTTTGTTTCTCATTATTCATCACAAATTTGAATTTTGAAATTTTTAAAATTTCTTATGATGTAACTAATTTAAAGGTTAAAAAAATTGTTATACAAGATTTTTTTCCCTTTTTGTCTATGAGTTAAAGGTTAATGATAGATGCACAATAAGAAATTTAAAGGAGTGGGGTTTTTAAATGTGATCTGGGTTTGGAGCACGGGTTTTTGAAAGTTGAAAATTACACCGAACAGTTAAAGATGGTTTGATTTGGGTTTTTTGTTTAAAATCTCAAGGGTATTCGATTCCCCCTTTTAGTGTAACTGAAGTTGTTGCATATTATAAAGGATCAAATTTATCCAAACAAGTCCTTTCATAGGTCTCTTAAGAGTGATACTTCAATTTGAGGATAAGGGACGATGTGGCATAAATTTTACACCTTTTGAAATCTCATTGGATGCTGAAACGGTTTCCATCACGCGTGATTATGGTGGCCAACTGGTTTACACCATGTAAATAGTGGGTTTGGGTGCTAAATTATCGATGAGTATTGCTTTAATGTTTTCTTTAACTGGTGCCATCATTTGCAGATGTGCAGATTTTAGATTTTTTTTATGGGGGCCAATTGATTTACACGATGTAAATAGTGGATTTGTGGGATAGATTGTCGATGAGTATTATTACTTTAATTTTTATTTTAACCAGTGCCATCATTTGCAGATGTGCAAATTTAAGAGTTTTTATTGTGTTGAGTTTTACTTTCATTACTTCATACCCATATGCCTCTTCATTTTTTACATGTGCCACTTCCCATATACCTGATCGACTCTGAGTATTTTGTGGTTTAATAAACTTATGAGATTTAAACTTTCATATAGGTTTATTTGTTTCGGGACTTTGATCAGTTAGAATAAGTTTAGTCTATTTGTTTTACCGTCTTAATCATTTCCCCAAAGCTTTTGGAAATGTTGTTAATAGACAGTTATGTTTTTTTACCGACTATTTTTAGAATAAGAGATTAATGCGATCCATCTGTCCTCCATCCACCCTTTTTTCTTTTGATAATTTTTTTAGCAAAAGTTGAAAACTATTCAATAAAAGTTGTTTCAAACCTTTTAAAATAAAGATATTGTCTAAACCGTTTTATCAATTAAAAAATGTTTGAATTGTTTTTTAAAAAACAATTTTTTTTTTTTTTGTAAAGAAATGTAAAAATTGATTTTCATAAATATAAACTTCTTTGAAAAATAATTTTTTATATGGTATTAATTGTTAAGGTTTTTAATAGAGAAAAATTATTTGTGTCTTTATTAACTTTTGAGAACTAAAATCAATTTTTAAAACCTTTTTACTAAATTATG
Organism: Sambucus nigra; assembly: GCA_949130495.1. NCBI lineage: Eukaryota > Viridiplantae > Streptophyta > Magnoliopsida > Dipsacales > Adoxaceae > Sambucus > Sambucus nigra. Next base: position 127,963,443 of record OX422208.1, read on the forward strand.
TACAAGTATTTAATATATAAACTGTTTTATTTTGTTTATTTACAAAAAACTATTTTTTTAAATATATAAATGTTTATTCAATTGCAATTAAATAGGCATACATAGGGCACCTGTACAAATATGTAGTATTGGTATGTCGGTACAAGATGTGTTACGATGTTTTTAATAGGTACAAAGTGTGTCATAAATGAGGGTACGCTGAGAAAAAAACTATCAACGTGCCATACGCACGTGCAAACCCCAACATTATATTATATTTATATTCTATTAGTATTTTCTATAAAATAAAATCATGTCGCCGAACATTCCCAAAAAAGACTCATGTTCTCGATATTTAAAGGATCTCCCCCTCAATGTAGGTAAATACAAAAGCGACGCGATCTATCGTTTATGTCGATATTTAAAGAGTTAGTTTTGTGACATGCGACGCATATTCGCGTGTCATTGGTGGACTTAATTTTAAGGTTTCATACTCGAGGTGTTCTCCAACAACATGCAAACACGTGTCCTCTGTTTATCGCCATGTCATCACCACGAGTACAAAATATTGCGGGAACAAATTTATCGTCGTGCCATCGTCACATGTACACTCTAGTGTATATATACGCATCAATTATGCCAATTATTTCTTCAGACTTGAATCCGGCGACAAGCCGATCTAGGCTATCTTTTCTAGATTCTTGTCATCTAATATTAGTAGTTCAATCAATCTTCTCAACTGTTTCACCAGTGACCAATTAATATCCATCTCGAGGATCTATATTTTCTATCTAATAACTAGTGGTCAACTTATTATATTCTTCCTTCTTTACAAATGAGCTATATTTGCGTTCTTTTACCTAGTTTCCTTTCAACTCCTAAGCTATATCCTATTGGAAAATTAAAAAATTAATGGTCGATGGAGGCAACATATTTAAACTTCTTTCAGTCTACCATGCCGAATATAATATTATAAGACAATTTTACTTTTTTTTTATTAAGGATGAAGAAAGGCATCATCTTAATTAGGTAGGTCGACCATCTCCTAAAAATGACTCCCAGTTCAATTGTTCCTAAGGGGTACACCTTTTCCCCCGGAAAACCAATAAGTGACCTGTGGTACGCTTGAAGAGTTATGTCTGTTAACTTCAGTCTCTTGAAACAATCATAAAATAGTAAATCTTTGAAACTTCTGTTGTCCACCAAAATCCTTGCTACTCTCCTCTCATGAACCATCATGGGGAGAATCATAGGTTCATCTTGTGGGTATAACAATCCAGACATATCATCTTTGGAAAAACTAGTATTAAGATGGTCTTTGTTCACCTTTCATGGGCGTGCTACCAAAAACTTAGCCATATTCACCTATGTAATGTGCATACAAGTTTTCTCCACATTGAGGCAATCTTTCCTTTCTCTAATTCATCACCATCACCAGCATATTGTCCAACAATAAAAAAACATGCCAAGGAGATCATGCCAACCTCGTACACTAGTTCCTTAGGACTCTTCGATAGATCTTGATTAGTTCCATCATCAAAGTCTTTGTTTCGACTACATTTTTTCTTATCAATACCCTTGTAAGGAGACTTAGATCATCTCCTAGGCTTCTGCTCAGCGTTGGGTTAATCTGCTCGGCCAAACTTGTTAATGTACGTCATCGTCTTGGCTCGTAGGATCAAGGCCTCAATTTCATTCATTAAGGATAAGCATTTTTCATAATTATGTCTATGATCATTGTGGAACTTGCACTATTTACTTTTATCCATTCTTTTCGATAGAGACTTCAACTCTCGCAGCCACTTAAGGTCACTACTTTCTCGAATCTCATCAAAGATGCAGTTAACACCCATAACGAGCGATGGGTACTCATCATATCTCATCGATTTATCTGACTTGTTGGATCCTTCTCACCTTCCTTTCTTGTATGAACTCTTACTAACATAAAACTTCTTATGGATGGAGTTATTTTCTTTCATTTCCTACTCAGCATTCATAATCTTCACTGCTTTGGCCAGGACCTCGACCATTGTGGTCAACAATTCTTTTGCTAAAGCCCAATATAACTTTCTAGGTAACAAGTCATTGACTATGGAAGCCATCATAATCTCATCATCATAGTCTGCTACCTCAAGCTTCTCTATATTGAAGAAAGTGGTGAACTCACTTATCGTTTCATCCTCCTATTAGCGAACGCTTAACAACTGATCCACTTATTTCCCTAGCTTGGTACCAAAGCATAAATTATTCACAAAGAGATAAAGTAACTATTTAAAGTTTGAAATAGGCCCCTAGGGAGGCTGTTGTACAAGATTCAGACCGACCAAATGAGAGTACTAGAAAAGGCCTTACATCGCATCTCATTAGGGATAGAGTAAATATTAGAGGTAGCTTGATACTATTCCATATGCACCGTCAAATACTATTTTTCATAATACCTTGGAGTGATAACTAGAGGCTCGAACTTCATAAATGGAGATCATTGAACTTAACCCCTCGATAAAATGCTCTTTGCCTTAGTTAAGTCGCACATATAATATTCCAGGGAATAAATTCACCCCTTCTAGGGTTTCTCCTCCTGCTCGGACTTTACAGTCTACTCTATTCATCCTCATCTTTCAACTGAGATCTCATCCCTCATAGAAGTCTTCTCAACCATAGACGACCCTCACACACTTGGATTTGATCTTTTTGAGCACTTGACCCTCTTAGTCATAGATCTCCTTGACTTTTCTCTGTGCTCCCTATTATATCTTGGTTCCCTATACTAGTATGCCTGTGAATCTCTAGGGCCTAATTGATTAAAAGTAGAGGCTCTTCTCATCCTCTCTAACCATCGAATAGATTTTATCATCATCATACCCCGTTGATCAGACAGTGGATGTTGCTTTAGGCTTGTAGGATCTATCATCTCATTGTAATCCTAAGAATTTGGATCTATTCCCCTCGCCACGTGATCCCAAATCAAATTTCCTTGGGTTCTCTACTACTTAATCGTGGTGCACTTGCCTCCTATCCCTATATGGAGCTGGAGGTGTCATTGTACACCTTTTGTTAGAGTTCTCCCCAATTTTTTGTGTAATCGAGTTCATCTCTAACATTTAATGTTCAACCAAAATACTTTGAGTCAATTGCTTTATGTTCTCCTGCATAGATTCCTAACTTTTATTCAGGCTCTGTAAGATCCTCTCCAAGTCTCCCATACCTATAAGTGTAGAGGATTAAGATGCCTCTCCATTCAGTCTAGTTTCTTGATTCTCATCCATTTATAACAAATATTGTAGAAAATAGGGTATTGTAGAAGAAAAAGTAGAGTTTTGCAAGAATTACAACATGAATGGTAGGAAACATGAATTTTAAGTAGGAATATGTAAATCTATTGGAATATTTCAAGGAATTAGAGAGAATCAAATGAAAATTATTAATAAGGAAATTCTAATACAATGAAACCCAGCTGGATCAAAGTGGGATTCACTAGTTTACAAGAAATGGGTGTCCTCTGGTTTCAAAAATTAAAAATGGTGAAAAGAAAAATGGCAAATCCTTTTTCCACATACGATGGAAATTTATTATAGTATAAAACTAGTATATTGATTTGTCTTAGCTTAAGTACACTAATTAGTAGCAGATAACATATATGAGATGTCAATTACAAAAATACTAAACTAGAGAAAATAGTAGATAGGTGAGAGAAAGAGATTAAAAACTACATTTATTTACATGGTTCCGCCCAAATGAGGTGCCTACGTCCACATGTGAGGTGTTTATTGTATTCAATTTTTGGGTATAACCCATGAATGGATACAATAGTGAAGCTCCCAAGTTCGCTCCAAAATTAGACAATATAACAATAAGGAATATATCGCAGATACCCCCGAATGAGGTGGGTGTGTTCTTTTTACAAACTGTTACAGGAAAAGTAATGGAAATTGCCATATGGATTGTCTTTATGAGTTAGGCAGGTACACCAGTTACATGCGAGGTATGAGAATAACTATGAAGTTAGTTAATGGAATATGGAGAGAATATTTGCACATCTTCCCATGTGTGTACACTGCTAACGTCATCCAATTGCATTGTACATTCTTTCTATAATAGATTCAACTAATAGTGTTAGCTGGTTGTCAACCAGGTTGATGTTGGGGTCGATCTCATTTGTATACGTGCGAGTCCAGGTGTCCTGCTTAAATTGGTTCATAGGTCGTCCTATATTTATGGTAAACATTGAAAATGCCATTGATTATAAAATCCTCAATCTTTGGCACATTGGAATGACCAACTAATATGTGGAAAATAAGGGTTATTACATGGAGCTGTAGAGTATTGCAAACCTGCAAGTTTCTAGAATTCATCTCATACATTTAGTTGATTACCTTTATTATTATTTAATATTTCATAAAAATAAGAAATGAAAAAATAAGTAAAGAATGTATGACGATCACATTTAAGACTATATATATATACACTAATTGTAAACCCACGTGATGCGTGATCGTGCCCACAAATAAAATCTATACAATTTGATTTTACAATTGTGAATACTTAATTGGTAAAAATTTTGAAAACCAAATATAACATAAAAAACAATGGTAAACACATTTTAGTTGCTGATTTATATGACAATATCCGAACATGACATATGCATCGAATTACATAATATTATATAACAAAGATACTCTACAAACACCGTGGTGCCCTTATTATTTTTGGTTTGTACAAAATAACATATTAAATTTTGATCGATTAATATATTTATTTAATGCGTATTAGTTTAAATTTTCATTTACTCTTATTAAGAATTGAACTTATAGCTATATGGAATTTATGGCTTATATTTTTAAAATCATAATTATAAATAAATAGAGATGTTTGTGATACTTTTTAAAACAATTATAATATCTTTTTATTTCATTCTCTTTTATATAGTTAACGGTTTTACTTCCATAAAAGACCTATGAGAGTTTTCATGATCATCTCTCAAGATATTGAAATTTCAGGGATATTCCCATTGTAAGAAAACACATACTCACTTTAAGAGATACTTAATAAGCATACTTATATATATGTATGAGCTAAGAGAAACAATATTTAAGGATACTACATATTCCTGGACATAAGATTTTATCAAAACCTATTTAGCCATATAGAAAATTATAAGGAATAATATGAAATAAAGTGCAAAGAACATGTACAATGATCAATTTATATCTACATATGTATTTATTGTCGGCCATATTTGACATGATAATGTCACTTCACATTTTATATGATTTTCATTCATTCACCATTTTATCTCAGCAACCAAACAAACTATTAATTAGGAAGACTTATGAAATTTTAGAATAACTTAAGAAAAAAATTAAACAATCAATTCACATATTTTGAATTCAACATGTTATTAGTGGGATGAAAATATATTTTTCACAAATAAGACAGAGATAACAATATAACACCCTTCCTCAACATGTTACCCAATAACCATATTTTGTAGGCGAGGCGCAATGCGTAACACATAAGTAAGAAGAAAAAAATATGTATCGAAAATTTAGTTAAAGTACATATTTTTCTAATACCATCATTGAGACATTTGTTTAAGAGTCCTTCTATGACAACTCTCGTGTTCGAATCATTGAGTGAGACTTTCTATCGCGTCACAACCATATTAGATCATATTTGGACCCCAGTATACCAAAAAATTCAAAGAAAAATTCAAAATAAAATCACGATAATAACATGAAAAACTTTAGATTTCAAAGAGTCAGATAAAAAACGTGTTTCTGGAAAAAATGTTAACATTACACAATCGAGATAACATACTATTAATTATAAAAATTTTGTTATACATTTATTTAATTTCAATGTGAGCTATTATTAAAAAAATGCCAACGAAATATTTATCGAATGACCCAAAAACTTATATCCCACAAGTTAAATTATCGATTACCCTAATCAAAGTTAAAAACAAATGAAGCTAACTAAAAGGAAAATAAGCAGTCAATTTTAGATTGACCGTCTAGATATTATCAATTAGTGGGCGATTTTTTAGAATGTAAAAGCAAATAAATAAAGAGAAAAATGTTTCCAACTTGTGAATAACGTTTAATGAAGTAGAGTGACTATTAATTATAAAGATTTTGCTATATACATATTTAATTTCAATGTGACCTATTATTAAAAAATGTCAATGGAATTTTTATAGAATGACCCAAAAACTTATGTTCGAAAAGTTAAATTATCAATTTCCCTAATCAAAGTTAAAAACAAAATAAATCTAAATTAAAGGAAAATACGCAATCAAATTTTGTATTGACCGTGAGTATTTCACCAATTAGTGGGCGGTTTTTTAGAATGGAAACAAAATAAATAAAGAGAAAAATGTTTCCAACTTGTGCATAACATTCAATGAAGTAGAGTGACTATTAAAAAATTCTACAAAAGAATAATAATAAGTATAGACAAAACTTACATGTAGTAATAAACAAAACAAAGTATAACCGATAAAAGATAATCATTTGGTTTGAGAATTTGACATATTGGGCTTTCATGGATTTAATTTATTAAATATAGTTTCATGTTTGTTAAAAATATGTGTAAATACGAATAAACTACAAAATAATTTCATATTTACGGGTCACCTCATTTTAAAAATGCGACAACAAACCCCTTGAAATATAGACCCACTACAACTAACTCAATACTTATTAAAAAATATGATTAAACCATTAACTTACAGGAACAAATATCAAACTATACTCCATTGGTTATGGTATTTTTATATTAATTTCTAAAAGAAAATACTAAATTATAAATGACTAAAAAGAAAACAATTTGACTATCACTGTCCAACATCCCGGTTTTATGAAAACCCACAGCTAGATATGTAACAATGTATAGTACATCAATTACAAAGATGATAGTATACTAAAAAGGAAAGTCATAAATAATTTTCAACCACAAAATTATAAAGACGATTTTAATTTTCAACCACAAAATTATATAATACTTACCGGGTAACTATAATATTGCAATATATTAGACAAACATTATGAGAAATAAAAAATTGAATCAAGTTATACCTATTAACAAAAAAGACATAAATAATATACCCAAAAAATTAGACTTTTAACTCTTTTCAATAACCATACCTTCCAAAATATATAGATATTCCAATTATTAATAAAATGATCAAATAGTGCAATAAAAAAACAATAAATTATCAAATAGTGCAATAAAAAACAATCTCAACGAATTTTTAATAAATGATATCATATACATATCTACATTTGAAAAGGAATACTAATCACAAAATTAGACTAATAGCCACTACAATTTGATTGTTAAATTGAGAATTCAAAGTAATTGATGATGGTGAGCATATACGCTAAGAGTAAGAATATAACATCACAAGAAAATCGTGACCAAAATAGGAATGAAGTTCCATAAAAATGAACACAATTTCTTTATAGATATCCTAAGAATAATATTATAGATCCCTCACTACATCTAAGAGACATGTCCTATTAATACCAGAATCAATACCAAAATCCACATCACCAATCAGAAGAAAACCCATATCTATACTACTCTAAAACGATTTACAAGCATTTAAGATATGTATGTACATATATGTATATACCAAATAGTCTAATTTTGGTATTGATTGGTATGTATGTACAAGCAATTGGAGAGTGTGCTTGTAAATCATTTTAGAGTAGTATAGATATGTATGCACATATATGTATATACCTTTTCAAGTGCCTTTAAAATATGCTTGATTCGTCCAATTCCTATCCAATTCCTATTATTATTTATAAATTTGTGAAAAGTTGCATGAGGCTAATTGGGCGGAAGTGTGTCTATGACTGTCATATAAATGTCCATGGTAGGAACTCAAATTTTGTTCATCTTCAAATTTTCTCCAAGTTCGTATTTAATGTCCATATGAGGCGAAAAGTCAGAATCTAGGCGAATTCTCTATTTACGAAATAATATCCACAACTTATGAATATTTTTTCTTCCTTGTTTAATAATGTCACTAATGTTATTTCATAGTCAAGGTTAAGAATGAGAAGTATATTATCTATCAACTCATTCCAACATTATGGCAAGGAAAATAGAATACGATTGAATGGGTACGGTTGTGGGAGATTAACGCCACGATTTATAAAGTAATTAAATTATTCAATTTTCTAATTCCAGTACTAGTGAATAAGTTCCCTCTCTATGGGATGCACTAATAAAAGAGGTTTTTGTGTGGGCCAATCGTGATTTCTTGGTGATCGGTGGAAATTAATTATTACGGTTACTCAATTTTACAAGAAGATATATAACATGAGGGTGTGAATATAACCAGTTTTTTCTATTGTGAATGGTAAGATGAAAAAAGTCTAAAATATCTTTTCATGTGGGACATAAACATTAAATACTAAGAGGCCCTAATTATTCCTAATATTAGTATGAGTCGCTCGAGTAATTAATGTTTTTCAATTAATCAATCAAGCACAACAAGTAGAATTTTAGTTCATTTTTAATAAATTAATCCTAAAATTACTATGTGTCAACAAATGTGCAAGCCCTTCCACCAATTTGTGTTCATCCAAACATCATCCGCTTAAGGAATGGGTGAAAACGTCCACAGTAGTTAATCAAATAGATATGTGAACTAATATTCATCCATATAATATTATCATAATCTAATTTATGTTTTCTAATTAATCAATCATACACAATAAGTACAATTTTGGTTCATTTTGAGTAAATTAATCCTTAAATTATAGTGTGTCCACCAATTTCCAAGCCCTTAGACCAATTTGTGTTAACCCTAAACATCAACAACTCAACAAAGGGGTGAACATAACCGCAAAAGTTCACCAATAATATATATGCACTAATTTTCTCCCTTACCATATCAACACCAAGTAATTAATATTTTCCAATTAATCAATCATACAAAAAAATGTCCAATTTTAGTTCAATTTAATTAAATTAATGTAACAACCTGCCTAATTAAATATCGGGTGATCAGTCCTTCATTTAATTAAATCAGAATATTCAGTTGGTTCATTCTCAGCGTCACCGTCGAAAACCATTTCTTTATTAATCACTTAATAGTTAATTAAGCTAAGTGTCAAAGAAATTTTCCATTTTTAAGTTAATTAAAACCATTCCATGACACGGAATAATAATATGCAATAACAGATCACAACTGAATTAAGTACAACAAGAATAAATGTCGCTGGAATAACTCTTCAGTGAAATTATAACATTTCCACTAAATAAAATTCATATCCAACAACCTCTAGAATCCTGGGTGACATGCCCTAAATGAACTAGACACTACAGATGAGTGAGTCAACAGAAATTAAATATCTAAACAAAGTCTGCACCTATGCTACTAGCTATAATCCATCAGAGCATCCATAATCTATGATGGGCATCCCTGGCGCAGGATACCTGATGTACACGATATAATAGAGAAGAGAATATATGCAAGGAAATGGGTCAGAGCCTGATGGTAAAATATTTAAAAAAAATATCAAGTGTTTAACAATTACAATTAAGCATTTATTATGTACATGTTAGTTTATCGGGCTCTCTCTTGAGAATTCTCACCTCTCATCTAGAGTGCACACCTATCGTATCTTATTATCTTCTTAGTTAAGGTTCCCTACTAACTAGCCTTAATATAACTATGATCCTAACCCATATCATAAACTCGTATGTCCCATACCATACGTATTATAATTACTCATATTCATTTCTCTTTAATATGAACTAGTCTTGTTACAACCATGGAATTAAGTGTTCACTTACTTAATTCAATTCAGATTTCATTATTTACTTGTATCTGCAACATTGCATAGTAGATTCAATCACACTTTATATTTTTAATCTACAACATCACACATAACATTACATCTCTATATCTACAATGTCACTGAGTAGATTACATCACAGTTTATATATATATAATATCCTACTAATTATATATATACTAATACGACACCTCCCTAATCACAGCTACGGTGTATGCATACTCTGCTATCATGTCATGACACATAATATCACGGTATAGAGGACTATTGATTCGGTATCTCTCACAAATCATATCACATAACACAAGCATATTGGAGGTGAGCATACTCCCCTGCGAAATGGGGCACGCACATACCTACGTTCCCATTCAACCGTCGAAATTATCATTACACCGATATGACGTGTCCAAGGTCCTATGCTCAGGGTACGAATCTAAATTCCTTCCAAATGGGTGCTCAGGATAAGACCGTCCACAACACGAAACCTCCACCCCTATAGCGAACAACGTAGGTATGTCATACATACAAACAACATTATAGGTATTCATCATACCTATTTAAATATAACATCCATAAGGCATTCACACAACCATATGATAATTCTGATACGTAGTATTTTTATCAATCAAATCCTATGTATTAAAGATTATGACTTTACTTCTTTATTTTATATTCCCGAGACTCACTCGTTACTCAAAGATTTAATAACTATTCCTTAACCTAATTCAGTAGGTAAATGTCTACACCCTATTTGTCCATGTAAACACAACTTCCGAAATTCTATGAATTAAACTCATCCTTAATTAGGTTTAATTCTCGATAACCCTTAATTCAATCTTAACCCTTCATTTTATCTCTTAGAGTTAATCCCACCAAATCCTAAGGTTATACCGATAATTAATAACTCTCTTACTACTGGCCCCAACCTTAAATTACCATTTATCCAATTTAAATCCCAAGTAATATAATTTTTTATAATAACTCGTTTAATTAACACTCGTTAGTTTTCCCCTCATTCAAAAATCCCAAAAATAATATTTTCTCGGTCTTAGGTACATCCTACTGCCCTTCTCTAAGTCCCATTCAGTTCAAATAATAATCACAAAAGATTCCTAAAAGTTTTGGGATTAAATCGAGAATTAAAAAGAAACAACTTCATCTTTTTGGGGGAGGTCGATCGATCGATGGTCCTGGGTCGATCGATCGATCACCCAGATATCAACCCAGATTCTGCAATTTTTATTCTACGAGTTTCACATCTTTTAATCAATCAAACCTCTATTTTAACGTCCCAAATTCCTTATAATACATAGCACATGATATACCAACATATGAAAATGATTCCTACTGATGTAAAGAACCTAGAATGATCGAGAAGGTTGACTTTAAAACATACTATTCTTAGAAAACTCATATTTTATTATTTATCCATGAACATCATATAAACTCTAACTTTCTTCACCAAATGATTACCAATTTAATCTCATGAAATCTCGATCATATATCATCATATATGGATAAGTTCTAACGTATCCAAAATCATTTAAACATCATAAAGATGAATCAATTTACTCAAATTCCATTTTATTCTCAAGAACTCTAATTTTTTACTTAATCATTAATAAGAGTGTAAATCCCAAATTTCTTTACTAGATAATATAAAATTCATGGAGTTTATTCTATACTCAAAAGAGATCATTCCTAGATAATATCCATTTGAAAGATCCATTTAAAATTATCACAAATTTATCTTTTGCGATGCAACTTTTCAAAATTTTCCTAACTATCCTAACATGGATAATATAAAAGCTAATATTGCAATAATTAATCACTTGCCTTTATATTGTAGGTTTCATCCATTGGGGATGATACTCTACTGATGGTCCTCTCTTTTTCTGGCTAACTCTCGGCAGTGGTGGTGTTGGCTATTGGTGGTGCAAGGTGGTTGTCCTTTGGTTTCCTAGAAAAGTCTATTCTTTTCCTATAGAAAGTCTCTCAATCTCCCCTAAACCTTTTCCTCTTATTTTTGGTGAATGAACCTAATATCTCTAATCGCCTCACTAATATAATAAAACCCAATTTCCGTGTTTAATATTCACCTCACTTGTAAAATGACCGAAATACCCCTCCGGGGTGTCCTTTCAGTTCCAAAGTGCCTCGAGACCCAAATGAAACACCCAAGTAGACTTTTTTGACTATTTGAACCCTTTCGGACACTTTGGTGTAGTCAAAATGACCATTTAGATGATATAATAATAAATCACTTTTATTTCATTTAATTATAATCTTGACACGACTCAAATGCGCGTCCCAACTTAATTCCCATAATTGTTTTACACATAATTCGCGATAAGTTTATAAAGTCATAATCAATTATAAATTCATAATCATATATATTACTTTAATAACTAAGTAATATTCAACATAAATCACATATTACTTTATTCTTGAGTAATATTTAAATCTGGATTAATTTCCAATTATATCACAATTAATTCTAATTAATCCCATTTTAAAAGTCATTAAAAATACGGGGTATTACATACATCCCCCCTTACGACGAAATTTCGTCCCGAAATTCAGAAAAACAAAAGTATAAGTGTTGTGCATTACATACTTGCGCTTCCAAGTAGGCTACTACGTACCGCCCATACAGTGTGCTATCGAATATCCCCAATAATGAACACCTCACTTATGATCATTTTAACCCCAGGTTACCCTGTCATCTAGGTTCTTTTCCAAGCCTTACAGTTTAAGTTTCACTACTTATACTTTATTCTAGAAATTCACTATCTAACCTTATACTATATGCACTTAAATAGATTAACCGTTCTTTAGATAAATACCATCTCGTCTTGCGATTATCATACATAAGTAGGTTAATTGTCAAGTATATATTCTACACACACAATATACTATAAGTTTCAAATCATCTCTACTTTTTGCAATAGTTCCTGGTTCCTCACCTTTATCCCACAAGTAGGAGAAATAATAAGACTTGTCGTACCATACTTGAACTGGCACCATACCTAACAGTAACTTATAAGAGTTATAGTACACCAATTTCACTAGTGGAACGTACGTCTCTCATCCTCCCTTAAGATTCAAAGTTACAAACATAATTTTTCTTCCAACATGAAATTTGTCCGCTTAGTCTTACCATTATTCTACGAATGATAGATCATACCCAATCACAACTCGATACCCATGCCTTGTGAGAGTTCTTCCAAAATCGGGAGACAAAATCTCATCCAAATTCGACACAATATTAAACAGTACCCTATGTAACCTCACTATCTAGGTTATATTAAGATCAAAGCATATTGTCTCGTAGTATGATCAACCCTAACTGACATAATGTGATCTACTTCAGTCAACTGATCCACTATCATCCATATAGGATCGTAACCATCTTCGCGATAAAATCGTTACGAATATTCTTCCAATACTACTTAGAAATCCCTAACGATTAGAGAAACCTATGCTAGTTTTGAATGGTCAACCCTAATTCCAACAAACAGTGTGGCCCGCTACAAGAGGAATCTAGCCAAACATCTCTTCATTTAAATCCTATTACCATAGTCATGTATAGCCTGATACATTTATTATTCTACCGATTATATCTCTAATCGTCATAAATGACCGGACGTTCAAGTTCCAATATCTAAACCTCTATATTTATTTTCCTTATCCCATATCTCCAAAATGGGGAACAATACCAGATTTAATTACCTAGGGTGCCCATACACCCTATATTTCTCGCATTGTTGCTCAAATAACATATACTCTTCTTAAATCAATTTTCACTCGCTTGGCATACTGATATGGTAGGGGTACACTAAATAACCCCACTAGTCATAACTTGATCACTCTATTGATGGCATCATTGTTTTATTCATAATGTTACTAGGACTAGTCGACTCTTAAGTTATAATAGAATTATCAACTCTAAATTTATGTATGTATATTTAAAATGACTAAGGTACGGACTTATGCACTATCAACCAAACTTCTGTCCCACTCTCGACGTTCGCTAGTTTCATGCGTGGGATGTCCCGTAAAGCAAAATTCAAACAAGGAACCTCCTGATACACTACTTCTTAAGATAGTTGGTCGTCGAGATCCGTAATGGCCCTCAGTCCATAATCTGTACCTTCCCATAATTTTTGTATATTGACATAAAAATATACTAGTCCATGCTTATATATCCCTAAAAAAACATAAAACATGTTGCTCTCACTATTCAAAATTCTCGGCGCTATATATAATGAGCTATTTCTCACTGTTCGACAAAAAACATAATATATCCTGAGTCATATCAGTAAAATAAATTTCTACTCACACATATAACTAGACAACACTTTAACTAAGGTCTATGATATCATGAAATATAGGCCCAACCCTATTTCAGTTGGCACCGCACAAAAATAATTTTACTCTCCCCGAAGTATCCAGCACGATAGTCTGATCACTCATAAAAAGTTCTATTATGCTAACTCAAAGCAATAGAAAATTTAATAACAAAATGTACTCTTAAGACCCACCCGGTTCACTCACGGGCAACACCAAAAAGTCTCTCTATTAACGAGAAATACTTTTATAACCAGACTGTTAAAATTATCATTTCCACTAACCTCGACTCGCACGCGAATTTAGGGTTTTCAATTTGTAGATGGCTGTTGTGACGCACCATGTCACTAGAATTAATCCTTTATTTACAAGGATGAAATCAAACTTCACGAGTCTCTCCTGATCACGTAGGGTCCTTACATGCACTTCTTACAGTTAAAACATCTCACGATCACTTGCCCCCATTATACATCTAGGATTTCAACCTATAGTTGTACCCACCCGTTGTGGAAAAATTATTCACTCTTGTTGTTTACACACCCATTATTGAAATATTGGCCAAGCATATCTAGGCCATAATTATGGTCTTACCGACCTCCCTTTTTTTTCTTGGACCCCGTCGACCTTGAAATACAGTATACTACAATTATGAGGACTCCACTAGTCCTATTTAAACCTACCACTCTTGGGTCATAAATTTAGTGGGCCTAATTATCTTGACCTAATTACTCCCCTAAAAGTCTCACTCCTCCAGTTGTTATGCCTAATTGGTATGGTTTACTATTCCCAAAAATTTTCGGTCTCACTACTTAATATGGACACATTTAACACTTAGTAGTCTCTCTCTCTACACATAGGGTAATTTCCCTTACTATTTCCTCGTTACTGACCATTTGAACGTCCTTCTCTTTGGACCTATCAATCTTAACTCCCAATTGCTATTCCCATTATTGTTTTGGCTCTACGGGTCCTATGGGATACATTATCGACTACACTAGTCTTCGATGATTTCATCGCCACTAAGTAGGGGTTTAATCATGTCACTTTAAATGGCCCCCCTACTGGGTACACCTTTCGGTGATGTTTCATTAACAATATATAATTCAATCTTGCCCTTCGGCTAGGTTTCCTAACCCTTCTAGTTCCCCTGCATTTGGCAGCATCATTCAATTTCTTAGTGAGGTTAATCCTAGTCATCTTCGTCAGATTTCCTCTCACACTAGAGTATTTCACTCACGAGTCCTTTCACATAATGAACTCTATTTATCCTTGTACCCCATTCTTCCTAGGGTAAGAAGTTCATTAAACAAGTTACTTCTCTCTTTCTTTCTCATAAGAGAAAAGTTTCGAAATTCCATTCATATCTTGATTAAAGCATCAAATGAATGATTTCACTATCGAGCCGTACCTAAAATTCTTATTCCATCTGCACACATGTTCTTTATATGTGATGTCTAACTCTCATGACTTAAGTTTGTTCTTCCTAGAATTTTTTTTACAAGAAAATTTTCAAATCCTGGGTGTTTCTACACTTCACCCTTCACAATTATCTTTAAATTTCTTCCTACACAAGAGTCCTTACGACTCCCTCACCTTTCACATACAGTGTCGGGTGAGTTAAGAATGACACAACTATTAACTATGATGGTTTATATTTCCAACACCATTTTCAAAATACTCCATATCTTTGGCTGAATCCTCCTCTTGCTATCCTTCTAATGGCTCTTGCTAGTCGTCTTAATGTGTTTAGCGCACGATGCTTGACCGAACTCGTATATGTATTACATCTCTCATACTTCATGGCAGGAGAACATAAGTTGAAATACACAGAAGAATTCAACATCCTAATAATAGGGCTCTACATTAAAGAACGCTACGCTGAAATGTAGTAAGTCACACAGATCTTAAAGACACTAGAATCTGATGCTCTGATACCACCTATAACAACTCGCCTAATTAAATATCGGGTGATAAGTCCTTCATTTAATTAAATCAGAATATCCAGTTGGTTCATTCTCAGCATCACTGTCGAAAACCATTTCTTTATTAAGCACCTAATAGTTAATCATGCTAAGTGTCAAAACCTTTTTCCATTTTTAAGTTAATTAAAACCATTTCATGACACGTAATAATAATATGCAAGAACACATCAAAACTGAATTAAGTAAAACAAGAACAAATGTGACTGGAATAACTCTCCAGTGAAATTATAACATTTACACTAAATAAAATTGATATCCACAATGCTTATATAAATAATTACAACCTCTAGAATCTTAGGCGACATGCCCTAAATGAAGTAGATGCTACAGATGAGTGAATCAACATAAATAAAGCATCTAAATAAAGTCTGCATCTCTGCTAGTAGCTATAATCCATCGAAACATCCATAATCTATGCTGGGCATCCTTGGTACTGGATACCTGATGTACACGATATAATAAAGAAGAGAATATGCAAGGAAACGGGTGAGAGCCCAATTGTAAAAGATTTTAAAAAAATAGCAAGTGCTTAACAATTACAATTAAGCATTTATTATGTATATGTTAGTTTCTCGTGCTCTCTCTTGAGAATTCTCACCTCTCATCTAGAGTTCACATCTATTGTATCGTATTATCTTCCTAGTTAAGGTTCCCTCCTAACTAGCCTTAATATAACAATGATCCTAACCCATATCATAAACCCATATGTCCCATACAATACATATTATAATTATTCGTATTTACTTCTCTTTAATATGAACTAGTCTTATTATAACCTTGGAATTAAATGTTCACTTACTTAATTCAATTCAATTCAAATTTTATTATTTACTTTTATTTACAACATTACATAGTAGATTCAATCACTGTTTATTTTTTAATCACAATATCACACAGAAGATTACATCTCTATATCTACAATGTCACCCAGTAGATTACATCACAGTTTATATATATTATATCCCACTAATTATATATATACTAATACGGCACCTCCCCAGTCACAGTTGCGGTGCATGCATACTCTGCTATCATGTCCTGATACATAATGTCACTGTATAGAGGACTATTGATTCAGCGTCTCTCACGAATCATATCATATAACACAAGCATATTCGAAGCGAGCATACGCCCCAGCCAAATGGGTCACGCATATACCTATGTTCCCATTCAACCGTCGAAACTATCATTACATCGATAACATGTATCCAAGGTTCTATGCTCAGGGTACGAATCTAAAATCCTCCCTAATGGGCGCACATGATAAGACCATCCACCACGCAAAACCTCCACCTCGATATCAAGCAGTGTAGGTATGTCATACATACAAATAATATTATAGGTATTCATCATACCTATTTAAATATAACATCCATAAGGCATTCACACAACCGTATGATAATTCCCATACGTAGTATTTTTATCTATCAAATCTTATGTATTAAAGATTATGACTTTACTTGTTTATTTTATATTCTCGAGCCTCACTCATTACTCGAAGATTTAATAAGTATTCCTTAACTTAATTCAGTAGGTAAATGTCTACACTCTACTTGTCCATGTCATCAAAACTTTCGAAATTCTATGAATTACACTCATCCTTAATTAGGTTTAATTCTCGATAACCGCTAATTCATTCTTAACCCTTTATTCTATCTCTTCGAGTTAATCCCACCTATTCCTATGGTTATACAAGTAATTAATAACTCTATTACTACTTGTACTAACCTTAAATTATCATTTATCCAATTTAAGTCCCAAGTAATATAAGTCCTGATAATAACTCGTTTAATTGACACTCGTTAGTTTTCCCCTCATTCAAAAATCCCAAAAATAATATTTTCCCGATCATAGATAGATCCTACTGCCATTCTCTAAGTCCCATTAAGTTCAAATAATAATCACAAAAGATTCCAATTTTTTTTGGGTTAAATAAAGGATTAAAAAGAAACAACTTCATCTTTTCTGGGAAGGTCGATCGATCGATGGTCCTAGGTCGATCGATCGATCATCCATATATCAGCCTAGATTCTGTAATTTTTATTGTACATGTTTCATATTTTTTAATCAATCAAACCTCTATTTTAACGTCCCAAATTCCTTATAATACATACCACATGATATACCAACACATGTAAATGATTCCTATCGATATAAACAACCTAGAATCATCAAGAAGGTTGACTTTAAAACATACTATTATAAGAAAACTCATATTTTCTTATTTATCCATGAACATCATATAAACTCTAATTTTTCTTCAACAAATGATTACCAATTTAATCTCATGAAATCCAGATCATATATAATCATATATGGATTAGTTCTACTGTATCCAAAATCATTTAAACATCATAAACATGAATCAATTTACTTAAATTCCATTTTATTCTCAAAAACTCTAATTTTTTACTTAATCATCAATAAGAGTGTAAATCCTAGATTTCTTCACAAGATAATATAAAATTCATGGAGTTTATTCTATACTCAAAAGAGATAATTCCTAGATAATATCCATTTCAAAGATCCATTTAAAATTATCAAAAATTTATCTTTGGTCATGCAACTTTTCAGAATTTTCCTAACTATCCTAACATGGACAATATAAAAGCTAAGATTGCAATAATTAATCACTTGCCATTAGATTGTAGGTCTGATCCATTGAGGATGATACGCTACTAGTGGTCCTCTCTTTTTTGGCTAACTTTCGGCAGTGGTGGTGGTGGTTCTTGGTGGTGCAAGGTGGTTGTCCTTTGGTTTCCTAGAAAAATGTCTTGTTCTCCCATAGAAAGTCTCTCAATCTCCCCTAAAACTTTACCTCTTATTTTTGGTCAATGAACCTAAGCTCTCTAATCTCCTCACTAATATAATAAAACCCAATTTCCGTGTTTACTATTCACCTCCCTTGTAAAATGACCGAAATACCCCTCTGAGGTGTCCTTTCAGTTCCAAAGTGCCCCGAGACCCAAATCAAACACCCAAGTAGATTTTTTCGACTATTTGAACCCTTTCGGACACTTTGGCATAGTCAAAACAACCATTCGGATGACATAATAATAATTAACTTTTATTTCATTTAATTATAATCCTGACACGAGTCAAATGCGCATCCCAACTTGATTTCCATAATTGTCGTACACATAATTCGCGACAAGTTTATAAAGTCATAATCAATTGTAAATTAATTATCATATATATTAATTTAATCACTAAGTAATATTCAAAATAAATCACATATTACTTTATTCCAGAGTAATATTTAAATCCTGATTAATTTCCAATTATATCACAATTAATTCTAATTAATCCCATTTTAAAAGTCATTAAAAATACGGGGTATTACAATTAATTCTAAAATTACTATATGTCTAATAATGTGCAATTCTTCCACTAACTTGTGTTCACCCAAACAACAACCATTAAAGGAAGGGGTTAACACAGCCACAAGAGTAAACTAATAAGTTATAACTATATATAAGAATATGTTAAAATAAAATAAAATATGAGTAAAATTACATGAATAAAGAAAACAGCTAGAATCATTTGAGCTTCAATAATTGTTCTCCAATTTCACGCGCATACGGAACGAGAACAAAACATGTTAACATAGTAATCAATGTAAAATGTTAACATATTATTCAATCACATGATGTAAAATTAGGGTTAAGTAACGTTTTCCAATTTATTAATCAACAACCAATTCACCAACTCATTATAGTCCCACCAATCCATATCCAACCTAATTACTAATAATGCGATTAAGTGTAGAAGTTCGTAATTTGTTTATCCCTAATTAGGATTCGAGTTACATTATAAATCAACATCATAGTTAATCTATTTCATTTATATTTAACTTTGTAACTTTTATCTTATGTCATTTCAATATTTCAAGGGGGTCAATTACATAGCATTATGTTCGAAAAACTAAATTCAAATATTCACCATTTCAATTTAGCATTGCGGGTACCTAATATTTCACGTAAAGGGATGAACAACATATGAAAACAACATAAACATCTTGCACCTAATAACATATATGGATTAAAATACCAATTCATTTTAATATAATAACTACTATTAAAACATGTCCATCTAATTAAATTTTAATATCTTAAACCTTTTTCATAAATATTATCACTAGAATAAAAAAGACACAAGTGGTTTTAGAACTATAGTGGGTCGAATTATATATGTGAGATAAAAAATATGTGGAATCCAATTAAAATAAGAAGCTGGTTAAACATGTTATCATCCTATTTTACATATATGTTGTCACTAAAAAAACATATTCGTTTATTTTATTGAAAAATCTATTTTCCATGAACAATAGTAAAATATAATTCTAAGATTTTACATATATTCCCATCATTTTATTTTCCCTAATTCATAAGTATACACATAAACAATAGATGTTGAATATGCCAAATCTAAAATAAAATACATACCCAATGCATAAAATATTAAAATACATACCAAATCGAGGGAAACCCAAATCTATAATCAAACATATACATAAAAATCAAATATATATTCATTTTGAGATTTTATAAAATTGGTTTTCCGTCATTTTTCCTAACCATAATAGTTTCCATAACATACACACGCACACACACACACACACACACACACACACATATATATATATATATATATATATATATA
Source organism: Sambucus nigra (assembly GCA_949130495.1). NCBI lineage: Eukaryota > Viridiplantae > Streptophyta > Magnoliopsida > Dipsacales > Adoxaceae > Sambucus > Sambucus nigra. The sequence goes on from OX422208.1 coordinate 127,984,231, forward strand.
TATATGCACACACACACACATATATATACATATACATATACATATACATATACATATACATATACATATACATATACATATACAAATGCATATACATAAACAACATTTTTCCTGGTCAAGGTCCCTAACCATGACCCCCTTTATGTGACCATTTTGAAATCAAAAGTTATCACGCTATTGGGTCATGTTTGTGAACTATGACCATGTTTCACACTAAATGGTTACGGTCGTTTGCTATTGGTCATGGCCCAAAACCGTGACTTCTTTCGTGACAATTTTGGTATCCTTTTCTTACCGTTAGGGTCACGATTGAGTCGCGATCTTGGACCATAACCATGAGGATATATATATATATATATATATATATATATATATATATACCACTCTAGTGGATATGTTATTAGTGGATATTGCATGTCGTGGGCGATCTTTCCTGGCGAATCCCAATAAGTGTTGTATCAGTCCCAAGGCTCATAAGTTCGTGCATGCCCATGCTATGTGAGGTTAAATTCCAAGTGGAGTAATGTGGTATGGTTATGACCCACTGACTTACGATTATTACTGCCTTCAATTACGTGAAAGTTTTTGGTTCAGTGGCGAGATTCCGACCCGGTGGCCCAGGATGATGTGTGTATGCCCTAGAGCCTGATAGTATACTAGAGATTCGCACCCAGTGAATTATTACTATGAGGGATTGCAGTTATATATATATATATATATATATATATATATATATATATATATGTGTGTGTGTGTGTGTGTGTGTGTGTGTGTGTGTGTGTGTGTATAAGACATAAAAGTGTGAATAATTAATTATTAACTAGTGAAAGTTAATTGAGAATTATACTGCTTTAGTGGATGTGTAAGCTAAATAGGTAAATACGCGGGACATAGGTTAGCGTATGGAATTATTGGTATATTTTGACTCGTTAGGATGGGTAGCATAACTAGGATGTTAAAATGCATACGTTAGGTTCACACTATAGTTGAGGGGTGAGTATTGTCTCATGAGAGTATGGTACCAATTTAAATATGGAAGAATGAACACATATTTATTTAGGTATTTTAATTACTTTCTAAGTATTTTTAAATGGTTTTTGGCTCTAAACCATATAAAAATTATTCTTAAAATTTTTAGGTGTCCAGACACAAGGATGCCAAGCATGAGTCTATATTCTAGGTTAACGGAGCTGCAATAACTATGGAGTGCTGCGAGGAATTGATGTGTCCATTTTCCATTCATGTTATTCTAGACAGGATTAGTCTCTTTAATATTCGGTCATGTTGCCCATGTCAAACATTGTTATTCCAGTTGATTTTATTTTAGTTATGAGTATTAATGTATGCATGTTATATCGATGGTTTATTTGGTAAATTTTGGCATGTAATAGATTTCAGTGTTCAGACTAGTTATATCATTGTGGATTGGTTTATTTATTTAAATGAGTTATGGTTTTTACTATGTTGTGTGATCGGACTTTAAATAAAAAATAAAAAAATTGTCTCACGACTTAAATAAAAATCGGTGGTTAGTAATTAATTGAAGTTTCGATAATGATTTTAAGAATGAACCATATGAGATTTCTATTTTTATTTTAGTAGGGGAATGGCCACCCGTCATTTTAATAAGTGGAGTGTCATCTGTGTGGACTTGGTATTATTCCAACATGGCGTTCTTTTATATAGAACCCTATTTGTACTCATTTTCGCATTTACGTTCTTATGTTGATATAATTTGTATTAATTACTCACTTATACAAATTTAGTCTATTTTCATATGCCACCTAGGAGAGCACGACAGGCTAAGGCCACTAGAGGGGCCAATGTTGGACAGGCTCAACAGAAGCCACAAGGGATGGTTATAGCCGTAGAGGTGGAAAATATTATTACTCAAGTGGTAAATTCCACAATGACCAATATAGCTAAGTAGCAGTAGCTGGTAGCACCAACCCTTCAGGACCACCCGGGCCTTCTGTGTGGGAAATGGTGAGAGAAGACTTTCATAAGGGGTATCTGCCAGAGTTTAAGGGCAGTTCAAATGTCACATCTTCCAGTCAGTGGAAGAAGGACATGCAGCGTCTCCTTCGTATAGTTGAGTGAAGCGACACTCAAAGGTAGACGTTGGCGATGTTTAAGCTTATGGGTGCATTGCTATAGTGGTGGGAGTCAACCACCACAATAGAGGAGCGAGATATGATTCCTATTGCAGAGTTTTAGGTGTAGTTTGACCGCAAATACCTTCCTTTTACTATTTAGACTGAGATGCGGAGGAAATTTCTAGATGTTTAGTAGGCAAAACGTACAATGGCTGATTATGAGGAATAATTCACTCGCATGGCAAACTTTATGATAGAAGAAGTGAATATTGAGGAAAAGAATATGTAAAAGTTTGTGGATGGGATGAATTGGAGGATTAGACAACACTTATTGGGAAACTCAAACTTTGGTTAGGTTTAACAAAACATAATCTTACCTATACCATTTTCACTTGAAAAATAAAACAAAAATATTGGGAAAAAAGTAAAACTTTTTTGATTTGCCACGCGCCCTTGCGTGCTTGGTCAACGGTTCTGGTTGAAAAAGTTCATCTTCAACCTCTTGACAGTTGACCTAGGGTTTAAAAAAGTTTAACTTGAAATAACTCCTGATTTTATAAACCATTTGAGATGATTCCTAAACCAACCTGACCTAATTTTTTTCATGGAATCCAAAAATATATGTTTTATGGACCGAGGTTCAGTATTCATCGAGTTACAAAATTTTATGTTTTTTTAAAAAATTGACTGAACTTTTAAAGCTTTACTGAATATGGTCGAGGTATTTATGAATATAGTCGGGTTTCTGCTATCCTAAGGATGAATTTTGATGATACTAGATATGGTACCACTAAGTAATATAGTAAGATCTCAGTCCAGAACATATTTGCAGGTGTAATAATGGAGTTAACCAGTAGATGGGTCAAATAGGAGATAAGCCTATATAGTAAGTGGTTCAACCATTTGGCCTACTTCACTATTCAGGTGAATGTATGCTTTACTATAAATAAGACTATAATGGCCTTAGTAGTACAATTCACTCAATTTTCCCTCTCTACTATGATAGTGATATAACTTGGTCTACGATTTGAATTATCATTCTTTTACATTGTTGGAGAAAAAAGTATATATAGTGACTAGGGGTTTATTGTAACCCAAGCATGTAATGAGCATGTGTGTAATGTTCTTGCCAATAGGGTTAAAACACCTGTGATTATCACATGTAGATCATAATGATGAAATATTCCCTCACGTGTGAGGGAGATCTTTTTCTAACGATTTTGTACACGTGGGACTTACAACCCACGCTTACTCTTCCACGTATTTCCCAATCTACATTCTTTGTGAACTATCAACTATCAACCCTCTGGGCCAGGCCGACACTGAGTTGGTAAGTTAGATATTTTGAGCGTACGGTAATCATTATGCGGATCTTAGTCTTCAGTCAACCCTTATCTTCTAAGTGAATAAAGAGGCCAAGGATACTTGAGTCATATGACCACTAATATTGATATTGTTGAATGTGTTTCGAGATGAGGAATAGGCATCTTGTGATGAGTTTATGGCCGAGGATGAGGCACTTCATACTGGGCCCACAGTCGAGCCATAACTTTCCCCAAATAACGGTCTGGAAATCGTCGACCTTGGTCGAGGGGGTCCAATGTGAGGACAAGGTTATACTTGGTATATAAAATTCGGTTTTGCTTTGAATGATTGAGGTGGTACGATTGTGGAGAATTGATGTGCTTGTTTTCCTGAAACAGAAAACACCTTCAAGCAATTGGAGCTCAAACCTTATGATTTTTTGGAAAATGATTATTATATTAGAGCTCCTGAGTTCATAAGGAACCATTTCCTCACTTTGAAATTGGTTCAAAGTCAAGGAATCAAATTCCACCATTGAAATTGAAGCTTTAATGGAGTTTTTTTTTCTTTGTGCAAAGGCAATTTTGGATGTAAAAGCTCTACTGTTTTGATCGATATGAGTATAATATCAACATAAAAAAGTTTGGAATTAAAAGAATGAAGTGTAATACATAAAATTATAGAATACCTTTTTATACGAAATTTTTTGGATTTTGGATAAGCTTAAGAGATGGGATTTGGAAATTTTGATCGTGGGGAATTTATAGGATATGAAGAGTAGAATGTATTCGATCATTTGGGAGGTGGATTATTCCAAAGTTTAAGATTATTAGTTAATTAAAAATTGAACTTCACATGTGTACATGGTGTTTGCATGTGTTTTTGGACTATTCTGCCTATGTAGAGGATGATGTGGTGAGGGTGGAATGTGAAAATATTTGTTGATCAATTTTTAGTCCTTGGTTGGAAGTGTATATACTTATTTGGCTTAATATAGGGTGTTTTTATAAAGTTAGGGGCATTTTCTATAATTGTAAAGAAATGCAAGGGCTAAATTTGTAATTTATAGTTTGTTGAAGTCTAAAGGTTTAATTTGATATAAAGTCTGGGTCTAGGGGTTAAGTATAGGTCAAGTTATACTTATTTGAAAAGTCCAGTGATCATTTTGGAAATGTTAAAACTGTAAAGGGTACTTGGAAAATTTAGTAAGGTTTTAGGTTTTTAGAGTAATTATATTCTTATTTAGGATACTTTTGAATTTGCATAGTCTACGAGGGGTAAAAATAAGAATTGTTGGGTATTAGGGTTTTTAATTAACTTTATTCAAAATTAGGGATTTTATAATAACCTAGTGGCTTTTTAGATGATTGATGGTACTTTTTCATCCACATCTCATTAGCAAGAGTTTTCTTTGATACGAGTGCCACACTCTTCTGTTGCACGACACTCTGTGGGTACATCGAGGATGATTCCGACTCCTTGTTCTAAGGTTTTATATATAGCTACACATTTAGGTGTATCCACTTTTATTATCTAGACCTATGATGGGATATGAATTAATATTGGTAGGATACAATTTGTATAATACCCTACCCTAGAAATTAGGTATTTAATGTTATTTGAGGTGTTTTGTCCACAGAAAAAAATTTAAGGAATAAATAATCCAAGTGTAACATGTCAATTAATATGTTAGGTGGCGTATCATGTTGTAAGAACATTATTTTATAAATGTTCATTTAGAATCTAGGAAGGTTTTCTTTGTGCCCTAGACCACAGTTAGTATGTCTGATACCGCTACATTCAGCACGTCAACATGATTCATCCATGACGACCTTGATCTGAGTCTGAAGTTATCACACTCCCACTATCTTCATATGTACGTAGTGCATCATATTCAAGCATTGTGCAATGTGAATCTTCAACCCTCTTTCGTTCCCACTACTCCACTCGAATTTATGGTATAATATTTAATTTACATTTTTTTTAACGTTTGCGTATTTATTTGGGAATTTTTCTAAAAAAATGTAATTTATCAAAATAAAGCTTTTTGCATTTAAGGAAAATTTGTTTGACAATCTATCAGACAGGTCTGCCTCTTATCAAAGGGAAAATCGGATCGCTTTGTAGAAATCGATTTAATAGTTAGTCAGACCAGTGCGACTTATTTTAGACGCAAAATCGGACCAATCCGACGCACCGCATCAAATTTTTTGTTTTTCTACAAATACGAGTTTTGGGAGTCCTTTTTCATTAAGACTTTGGAAGAACGTTATTGAGAGACTTACTACAAAAAGTCTTCAATATTTTTTAGTCCCAAACACCCTTTTTTATTCCCCCAAAACATCCCAAATTTATACGTGAATCATTTTAATCCCTAGATTATTTATTCAACTCACCTGGATTGCTTTTATGGGGAATATGACTGATTCTCCATTGCTGACAATGATGACAAACAGACACCTACGGGTATTCGTGTGTCACGTTATTTGTTTGTAATTGTAAGGGGTATAAATTATAGTGAAATAGAAGGTTTTACCTCTTTGGGGATTTTTCCTCATATCCGTGATTGACTTGCATGCTTGAATTTAGTTAATTCATCTGTCACATTTAATTGCAAGATTTAGGATTTTTGGGATAAAAATTGCATCTTTATTGAACAAGTTAGAACATTGATTGCTGGCGCACTCTCTAATTGCTACCAGAGCCTGTTGTGCTAAGTTATTGCGTTTGATCTGTTTTTCGCAAAAGTTTGTGATATTGATTTTGTTTGAAAAATCTGTTTTGTGAAAAATTGCAATTTTTCCTATGGATCATTTATGTAATCGGATTCCCCCCTTTGATGACATAAGTAAGAATTTTGATGATTTAAATTGTTTGAATTTAACGTTTGCGAAAAGAATTAATTTTTTGGAAAAAGAAAATTTTCGTTTTAAATTCACTATGGATTTTTTGCAAACGTTTCAAAATCAAAGAGATTTTTATCATGAGAAATTTGTTTCTTTGGACCATGACTTTAATTCTTTAAAATTGTCCAAAAAAGGGAGTGGTGATAAAGTCTTATTTTTCTAAAAATAATTGGAGGACTTTGAAAATTCTAGGATTTGTGTTTATGCTAAAGAGGATGAAAATATTTTAATCAATGAGTTTGTGGCACGTGAAGAGACTCTTAGGGATAAGTATGCATATTTTTTAAGGGAGAACGTGATAACCTTCTTAGAATAATTGAAAATTTAGAGAAGGAGTACCTAAAATTGGAAGTGTCTAATTCTTTTCTTGAGTAAAAAATTTTGGAGTTGAAAAATGATTTGACAGACTCAAGTAGTGTTCGTAGCAAAGGTAGTTCTCGTCGTGTTCTGAAGTTTCGAGTGTTAAAGCCAAGACCATTATTTGTTTTAGAGGGTCAACTAATCCCAAGGACCTTAGAAAAGGTCAACCCATAGGTGTCGTTCCACTCGTTTACACATGTTCACATTGTGGTAGGAAAGGTCACCTTAGGCGTTTTTATTTTGATCATGGAAGAGGTCTTAGGAAATTGAAGTCGAGTGATCCCTTGTTTTTCAAAATCCCCGTGCATCGTTGCACACCTATTTGGGTTAGGAAATCACTTTTAGAGGCACTAGATGTTAAAGTTGATTCTCGGTTACTTGCACATGATTCTTCTCTTGATATATCTTATAGATGATTGTGTTTGCATGGTTTGTTTGTCATATGCTAGTTGCGCTTCGTGTTATATGCTTTCTAATGTTATGGCACATGTACTTTTTTTGATAGATTTTTTTTTTGAAATTTTTTGAAAAAATACAAAAAAGATTTTCAATTTTTAAAGAAAAATTTGTAAAAGGCAAAAATATTTTATTTTGATATTTTTTTTTGAAAAAGACAAAAATACTTTTGTAGTTTGTTTACTCCGTTTATGGATGGACATTTAGGATGACCGAGTCACAATTTCATTTCATATCCATTTGACTGTTTGCCAGTATCTTGATATTCTTCATCATTTCATTTTTGTGCTTTAAATTGTTTGGAGTCTTTGAGATGTGATTAGTGATATCTTTTATATGTTTGGTTCCTTATCTCCTTTATTTCACACGTTCACAATATTATATTGAATATTGTACTTGTCGATCACATATTGGCTTGATTGTTTCCATTTCAATTATGTCTAAACAACAAACCAAATGCAACAAAACTTGACAATAAAGTAGTTCATGTAAAAATTGTTGCAGTGAGTTTGTGTGTATTTGAAAAACGAGAAAAGGGCTGCGAAAGGTAATCATTTATCCTTTGCGATTAAGCAACCATTTAAATCGGACCTAAATAAAATTTGGGCAAAAATAAAAGCCAATGTCCAAAGAGGTTGACATGAGGCCAAAAAAATTCATAGGCAAGAAAAAGAAAAATATTCCAAGAAGTGGGCCAATAGGTTTTAGTTTCATCACCTCGAAAGAAAAATAAAAAGAATTATTATTTATTAAGGGAGTTTGGATGGAATATAAAACACGTTTGCACGTCCTTGAAATTCATGAAAAAGAGTTTAATAGTTTTGGACGTTATTGGTGAGGAAATCACTTTGACCTTTGATTTGTTGATTTGATTGAGTTAATTTCTTATAATTCCACCATTTTTTCACCTAAGGAAGATATTGAGTTCATTAGTTAGGAATATGCAAAATTCATCATGCACATATGTTATGATTTTATTCATTGATTTTCTAGTCAAATTTGTTCACACCCATTCATTACATTTCCATGGCTTGGTTATTTTCGTGTTCTTTCATGGTGTGATTCTTTGTTGTATAGTTTGTGAGAAGTTTTTTTGAAAAATTCAAAAAGAAATAGTTTTTTTACCTTGTGACATTCTCTATTTGCATTGCATCGTGTTCTTCATATTTGTCTATTTGGGGACACCAGAAAAAGGGGTAGAACAAATTATGGGGGATAATTTGTTTTTGTTTGATCTGATAATGATTTGAGTGAGTTTAATTGATATTTATTTTTTCTTATCATTATATTTCAAAGTGTTGCGCATCACGGGTATTGTTTTTTGTCTCATGTGTGCAGGTACAAAATTTAAGATCACTTTTGCACACCCTGATGATGACAAAGAATGACTGAAGAACTTGCAGAATGGAAGATGTTGAAGTCCTTTTGAAGACATGTCATTTAGTATTTCCAGTTTTTCGGGTTTAATGGGGATATTAAATTGTATGTCATTTTTTTTAGTTTGGGTAGCATAATTTGAATAATTTATATATATATACCACATAGACATAGGGGGAGATTTGTAAGGACATAGTCTTATAAATGTCCATTTAGAATATAGGAAATTTTCTATGTGTCCTAGATCACAGTTAGGATGTCTGATACCGCTACATTCGACACATCAACACGATTCATCCATGATGGCCTCGATTGGAGTCCGAATTTATCACTTTACCTCTATATGTATACTTGTGTAGTGCATCATATTCAAGCGTAGTGCAACGTGCGTCTTGAACACTCTTCCGTTCCCACTACTCCACATGAGTTTATGGTATAATATTTAATTTAGAGTTTTTTTAATGTTTACGTATTTATTTGGAAATTTTCCTAAAAAATGAAGTTTATCAAAATGAGGCTTTTTGCATTTAAAGAAAATATGTTTGATAGTCTTTCGGACTAGTTTGCCTCTTATCAAAGGGCAAACCGAATCGGTTCTCTTTGTAGAAATTGTTTTAATAGTTAGTCAGGTCGATCCTCTTATTTTAAAGTCAAAATTGGACTGATCCGATGCACCACATCATATATTTTATTTTTCTATAAATGCAAGTTAATGGAGTCCTATTTCATTAAGACTTTGGAAGAACGTTATTGAGAGACCTACTACAACAAGTCTTCAATATTTTTGAGTCCCAAACACCCTTGTTGATTCACCAAAACATCACAAATATATATATGAATCATTCTAAGCCATAGATTATCTATTCTACTAATTTGGAGTGCTTTTATGGAGAATATGGTTGATTCTCCATTGCTAACTTGAAGCTCTTGCGTGATTTCTTTCTCATAACGACAACAATCCGACACCTGCGAGTATTCGTGTGTCACTGCATTTCTCTATAATTGTAAGTGGTACAAATTATAGTGAAATAGAAGTTTTTTCCCCTTTGGGGAATTTTTCCTCATATGTGTAATTGACTTGCATGCTTGAATTTATTTAATTCATCCATCGCATTTATTTGCAAGAGATAGGATTTTTGGGATAAAAATTGGATCTTAATTAAACAAGTTAGAACAATAATAGCTGACGCACTTTCATACGTAAACAGTTTGAACGAGAAAAATTCCACAATGCATGCGTCACATGAATGCGTATTGGATCTCTAATAGTATTAGCTAGGATGTCCGTTATGTTTGACGAAAAAATGCCAAGGAACCGATGTGACACGGACAAGGCTAATACAACGCGACATTTAAATAGTATAAAAAAATAAAGTATCCCAATGTGGATTAAATGAGAAAGTATTATGTTGCATGGTTCACATGAGTTTTAATTTGAGTTTATATAATTACTTTAAGTACTTCGGTTAAGTTTCACGTGATTGGGACAAGCAACGAGCTCTATGCGAGTCTGGGTACAAATTGTCTGATGGTGCCAATAGTGCGAAATTCCAGTTTTATGCGAATTGTTTAGGACAATTGGTATGTCAAAAAAAAATATTCCGACCATATATTTAGACTCATAAAAAAATACGAAATATTACCATGCGAAGGAAAATGCAAAAAAAAATATGTATTTTGTACGGAGGTCCCGATTCTTGTACGGTTCGTGTAGGACATTTAGGAAGGTCAAAAAAATATTACAAATATATTTTTTGACTCAAACAAATGCAAGGAAGAAGGCCCAAGGGTCAAAAAATTACAAAAAAAATATTTTTAGAGAGAGAGTGACGAATTCAACATTTTGTAGGTGTTTTGGGGCATTTTTCAAATGAATTTTGGAGGTCACATGTTTTTTATTTTTGTTGTCCTTATCCAACTCATATTTCAAAGGTTGGGTAGAGTTTTACACACATTTGGACACTCAAAATTCTGAAAAATGGATCAAGGCTTCCACTTTGCGTTAGATAGTTTATAAAAGAGAGAGAGAGAGAGAGAGAGAGAGGAGCTCCAAGTTTGTGCCTTCATTGAGGTATCATATTTTTGACTTTCTTCTCCATCTCACGAGCTCTTACAAATTCAGAATACTCCCCAAATTCGTTCGCCCCTTTTACCACCACTTTCTCTCACTAGAAACTCCATTAAAATAGCTCAAAAACACCATTAAAGCTCCACACAAGGATGGGACAACTCGTAGAGGTTTTGAAAAAAGATTTTTGGATCTTGAAATGGGTCTTGATGGTTGAAAAAGGAGATGTTCTTAGATGTTATTGGAGGATTTTAAAGAGAATTTTATTGAAGTGGGTCTTTGGGAACATTTTTCGGAGATTCAATGGAGCACACTTGGAGCTTACAATGATGAGCTCTTGTGACTCCCTTTAAGGCCACCTTTTGAGGTCGGGGAGTCATCCTTCTCCACTACCACCACAATTTTTGGAGCCTTTGAGGTGGGAAAACAAACCTTGGAATAGGTTTATTTTTGTGTATATTTCCATCTTGTTTATTTGCATATATTAGAATAAATATATGTAGGACATGGGTTATTTTGCATCTATGGTGCACTTAGTTACATTATCACCATTTTGGGTGAAAATGGGTTTCAAAGAGAGGTTTTGACATGGGTTTTGATAGAAGAAAATTTTTAGAATATTTATTTACACATATTGGGTATAAAATGTGTAGGATAACGGTTATATTGAATTATTGGGCTTATTAATTGGATCCTTAATGTTTAGGATAAAAAGGGGCATTTGAAAGAAGGTTTTAAATGGGTTTTAAAGGTGTTAAAAGTCATATGACACTATTCATAGACATTTTATGAAATAAAATATGTTAGAATATTGTCTTAAAGATAAATAATGTGATTTTGTGCAAAGATGTGCATTAGGCTTGCTTATGCCATTTTATGAGATAAAAATTTGATTTTCTACTTGAATAATGAAGATAAATGTAAAAAAGGAATCTTTCACTTTAAATGGGTATTTTAAAGTGTGTAAACTCATAATGAAAAATAGTATGGGCTATTGTGTAAATATTTGTAGATGGGTGTAAGATGTAAAAACTCATAAATAAAGTGTGTTTTATCAAATATGTGAAAAATGAGGCTTTAATATATAAAATGTATGAATTTATATATTAAAGGTGTGTGAACTATAAAATATGAAAGTTGAGTAATTTATGCTAACAAACAAATATTTTTAATGGTTAAATGTGTTTAAGTGTTGAATTGGACACTTAAATTACCTTTTTGGAAAATGACACTTGTTAGAGGACTAAATTGCAAATTTTGGTAAAAAAGGGCCAATTGGTAAATTTACTTAAAGTGGAATAGTTTTATGAATTATAAATATTGATGAATGTTTTTACACTAATGTGGTGAAAACGAATTAAGTTCTAAAGCGTGAAAGATTTTTGGTATAAAATCAACGCTTGTGTGAATAAAGGACTTAAAGGAGAAATAAATAATTTTTCAAGTGTTAATGGAAAAATGGACAGCTAAGTCTGTGCTTTTGACTTCGGCCGTAAGTGTGGGTTAATGTAAACATTGGAATAATGATGAACACATTCAAAGGATAATGTTGCAAGTTTTGTAAAGAAAAATGGTAAATTGGTAATTTACTTAAAGTTTGACATTTTTAACAAATAAAAATGTTAAAGAGTGTTTTGGCACTAATATGAAAAGAATAATTTAGGTCCCTAAAGAGGAAATGATTTTCGGTGTAAAAATCAACGCATGCGTGAAAAAGGACCATAAGGGAATAGAATAATTTTTTCTAAATGAATAATGAAAAAATGGACACTTAAGTCCAAGGCTTTATATTCGTCCCCAAAAAGGAAAATTAATGTGAACATTGAGAAAAATGTCGAACACATTGGCAAGATAATGCTATTGGATAACGTCAGGTTAAATAATTAAGCAGGGCTATGTTGTCCCTAATGGTTAAACACCCCAAACCAATTGCAGTTTACTTGGTGCTCGGTGTCGGGCGATGAAATTTCTTAAAACCATGGGTGTGCGTGTGTTGTGACGGTTGTGTGTATTGGCAGAATCCCTAAAGAAAATGCTAAGTGATGAATTAAACATTCGTGAAAGAGTCATAATTAAATGGTATTGATTCATTGATTTATTAATGCAAGAATAACGTATTGAAAGTCTAATGTTCATGTGGTAACATGGGATGGTTAAACAAGATGACTTAATTATGTTTAAGACACTTAATGGGGCTTGAATCACAATAAACACAAGCATTTGTTATACGAAGCCATGAAAGAAAAATGAGTATTTTTTTTAAACATGGTGTGTGCGTGCGTTGAATGGAAGTCCCATAGTATGGTTAACTCTCGCGTGAGTTAATAAACATTGATTAATAAACGTTTCAAAGTAAATGAAAGATTTTCCCAAGAATTGCTAATTGTTTAACCGTGTGTGTTAATGGGAAGGAATGCTAGTTTTTAAGCATAATGATACAAATGATTTTTTGTAAAGATAAGGAGAATACATGGGTTAAATGACGTTTTTAGAATAAAATGGTTTAATACACTAGGATATGTATTTTCGAAGGTATATGTGTAGATACATACGTTCTTTCACATGCATGTAGTGTAGGGTGTGAGTATTATTTGCTATTGTTCATTTCTATACTGCATTTGTATATTTCGCACTGAGCATTCAATTAAGTCCCTCTATTTGTTACGGCAGGTTACTTGCAGTTTCTTATTTTGAGTGTGTTATACAGGTCAGTATTTAGTTGCATTTACATTAGTATCTCTGCTTACTTAGACTTGGGGCACTTCCCTCGGTTCATATCACATAGTGGTTGTAAATTGAACTCACATGCTAATAAGTGTAACGTTAACTAATAATAAAAACAGATTAGAAAAATTATTTAGGGTGTTTCATTTCACTTCATAGTTAATGCACGAACCAAATTAATTTATTCCTTTAATAACCTTTAAATCGGGGTCGGGGCATTATAGCTTGGTATCAGAGCTTTAGGTTCATGTTCCTCAAGGTGTGACGTGGTGAGGTTGGTAGTGGATCATTCGGCGTCGTTTTTGGTTGGAGCTAATCCCGTTTGCCTCGTGAAGGTTTTGATTTTTACCTTGATGGTAAAGTCGGAGTCTTGACAAGTTGTTCCATTCTCTTTGAGTTGGTGATCGACTAAGTTAGTAACCATTCTTATTTTGCTAAATTTGTTTTGGTACTGTTATCTAGCAAGTATCGAGTTTTGGTGTAGACCGTTAGGTGATGGCCCCTTAGGCCTTTTTTAGATATGTCATGTGGAAGTTTGATGATTAGAAAGTCCTAATGATTTTAGTTGCATCTTAGCTGGTATGCTTGTGGTTTCATCTATAAGATTAGGTGACTAAGTAGCGTGACTTCTAAATAAATAATTCTATTGAAATTACAATGCCTAAGTAACTTGATTATGATTTGGGTTTAGATAATCATATTGATCCAGGGTAATTTAAGAACAAATACATATAGTCCTTGGGACTTAGTGTTAGAAATGATGGTATTGAACTACAGTTTTAGAAAACTCAGGTGGTACTAAGGGATATGATCTCTTGTGTCGTAAAAGGTATTGACCTAAATTTTTATAGGTAGTACCCGATGCCCCATATCCTACCAAAATATTTATAGTGGTGATAGTTTGGGATCTAGTAAATGAGTGTGATGGCTATGTAGTGAGACAAGTTAGTTGTCATGGCTGAGTGTTCAATAAGGTTAAGTTATACGCCATGATGAGTTTGATCTTGGGTTATAGTTGTTGACATGCATGTGAATCTGTACTTATAATGCCATGGATATATGTGTTAAGGATTATCTAATGAGTTACTAGTATAAGTGATAGACACTCCCAAGTAATGGTGAACTTTAGATTGTGCTTCGTGTATTACGATAACAAGGATCTCTCTCTTAGAACTTTGGGGATTTCTTATGGTTTCAATGACATAGAGTTAGAGTTGGTGTAACATGTAATAATTGGGTTAGTGTTTAGCCCTTGAAAAAAAAAATTAATAACCATGATCCGTTGTAATACGTGATGGGATTTTGTCTTGATCACTTATACTCTAGAATGTGCATGATCGCTAGAGATGATTGAATTAGTGTCCTTTCCGTGGAGAGTTTAGAAATTTATTGTATGTATGCATAGACTTTTATGTTTATAGTGCGATTTAGTCGTATTGTTTTGTGGCAATATTTAGGAGTTAGCGCTATGTCTTATTGATAAGCTAGTGTTAAGGTATGGCCTTTGTGGATGATATCGACAATAGGTTGACAAGTCTTAGGTTTTACACTTGGGAGAGTTATAACATGATGATTTTCATCATGGATTTAGAGATCGCACTTGGAATGGGGTGTTAGGCTTGATTATAACACCTACTTGTGCTACTCGTATGGCTAGGTATGACTCTAGTGAGGAGAATCATTAGGTATTAGGCAGGGATAATGATTAAAAAATCGAAGTGTCATGGTAAATAATTTGATACTTATGATTTGGGATCACATAGGACATTGGCAAGGATTATAGAAATGGCCCATAGGGTAAAATTAAGTGAGTGTTGTGTTTCACTAGATGAGAAGGATCTCTAGGTTTGAAAGTTAGCAATCGCATATTGAGATTGTGGAGACTTGAGTATGTTAGGTCAATGATTAACATTAAGAAATGAGAAATGTAACTTCTCTTTGATATGAAGGATAAAAAGTAACCTCAGTCTTAAGGAGGGAAGCCTAGCGTTTTAACTTCCCAAGTGAATCAGTTCTCAAGTCGTTGAATATGGATAGTTGTGATTAGTGATTCAAGCCAGGGCACGTAGCTAGGATAATACTTTAGCGTACATATAAGTCAGTTAAAATCTTAGACTTCCAGTGTACACTATGGTTCGTACTTCGTATGGGATGGTTATCTATCCGAATTCGATTGTTTCATTCTAGTATGGTAGTTGCCTGATTTGTTACATCTTCTTATGTCTTCTTTTATCCCGATAATGGGAAGTTGTTATTCTAGTTTTGGGTCTGCATTCAGGTATAGCGTTGCATAATCTCGATAGTGATGCGGGATAGGCCAGGTTGAGGCTAATAGATCACGACACAAGAGTGAGCTCCTCTTAGAAAGAACCTTGGTTTTACATTGGTTGTTGTGTACGCATGGTCTCACGATTTGTTGCATGTAGTTTGCATGTGTACTTGATAGCTTTAGGTTAATACATTCTCTTGTTAACCGGTATAGCTGGTTACGATGTATAAGGGGGATGTGATATCATGACTATGGTATGAATATTATAACTGGATGGAACAGTAAATGCTAGTGCTGCACTCCGTATGGAATTTTGAGATTAAGACTGTAGCCTCTCATGTATATCTGGGTTGTCGTACCTAGGATGACTCTAGCTTAATGTGTAGTCTCGTAGGAGGTATCGATCGAATGGGCCATTTGGATTAAATGGTTGTCTCGAAATCATTGATATGAATGGTTATTGATGTTGAGGATGTATCTTCCCAGACTAGGCAAGATCCAAATCGTTTGACAATGCATATGCTTACAAATCTCGATGTTCGGAATAATTCATGATGATGAGTTCTTTGGGATTTAGTATGATATATGGTGATTATGAATTATTTTGAGGTGTTTTTTAGATGGCATTATAGGCATGATTGGGAGTTATCAATAAGACCTTATGGTCCACTATAGTTGTATCAAATTAATGGTATGAAACATTTGGGTTAAACTATAGTTTTAAAGACACCTAGGATTGAAATTAAATTATTGATGAATGTTTTGTGAGTTTATTATCATAAATTTTGAGGAAGAAATTTCCTAAGGAGGGAAGAATGTAATACTCCACCCTAGAAATTAGGTATTTATCGTTATTTGAGGTATTTTTTCCGAAGAAAAAAATTCGAGGAATAAGTAATCCAAGTGTAACGCGTCAAGTAATATGTAAGGTGGCGTATTACATAAATAGTTTAAACGATAAAAATTCCACGATGCATATGTCACATGAATGTGTATTTGATCTCTAATAGTATTATCTAGGGTGTCCGTTAAGTTTAAGGGAAAAATGTCAAGGAACGGATGTGACACAAACAAGGTTAATACAACGCGATATTTAAATTCTACGAAAAGTAAAGTATCACAATATGAATTAAACGAGAAAGTTTAATGTTCCATGATTCACATGAGTTTTATTTTGAGTTTATAGAATTACTTTGAGTACTTCGGTTAAGTGTCACGCGATTCGGACAAGCAACGAAGACTACGTGAGCCTGGGTACAAATTCTCTGACAGTGTGTGACACTGAGAAATTCCAATTTTGCACGAATTGTTTAGGACAATTAGTAAGTCAAAAAAAATATTCCAAGCATATATTTAGAGTCATAAAAATATAAGGAATATTACCATGTGAAGAAAAATCGAAAAAAAATATTTTTTGTACGGAGGTTCCGATTCTTTTACAGTTTGTGTAGGATGTTTCAGAAGGTCAAAAAAATATTGTGAATATGTTTTTTGACTTTTAAAAATTCAAGGAAGAAGGACCATGGGTAAAAAAATGCAAAAAAAATATATTTTTAGAGAGAGAAAATGACTAAAATCAGTATTTTGTAGGTGGTTTTAGACATTTTTCAAATGGGTTTTAGGGGTCACATGTTGTTTGTTTGTGTTGTCCTTGTCCAATTCACATTTCAAAGATTGGGTAGAGTTTTGCACACATTTGGATACTCTAACTTCTAAAAAATGGGTCAAGGCTTCCAATTTGCTTCATATAGTTTATAAGACAGAGAGAGAGAGAGAGAGAGAGAGAGAGAGAGAGAGAGAGAGGGGAGATCCAAGTTTGTATCTTCATTGACATATCATATTTTCCACTTTCCTCTCCATGTCATGAGATCTTGCAAAGTCACAATACTCCCAAAATTCGTACCTCCCTTTTATCACCGCTTTCTCTCACTAGAAATTCCATTAAAATAACTCAAAAAAACCATTAAAGCTCAACAATAGGGATGGGACAACTTGTAGAGGTTTTGAAGAAATAGTTTTAAATCTTGAAATGGGTCTTGATTGTTGAAAAAGTATTTGTCATTAGATGTTGTTGGAGGATTTTGAAGAGGGTTTTCTTGAAGTGGGTCTTTGGGATCATTTCTTGGAGCTTAAATGGAGCACACTTGGAGCTTCCAATGAGGAGCTCTTGTGACTCCCTTTAAGGTGTGTGAAGTGTAAAATATGAAAGTTGAGTAAAGTATGCTAATAAACAAGTGTTTTTAATGCTTAAATGTGTTCAAGTGTTGAATTAGAAACCTTAACTACCCTTTTGAAAAATGATGCTTGTTAAAGGACTAATTGCAAGTTTTGTTAAAAAAGGGTAAATTGGTAAATTTACTTATAGTGGAACATTTTTATCAATTAAAAATGTTGATGATTTTTTTACACTAGTATGGGTGAAAATGAATTCAGTCCTAAAGCATGGATGATTTTTGGTATAAAATCAACGTGTGATTGAATAAAAGACTTGAAGCAGAAAGAAATAATTTTTGAAGTGTTAATGGAAAAATGGACAGCTAAGTCCGGGATTTTGACTTCGGGCATAAGTGTGGATGAATCTGAAAATTGGAATAAAGATTGAACACATTGAAAGGATAATGTTGTAAGTTTTCGTAAAGAAAAATGGTGAATTGGTAATTTACTTAAAGTGTGACATTTTTATGAAATAAAAATGTTAAAGTGTGTTTTCGAACAATTATGAAATGAATAATTTAAGTCCTTAAAGAGGAAATTATTTTTGGTGTAAAAATAAATGTGTGCGTGAAAAAGGAACTTAAGGGAATAAAATAATTCTTTCAAAATAAATAATGGAAAATTGACAGTTAAGTCCAAGGCTTTAACATCGGCTCGAAAAAGGAAAATTAATGTGAACATTATGAAAAATGTGGAACACATTGGAAAGATAATGATATTGGATGATGCCGGGCTAAATAATTAAGCAGGGATATGCTCTCCCTAGTGGTGAAAGACCGTAAACCAACTGCAGTTTACTTTGGCGCTCTGTGTCGGGCGGTGAAATTCTGTGAAACCGTGGGTGTGCGTGTGTTGTGGCAGGGGTGTGTGTCAGCGGAATCCCTAAAAAAATGCAATGTGATGAATTGAATATTCATGAAAGAAGCATAAATGACTGGTATTGATTCATTGATTTATTAATGTAAGAATAATGCATTAAACGTTTAATGTTCATGTGGTAACATGGGATGGTTAAACAAGGTGACTTAATGATGTTTAGGCTACCTAATGAGGCTTGAATCATAATAAACACAAGCGTGTGTTATAAGAGTCTTTCAAAGGAAAATCAGTATTTTTCTAAACACGGTGTGTGCATGCATTGAATGGAAGTCCTATAATATGGTTAAGTAACTCTAGCGTGAGTTAATAAACGTTGAGTAATAAACGTTTGAAAGTAAATGAAAGATTTTCCCAACAATTTCTAATTATTTAACTGTGTGCATTAATGGGAAGGAATGCTAGTTTTTAAGCATAATGATAGAAATGATTTTTTGTAAAGATAAGGAGAATAAAGGTGTTAAATGACATTTTTGGAATAAAATGGTTTAATACATTGGGATATGTATTTTCAAAGGTATATATGTAGATGCATACGTACTTTCACATGCATGTAGTGCAGTGTGTGAGTATTCTTTTTTGCCGGTCATTTCTATTTTGTATTTGTATACTTTCCACTGAGCATTCAACTCACTCATGCCTTTTGTAACGGCAGGTTGCATGCAATTTCGTATTATGAGCGCGTTATACACATAAGTATTTACTTGCATTTAAGTTAGTAGCTCTGCTTACTTGGCCTTGAGGCACTTCCCTTGGTTCATATCATACAGTGATTGTAAATTGAACTCACATGCTAATAAGTGTAACGTTAAGTAATAATAAAACTAGATTTAAAACGTTATTTAGGGTGTTTCATTGCACTTCACAATTAATGCGCGAAACGAATCGGGTTAGTCCTTTAATAACCTTTAAACCCGTACCAGGCCATTATAATTTGTATCCAATTTATTGGTTTTAGATATCCATACATACGATGTGATTGTGGTCATGGATAATTTACGTACATATCAAGCACATATAGACTGTGTAAGTAAAGCTATGGTGTTTTGTTTACTATGTCATGATATTTATTTAGTTATTATGCCTTGGCGTGAGGGTGGGTATATTACCCATTTGTATTTTATTTATGAGGGGACCAAGGAGGAGACCATAGTACCTTATATATGATTCCCATTGGTCAGGAGTTCACTGATGTCTTTGATGAGATTTTGGGTTTACCCTCTAGTTGGGAGATTAACTTTGTGATTGATTTAGCATCGAGAACTAAGTCGATAGATTGATCTGTCTATTATATGGACCCTATGGAGATGAAGAAATTTAGAGATTATATGAAGAAGTTATTGGAGTAGGTTTTTTTTATTCATCAAAGAACTTCACCTTGGGGAGTACTATTATTGTTCGTAAATAAAAAGGATGGATTGTTGAGGATGTGCATCAAATAACGCGAGCTGAATAAGGTGACAGTAAAAAATAAGCACCCACTTCCAACGATTGATAATATGTTCAATCAGTTGGAGGAAGATTCATTCAGTTAAACATTTATTTGCGATTTGATCACCATCATTTGAGGGTACAAGAGAAAGAGGTTTCAAAACAACGTTGTTGACTCGTTATGGGTCTTATGAATTCATAGGGATGTCGTTTGGATTTACTAATTCCACAATAATATTAATTGATTTGATGAATCGGGTGTTCTGACCATATCTGGAACAGTTCATCATAGTTTTCATTGATGATATCATTATCTACAAGTGAACATAAGAGCATCACAACTGACACTTGAGGATTGCTTCGTAGACCTTACAAGAGTATAAGTTTATGTCAATTTCTCCAAATGCGAGTTTTAAAAATGGGAAGTGAATTTTTTAGGGAATGTGGTATTAGATAAGCGACTATCCATCGATCTGATTGAGGTGTGAGTCATGTTGACACCTACTGAGGTTCAAAGATTTTAAGGGTTGACCAGTTATTATAAGAGATTAATTTGTGATTTCTTAAAGATAGTTGGGTAGATGACTATTTTAGTAAAGAAGGGTGCACTATTCTTTTGGACTGAAAAGTGTCATTAGATGTTTGACACTCTCAAGGAGAAATTGACTTTTGCGCCAGTTATTGCCCGACCTAGGAATGGAGTTAAGTTTTTGGTATTAAATGATTCTTCTCTATAGGGATTAAGAGGGGTATTGATGCTCGAGGATCGATCCATTTCATGTGACTATCAAAATCTAAATCTAAATGAGGTTCATTATTTGACTCATGAGTTGGAGTTGGAGGCACTATCTTCGGGTTAAGAAGTTTAGACCCTTTAGCTATAAAAAAAAGTCTACATTTTCTATTTAAAAATAATAATATTATATATAAGGAGACATAAATGGATTAAATTCATGAAGTATTACCAATTCATAATCTATTACCATCTAGGGAAGGCTAACGTGGTGGAAATGTTTTAAGCTGACGACCTAGTGGTAGCCTATAATATCTTCAGTTGGTCGAGTGAGGTTATGTTGAGATGATTGATGATTTAACAAGGGTATTTATGAGTATTCTCTCTATAGTTCTAGAGATTTTGTTATGGGTGATAAGAGGATAATCACATGACGCAATGAGGAAGGAAAAGGTAACATATCTTCTCTCTACCATTTACCTTTATTTTCAGTGGGATCAAGTGGGAAATTTGTTAAAAGGTGGATTGGTAATGGCCTAATATGAGATGTTGAGATGATCCATTATGGAGGATATGCATGATTCAATCTTTTTTTGGAACATATGGGTGGGGAAAACTTTTACCAATATATGAGGTGGAAACGTTAGTGGGAGGGTATGAAGAGAGAGGCACAACCTTTATCTAGATTCGTCACTTCTTAGATGGTGAAGGTGGACCAATAGAAGTAATTTGGTGTGCTTCATCCTCTACCCATTCCTGAATGGAAGTGGGATATCATATTGATGGATTTCATCAAGAGTCTACCCTTGACTTCTTACCAGCATTATTCCATTTGGGTAACAGTTGATAACCTTATGGAAGTGGCACACTTTTTCGCACTCCATACTAATTATTCGACCAAGCAGTATGCACATTTATAT